>JAVGVS010000008.1:0-600000 GCA_032718565.1 Distichodus sexfasciatus | reverse complement strand
TGTTGATGCACATAATGACTGAGATTGGAGAATGGCTGCACTTACAAAAAGCTCTTGTACATAGAAAATGAACAAGGAACACTTCACAAAAACACTTCACCCTTCACGGAAAAGAGAGAAAGAGAGGCAGTGAGGGAAAAAACAATCAATACAGATATTTGACTAATAAGGGGTCTGGAGGCTTTTTGCCTGAGGAGCAGCATCATTCTCTGTAAAAGCATTATACGTTTTGAAAAATGTGAGGACCATTATTAGGCCAAATTAGAACATTTTTCAAGCAGACCTATCATTACATTGACTTCAGTAGAGAAATCGTCAGAGGGGATGTGACAAGATCATGGTTGAAGACTTCTTTCACTTTCGGTAAAAAACATCCAGACATTACCCCATGTCACAATACAGATGTAGATTGTAATTGTCCTTTTTGTTACAGCACTAAAATTCACTGCATTCAGACTCACACACCTACACAAAAACCCACTCATCAGAACAAAAAGTGGGTGGATGAAGTTTCTAAAGGTCACCAATCTTTAGATGGCAGGGCTAAAAAGTGATGAAAAAATGTGTCTAGCTTTTTAAAAGCTGATCTCTTCTTGTACTTTTATTGTCTAAATCTTCACATAAAAAGGGACAATGACCTCACCTGCAAAATGAACAGTAAAAAGAATGGATGAATGTTAATGATTTAGAGTGAATATGCATGAATAAGTAGAAGATTAGACAACAAAATGAATGCATGAATGGCTAAAGCATGCACTTGATTCATTATTAATTACTGAGCTTGTAAGAGAGTAAGCAATTGCAGGATTACCCAGAGAAGAACATAATCAGAAACCTGCAACTATAACGGTTCAGTGGTGATTTCATAAATGTGATTATAAATCTGAAAATTTATGCTCACTGGTATGTTAAATGGAAACTTTAAAACTTTAAAATTTAAACATCAAATTTTAAGTTATTTCTTAAGGCAGGTAAAAATTGCTAGTCAACATAAAATTAACGCAATTCCTTATGAGAATTCAAGTATGCAGTGAGGTCTTCTGTAGACATGAGACCAGATAACAACAGATCTCGGACTTTCCACCAAATTGTTTCATCTTCTGCAATGAGCAGTCCATACTAATTAGTACCATAAATAATTTAAAACAAACTGTCTGAACTATATATAGAATTATTCAACCACAGCATTCCACATATCTAACCATTCCTTGCATCAGATGTATTATCAAATACATATGAAATAAGACACTAATATAATGAAGCTCACTTCTCTCAAAAAGAACTTACTGCAAAATTGAATGAAATATTAAAATTAAATCAAGTGTCAAGTGTTCTAATAATTACACTGTTCAGACGTCATCACCTGCACTTCCAAAGGTGACAACCATACATTTTCCGGACATTCCCTTCAGCACCTAATCTTACATAATTACTAGATTTAGATTCAATGATTTAAGACTGCATATATTATGAGGCACATACTGGTGGCAAGGTTTCGCAATGGTGACGTCCCTGGAGCAATCTTCCTCCACTTGGAGGAAAGGTGCCAATCACAAATTTCAATTTTACATCTGTGATCCCAAATGAAACCTGTTCTTTAGCTTAAAAACAAAATATTAGTCAAGTTTCTAAATACGTGATATGCAATGCAGTGGTAGTTAATGTAATTCTAAGATGCACAGATTAAAACATACTGTATTCTCAACATGTAACTTGTGTAACATAATTAAAACACTTTTAGAATATAGCATCGGGGCAAGTCAATTCCTTCTAATTTTTTGCATTTGCATGATGAATTGGGATATGATTCTTTGCTGGCCAGCTGTTGCATGTCTGCAATCTGCTCTTCACCCTGAACCTTGTCTCCAGATTTTACAGATCAGTGTCAATTCTCCCTGGACTGGGGAACTCAGTAAGAGTGCCAGCACATCCCTCTGTGTGTGTGTGTGTGTGTGTGTGTGTGTCAGTATTCATTTGACCTAATCAGTATTCATCATCCAACTTCATATGCACTGTGTCTTTTATAAATAACCAGCAGTGTCATCTTGCTGGAAACGTGTATATTCTATGGAATGTGCTCTTAGTAAGACCATTGTGACAAATATCTTGATCCAAAAAATCAAGGTCAAGCATTTTCTAAAATTCGTATAAATGACAACTAGTACGTACTCATTATTTAAACATTCACATTCTTTGAACTTTGAACCTAAGTGCAACATGTACCACACATATGTTCAGTTTCTAACAAGTAAAATTTCATCAACACTAAGCATGTCTTGGATTTCTGAGTTGTCCTTTGAAAAGGATCACTACAAAATAGGTTATATTAGAATTTAATAACAGATCAAGAAATTTTGTTTGGAATTTATAATATTTATAATATTATAATTTAAAATATTTGTTACATTGTTAATTGCACAAAAACTTGTGGGCGTCATCCAAAAATGAAACACACTGCTGATCTGCCATGTGGCCACAGACGTCTTGGTACAATAAAAGACAATAAATTAGTTTTAAAGGTTACTACGCCCTCTGGCGGCTCAGTGTTAAACTACAGACACTGCTTTTTGCCTCTGATGTTAGAAGATACTGTACAACCAGAGTAAACTTTGAGGGGAAAGATGAGTTTATATTTTCTCTAGGAGCAAAAGACGAATGGCCAGGACTTAATGCAGTTAACAAGGTTATCCAAATTCTGATCATATCACCGTAACGGTGATGATGGATATAACATCATGACACACAGTGTATTGAACAATGGTGTATATGGCACAGACTAACCCAACCACAAGCAACATTTTATATTAAGACTGATTTGATTAAATGAACATTTCCCCACTCCGCTGATGTCCTTTAAGGCCAAATCTTTTCTACCCCAACTAATTACTGTTGAATATTTAACACAAAATGCTGGATTAACAGCAAATAAAGACATTTTTAAAATAAACCACCTGAAGCTTTAATATACTTCTGCTCGAAGCATATTTATTGAGTTAAGTTACCAAATGGCAGACACAACACATAAAAGTTACTTTTTAAACATGCAAAAAGAAGCGCAGAGGAAAAAACTGCTGAGAAGAAAACTACAAACTTCACACAAACTACAAAAGTACAAAAATGGTAGGTTTGTTGATTTACAATACCAATAATAACTAGAAAACTTAAATCAACACACAAATTTCCTTTTTAAAAAGTATGTAACTGCATATTCTTAAGTCTTATAGCAGTCCTTCAACACAAGTTTTCTAGTCAGGAAACAAAATCTGTTAAATCAGTAACAAACATTTTTTTTTCTGCACAGAAAGCGGTGGTCCAAAGCATTGCTGTCAGTTTCCCGAACTTTAAGACTTCCTTCCATCTTTTGATTATATAATCTATTCAAAAACTCGAACTTTGCGCTATTACTGCAGAATAAGAATAGGCATGGCTAGTTATAGTTTAGAGGAATCAACATGAAAAATATACAGCACACAGGAACATATACACACAAACACAAGCAATTATTCAAAACCTCTTACAAGGTAATTCGTATTTTACCCTCAAATGGTGTACAGGCAACATTCTAAACCATTAGTGTAAAGGGCAAAATAACAGTGAAAAACAAAGCATCGGGTTCTGTCCTTTACTCAGTGGCTTCAGCCAACTCCAGTTTTATCTGGTCAGCCTGCAGTCAAGTGCTCCTTGCTCTGCCAAGATATTTAAAAATACAACCCAAGGATTTTCCAAAAAAAAGTAGTTAGTAGTTTGATTCTACCTTCCTATAGAAAAGTTAAACAACTTCAACATTACAGCAACCAAAGACAAACAATAAGATCAGAGCACCACAGAAATAAAAAGCAGTCCAATATATAACGGAGTTTAACTTTTTTAAATCACAAATAGGACACCTGCTTAAAGTTCGTTGCCCAAAACAATAACCGCTGTGTGACAAACATACAAAAGGTATGTTCTTCAACTCGAGTCCTGTATCTCCATTTTGGATATGAATGTGGGAGGCTGTATTACTGCATGTCCACTGAATCAACTTCAGACATGTAGATATCCAAATCAGCATCCAGCTTGCTCTTACTCATAGACATGTAGTCTTCCAGCTCTTTATCCAGCTCCTCTCGTGTAGGAACAGGGCGGCTTCTTGCTCTGCCTCTTCTTGTAGCCCAGTAACGGCCTTCCAATCCCCCATGACCTGCAAAACTCAAACCGCTACCTGCGGAGGAAGTATGAGATTGCATGTGAGTGTGTTGAAAGCTCCTGTTTATCCCGGTATTAGAAATTACTAAAAAACTTTTTTTTAAAGAAAAGAAATGCAATCTGACCATCATATGCCTTGGCACTGACAGCCAGTTGTTTCAGCAGTGAACCACAATATTTTTTTTATGTACTTTTATAAATTGCGGTAACACTCATACCAGAGCGATTTGATTACAAGGACAGTCTCGCTGGAGCAATCTGAGGTTATGGGTTGTGCTCAGGGGCTCAATGTTGGTAGTCTTATTAAAAGTCAGATTTAAACACAACCTCTTCATCTGTATTTGAATAAATTACATTGAAATAAGTGCCTGATTTGTGATGTACATAAAAGTAAAAATGTATGAACTTATTTGTACCTATAGACTAGGGTATAACATGAATAACATTTGTTTTTGCTTAAGATATATGCTGCAGGACTCTACTGCTACCAATAACTAACCTTACCTTCGCCTTGTTGTGCACTTCTCCCTTCATTCTGCATCTCTTGCTTTATATGAGCTCCATTGTGCTGCGGCATCAGTGACCAACAGTCCTCTAATCCGTTATTATCTGCACAACAAGGACATGAACATTGTGTAAACACAGGTTGACATAAGAATTCATTGTATATACTATTTTTCACATTACAGTCATTAAAAAAATGATTGAGTCATATTCAAAGCTATGAAATGAAGTCATGCAGTGACAATACTTTACTAAATCTTCTTGAGGACATATGTAAATGGGACATTCTAACAATTTTTACATGTAAATAAAAGCCGTTTTTTTTAAAAAACATTGTTTTGGTTTAAGACCTCATGTAAAGCATCTTTTCAATAATGAAAGACAAGTCATACATTTTTTTGCCTGGAATTGCATATTCTGGATAATTTTGTATCAAAACTAAAGTTGGCCACAGACATAAACCTGCACTGGAAAGTTTGGATTCTCAAATACATTTCATTGTGAAAGTTCCTGTAAATACTGACCTCTTCCTCTTGGATGGCTCCACTGTCTGGTTACTCCACCGGTCAAGTACCTGCCCATTCCCACCTGCACTGTCCGTCTGCCTAGCCGACTTTGCAGACCCTGACCAATTAACAGTTCGTTAACAGCTTCAACACCAGACTTTCATTTACTACAGCAGGAGACAGTGCAACATTTCAGTCAAAACCTTTACGTTGCATCACACAACAGCATCTCAATTTGCATTTGGGAAGGGGGAAGAAATTAAAAAATTCAACCGGATTTAGATGAAAATATCTTTTGCACCAAAGAACTCTACTTTTAGGACATCATGAGTGACATGAGTCATAAATATACAGCAATAGCAGTGGATACAATTACAAGACAAGAATTCTTTTGCTGGTTTGCAGCTGTAGACTTAACCCTAATAAACCTGGACTTTTATCCAGGTCTTTTGTGGGGGGGAAAAGTCAGATGCCTAGCAAAAAAACTATTTGGCAGGAACAAATATTTTAATACATAAAATTTTCACAAAATTCTTTACAGTGCATCAGTTAAGATGGATCAGTGGGTTAACTGCAACAAACTACATTCAAGACAAAATTGAAACAACAAAAGCTGAAAGTTAAACCGGCAAGTGTAAAAGAATGCATAAACTATAATATGTTGACCAGAGGCTGTGGAATTTGAGAAATACTTAAGACTTTGTGACAGTTAATACTACTTGAACTTTTTGATCGTGACATTCTGCATGGTGCTACACAATGAGGATGATCTTGCCAATGCATCTTAGGCACTTTAAAAAAACCAAACGTATCGTCATTAAGTGTTCCCAATATTCGAGTGTTTACTTTCCCTTTTGACACGTTCGTATTGCATTAGAAGCTATATTTACCGGTTTGTTCTGCAGGGCAGCTAGTACTGAGGGTCTGCTGGCCATCTGCTGAGCAAGAATTCGGTTTCTCAGCGAGGCCGAGCCCGGAGTTTGCGTGGAGGGTCTCACGTGGCTCATCTCTTCATTCATCAGCATAATCGTGAAGCTGCAGGAGATAAAACTCAGCACTATGACACTACAGTCTTTCATCAAACCCCTTTTCCAGCTGACAAGTTGGCATGTTCTCCTAAACGGAGATTTGATCCTTACCGGTCATCTAAAGACATGGTAGAGGAGCTTTTCAGAACAATCTCGGAAAATGTCTGAGTGCTCATATTCAACGAGCAACCCTGTAACAGAGAGAAATTAATGTATCACACCACCACGAACAATGTGTTACAAAAAATACAACTTTTGTTACTTAAATTTTGAATAACTGTTCAAGTAAAATGAGACAATATCATGCACGTATTATAGAAAGCAGGAATTTGGATAAACTAAACACAAAGTAAAAACTGTATTTTCCCCTCCATTTGGAAGATTCTTCATGTTTTGTCTCAGGTCATTTGTCCAAATGATAACTCCTGCTTTTGAAAGTAAACCCAATGAATGCATTAGCATTTGCAGGCTAGCCTGCATCTGTAAGCATAGAAAAAACAACAACGAACTAATAATGGAAAAAAAGAAAAAAATAAATATTCACATATTATACAGTACCATTAATCAGGAAAACGTAAGCTGAAGTTCGCTTAAGTTAACTTAAAAACTTAAACTGGCAATCGTCGTTGATTAGTTTTGCGCAGGCACGTGGGGTATAATGGATGCTAAAGCAAACTTGTCCGAGTTCTCTGTTCAAATCGCACTAATCTCACTCAGGTACATGACCACTGAAATTATTAATAACGTATGGATAGAGCAAAACGTTTTTAATCGAAGTATAAACATTATACATTCACTCACGCAAACATTCTAATCAAATTAGCGAAGCACTTTGACCTTGTGCAGCTGTGTACTGAGACTCAGAGCGGCGCGAAGCTGCCCTCTAACGGCCAATCAACACCCACCCATAGTGCACAAACTAATTAAATTTTAATTCAATTTTAATTTATTAGTTTAATTCAGTCTAAATTATATTGCTCGCCTCAGGCTTGCTTGTTGATGGTTTGGGCCGGTTATATGTAAAGCGCTTTGTGACAATAACTGTTGCTAAGAGCGCTATATAAATAAAATTGAATTGAAAACCGAATTGAATTGAAAAAGTTAAGATTATTTTGGTACGTTTATGTGAAGGGTCAAATTTTAGTGGTGTGTAGGTGTTTCATGTAATAAATGTGGACTTTTATACAAGTCGTCTGTGGTGGAAAATTCTATTTTACAGACACAAAAATGTAAACCGCTACAATTTTCCACAAAAATCGTGTACAATGTCTTAGTCACATTAGTTAGACAGGATATATTCAAGACAAAAACAAGCAAGAAAAGTTCAATTAAAGTGAAAAGCCTAGCTACTGTTTTAGGCCAGTGCAGACCGTGAGCGTCCTCTAGTAGTTAAACGCGGAAAACGCCGTTGATTTTTTGTAAATTTTGCAATTTTTAGAATCGGTTAAAATATAGATATATTATTGTTTTTGAGAAGTAAACGGTACAACGCCCATTTTAAAAGGTCATCAATAATCCAGACTTATTCAACAGTTCTGTCAATGTAGCACTCAGCAAGCACCATCAAATTGAGATTGCCTTGGTAAGGTAAACTTGTTTGGTGTCCAAAAGATTCGTGAGCAACACGATTTTCATTACTCTTTTTCATACGTATTTTACTTTTATGTTAGAATCTGTAAAAAAAAACTGGCATTGGTGTAAAAAAAAAAAAGTTGTCTATCCTTGGTTTATGTTGTAAATCTGGCAATAATATTAATTCATTCAGTCAATCATTTATGTAAGTTGTTTAGTTGATTTATTTGAAGTTTTGGACGTCTTTGTATATCCCAATTATATAATAATATATCCCAAATTTATAGGCAAAATTAGATACATTTGCTCATTAGTTGTTGTTGTTGTAAATCGGATATATTTGGAGACTTAATACATATCTGAAATAGGTACTAACTTAGGACAAAAAAAAAAAAACAGGTTGAGGTAATTAGTCTGTGCGCGTTCACCGGGCGGCTCGTGTGCGCGCCCGAGCGCGTCAGCAGCTGCAGCGTCACGGCGGCGCGCTCGACCTGACCGGACCAGGCGCTGCTGTGATTGGCTGGAAACTCCCCGACTCGCCGTGTTACGGAGCGTCTGGGAGCAGCAGGATGTGCGAATGAGAGCGAGACAGATAAACAGAGAGACAGCAGAGCAGAACCTCAGCGCAGTCGCGCCAGTGTCGAGGAGAGAAGCTAATATCCACATGAGACACATTCACCCCGTAAGTTCACTTTCCATTCTTTTCATTTTATTCTTTCACTGCGTGTCACTACATGTTTAACGTTTGTTGGCATCTGAAAGACACGAAAACCGGAGGGAATAACGTTAAATGAATGTGAATAACAACAACAACAACAACTTTCAGTCTGAGCACGTGTATTAAGCTGATTATGATTACCACGAAAAGTTTTGACCAATGGGCCTATAAACTTAATTATAGTTATCCTCTGTTAGTGATAATTATAGTGGAAAAATTCGTCTGCCATAAATGTGAGGTAACACGAATTAAAGAAAGAATATGGTAGTGATAATTATAGTGAAAAAGTTTGTCTACCATAACTGTGAAGTAACAAAAATTTGGTCTTTATAAAGTTTAGGACACAACAAGAATTAGTGCAAATGTTATATATGTCAATCTTGGTAAAGTTAAATAAAGCTAGATTTAGCACGTGATCTTAATATATTATGTGATTCTCTTTCACATGTAGTCATATTTATATATAATATATGAGTCTGTTTCACATAGAGTCCTGTGATAATGTAAGTGAATACCTGATTTACATTAAAATGCAAGTCTACAGTTGGTCCCGTGTCTCCAACCAAACAGGACACCACCATGTCCATCAGCTCCCCCAGCAGCAGTGACGCCTGTCTCAGTATCGTGCACAGCCTAATGTGCCACCGGCAGGGTGGCGAAAACGAGGGCTTTGCCAAACGCGCCATAGAGAGTCTGGTCAAGAAACTGAAGGAGAAAAAGGATGAGTTGGACTCCCTCATCACGGCCATCACCACCAACGGAGTCCATCCCAGCAAGTGTGTGACCATCCAGAGGACACTGGACGGCCGGCTGCAGGTCTGATCACTGCTGGGCATGTTAAATATCTCAGCACATTTGTTTTACAACTGCTTGTTAAATATTGTTTACACTCACAAAACCCTCATTCTCTGCACTGTGTGAGTGAGAATATAGACAACAGAGAATTACTCCTTAGTCCAGTTTAGTGCAAGCAGCTGAATGTTGTGAAATGATTGTGTTGTAATCACTCTCTCTGCCAGTCTGGACTGTCAGTCCCGCCACGCAATCATTTACTGTGATTGACAATGTCACCAAACATAACAGGCAATCACACTTCTCAACTCGACTCTCACAAACATCCACTGAGTTTTTTGGTGGTTGCCAAAGTTCTGACAGAGGCAAAGACTAGTCGCAAATGCTGAATCGCTGCTGTGGCAAACGATTTATTAGGCATTTAGGCATTTCTTTATCTAAATGTAAACATAGTTCTGTACTTTTACATGGTAAATATGGAACGAAGAAAGGAAGAGAGACTGAGTTTGTTTGCCCTCCCCCAACTGTAGACTGAGCGAGGGAAAGGGAGACAGGGAGAGAGAGGGAGAGAGAGGGAGAAGGAGGGGTGGAGGGGGAGAGAGGGTTGTTTTGTCTGAGACACAGGAAAGGGGCAGGGTAAAGTTAAAGCCTGTCTGTCTCTGAGTGTGTATGTGTGTGTGCGTGTCTGTTTTAGAGAGTCAGTATTTGAAGTATGCGTACACAATCTGCTCATGCTTTATGTGTATTTTCACCAAATTTCAAATCCTATGTTTCGAATGTCTGTGTTTTTTTGGTTGCTTTATAAAATAATATTGTTCATATTTAGGAAATGGCCATGACTGTGGCTAAAATGGGTTCTCCATGATTTATGTGAATAGAGAAACCATAATGAAGTTTTGAACAGAAAACATGGATGAAGTCTAGTTCTCTCCATATGTTTAAACACACACACGCAAGCACCCACGTCTCGTGGCTGCTCAGCTTGTCCTTCACACACCAGCGTCTCTGTCTCTCTCTTTGTGTGATGTTATGCTGTTGGAACGGCTGAATCAGTCTGAATCATGCGGTGTTTGAGTTTGGAGCGGTATGAACTCAGTTAGACCTTTGATGCTACAGGACTTCTATGCTCTCCCTCAGGCTTTTGGCTCTGCTTTCTTACAGTTTTCTATTAGCTTACACCCTTTTATTTCTTTCTCGTATATCCTTTTTATGTTAGGAAAGGACCAGGCTGTTCAGAATGCCCCAGGGAGTGAGCTGTTATAACATATTCTCTGTATTTGGGCCTAGATCTAAAGTTGCATATTCTCAGTAATTCTCCATGTCCCTTTTCCTGTGTGGAGCAATTGTTGATTTTCTTTTTAGTCGGTTGTCTTCCTCATACCATTCTTAATCACCTTCTGTACTGAAAAACACTGCAAACTGGTTTTAGCTTGTTACCAGCTTGTGTTGGTCTATACAAACCCATTTTTACCTGCTGGGTTTTGGTGCTAATACCACTTGACAAACTAGTTTAAAGATAACTGTCAATTTTCACCCCATCAAAGCATCGAAGAAAACAGTTAATGCTTGTTATTGTCCGGTGTATTAAAAAAAAAAAAAATTTAACATGTCTGTGTGCCTCTCCAGGTGGCTGGCCGAAAAGGCTTCCCCCATGTTATATATGCACGGCTGTGGCGCTGGCCAGACCTGCACAAAAACGAGCTCAAACACGTCAAGTTCTGCCAGTATGCCTTCGATCTCAAGTACGACAACGTGTGTGTCAACCCCTACCACTATGAGCGGGTGGTGTCTCCTGGCATCGGTACGTGTGCGGAAGGAAAATTTGAGTGTTAGACTAAAACAAGAAGGGTAGACGCAGAAATTATTACAGGGCTCAAATGGAATCTGTGGAATCACGGGCAGCTATATACAAGTGGTATTTTTGTTTTTATACAATTGCAAGGTACAGACTATATATAGAAGTAATATTTTATCTGTTTGTGATGTTCAAGACTTCAGGATTCCTTTTTATTCAGTGTCACTATGTTTTATACTACATACTGTATACTAAGTCAGGAGTTAATACATGTAACAGTTTTCTAATTCAAAGCTGTTTTCTTTCTTTTTTCCATGCAGTTGGATTGAGTTTGCAAACCACAGGTGAGAAAACCACAGGCTCAGAGTCATGTTTGTTGTCAGAGTGGTTTCCATAACATGTTTGAGTTACGCTGACACTTTTAAAGGGTTTATTCCTGATTACTGTGCCTGCTTTTCAAGACACCTCTTTTTGGGAGTTGCATAGTCTAGTGGTAGCTTATGGACCAACATTTACATTTAGGGCCATTAATCAGATGTTCTTACCCAGAGACCCAGTCTCACTGGAGCAACTTGGGGTTATTGGACTTGCTCAGGGGCCCAACTGTGGCTTTAAGTGTCTTGCGGGGTTCGAACCTCCAATCTTATGGTCGCCAGTACAGTTATAATTAACTAGACCACTGTGCCACCACGGCCCCAAGAGGTGGTATCTTCATATCCAGCTCTATTTTACTACCAGAACTACCTCTACTGGGCCCCTGAGCACGTAGCAAGTAGTCCACTGCAAAAATCACCCAAGTATGAAAGATCAGTGCTGAGTCTTATGAATCTTATGATTATTCACTTAGACCACTGCACGTATCAAGACCCTTTTTACACAGTGTGTTTAGATTTGTTTTCAGCCATTAAAGTGACAGAAAACTATTAAAGTCCCTTCAATGTGTCTACAGTCCATAAGAGTTCCACAAAGTTTTCATACTAACTGCACACTCTTTATAGGGAGGCCGATAAAGGAAGAATATATTCATGACTGTATCCAGATGGAAGGACCATCCAGAATGCCCTCCTCCCAGCAGGAACATCATGCCCCGGAACGCTACAGCCAGCAACTGCCTCCCCTTCAGCTGCCTCCAGAACCCCATCATCACCCATCTTCCTCAGTAACACTCTATCCCAGCCTGTCCCTTTCCCCACCTGGTGAGTCCCACCAGTAACACTGACAAAGAGCAATATTTTTAAATGCCTTGCAGATTTGAGAAAAATCCCCAAATCAGTACCTTATGTATAAAATACTAATTCAATCAGATGGACATGCAAATATTAAATTATTGTGGCTCAGTGGATGTTTTGATTCTAAGCTCAGTTTGCCTTTTGAGAGGAAGGCCGTCACACCCAAATAGTTCGGTTCATTACCCGGAGGGAACTGGAATCAGTACAAAGAAACATTCTAAGTGTTGTGTAAGGACATTGCTTATAAGACTTATTTTATTGCTGACTCGAATGTTGACGTGTGTGTATCTCTGTAGTGAGTACCTCCAGAATGCCCCTGCCAGCAAGTCGTACAGAGGGTCTGCTGCAGATCGCCTCTCCTCCCAGCAGGGCCCTAACCTCCAGCTCTCCCCCGATCACTTCTACCCCGACACACACTCCGACACACACCCCCACGCACAGCCAAACCTCCGCCCAACAACCCGCTGTCAGCCAGAGTGACTACAGCACCTCCAAACACACACAGACCCAGTCTTCCTACCACAGTGAGTAATGGCAAACTGAATTTAAATTAAATCAGTATGTTATTCTGAATTGTTTGAATTCATTCCTTCTTAATCAGATGTAAGATATTTTGAAGCCTTGTTCTTAAATAGTCTTGAGAGCTTCTATCAAAGTCCTTTGGATCAATTTCCTTTGATTCATGCTCTCAAGACCACCAAGTACTACCTGAACGACCACACAGACATGATTTTTAACAAACTTTTTTTTACATATTTTTAACAAATATGACTGTTTTTGCTTCTTCTCCATCATTCAGCAACCGCCTGGACGGGGACAAACACGGCCTCCTACACGCCTGTGGGATCCCAACAGAACGGGAGGAGTCACCAGCAATCCACTCCACATCACACTGGTCATTTTTGTACGTTGATAAACTCCCTCTAGTGGCTGATGTTTACTACTGCAAATATAAAGACAATGGGCCTCATTCACCATCTGTTTTTAGGAAGAAATATAGTCATAAACATCACTTGCACCATTTTCACAAAAAGTCCAATATTCACATATGTTGTTTTTTTTAAACAAATGTAAGATTTGTTTCCGGTTAGGAACATAATCCAAAACTGATGAATTTCACACATTTTATTGTATGTATGTGTGCAGAAGGGGTGGCATGGTAGCGCAGGGTGTAGCACTGCCGCCTCAGCAAGAAGGTGGGTCCTGGGTTCAAACCCTGGGGACGGGCGTAGGGCCTTTCTGTGTGCTTTCTTGCATGCTCTCCCCGTGTTCGCGCGGGTTTTCTCCGGGTGCTCCGGTTTCCTCCCACAGTCCAAAGGCATGCAATATAGGTTAATTGTAATGTGAGTTCCCCGCCTTGCGTCCATAAGTTCCCGGGATAGGCTCCGGTCCCCTCGCGGTTGGGATTCAGCGGTTCAGACAATGAATGAATGAAAATGTGTGCAAAACTTTAAACACAATATAGAAGTGCCGCACACTCTGACATTACCATATTGAGCTTTCTTCCGTTCTAAAGTTAATAATATTATTATATTGTTTAAAAATCTTAACTTTCTTCATAACAAACTTGAGAAAAAAAAACTTCAGCAAATGTTGGTGAACGAGGCCCAATGTTGTGTTTAAACAAATCAACTTAATCTCACAGTTTTTACAACTTTTTGGAAAGTTTGGATCATACCGGTGATCTTTAGAATGTAACAAATTATAATCTTTTGTGTAATATTTCTCATAAGGGTCACAACATCACACTCCAGCCTCATACCCACAACCTGTCTCCAACCATCCAGGTACATTAATCTTCATATACAGTATATGCACACACTGGTTGTTATTGTGAATAATTTTACATGTGTTTCTTAAGGTCCTGAGTTTTGGTGTTCAATCTCGTACTTTGAGATGGATATCCAGGTGGGGGAGATGTTTAAGGTGCTGGCCAACTGTCCGCTGGTGACTGTGGATGGGTATGTGGATCCGTCGGGTGGGGATCGCTTCTGTCTCGGACAACTGAGCAATGTGCACCGTACAGAGGCCAGTGAGAGAGCACGGTGAGAGTGTGAATTGTAAATGTTCCTTTCCAGTGTCAGGCCATGTTTCTGTACATATGACCAGTTTTGAGTGTCTAATGACAAAAAAAGACAAAGACTGAACTACTAGAATTTTTCATGCAATAATTCAGAAATGTAAGACACAGGATGGGACAGGGAATGTCATTGAAATCACCCACATGAATTCACTCACTGAACATATTAGTAGGAACACCTTTACTCACTGGAAACTTTAAGTTGAACAGTCACATATGTGAGTCACATATGATCGCTTCGTACCCCTAACTTTGGAATTCTTTCTCTCAGGATATTCATAGAACTTCCCCTCTGTCTGTCTTCAAATGCAGTTAAAAACATATCTCTTCAATCAGTGCCATTATTCTTATCCCACTTCTTGGTCTTGTTGTATGATTGAGATGCAGTTGGAGTAATGGATAAAAATAAAGCAACCTGTAAAGCAGCCTTTGTTCTGGGAAACAGGTCTGCTTCCCCTTTGTTTGTCTTCAAAAGACAATTACAAGAAGTCTCTTCTGTCAGCACTATGCGTCTTTTCACACCTCTTGATCTTATCTTATGATTGAGATGCAGCTAGTTGTCTTTGCTTGTTCTGTGTTTGTTGTTGCTTGATTAATATTTATTCATTCATCCATTCCCGTAAAGCAATCTTGGGTTTGGGGAATGTGCTGTATAAATTAGTGGTAGTAGTTTTTAAGGCTCACATTTCAAATCTGTGACAGTGGAAATGTATTGTAGTTACGAGTTTAATTTGTCTCAATATTAGTCTTCCACTGCTAGGTATTTTTAACACACTCACTCCTACCGTCGTGCTGCTTTCTTTGTTTTTTCCAGCCTCCACATCGGTAAGGGGGTGCAGTTGGAGTGTCGTGGCGAGGGTGATGTGTGGATGCGCTGTTTGAGCGACCACGCAGTGTTTGTTCAGAGCTACTACTTGGACAGGGAGGCCGGCAGAGCACCGGGGGACGCCGTCCACAAGATCTATCCTGGAGCTTACATAAAGGTCAGTCACTTTTGAAATCAAAATAAAGCCAAATATGTCAGTTTACACTTCTCTCAGCATAATTTGAGGTTTATTTTGAATCAGTAAGTGTTAAGAAAGCCTCATTTGAGAAATTTTAAACACACAGAACAGCACACAAGGTTCACTGAAATACAGACTGCTCTCTCACACGCTCTCTCTCCCTTACTGTCTAACTCTCTCCATTACTGTTTCATTCTCTCATACTCAGTTATTTGACCTGCGTCAGTGCCACAGGCAGATGCAGCAACAGGCAGCAACAGCACAGGCAGCGGCTGCTGCTCAGGCCGCAGCAGTGGCAGGTAATATACCCGGGCCAGGCAGTGTTGGAGGCATCGCCCCTGCTATCGGTGGGTACAGCTATTGACCTCCTTATATCTATGTATTCGTATCAAATATTATTGAATAGCTTTATATATCATCATGAAAGGTAGAATTTTTGTAAATAAAGAGTATAAGATCAGCTGCTTTGGAATATTTTGTAACTCACTCACTGTCAGATAATGACAATGAACAATTTGTGGATTTGTATTAAGTCATACTTTATGACTTTTCCAACTTGTCCTAAGGTTTCTCTGCTGCAGCTGGCATAGGTGTGGATGACCTGCGTCGGCTGTGCATCCTACGTTTGAGTTTTGTAAAAGGCTGGGGGCCTGACTACCCTCGTCAGAGCATCAAACAGACGCCCTGCTGGGTAGAGGTGCACCTCCACCGTGCCCTCCAACTGCTGGATGAGGTTCTGCATACTATGCCCCTGGCTGACCCCGGCCCTGCCAACTAACCTGAAGATTAACAGCTCATAATTAGACCGCTGAAGTGGTATAGCAGCTCCGATGCACAACAGCAGAGCCCATTGCTGAAAAAGATTGAGGGAAAGAGAGAGAGAGAGAGTGGGAGAGGGGGAGGCTGAGGAGGTGCAGAAGAGACGATGACACGCTACAGCGCGTCTCCCACATACACTGTACGCCTGCATGAGCAGACAGTGACTCATGGGAACCGCAAGAGAGCATGCAAGCTTTCCATTTCGGCGGCCAACAGTCTGCACAGACCTCAACGCACTCGCTCTCTTGTTTACCCCACGCACAGAGCATTGAAACCTATTATCATGGAAAAAAACTAACCAGAGGTCCAGGGATGTTCTGGAAATCCAGGTGAAGATGAGAAGCAAAGGCGAGCTTTGGGAGAGAGGTTTGTGAGAAGCTGCTGAATGCTGAGGGGCGTCCTGACTGGAACTGATGAGTCATGGTGTTCTTGGTCCAGGATGTGATCCAAAGTGCTGAATCATGCCATGTCAAAGTGGTGATATCACAGGGATACTACAATAATACAGGGACTGACAAAGGATGAACAATCACCAGGCTTATAGCATCACTGTGCCTTTTTGTAATCGGAAAACAGGAAGACCAGAGCTATTTGAATCCAAACCATACAGGTATTTTGAATATATCACAGATTGTTTACTGATGCACAAGCTTTTCTGGATTGACAAAAGAGGTGCCCCTGCTTGTTCAGCTCTTACTATTAGAGAGTCATCATTTTACATATGCAAGACTTGCTATTTAGAATTGCTTAAGGCTAATAAAAAATTATTTATCTACGCACAACTTCAGATATAGTTTTAAGCTGTTTAATAAATATCAGTGAATATCACAAACCCAAAGCTGTTTTCTCAAGTGTCTTATCCACACAACAACCATGGCAACAACTGACCTGTAGATTGATCTGTAAATTTTATCTTTGTTTTGCACACCATGATTGTGAATATATGTTATTGTTTAATGCCATCATGAAGTTTCTGTAATTATTTTTAATTGTTCTAAATTTCTTTTTCTTCATCTTTTTTTTTTTTTAACCACCCTATAAGGCATGTATTAGTCCTCAATTGTATTTTGTACCTTGTTTAATAATGTACAGGTTTTATCAATGAATTACTCAAAGAATGCCCAAAATCAAAGCTTCCTTTTATATTGCCTATTAAAGACAGATATCAAAAGAACGCATTTCCTGTGTACTGTGACGATGAAGTGCGTCTCTAAAGAACAAACAGATTACACAACCACCGGGAGCGTCTCAAACGCCTAACGATCCCTACCTAGTGTTTCACACCTATTTAGGATTAATAGGCCTCATTACCAATACCACCAATGTCTTGTGGTTTTTTTTCTTGAGTACAACTGTAGAACTGGAAAAAACAATTTGGGTAAGAGTGATTCTGAGCACAAACAAGTCTCAAATAAGAAAATATTGGTGAATGTCAAAATCTTCATGAAAACTGTGCAAGTAGATTTAAACAGAAATGGAAGTCTGTAATTTTACTTGTACTTGAATACATTTACATTTACAGTATTTAGCAGACGCTCTTATCCAGAGCGACTTACAACAGTGCTTTGTAGTCCACAACTGTTCCTAGATCCATAAGCTATGTCGACATCTGTAGTTAAACCAAATTACCACACACTAAGTTTTATACTTTAACGAAAGAAAATGGGTTAGAGGAAAGAAGTTCAGACAGACACACGTTAGTGGTTTTTTTTTTTTTATTAAATAAAAGGTTTACATAAAGGTAAATTAGTCCCCTAGATACTCTTTGAAGAGGTGTGTCTTTAATACAAATTAAAGTAATCTACTTTCCTACTTTTAAAATCACTTTACTGATTATAACTTCAATTTGAACTATTTTTGAAACCTTTATGTATGTTGAGAGGTTAATATACAGTTAAAGCCATACTAAAAAGTTTTGTATCACATGAAACTATTAGAATGAAGGTATCAATAGATATCAGATATAAGATCTGTAAATTTTAGACATTATAGTGACAGCCCTTTTTAAACGACTTAATCACAAATAAAAAACTATTTATATTAGATGAAGAAAAAAATGATAGTTTATTTATTCAAGCAATATCCATGGCTGAAAAGTATTTAATACTTGCATAGTTTTTGAAAAAAGTAATTTGTGCTTTTACTTAAGTATTTTGTAATGTCAGTCATCTTACTTGTAACTGAGTATACTTTCAGTAATGGAAAAGTACATGTACTTAAGTACAAATATCTAGAAACACCACTAGTTTAAAGTACAAATGTTTTCTTAAGAACAGTTGATGAAGGAGGACCAGTGGCTTTCACTCCCTTCATAGTGCCCTATCTAACAGAGGAAACATCAGTTTCTTTGAAGGGGTCAGTAGCCATTGAGAACGCACCTCACGAGGCTTCCGCGCGTGGAGCGCCTCCAGTGGGCGGGGCTTGTTGGTACTGTAGCGGAGCAGCGCAGCCGCAGCATCAGCAGCATCCGCCTCAGCGCGCAGCATCACGGCCCTGCCCGAGACACCGAAACGTACCGACTAGAACGCAGTATGACATTTATAAGCGATACAATGGTTCATCGAAATAGCTTAAATTAATAACAAACCCCATCGACTGCCGTTCTGTCATCTCACTTTTATTTTTTTTGTCGGATCGAGGCGCACCCCAAATCCTCAAAATGGCTGAGATCACCGAAATACGAGCGGCATACGGTAAGCAGGCCTGGGCGTCTCATTTTAATTTTCTTATTTTCTCTTTATTTATTTCTTTAAATCTCCGTATTCACAATGTATAGTTTGTTAAATAACACTCTCGTGGCCAATTTTAATTATTAAATAATTAAAGGATTAAATAAATTTTAATCCAGAATATTACACTGATAGAATCGCTCAAACGGTGGGTTCACAGCCCAATAACCCCGCCTAATTTTAATATGGGAATTATTTATTTGCCTAATTGAACTGAATGTATTTTGCCGTTATTCGTTGATATTTGTTTTGAGAATAAAATGCTTAACATTAAAACCCGACAGTTTACCTTATGGCTATTATGACGTTATTGTTTATTCCTGACAGTACAGTTTGTTTTCTTTGTTGATAATGATCATATACAGCATGAACTAAATCAGAATAAGGTCTTGTGTGAGAGTGTGTTTAACTATTTGGAAAAGTATTAAAAACACACTTTTTACATATTTAATAAAATGTTTATTTTTTGGAGACACCAGTTTAACACGGTTAGAAATGATGATTATCTTTGTGAGGGGTGCAGCTTTCACATAGTCATAAATCTTTTGATCTGAACTGCATTAATTAAAATTAAAGCTGACATTAAAACTGAACTCATCACCTTGCAACAGAGAAAGCATGTAAAGATTCTAATCGGTCGAATGCACATGGAATATCGGTTTAGAAGGGGCAGGTCTCAACACATACATTGAATGTGTCCTTGTCTGACCTAAGCCCTCTGATATGGGTCTGTCATTTTAGAGGTCATCTTATTTTTTCACACTGGCCTACTGACAGAGCAATGATGAGTTGTCGTGAAGCTTACCAAGCTTTTTAAATTGAACTGAGAGTGGTCTTTTTCTCACATCATCTTTCTTATGGAATGATTTCACACTCCACTTGCCTCACTGCGTTTGTGTCAGGACAATGAATGGCACTTCAGATTCTTGTGTTATCAGATTCTGTAGGATAGAGGGATTAATGTGTCTGAATTGCTTCATTATAGTGTGAAAACATCAGCAGTGGATCCAGATGTGACCAGACATATGGCCAGACAGGGACTGGGGGTTTGGAGAATGATAACAGTTTTTGTAGGTCAGTCTCCATCCCAGGACTGGGGCATGTCCTCCTCAAAAACCATTTAGGGATCAAGATTAGAGGATGTCTGCTTCATTTATTTATTTTCCTCTCCCTGGCTTTAGATAAGGCTGATTGCTGAAAGCTGCTGCAGGATTAGTACTCTAAGCATCTATAATGAGTTCTGACAAAGATTTTTTCCCGATTCTGTTTCCCGCTTCAGTCAAATTTAAGGGAAGGAAAGTGGGTTTATCTTGTCAGCTAAGATTTTTTTTTGTCAGGCTGTGATGATTCTGAGGCTGTAGTGGTATTTTCGCGGGCTCTTTTTTGTGGAACACGGTGGGTTGATATGTAGGCTATTGTAGGTGGTGTCAGCTGGTGCAGGCTGTGGGGGATCTGTCTTCCTGAGTCACGCTACCGATGAGGAGGAGGAAGGTTGTCGTGTTTAATCACAACACGTGGGTTGGAGGAAGAAATCCCAAGCAATCTGTGGCCTGAATTGTGTGGTCATGCAAAGCAGAAAACCAGGAGGATTAGAAAAGGTTTTCACATTTTAGGATCATTTCCACAAAGTGAAGACATCTAGTGCAAATGCTTTCGATTTTAGGTTTCTCACATTCAATGCTGGCCACTGATAAAGAGACAAAGAGAATTAGGGTTAGATTTTCCATATATATTCCATATGAATTTGCAATACAATCCAGAGTCTTTTGTTGTCTGATTGTGATGTTAAAGGGGGTTGCAACTTACTTATTATAATATAAATAACATAAATAGTATTTGAGCATTTTACTTCATCAAGTAAGATAAAAGTATGTGATTTTACATGCACAGTTTGAGATGTAACAAGGAAGAGGTACACAGTGGACTGAGGAGAGGAGAGTGAGAGGAGTGGTGGCTATTAACAAGCACTCAGTCCTGCTCACAACAAGGTGGCTCCGGTTACATGTTTTATGGAGAGGCCTAGACCCCAGCGGCCACTCTGACTTTTGCTGCATCATCCTTCTGTCCTTTCCATTCTACTTTTTGCCCAGCATAGTTGTGGATTCCTACAAAATAAAATGGCATAGGCCAGCACAGATTTGAAACTGTGGGTTTAGAATATTTATTTATTTGATACATACTGCCTCAGGTATGTTATGTAAATCGATTCGTTCAAATGTTTTTCAGCACCATATTTAATGACGATTGGTGTGGTGTTGTCTTGATTTTTGTTATAATGCATCGAGAATTAGCTGGTTGCTACTGAGTGCTCAGTTTATAATGCCATCCTGTGTTCTACAATTTGCCTTGGAACCAGAACCACTTCTGGAATATTCTGGTAATAAAGCATTCAGAATAATTTGCTGTTATTAGCTGGTTTGATGCTGGTTTCAAAACACTTCATCAGCTGATTTGTCAGAGAGGCTCTAAGCCGTCACGAATAAAAATGGGTCTGTACCAACTGTATTAAGCCAGTGACTTGCCAAAACAGCCAAGCTGTTAGTGTTTCTTCAGTAGGAAAAGAATGTCCTTGTTGATAACTGATGACTTTATGAGATGGACTGTTTGCTGTGGTCGGTCCTTTGTTAATAAGGTTATTTGAGTATTAGGATGTCTGACGAAAATTGAAATGGGCTGCAGCGCATGCAACTTTTATAAAATGCGTTTGATGTCAATCTGTTTGCTGACTAATTTCCTGCCGCTCTCCTACACACTGGAAGGCTGGAGCGGAGGCACAGGCCACAGCACCAAAACCAGAATAACAGCGTTGGCTCGTCAGATCGCGTAGGACTTTGACGAGGCAGACGTGATTTAATATTTATCACCAGGCCGTTATCTTCCACCTGAGTTACTGTGCCTGCTTCCTGCTCAGGTCCTTAGTGAACAGAACACAAGCCATATAAATCATTAACAGACATTAAAACAATTCAGGCTGCTCGCTTTGTTTTAAGGTTCTGATTTGAAAGTGGTGTTAGGATTTGGTAATGGTCAGAATGGTTCAATTCTGGGTGAGATCTTTGACTGTGGCTTGTAACAGGACACTAAAGAATATTCTGTCTTTCTTGTACTGGTAAGAATATAAGTGTAATGTCAAATGAGTCTTATCGGATTTCAGGAATCAAATCCAAATAAAATGCATCCAAATCGTTTATTTTGCTTTTTGACATCAATACATGGTATGGCATTGCTTTTACTTAAATTCTACAGTCAGTGAGTCCTTTTATCTGTCCCCTTTTTGAGACTCTAAGAAAATATGTAACTGCGGCAGGTTTTTCGGGGTTAAAATCAAGCCGGCTAGTTTGTCCTTGCTTGTGTCAGCTTAGATCAGACTGTGTTCTTAGTTGTGCTTATTATTGCATTGTGTGAAAATGAAACTGAGGATCAGAGTTAAAGTCTCTATGTGTGTCTGCCTTTAGCCCCCTGGGGTTGTTTCCAGGCAACTAAAGCAGCTGGTTTTGAATGCGTTCCAAAATCTGACATCATCCTTGTGGAATCCCTGCAGGGCGGCAGTGCCCAAAAACAGGAAGCGGAACCGAGTTCTTTGTCTGGAGATGCTCAGCTAAGAGCATAAAGGGGAGGCAAGAAAAAGGAAGACTGGAAGTGAAATTTAATCATTAAATTTGTATCTGTGTAACCAATAGACATTGTGAGGACCAGCAAAGTGATACATAAATTATATTGTTATATATTTTAAAATACCTAAAATTGCTAGATTTATTTTCACTTACTGATGTTAAGGTTTGGATTGGATTTAGGGTTTACACTTTTGCACATGAACCTCAAAAATCACCTTGCACAACTATGGAAGGTGTGTATATTCCAGCCTCCATCACGAACCTGAATCGTGGTGCATCTGCAGAGTAATATGAGCATGTCACAATGCACCAGTGTCAGACATCGCCATACAGATACTGTAAAACCTAATGGTCCGATTTATGTTTGTCATAAAAGATAATCATCAGTGTTTTGCAGGGCGAGAGGGTGATATAGCCTCTGGGTCTTTATGCAACCTTTGTGCTAATGAGAACACTTAGCTGACATGTCGAATTTTGTTTTCCATTGTTAGCAGGCTGCAAAGCATCGATAAGATGCCATAATGTGCTAGGGTTACTTGAGGTGGCAGAGTGTTCTAATGTTACACATCTGACTGGAGTTTTGTTGACTAACTTCTATAAATGGTTGCCTATAATCAATGTCTTTCAGCAGTACAAATATTTGTATGAACTTTTGGAACCCACTGCTCAGTTGTATAAACGTAGGGGTTGGTTGATTATCAGTAAGCAGTATCATACACATATGGTTACACCAATATATGATATAGGAATAATAAACCTCATCCACCTGATGTTTTCTAGTTATTCTGTGGGTCAGTTGTAAAATAATTAATCAGAGAA
The DNA here is from genome assembly GCA_032718565.1 of Distichodus sexfasciatus. Taxonomy (NCBI): domain Eukaryota; kingdom Metazoa; phylum Chordata; class Actinopteri; order Characiformes; family Distichodontidae; genus Distichodus; species Distichodus sexfasciatus. The sequence goes on along the minus strand of JAVGVS010000008.1, from coordinate 576,603 downwards.
ATGGCTTCATTTGGATTAGGAGGAATACCATATATAATAAACTTAAGTTTTTTAACATGTGATAATGCATCTTTTTGTTTTGTTCTTTCTATTTTCTTGAAACTTGATTTTTTATTTATTTATTTATTTTTTAATTATATATTTACATGATATGTATTAAAGTTACATATACTGTACATTTTATTGATATTCATATGTTTAATTGGTTATTATTTTAGGCAGAGACAGAGCAACAGCGTGACAGTCACAGGTGTACAGATTTGAGCAGATGAGGTAAAACAGGATGCAAGGATGGAGGGCACGGCAGAAATCATTGTTGACTAATTAATTAACTGAAAATTAACCAAGAGATTTTATTTAATAATTGTAACTCTGTTAAGAACATTATGAAATTTAACATATGCTAAAAGGCATTTACATCGTTTGGTATTCTAAATAATGGCAAAAACACAAATGATGAATAAAAATATATCTGTTCAATATATTTGTCTCCTCAATAATAATAATCATTATCAGCTCTAATAAAACCATATCGGTCAACGCCTAAAAAAATTTATTCCTTTCTCAACTAACACACAAACACACACACAGAATTCTGCATAGGCAGACACACGAGCGGATCTTTAATGTATTTATCTGTGTTCATACACACAAGTCACCCTTGTGTATTCATGTGTGAGATTGCGTAATGAATGCAGTCAAATTAGGCGCGAGTGCAAACAGTGTGTATTTCCTCAGACAACATTCAAAGGCATATGCACACAAATGCACACCCTCTCTGCAGCGAGCGTCTCATCGTGTCTCTAAGGGCCCATTAGTGCTGCTTGCACAGAACCCCGCCCTGCTTCCACAGCACGCCTTTAAACAAAGCACTGCAGCTCCTGCGGCTCAAAGGCCAACAGCAGGGGAGGGGAGGGGAGCTCACAGCTCTGGGGAGCGTCTCTATTTCACACTCATTACTCTTGCGTTGCTAATTGATCCCCCAGCCACACCGGCACTGAGGACACAGAGAATCTGGATATTGTCCACGCTCCCTCAAATTTCTCTTCTCTTTGGAATCAGACACTTTCATTTTATTGCTGCTTTCTTTTGCTTTGTATGTTTTAGGGGCAAAGCACAGACGACTCCACCCTAGTCGTATTGGTTTTGCATCGTATTGATTTTGGCTTAAAGCATTTTGCACAATGATTTTTGTGCATGCTTACAGAAATGTGCTCATGCACATGAAATAGCTGGTAATTCTGCATATGCCACACCCAAACATGTATGTTCCTCTCATCCATTGGTCACATGCATCTCCTGCAAGTGCTGGAGAATTGTTGCACCTTCATTTTTAGTTTGTGTGTGTCATTGTCTTGTTCCAACTCCAGGCTGTGGGGGCGGTGGCCTGCTATGTGTCAGGCTCATCAATATTCTTCTCTCTCCTTTTCCACCCCATTACGCCGCATCACAACACAGACAAGCGAGCATAGCCGAACTAATTAACCACTCTGCTTTTAGCCTTGAATATGTTTGTTAAACTTTTTGGCCACAACTTGGTTTGGAGTGTGGAAAAGCAAGGTCCTGTTCAAAAAAGATGAGTAAACAAGTTGGCGGACCTCCTCTCCCTCCACTATCTCTATCTGTGTCTGGATCCTCACACTCATTTTGAATCCTATTACAGCTATTTCATGCCTGGCCATTGCGTAATGCCCATTGTACTGGTGCAGTTGACGTCAGACAATGACGCCAGATTATACAGGCAAATTTTGGATACTACAATTCTCTGTGTGTGTCTGCCTATTCTGACCTAAAATGTGCTCTTTTTTGTTTGTCTTCATTGTCTTTCTGAATCATCACATCCTCCTACGCACTGACATGCTGTCTCTACCTCCTTCTGTCTGAGTCTGATTTATCTCTACCCCACCCTTGTCCTCAGAGTCTTTCCAGTGCCCTTAAAGAACTCCCTGAATAAAGACGAAATTCATCAGTTATTTGATTTTCTCCTGAGTTTATCGTTGCTTTAGCTCCAATGCTAATATATGTTACATCTTATTACATCTTCTAATGTAATTAATGATTCGATCAATTATCCGCCTGGCCAATTATCTGTCTGTTATGTAGCATGCTTATGGTTATCAATATCAGTCATTTTATTAAAAAGTGATACGCTGATTAAGTATTATATATAAACTCTGATGTAGCTGTCTCTGTTTGAAGTCACCACCTTTTGACCTGATTTGTTAGATGTTAGAAGTTCAACACTGAAGGCTGAAGACACTGAAAGTCTGGCATTCTCACACAGAAGCAGGGTTCTCCCTTCACGTTTTATGTTAAAAACATTATGAAGATTTTTCAGAATAAAACATGAACTTAAAAACTTAAAAATAGAGGTGTGAACCTTCACTGCTCTCCTGATTTGATTTGATTAAGATTATTAGGTCAACAATTTGATTTGATGCGATAGCTTGATGCATCACGATGCATCCTATCAAATTTTCTACATTGCACACAGATTGGGAAGCCATAGTTGCTACCTGGCTACCTAGTTTTTAACTTGAATTTTAGCCGGAGCCAGAATAACAACAAACAATGTCATTATGATATATGGGGGGGTTTTCAACTGCTTCTGCTTCTGGGACCACTGAGCAGTCTGAGTGTGGGAGGGAGTATTTTTGCATTAAATTCATTATTCATAAACATGCCTAAATGTTTTGAAAAATGATTGAAAAAGTGATTTCAGTAGTGAAACTAGATTGCACATTGCGGACCACCGGCAATACCTGCAATTATGGTCTGCCATTGCATCAATGCAGAATTGTCTTTGTCTGCATCGCGATGCATCAATTATGCGATTAATTTCAACACCCGACTTCAAAACCCTTAAAAGTTTTTAAGGTTTTGTGCTGTGAAAAACCATATCAACCCCAGGTTGAAATTCAAGAAACAGTTCCTTTTCCTTTAAAATCTGGAATGTTTCTTACAAATGCTTCTTATGATAATATTCTATATTCCCTATATGTCCTTTTATCCCCCTCTATCAGACATGTCTCCTGTCCTGGCGGGCTTCATCGGTGCCGGCGTGCTGGTGGTGGCCGTGGTGGCGCTGATCTTTGCGTGGACTTGCTGTCAGAAGCGTTACCACAGGTTGACAGGCAACTACAAGCTCCACGGTCTCCAGTCCGAGCATGGAGACCCGGCGACGGATCCACCCTACAAGTTCATCCACATGCTGAAGGGCATGAGCATCTACCCGGAAACACTGACCAGTAGCAAGAGGATCGTGCGACTGGCGCGCAGGTCGGGATTCCGCTCCCCCGATGCCGAAAAGGGCACATCCGGCTGCCCTGTTGTGCTGGTGGATGCCAATAACGTTGTGGATGGCGCCCAGACGGGGGTGCTACAGCTCAAGACGAGCGACTCAGAGGAAAACGAACGCTCCACGCCCCATCTAGAGAGGCAGCTTCCTGTACACGCTGACTACTCCAGTTTGGAAAGCAGCTCAAGCGGCAGCAGCCAGAGCTCCAGCACCACCGTCTCCAACACGGCCACACCTTTCACACCTGCAGACGAGCCCAAACGTGGGACCCTGAGTCTTGCCGTTGACTACAACTTCCCCAAAAAGGCCCTGGTGGTGACCGTGTTGGAGGCCCGGGGCCTGCCGGCAGTGGAGGGCCAGGGCGGGAGCGCCGATCCCTATGTGAAGATGACCATCCTTCCCGAGAAGAAACATCGTGTCAAGACCCGCGTGCTCCGGAAGACGCTGGAGCCGGCCTTCGACGAGACCTTCACCTTCTACGGCGTGCCCTACAGCTCGCTGCCTGAGCTCACCCTGCACTTCTTGGTCCTGAGCTTCGACCGCTTCTCGCGCGACGACGTGATCGGTGAGGCCGTGGTGCCGCTGGCTGGAATAGACCCCAGCACCGGCAAAGTCCACATCACACAGCAGATAAGCAAGAGGAGCATGCAGGTGAGGGCAAAACTAATATCTGTTAATAATAATATCTATTTAAAATCTGTTAATAACAAACCTTAAAATGTCAAATGAATGAGTTTGTACAAATGGTTAAAACAAATGGTTCTGTTAACACTTTCCCCAGAGTGTGTGTCCATCAGTTATTTTAAAATAGTAAATATATGCACTCGTTCATTAAAAAATAGATATCCCAGCTTTAATAGTTGATAATATTTGCAGTCCAAACCTTGTCAGTGAATGATAAGGGCTAGAGAAAACAATAAAAGCAAAATCGAAATAACTATTAATCACTATGAACATAAGACATTCATAAAACTATTAATTGTGATATTTATTTGAGGTTATATCACCCAGCTCTACATTCAGGTATATACTTGTTAGCAGGGTTTGAAATGTTTGCTGGTCTATAAGAAGAGTCTTATAAGCTACAGTGAATAAACCTGAATTAGTTCTTCTTAATACAGGGTGAAGACATCAATTTCAGTTCTGTTTGATTTATAATGTCTTTCTGTGTGTAAGTTGAGCACCAGTCAGTCTGATTAAGCAGTTTTGGAAAGAACTGAAGCACAGACCTGATTTCCGGTGTGAGGGAGGCTGAGTATGTGTGTATTACAGAGACAAAATGATCCTTTTACATTGTCTGTCTGAGCATCACAGATCACAGATTAGACTGTTTCATTCAGTGATCACATTCAGGATTATCACAACTGAAGGGTTTTCCTGTCTGTTGTTTAGAACACAGCTGCTAATGGTCTCTTGGAAGGCTAAACGTATTGACACACTAAAAAACATTAAAATAATGGATTTTTATGTTTGTTTCAATATCACGTATGTGTAGCAGAAGCATGTCTGAGAGAACTGAGCAGTATATTAGCTTTAGTGAAACATTAATGTACACAGACGGGATGTAAAGACAGTGTGAGAGAGATCATTTAAAACAGAATTATATGCATGCACATGTTATAGGTGCTACAAATATAATATAACTTTATCAGTGTATTCTAACACTTTGCAGAGCAGGAATAAATACAAACACGGACAAAAGCTACAGAAACTGAGGAGAAGAAGAAGATTTAATACATATAGTAGATTTAATATCTTATAGACCTTTTAGATTCTATTGATTGGGAACTAGCTACGTAAATGAGAGCCTATGCAACCAGAAAATCAGCAGGAAAACAAAAAGCACAAAACCAGAACTTACCTATACATCACACAACAAGCAATGGTACAAAGCGGTACAAATTAAACTCAGGTGAACCTGATAAATTATCAAGGAAATTGTAGATGACCACAGTAACCGCTAGTGATCAGGATGGGTAACTACATGCAGAGGTCACTGTCTTACACTTAAATATTCCTGGTTAATGGCTGTTAGAGCAAAGACAATAAAATAGTGAATCAGAAATACGGTCTTGTACAGAGCAAAAGGTTCTGGCTATAATGGAGGATATTTTGAATGTTTTGCAGTGTGTGAACCGTGGGGAGCTGCTGGTGTCTCTGTCATACCAGCCTGTGTCACACAGACTCAACGTTGTGGTTCTGAAGGCCAGGCACCTTCCCAAAGTGGACATCACTGGACTGTCTGGCAGTGAGTACACACAGTATATAAATACAGGCACACACTATCTTTTTCCTTTAACATAAAGTTATTCACTCATGTAAAAAATAGAAAAATATATAGTGTTCCATAATAACTCCTCATTTCTTATCCTTCAGATCCATATGTGAAAGTGAATGTGTTCTATGGCCGCAAGCGCATTGCAAAGAAGAAGACTCACGTGAAGAAGTCCACACTGAATCCCGTCTTTAACGAGTCCTTCATTTATGACGTGCCCGCCGACCTGCTCCCTCACATCTCCATCGAGTTCCTGGTCATGGACTTTGACCGCACCACTAAAAACCAGGCTGTGGGCCGTCTGCTGCTGGGCACAAACAGTCCCTGCCTCTCTGGCGCCACCCACTGGCAAGAAGTCTGCCAAAACCCACGCAGACAAATCTCCAAGTGGCATGGCCTTGGCGAATACTAAGGCTCCTCCTCTTTCTCATACACACATGCAGATACACAGGCACACAAACATACATACACACATAACTGAAAAGCAGAAAGATAAGGGAGACCTCAGCCTAAGAGTGAAAGAACACACAGTGAATTAAAAGTTGATGGACTTTGTTAGTAACCTGATGGACTTTTACAAGTGATAGGGATAGTTCTGAAATAACCATTTTTTGAACAACTTTCAGCCATGTACTGTACACTTAAACATACACACGCACAAGCACACAGACATAAACACATGTATCACTAAAAATAGTACCTAAAGAGACCAAAATATTACAACAAACACAATTCTGAGACTGTTATGAGTGTCCCGTTGATTTAAGCACTTGTGATTGTGTTCCTGTTCAAATGAACGTTTCAAACGTCTGATTGCACTTCAGATCTCTCAGTGCACTTTTGTATGTCAATGTACTGCATGTCTGATTAATGGAAGATTCACTATGATGGGGAAAAATATGAGAAATCTGTTGGCACATGAAATTTAAATGTGATCATCGGTGTGCTTCACATTCATTCTTGGCCTGACATACGAACAAGTCTGTTCATTTTGTATGGGTAGCATACAAAAAATACATCATCTGTTTACTGGCATTTCAAGGAGAATACCGTGCGGCCAAGGTTCTGTGTTTATAGAAACAGTCATAGCATGCTGTGTGGACACAAGCCATTAATGAACTGATTTGTCTGTTCTTGCATTCTGTTCAGAATGGTTTTCAAGGTATGACATCACCCTCACAGATTCAGGTTTAAATGGGTTCAGGTCTGCGTTTCAATATTCCTCATCCGCCATCCACTTAATACACACTTCAATGTTAGGCTATGATTAAAAAAACAACTTTTAGACAGAAATGATGAGGTCATTTTTGAAGTCACTGTAAAATTGTTGTACACTTACTCAAGTCTGTTTTTTCCACCACACAAGTTGCCTCTTTTCTATGTTTTCTCTCAGAGTCCTGCACACCACATGCGATTTTGAAGCAGCTTTTTTCTTCCTCCAGCACTGTAAATATTGTACATTATGGAGGGGGGGGTGTTATTGTGTCTCTAAGTACATGTGATATTTTGCGATATTTTACTGTAGACACTGGACACCTTTGGCATGTTTTCACAAAGGCCACCATGACGCTGGTGCAGTGCGTTTAGGGATAAACCTAGACAAAAATGACCTGTACTAGAATGATGGACTGTAGCCTTGGCAATAAGTCCAATCACATGGATTGCAGTGGGGCTCACAGCCAGAAAGTCCAGCTATAATTCATAAAGTCTGAATTTGAGACCCGTCTGCAGGTGTGTGAGATAATAACAGCAAAGCATGGCCTGATTTTGGCTTTGAGTTCTGACCTTGTATTGTGAGTGGCACACAGAGGTCAAACTGCTCCCACTCCACCTCTGTTCTCCCTCAGAGCTCATACTTGTCCCTTCCCACAAGGAAGAATGTCAAAGCTGTTCTTTTCTAAAAAATCATTTAATACAGAGATTTAATACAGATCCTGTATTGCCAGTCATATGCAATTTGTTGTTTTCCTTCACCAACAAAACAAGTTCATTTGCTGGTCTTGTTAATGAGCTGAGTAGTTGCAAAAAAAAAGGTATTACTTGCAGTCCTGCAATACTAAGAAGCCAGGACTAAAACAGTGCTGACTGTTAGATGAATTCTAAAAGGAAAAGGGCTTCACATCATACACGCTTTAAGTGCTTTCATTAAAATCCCAACTGAAAAGCCCTTCGCACACCTCTCTGTAGGTCTTCTTATTGTACAAAGTGCTTTTATTATCTTACAACCATTATAACTGACCTGAGAGGAAAAAAATTAACCTGTGTATAGCTGATTATCAGAAAATGTCCAGATCATGGTAATACTGGCATAAAAAATAAAATGATGGGACCTTTTGTGTGCAAATACTAAAAACAAAAGTACAGCATAAAAAAAATAACCTGTTCACAATTGACATATGTTGCAAAACGCTCAGAGACAACTGTCGAATTTAACACACTAACCTGTATGTTGGTGTTCTTATACACACTGAATGTGCAAATTAAATGTGATACAAAAGTACATTTTTGCCTCCTGGTATGTTTTCGTCCTCATCTGTCTTTATGTTCATGTCATATCTGTGTGTGCAAGGCCAGGATGCAGGGGTGGTCCTACAGTGAGTGGTTAGGCTGCTCGCCTGTTGACTAAGAGGTTGTGGGTCCGAATCCTGCCAGCAACACTACCACCATTGGATCCCTGAGCAATACCTTTAACCCCAAGTTGCTGTCAGGGAACTGTCTGTGAAATTGAAGTTGCTCTGGACTTCCATGAGGCAAAATGTAAATGCAGCTGCGAGTTAAACGTGTTTTTAAAAAGTAAACGAAACATTCCCTGAAATAAATAAAACCACGAACACTGCTGAAGTAATGGGAAATGAAGTTAAGTCATCTCATCTCTCTGTGTACCTGCACAGTTTATAGCAGAGATGACAAAGTTCACTTTGACTTTTTTGACTTTGATTACAGAGACAAATGGTACATTTCCAAAGGGACTCAAAAACCGTGCCTTATCTATAAATACTGCAAAGACAGTCCAGTAACAGTGCAATAAAGGACATGCATCAACATTTTTAAAATTCTCCTTATCTCAAGATCATGACTTATTTTTCTCTTGATCTCAACAAAAGTAAAAGTCATTTTCTCAAGATCACATCCTCGACGGTAAATGTACAAACGTTTGGGCCTCCTTCTCAACTGACCGACATTGATATGATGATTGTCATGATACACTAGACACACCTTTGTTTCAACTTGTACCAGTCCATAATCAAAGTAAAATCGGACGTGTTCGTCCGTGATGTCAATGACATAGTGTCATGTTAAAGTTGGAACTTTGGAACTAACGCCTTTCGTTATTTCAAAATCACGAAAGAAAAAAACACATGATCTCAAGAAAACGACTTTCGTTATGTCAAGATCGCGAGGAAAATAAATTGTGATAAAATGACAATAAAAAATAAGGTCACGCGTCGTCCATCGACTTACATACAAAGTGCAGATACGTCTGATCAAATGCAAGTGAAAATGCAGTCAAAGTTTTACTTAAGGTACTGGAGTACTTAAGTATACTTATAGTTTTAAAGATAGTAAGTGTTCAAAAGCACATTTTCTTTTCTTTCTTTTTTTAAGTCAACGCAATGCTTTATTGATGCTTCGTTAGGTTGGTCGGCAGTTTCTTCAAATGAACTGGATAAAGTGATATTTTAAACCATATGAATTTATCATCTCAAAATTCTCAAGCATGGAACTCAATTCGACATGGGTGCTCGGGAGTCTTCTAACTTGATCTTCTGCAGAGTTCGCCATCTTTACCAACATACTTGCACTTTGAATTTGACTGATGGTCGTAGAAGGACTGGTTGAATTTTTTTTATGAATTAGTCCACTGACGTACTGATATCTGTCAAAGTAGCGAGAAACTTTATGCAGTGGAGTCAAAAGTATCCTTCAAATATATTGGAGTAAAAGTCACAAGTTTCCAAAACATATCCCATACCCCGAGCTGATCCCGAGATGATGCTTGGCTGACCAAACCCTCACTGGGACTCTATGGAGTTGCCCCAAGCTGACGCTGACCATCTCAACCCTACCAAGCTGATGCTGACCAACTGAACTCACCAGGATTCCCTGGAGACGCCCTGAGCTGACGCTTGATTTTGTCAACCCTCCTGAGCTGATCCTGACCGACTGAACCTGCACCAGGACTTCATGGAGACATCATCATGAAACCAACTGGGATTGGACCCTATGTACCTCTACTAATTAGCAGCACAATACTGAACTAATTTCAGCTTAATGTTGCAGAGAGGGTCCTGTAAGTGGCCCAGCAACAACCCGGGATTTGAAATATCCCTTGGACTATTTTCGTATCTTTGCTTCTTTAAATAACTAACAACTCATCTTGAACTATTGCTTGTTATGCATTTAATGTTTCTGCGCCTGGTCACCCTGAGGAGGATGGGGTCCCCCTCCGAGTCTTGGTTCCTCTCAAGGTTTCTTCCTATTAGAGGGAGTTTTTCCTTGCCACTGTTGCCTCAGGCTTGCTTGCTGGGGTGGTATTTAGGCCGGTTATATGTAAAGTGCTTTGTGACAATGACTGTTGTTAAGAGCGCTATATAAATACATTTGCATTGAATTGAATTGAATTGAATTAAAGTAGAGATATTCTAAAAACAAAAATAAGTACCATATCCAAATATTTTTGGTTTAGTTACTGTCCATCTCTTGGACAAGCCAGCATAAACAATAAGGCAGTCAGATAACGCACATTTAGCCAAACAAGGCAGACAAAACGGGAGAAGAACTGCAAGTAATCACCAGCCAGCTGTCACATTTTTGCCTTTTAATCTAACTAATACAGTATAGAGAAGTTCCGTTATCTTTATTACGTAGAGGTTTTTAGTTTTATTCTTAGAACTGATTCATACAACAACGTGCCTTAAGTACAATGAGTCAATACAGTACTGATCATTCTTGAGTTCTCTATGTGACGTATAGGCTAGTTCTCCGCCATTCGTCCATCCCCAGTTCAATATGTCAAGTAACTCTCTCATTTTCATGAAAAAAACCTCTTCTTGGAAAATCTTGTAAAAGTTTTTCTTTTTATTGGGGTAGGAAATCTCAATTAGTTTCAGAAGTTTTCCCGTGAAAAGAGCTAAAAGAAATTCCCAGAAGCTGATTTTGCTGTCTGGTGGTAATTGCAACAGTTTAAAGTTTCAAAACTTTACATTGTTAAGAGATTTTCTATGCTAGCTCACTGAACATGAACATTTGTAAACTGCAATAAGCACTAATCCAAGGACCCTGCCCTATAGCTCTAATTATCACCACAGCAGTGGGTTTGACCTGTTGAATTAGAAAACTTTTGACTTAAACGCAAATAGTTTCCTTTATAGAGGAATATATTGTAGCTGTAAAGTCATGACCTCTTCTTCACCTAACAATAATAAGGCGTATTTATAATGTCTATGAGATATGTGTATTACATGATGATATAGTCTATAATACATTATGGATCATGTTACACATTCCATGTAGCTCTTTTGTTGGTTCAATGTATGAAGATTGTGTAAAAAAAAATGCAGTTATGACGCACACATCAGCCGCACCCTCCGTATGAGGCCGTCATGTGTGATGCTACCGTGGAAATGGAGAAACCATCCAGTGGAGCTTTTACATCTCATTTTACACAGCCAGCGTGAAGCTTTAAAGAGGGAGAAGTGCTCCAGACAGACGCCACAATCACTCCACACTGAAGACACCTTTGGAAGACAATTTTTTTTTAAATCCACAGGACAGTATCAGCACCTGGAGTCAACTAACTGGTAAGAACAAAGGCTTGTCAAGTCAAGTTTTGTTTTCAGTTCATGTAATATGGAATATTCTGTTTTCCGTAAAAGTGAAAGTGAGTGGGTGATTATTTGTCATTGTGAACACAGCACAGCACACAGTGCACCACAACGAAATGTCACCTCTGCATTTAACCCATCTGTGAAGGAGCAGTGGGCAGCTAACAAGCGCCCGGGGAGCAGTGCTTGGGGATGGTACCTTGCTTATGAGTACCTCAGTGGTAACTTTACTGGCCCTGGATTCGAACCTGTGACCTTCTGATCACGGGGATACCCTACACCAACAAAGGGGTTGTCATGAATCCATGAACAAGGTTTCTGTGATGCCATAATGAATCCATAATTTTTCATATCTGATGAATTTTAAATTTTTAAAAAGCACTAAATAATTACATTTTAAAGTATGTGAATAATTTGTTTTTAATATCTATGTGATATTTGAAAGTCTTGGGGAATCTACTTTTGAATGGTTGTTTACAAGCTACTTATGATTAAAAGTAGCTAAGCTACAGTCAAGTTTTAATATAGTTTTTAGCTCTAATACTAGCTACAGAGAGAGCCTTTTCACAGCTTTCACAGCTGTTTCAAAGCCTTAGATTCCTGCTTCTGTCTTCTCCAAAGTGGACTCCATCCTCCAATTCCTTCTCGCAAGGGCATGCTGTGATTCAATGAGAATGGGCCATAAGTGCACAGTAGCCTGTCTCATGCCACTTTTGTGAATTCAACTCCAGTTAGTTGCTGAAAATTCCCAACTAAAGAGATAAAAATAATAGTTTGTTTTTTTTGTCAATTATTGGAAAAGTAGCTTCATTCTTGATAGGATACTGGAAAAACGTAGTGTTACTAATTCTAATTAGCTACATTCCAATATAGCTGAGATGTGAAAATTTATTTGTAATAATGTACTCTGTCTTGATGGTAGGATCGAGCCCACCCACAACCTTTCAATCTATAGGCAAGTGTCCTACCACTAGACCACTGCCTTCTCCAGTGGGAAATTTTAAATTGACCAAACAATACTATTGTGCAAATATTGTGATGTGTAAATAATTTTCTATTCGAGACATTCTGTAGGCTTGCGGAATACTTTCAGTTAATCAAAAAAAAATTGCTCATACATTTGCTTTGTTTGATGGGAACACTGGAATATCTGTTTTGAGAAAAAAAAAATGTTTTATTTGGTCTGTAAATAGAAGACTCAGCATTTTGTGTAATCTTTAATAATATATGTGTTGTCAAAAATACAAACACTTCTGGCTGTTCATTTCAGCCAGCTGCCTGTTTTAATCATAACTGTCCTGTCCTGAATTATATAACCATGCCCTACTTTGTGAATTTGAAAAACATTATGACAGTGATTACTGCATGTCTGTGAAAATTAAAGTGAATGAATGGTGATATTGTAAGGTTGGGCCTCAATTCATTCAGTCAACTGACAGCAAGACTCCATTTGAATTAATAACAATATGCTCCTTGTTTTATGTGTGAGGGCAGTAAAGTGCGTAATCCTGACGTCTTCTTCAGGCTCCAATCAAATATCTTAGTCTAAGATCAAGCAATTCTATTGTGAATTGTAGTGATGACCTCCCTGCAATGTTGCTTCCTGTCAGCTTCCGGAAATTTGAGGCAGGCATATTGATTTTTGATGTATTTTATCTCCAGGTCAAAAAATAAATACTTTGAAGGTTGCACTCAGTTTCTACTTCTTCAGACTAATGATATTAGAGGCATTTTAGACTCTGGTTATTGATAAAGGATGTCATGAGATTGTTGTGTCTGGATTTTTTAAGTATTGAAAGATTGAGCTGATGTCCTGCAGTTAACGGTAAAGTCACAGGGTGAACAAATCATGAAACCAACTGGTGAGCACTCAGTTTAGTACTGATTCTAGTGTGAAGAGTGTGGTGTTACAAATCTAACAAGATTTCCACAGTGCATTGATAGAACATTGGCTGCCATTATGATCCGCTGGCAGCTGACTGCCTCATGCACAGGTCGCGAAAGTTAAACTAAATGGCATGAAAACCATAATGGATTCCGATCTTTTTCTGAAAATTTGTGACTTTTTGAAAAATCTTTAATTAACACCAGGAGCCTGTCTTCAGCTGTCTTTTTAAATTTTTTCTATTTTCTTTATTTCTCTCAGAGAGTGAGAGATGTCCGAAACAAAAAACAATGAGGTGAGTACGTCTAAACTGAGCTGAACTCTGCTCCCCAAAGCTATGCCAGATTCTAGAACTTCAACCAAGTTTCAATCTTACAACTCCAAACTTCTTGCTGTCCAACTGTATGTGAACAGGGAAACGCACTGAGGCGAGTGGTGAAGTTACCGCTTGTCAGCTCGGCCCTTCAACTAGTCACGGGTGTCTACGTGGGAGCTAAGGGCCGCTACCCACTCCTGAACATCATGGGAGGGGTTGCAGAGCTGAGCCTAAGCAGCATTTCAACTGTGGCAAGCAGGCGTGCAGCACCTTTGATTCAAAGTCTGGAATCTGAGAGTAAGTATAAGATGATAAAGTGAAAATTGTTCATCTGACTGGAGTCTGGTTTCATACTTGACCCGTTTATGCTTAACACATGCCTAGAAACGTTTAAGTGAGTGGGAGGGTGATGGTGGTTAGGATACTTGCCTATAAATCAAGAAGTCAGTGGTTTGAATCCCACCTCCAGCACTTCCTTCACTGGGTCCCTGAGAAAATACCCCTTAACCCCAAGTTGCTCTCAGGGAAATGGTCCCTGAAATTACATAAAAAGAAAGGAGCTTTGAATAAGAGCGTCTGCTAAATGCTGCAAATGTAAATGTTTTAGGTAGAAAAAGTAGTGCCTGAGTGGTCACTGGAATCCACTGAAAAGTGCAAATAAGACAATAGTTGAGGAAAAAAACCCATTTGTACTGAAGAGTAAATATGGCTTTAAAAAGTGTCCAGATGGAACTTTTGATAAAGGAAAACTTGTGTGCACATTAAAGGGGGATGAACTTTTTTTGCTACTGAAGCACAAGCCAAGACATCAAACGACAGATACATCAAATGATAGATTACAGCACACCGGATCTGATCCTAAATCAGAATCTGGGTCAAACTTCTTCTGGAACTGTGTGACTGTACATAGTAAAATGAATTTTCACACTGACCATGTTGCAATATTCAGCAACAAACAATGCTGGAACAATGTATGTTGGACAAAGTGTAAATATTAAAAAAAAATAAATAAATAAAAACAGCACCACAGACAAGATTAGCTTTATTGAAAATACATTCTGTATTCCAAAACATTAATAGTTGTCAAAATTCCAGATTTTATCAGTTGTGAATTTTAAAATGTTACAGTGACAAGACTCAAAGTTTAGACATGTTTTAAGGTGATTACAGTGTATAGCTGTTGCTTTTATCTTAATTTGTTCAACAGATTATCACTCTGTTATTAATCTTATGTGTTTATCTGTCTGTGTAGTTGAAACAGTGAATGGTTATGCCCTTGTTGGCTTGGACCAGCTTGAGAAAAGCTTTCCTGTTTTTCAGCTGTCAGCAGATGAGGTGAGATTTTTGCTGCTGCCACAATGATCTTTTGTTAAAGATAACTACTGTACCTATTTGCACACAAGTTACAGTTTATTTTATAACATAAAATATATTTCTAATGGGGTGGGACTCGATTAAAAAAAATAATCTAATTAATTAGAGGCTTTGTAATTAATTAATCTTGATTAATCGCATTTAATCGCACAAGAAAATTTGCCCTAAAGCGCGAATGTTTTTTTTTTATTTAAAATGGTTTTAGTGGGCAACAGAATCAAATAATAGACATGGACACGAATATTGTAAACTCAAGCTTTTAAAAGCTTGTAAACTCAATATTGTAAAAAAAAAAAAAAAAAAAAAAAAGCATTTAAACTGCATTTCAATTCAAAACAGACACCTTTTGTTGGTACTCGAACTGGGACTGCTAGCGCTAACAGCTCCCACAGTTTCTGTGCTCGCTGCAACATGTTAGATGGTACCGTACGGTTGAAGTGCTTCGGTGGTATGCAAACTCCTTTTTTGCACAGTTTGCACAAAACCACGCTTTTATCAAGGCTTCCGTCAGGTAGTCTTTTGAAATGAAATTTGCCTCCGATCAGTCCTAGCAATGCGCTTTCTTCTGATTCTTCCATTTTGCAGCTCGTGTAATCGGTGGACCAGGAAATCGTGCATTGACAAAAGTTCTCCTTTGCTTGGAATGCAAAGTGTGATTAAATGCGTTATTTTTTTAACGCGTTTTTTTTTTTATTTTTTTTTAAAAATTAATTAATCGCAATTAACGCGTTAAATTTCCACCCCTAATTTGTAATCTATTTTGCTTTTGAATACCTTAAAGGCTGGCGACAAAGTTTACTTTGACTTTTTAATATAATATAGTAAGGCAAAACCAGACATTTTTTTACACACCTGTCAGTATAATCTCGACCTTCCTTACCCAGGTGATCGAGGGCCTGAAGCAGACGTTTTTTCTAAGACTGGATGATGTGCAGTCTCGTGTGAACGAGGAGCTGGACAATATGACAGATAGGTGGGAAAGGTTGCAGGGGCTCACATGGCATCTGCTGGAGCAAGCTCAGGCCTCAGGACCGGGCCAAGCGCTCACCTCGGCTGTGGATGAGGTTCTGTGCCGTTCCGAGGAGGCTGCGGCCTACTATCTTCCACTGCCACCCACACTGCGTAAGTAGGACACAGACATACATCTCACTGTTAAATCTTTTGAACGCCTGTGCATGTTAGCTACTGTAGTGTCTTTCTTCACCACAAGAGGGAGCAATTGTCCTGTTAGATTTTTGCTGTTACCCTTCAACTCCCTAAAAAAATCATTACCGTATATTCCTCTGATAGCAGCCTAGTCCATCTTATAAAAGATCTCAAAGAATATTTTTCACAGACAGAGCATCTCTAAACAGAGTAATATTTACAGTGAAAGTGAGTGATTATATGTCATTGTGAACACACCACAGCACAACACACAGTGCGCCACAACAAAATATGAATTCTCCATTTGACCCATCTGTGAAGAAGCAGGGGGCAGTTGACATGGGCAGTGCCCGGAAAGCAGTGCTCGGGAACATTACCTTGCTCACAAGCACCTCAGTATTACATTTACCAGTCAGGGATTCAAACCAGTGGCCTTCCAATCACAGGGAGAACGCCCTAACCGTTAGGCCACCAGCTGCCCCAAACTTACTAACTTAAATAAAGTGTGGTATTTTTAGTTTGTTTGTTTTTTTAGTATTTTTAGTGTGTGTGGTTTTAACTAAAGGAAAATTCAGTTCAATTCAATTAGATTACATTTTCTTCTCACAACTTTTAACATTCAAATATTGTGCTTATTCAAGAAAAACTGACAACAAACACTGAGGGAAAAGATTCAATCAATGATGAAAAAATGAATCATTACAAATCTTTGTGTGAATGGAATAAAAAGGAGGGGGGAGATAAGCAGAAAATATTGAATATTAACTCACAAAGAGTCATGAGTAGTTGTGCGTCATAGCAGAGGTAGTGTGAGTTGAACTGAGAGAAATTGACTATGCAAGTGAGAGTGTAGCTGTGTCTGTGTGAGAGAATGATTCTCCAGACATGTGTGGGAAGTAGATAAGAGGAGGTGCTGGAGAGAGCACTGAGAGCTGTGATGAAATGACACATTTGTATCAATCATATTAAATTACTAATACATTTCCACAAAACCTTCTTACCATTATTATTACCCAAGCTAATGAACTGAAGTGCACTGTACTTAAAGTGACCTGTGCTTGTTCTGTAGGCCGGGAATGGGAACTCAGAGTGCAGAGCTTTGAGGATGAGGACGAAAACGAGGAAGAAGATGACAACGACGAGCCACGCATGTGGACTCGTGTTCGCAGTCTGCTGCTGTTTCTCTACCTCCAGCTGTACCACAGGTTTCAGCAGATGAAAGAGAGGGCAGAAAGTCTCATTGAATTCCTTGGGGAGGCTGCAGATGTGGTAGGCTTCTCACTCACCAACAGACCAACACACAATTCCTACACCTTACATCCCCAATCCCAATATTACACCTCTTTAACCTTCTAGTACTTCTTGCAACTTAAATTTTTTTTTACTCTAACAAACTAGGAACTGACATAATTATGGGTTGCTTAATATTCTTAAAACTGAGATGAAATATAAGAAATCTGGCTTTGATACCCTCAATCTTTACTAGCATTATTTTTATAATATTATAAAATATTGCTATTGTTCATATAAAACACACGATTACCTGTGCTTTAATGATTATACAATTTACTGTAACACTAAAACGCTATAAACTGTATGATCAATGAAGAGAAGCATCTTATCTTGGTGAATTATCAAGGTTAAACTTAGGTAGAACACAGTTACTTTATCTGTAGACTTTAAATACACATTTAAGTATCTATAAGACACTTAAGTACTCCAAGATTCTCTTGCGGTCCACAATTTCTAACCAATTTTGCGTGCCTTTTTCACAGTCACACATTTAATTTGCATTTGATCTTTCTGCCTCAACATATCTTAGATGTTGTGAGGTCTGATATAAATATGGGAAACATCTACTATTTTGTTACAAGTGAAACAGCATATCTTTATTTGACTGAATGCGTGATTTTATACGTAATACAATTTATATATTCAACTTTCATATCAGAACAACAATAATAAACAGTATGTTCCCACTCCCATTCCCTGAACAGCCCTGTGTCCTCTCCCCTGTTTTTTAATTTGAGGTAAAAATAGAATATCCTACGTGCCATTCGCCATGTTCAAGCCGCTGAAACTGGCCCTGGGCATCTGTATAACTTCCTGTCAGAATGTGTGGCATCAGAGTTTCATGCCGGCTGAGCACGACTCACTGTAATTACCCGGCCTTTCCAAGGCCTCCTGAGACGTCTCAAGGATGGCAAGATAAGGAAGCATGGGCTTGGGCACATGGCACATTGCACAAAGTCAAAGATCATATCGCACTCTCAGGCCTCAGGCCTTGTCTTGGTCTCTGTGTCGGCAGTTGGTCTTA
Source organism: Distichodus sexfasciatus (assembly GCA_032718565.1). Classification (NCBI taxonomy): domain Eukaryota; kingdom Metazoa; phylum Chordata; class Actinopteri; order Characiformes; family Distichodontidae; genus Distichodus; species Distichodus sexfasciatus. The sequence continues at coordinate 558,167 of JAVGVS010000008.1, read as the reverse complement.
GAAATGTTATGCACAAAAATTCTGTGTTTGAACACAATGTAATCAGAAAGGGACACCTGTTTGTACATCTTAAAACTACTACTCTGCCCCTGCTCTATACTCAGGGCTTTTATTAGTGATCGCCTAAGTTCTTTCAGTTACATTTACTCTTAGGGCATTTACCAGATGCTGTTATCCAGAGCAACTTCCATTTCCTAACTGCAGGGACAGTCTCCCTGTTGCAACTTAGATTTAAGGGTCTTGCTCAGGGACCCAAAAGTGATTCCTGAGATTAAAACCTCCAATCTTATGATCACTGCCCTAGGGTTTCAGGCACACCACCACCAAAAAATCAGACTTTAGATATCTGATTAAAAGTTATACTCACTCTAAATAGCCTGAGAAAATCCGAGAAAGAATTAAAAGCTGTAGCTGCATCTTAAAACCTTTTACATCTTTTAACTGCAGCAATAGTAAATGCCCTGATTATGGTGTAGGGAGCAGTAAAAAATTTGTGAAATAGTACATAGATGTAAGTACAGGTTTGCATTCTGATAACATTGTGTTCACTCACTGAAATTTCCGAAGTTCAGAGCATTTTAAGAACAGTTGATGGCTCAAGATGTATAGTACAGTTTTCTGATCTATATATACAATGACAAAAATACAAAGTAAATTGTAACAATGTAAAGTCTATATTAGTAGACAGATTTGTACTGATAGGAAACAACTTCATTTATTTTGCTCTTGTATGTTGTTGTCGTCAGAGTGCTTCACTTTTGCCCTGAAATTACCTTTTCTTGCCTGCTGTATGTAAAGGACAAAAAGTCCAAGGTAAAAATGGCTTTTCAAATCTAGATATGAACACACACTGACAGACACACACACACACACACAGTTCCAGACCATGCTATGTGTTTGGGTGGAATGAGAGATTGTTTGGACTAAAGAGAGCCGTGTTTGAGGCTGGGCCCGCTGTGGGACATGGTGCTACGTGCAGTTCTGAGTCTTACCCACCCACATGTGTACACAGACACATTAGCGTACACACAAAGATGTGACACAGCCCTTCAGAGATGCCGAGATAGCACAAGGAGGAGTAAACTGTATTTTTTCTTGGAAGAAGTCGAAGTTTATATGACAACCGAGTCAGACAACTCAACATCGAGACAGAATTCGCTAAAGTGAAAGTATGACCAGGCTGAAGAAAAGGTCATAGCTCCTCTGCATTACCTGAGGCTGAAATTGGTAGTGGTGTACACTTTCCATTAAATTAAATAAATATTTTATATATCCCATGATGTGTCATATTGTTAGCCATTCACAATTATATAATGCCAGCACCCACATGTAATTTTGCTGCATCACTCTATTGTGGTGTGGGAACTTCAGTCAGCTGGAGCACAAGAGAAAACTTGATTGCAGTATTTCAATGGAGCATGCTGCATTTGATTAGCCAATTCAGCATGGTGGGTGGAAACATAAAGATATATCAGGCGACGGGGGCTACGTGAGAAGTGGGCTGTAGTACAGCTGTTTACATAACAGTGGATACTTAAACAGTGAACACAAAGTCTGTGTGAATTAACCATTCTTTAATTCACGATCTTGTAGTTCATTGGTTTTATTTCGGTTAACATGTATAATTTAAGGGAGTGATTTTTTGTCATTGTGAGCACAACATAGCAAAGCACAACACATCACAGCACACAGTGCACAACAACGAAATGCAACCTCTCCATTTGACCCATCTGTGAAGAAACAGTAGGCAGCTTTTTGGCAGCATCCAGGGATCAGTGCTTAGGGACGGTACCTTGCTCATTGCCATAGGTGGGCAAAGTACATAACTTCATTACTTAAGTGAAAGTACAGATACCACTAGTCAAATGTTACTCCAATACAAGTGAAGGTTGTACAGTGATATTTTTACTTAAGTTAAAGTACTGAAGTACTTATTTTTAAAACTTAAGTATTAAAAGTGCATCTTCTTTCACCGCATTGTTGCATTATTGCCACGACGCTTATAATACCTAACGCCTCTGACAAGCTTGTAGAACCTGTAGAATAAGGACAAAGAATTGACAAAGAAAACCAGTCATTAGTTTATTTTTAAATTAATTGTAAAACTACACACCCCCACAAAAGAGCATGGTAGTGTCCTGACACAGCTCTGGCAGTGTGTGCACACATATATGTGTATGTTAATGAGAAGGACAGTGCAATAGCTGTAAATGCAGCCTGCTCAAAAAATAACATTAACATTCCAACCTGCTTAAAACCCAGCTCTACACCTCTAGCTTCATGACTTTCCAACAGCAACAATGTTTTAAGCAAGACAAAAATGGCAGAACTGTCTAAACTTGGTTTTATAGTTACAGTCTACAGGCGTGACATAACCCTACTGATTACTGATGGGCTGTCACCTGCGAACAAACCAATCACATTTTAAAAAGGGGGAATAACATCCACTTTATCCACAGATTTAAAAGTACCAGGTAACGAGAAGCTTGATATAAATGTAGTGAAGTGAAAAGTATGGTATTTGTCTTTCAAATGTAGTGAAGTGAAAGCCATAAGTTTCCAAAAAATAATCACAAATAGATACTCAAAAACTGTACTTGAGTATGGTACATAAGTAAATGTACTCTGTTACTGTCCACCTCTGCTCATTGCTTTATCTGTCCAGGAGTTGAATCGGCAACCTTCTGATCACAGAGCCAACTTACTAACCAACTCTAAAGAGTAAATGGTACAGGTGTATAATTTTTTTCTTGACTCATCAATGGTCAACAAGAAATGGCCATGTTCTTCACTGCTACTAGCTTAAATCAACAAGACGTTTATGGCCTGTAGCAGACTCTGTTATCCAGAGCAATTTCCTCTTCCTAATAACAGGGACAGTCTCTGTGGAGCCACTTGTTCAGGGGCCTAACAGGATTTGAACTCACAATCTTATGATCACCAACACAGGGCTTCAGTCACCGAGACCACTATGCCCACACTGCCCCTTATCACAAAGACAGCATTCACTAAAATAAATGTATCATTCAAGCTCACTTATTTTGCCCCAGTTACAGTTCTCTTTAGTCCAAACATATGAACAACAAATTATATGGCTACTTTTTAGCTTAGACTAACTACCACTGAGCTGGTTTAAGTTACATTTTTCTGAAAAGAACATGAAGCCGATATCAGCTGCCTTATTTAATCTTACATAGGACCCCAACCAACCAACCAACCAACCGTTTCAAATGAATCTTTTTTCAATTCTGGTTCAAAGGCTTTGAGGTGGCCTGTTGAAAACTACAGCAGGTCTCAGCATGACACACATGGACAGGTTAGTGAGTTGGACAGGGGTTGAAAGGCCTGGTGGACTCTTGTGTCTCTATACTGAATCCTGCAGAGACAGGTTTGAATTTTCCCAGCAGTGGGGAGGTCAGTAATTGGGGTTGAAGACCTGGGAGCACTGTGGCTACTGTTCCCTTTCACCGTGCTCGGGCTCATTAGCAAATCCAGAACACATCCCACCGAGACTGGAATGAAAGGAAGGAGCAGTGTGTTTCTATTACTCTGTATACTTCTCTGGGTTTAAAATGTGTGTGTCCGTGAGTTAACCTACTTTTTTGTTTTTAAGTGTATTTTTTTCCTTGCCTCCAGACTACAGTACATTAGAGAGATGGCAGGTCATGTTTGTAGACTGGCAGTCTCCTCGTCCAGACTGTGGCTCTCCTGGTGAGGGGTCATTCCAGGGGAGTCAAAGGTCCAATAGGGTCTTTCAAATTTGGCCGACCCACTTTCCTCTCCTTCAAATCTAATGGGAAAAGGATGGTTCAGCATCGGCACAGTGCGTGTGTGAGCTGGCCAAACTGGCACTGAGATCCTGCACTCACGTTGCATGGCTCTGAGCCGAACTGACTGTCCTCCAAGACCACGTGATGCCTTGGCAGGCGATGGAATTTTACACTGTACTGACAGCTCAAATACTGGCAAAAAAATTAATGTAATAAAAAAGGAGCAATTAAAAATTATTACAAATGATATAGCCAAAAACAAGTTTGACCTGTCACAATGAAAATGATCAAACCTAGTTCTTATTAGATGACAAAAAATAATCACCACCATTATCAATTATAATTATAACAATCACCATAATTTGTATGAATCATACAAAAAATATGTACCATCTTTTAAATCTTGCATTCAGTGGTAAGTGGATCTCTTTGTACAAGAACTTCTTTTAGGAAGATTAGTACAGGGCTGTCGCTATGCTGTTCTGAATTCTCTGACAGTAACTTTAATTGTGAGTTACAGTAAGTGTCAGCACTGATAACAGTATTTTATAATAATGAGGCTGAGTGAGATCCAGGCTCTGAGTAATGCTTCATTGTAAATTAAGAACTTGAACCGACAGACATCAGAAAAAAAAACAGAGTTGGTCTGGTGGCAGGCCATGGGAAGAAACATGCATAGGGCACAGTGCACCCCTTTTTGACAAGAGGACAACAAGAATAACGAGACAACAAAGAGGAGAGAGGGGGAGAAAAAGAGAAAGAGATTTGGGACATCAATCACGTGAATACAGTGCTGTCTTTTTTTCCTGAGTGCTATTAAGACTGATGAACACTAACAGCAAAGCCCACAGCAATTACAGGTCTTGCTTAATGGTTTACTCAGATAGAACATTGAATGTTCCCTTGAAAACCTTCTGAAGCATGCAATTCCATTCACATTTTTTTGAAACAACAGTCAGTCGCATGCAGACATGCTGTTGTTAAGTGACCTGAAACTGATTCAGACACTCGTTCTTTCACACAAGTCGCTCTGTTTCAGGTTAGAATTCTCATGTGGGTGATGGTGGCCTAGTGGTAGATCTAGAGTTCAGATACTACCTCCAGCACTACCACCATTGGGTGCCTGAACAAGACCCTTAACCCCAAGTTGCTTCAGGGAGAGTGAAATTAGGAAATGGAAGTCTCTCTGCATTGTTTTGTTCCTGTCCTCAGGCGGGTTTTGTCTTGCATGGCCAGGTGGGGCTCACCAGGCTGATGGAAGCAGTGTCATCCCTGCTGCAGCTGCTCTTCTCCCTGTACACGTCCCAGATGCAGCGGGTTGCTGCCCTGGGCTCGGTTATAATGGCTCAGTTCACAGCAGGCATTCAAGTGTTGATGGAGCTGTCGCCTGTCCAACAGCTATTGGCCCTGCCTGCACAGGTGCGTACGGTCATGGACGACCTGCTGGAGCTGGGCCAGATTCTCATCCAGCTCCTGATCAACACCACACCCCTATATGATCTGGTGAGAGAACATACGCACTCACATAGTCACACATAAACACATTTGATCATCTAAAATAATAAAAATCATAATCATGTCATTTATTAATGTCTTTTATGAGATCCTATACTAAAGACACTTAACTGGAGGCAATCACAGGTAAATGTGTATGAATAAAAAAGGACAAAACAAAGACAAAGGCATACAGTGGCACAGGAAAGCTGAAGAAACACTTCAAGAAACACTTCTCAGAAAATCTTCTTCAGCTCTTTGGGAAGACCTGTGATATTGCTTTTCTTGTCAAATGCCCAACTACAACACTCTTTTCCACAACAGGTGCCACCATTAATACAGTAATTCCCTATTTTGACCAGAAAGTTATGCACTCCACTGTTAAGAACTGTACTATTACTTTTCTTGTGGCTAGCGTGTTCTTGACGTCAATTTAACACTAATTCAGCAAAAGCTCAGTGTAACAGCTAGATTCAGCAGAAACATTTATAATATAGTTTGTAAACCACTCACCAAGCTCATGTCAAGCTCATATTCTCTCAGTCGCCTAATATGGGTTTGGATAAGAGATGAGCTGGAGTGAGTTTTGTGACTGTGTGAGAATAAACGTGAGTCTTGATACTGTGCCAGTGTTTCTCACTCCATATCTAGGGCATGTTAGAAGATTTTAGGCATTAACAGAACACTCAGCTTACTTTTGTCTGTTAAAACAGCACAGTAGGGAAAGAGGACAATTTCCAAAAACCTAAATACCTAAGTAGTTGTCATGCAGGGCTGCTGCAGACAGATTTGCACAATTATTTGCATGGTTTTAAATAGGTGTTATTATGCTGTTTTTATTACCCATTAAAAATGATCAGCAGTCCAGTAAAAGAAGCTGTTGTCCCTCATCTACAGCCTTCGTATTCATTTGGGACAGTAATTATTCTATTTTAGACCGCAGTGCTGTTCCGGGGAATGAGTGATAATGTCCTGTAATAGACAAATGTACATTTGTGAAAGGTAATACTGCCGACACTAGACTCTCATTTTCCAGAAAGCTTAGTGCTCATATGAATCTCATTTTAAGTCTTGTGCTTTTCAGATTATATTCTAAATTAGACAGTTAAATTTGCCCAGTGAAATTGCTTTTGAAATTGAATTGTCCACAAAGGCTTTATTACATAGGGCTAAAATGGCAGAATATGTACTATAACAATGTTTTGTTGCATTATTTGTGATGTAACAACATCTTGTGTTTAACCACTGGTAGGGATCAAAAGTTGGTTTACTTTTTTAGTCATTTTCTTTATTATTATTATTATTATTATTATTATTATTATTATTATTATTATTATTATTATTGCTATTATTATTATTATTATTATTATTGTTGCCTTTGCACATTTTAAAACTAACAGATAGAAAGTTTTCATATATATGAACTACGGTTGGGAATCGAAAACCAGTTACGACTCAGAACCGGTTTCAATTGATCAATTCCATCAGAATTGTACACCTCCAACGTTATCGATTCTTCTTATCGATTCTCTCATTTCACAGCATGATGTTTTCCAGTTTTCCTTAAGTTTTGGGGAGGTTTTGTGTCATAGTACATTACGTCACGCTCTCTGTGACTTGACCTTCAACCACGAGGAATCATGACGCATAAATGATATTTTTCACAATGTAAACACATGCGCTGCGTTTGCTAATGCACACGTCTAATGCACAAGTCTAACATTCACTAAAATGTTCCAGTTGAGTTCAATCTTCCCATTTACTACAAACAAAACTTATAGTCTTGCTGACAAATACCAAAAACCAGCCAGCGTTCTACTCACAGGACAGCCATTTACTTGATATTTATTTATTTCCGACGCCCATCGCCCGAACTTCTCTCCCAGAAATGCTTCAAAAATGAGTTATATGCCAGAATGAATCCAAATATTCAAAAATAGCCAAAACCTCTGTATTTCTTCATTTTGAATTAATCAGAAAATATTTTTCCATTCTACAATGTTAGTGCGTAAAAAATAAATATAGAAAAATGCATTATTTGTTATGAAATAATTTTATTCTATAGCCAGATGGATTCCAAATGGATACAGAAGTATTTCCACCTGCACTAACGTTACTTCTCATCATAGTACTAAGCCTTATAATGTCTGTGCATAATAAAAACGCTGAATATGAATATGTTCATGTTCACAGTCCTGTGCAGACATAATTTTGGGAAAAATAAAATGGTTTCTTTTGGTGCAGAATACTGTGTAGAACTACTTTTTTCGCTCTCAAAAAACGAATCGATAAGAGAATTGATAAGGAACTGATAGGCAGATTCCAAAATGACATTGATATTGATAAAATCTTATCAATTCCCACCCCTAATATAAGAACATGTGCCTCTTTGTCTCTAAGATCCAAACACTGCACTATATAGGAAATTAAAGTAGAATGCAAAATAAAATATTGACATGCAAACAGACATGATTTATTCAACAGTGATCTAAACAGTGATATTGCCCCAGTAATTATGGACTACAAAGTCAGTAAGATTTAATTTAAATCTGTGGTCTAATTTACTTGTAAACATTTTGAGTTCAGTTTAACACATTTTAATTGATCTTTTTTCAGCTTCAGCAGTTTTCAGATCAGAATGCATCTGATTTTGAGCCACCTGATGTTACCACCAGTCGCAGCTCTGCCAACAGCCTTTTCCTAAAGGCTATGGACGGCCGCTCACGTAGACGCAGAAGCTTATATGCTCGTTATCGCAGAAGTTCATCAAGTGGGAATGCCTCAAATCTATCCCTATCACTTAGCCCTGCTCCATCATCACCTCCAGCCCAAGCTCCAGCACCAGCTCCAGCCCAACCTCCATCACCAGATCCATCACCTACACCAAACCCTGCTAAATACCTGGCCTCGTTTCTAGCCCGAGCCACTTCTCCAGTTCCAACCCCAGCAGAAGAACCAATCCCAGATCCAGCCAAAGCCCTGGATGTGCTCCAAAAACCAAACCCAGATGAAGCTCAGGATTCGATTCATGATCCTGACGTGACCGAAGCCGTAGATGGGTTTCTACAACCAAATCCTTTTGAAGCCAACGAGTCATTGCCAGATTCAAACCTGGTTGAAACCCTGCCCAAAGCACCAAATAGTCGTAAGGGAAGCTTGATGATGGATGGCCAGCTTGCAGGTCTTCTGGAGCCAGGTTCCCCAACTTCACCTTCCTCCAGCATGATACGCCGACGCTCCTCCACTAAGGAGGTCCTCCTTGCTCCCCTCATGCAGTTTGTTTCGCACAGCCAGAGAGCATTTGAGTACCTGAGCTCAAGTTCTTACTCTGAAGACCAGGTTACACCAGAGGTAGAAACCAGTGAGCAGTGAAAATCTGTCACATGCTTTAATATCCTCAACAATATATGTAAAGATGAGGGTTCTAGTAATAGTTCAAAAGTGGAGTATAGGGTATCTATCTATTCCTGTCAAACTGTCAAATCAAGTTTTGAGATCATCTGGACAGGTTGCAATATAATTTTCTTCCAACAAGTTTATTAAGTCTAAAGAAGTGCAGAAGTGATACAAACTTTTATGTCATACCCTATTAGGTCATAAAGAATGCATGATAATTAGGACAAGTAATAATTGTAGAATGGTTTTATGGACACCGTAGACTGTACAAACATTACAACTAGCAGATTTATACTCTAAATTTGTAGCCTGAATTTTTTATAAATTCAGACCATAATGGTAATACTGTAAGTCTGCTTGCTATGATACTTTTCTTTTTCGTAACATTTCTATTCTCTTAATTAACAAACTAATTACTCTTTTCATTGATTGATTTATGATTGTTAAATAATTCATCTCTTTTACAGTGGTTATGACAAAAGGTTGGGGTTTGAAGTAAAAATACACAAGCAGGTTATGATATTGTCTCTTTTCTGCAGGTTTATGGATGTATTCATTTTAAATATGATAAATCCACACATAACATAGAGTTTCAATATTGTAATCATGAATGTGTCTTTTTGTGTACAATAATATTATTCAAGATTGCTATATAGTGTGCCTACAAGGATTTTTATGTCTACTTCAGGAGAGAGTGAAGATGAAAGTGAGTTAATGACACGTCAAGTTGATTTTTAACACTAATTATGTGTAAATAACCTGAATTGGCCGCACTTACTTGCCCTCCTGCTGTAATGAGAGGATTAGAAGGTGTCCTGTCTTTTTGTGCTTCCATCACTCTGTTCATTCAGGGATTTTTGGGCAAATCTTTTTTTTTTTTTTTCAGAAATTTCATAAAGGTTGTAGGAGTTGAATGACAAACAAAGGAGTAATGGGTGCAGAGATTTAACATGGCATAGACGGATCTTTTGCTTAGCTACAGCTACAGATGTGGCATTTCACACCAGAGGAGGCCGAAAGCGAGAGTAGGAGTGTGGGCAAGATGTAGGTAGGTGTGTGTGAATATATGTGTTAAAGCAGTGAGGGGTGTCTGTTGGGCTGAGTCATAGATTAGAACTTCAATTAGTCATCAGTGAGATTAGTCATCTAGTCTAGTCTTCCAGCTTCCTATGGGAAATACACGTGACCTGAACAAAATCGTTCACTCACAAATCTCTCTTTGAGTTTCTCTTTTTCTGATAATGAAAGTAAGTATTATTCGATCATTTATTGTGCTAGCCTGAGTTGGGCTTCAGTAGGTACGTATCTTGTGTATTGATGGATAAGCAAATTGCAAGTTTGTAATATTAATTTGTAATTCATCACTATCCTATCCACTGTAACATTTGCCCATTTAAAATCAAAATTGTACATGCTTTGGAATAAAGTTATGAAGAAAGGTAAATGTTTACAGCCTTTTGATTTTCTTCCTCAATTATCGGAACAAATGAAAAGAGAAAAGAGACTTTCTTAGAACATTTTATTTGAATGATAGACATAATGTTTCAATAAAAATACATGAGAATACCACAACTCAATTAGCCTCTAGCTTTACCTTAGTTATTTTAAAGGAGTCATAAAGCAAAATGTGCGTTCAAAAGTATATAATTTCCATGATGTATAACACTGTGCAGTTACTGTGAAAGTAAATCCACTTTTCTCCAACTCCATCTAGTCAGTTCTTTAGGATAGGTACAGAAGAAATCCACACACATTTACAAAGTTCTTACAGTATATACATCCATATGGTTGTACAATTATTTTTAGGACTTTCACACTTTCTTATAGTCCTCAAATGTTTCTGCAAGACCTTTCAGTCCTCCAAAAGGACAAACTCATTATTCTTCATCTAGGTCAAACGCTATTACAGTTGACTTGGACTGCTTCACTCCATCTGTAGAAACCTCTAGGCCATAGCCAACACACCCCAGGCCCAGGATTGCACGTAGTGCACATAAACCTCAGGAAAGCATCTTAACACCTTCAAACAACTTTCTAGCACCTTCAGCGGGGCCTTTAACATACAACAGCTAACCTGATTTCTAACCCGTCCTTCATTTCTTTTAGAAACTCAGGCCCACATGGGCAGAGGTCTCGTCCCCTCTGGCCATTAAATGTGCCTTGGGGACAATCCGGGGTGACTCTGGTAGCCTATCAAATCAACTTTTTGACTGAAAGGCTCTATTCCCGCTTCTTCCCAAAAACCGCTGACACACTCCTCACGATGCCCTTAAATCCAGGAACCCCTTTCTTGAGGGACTTGGACTCTTTGATCAGGTCAAGCAGTTTGTGAAAGACCAGCAGAACACCGTGGTAGGTTTCGGCTGCAGAAATCTCGAAGAAGCTGCAGTCGGCCGACAGGGCAAAGAGTCGACCCTCTTCACTGGACACGGCCCTCTGGTGCTGAAGGTCACGCTTGTTGCCCACTATAATGATGGGTGCGGATGGTGAGAGCTTTCCCATTTGCCGGATCAGTTGCACTTGCTGCCGAACCACCTCGAAGCTTGAACGATCACAGATGCTGTAGACCAGAATGACTCCATCTGCCCACTGGAGCTGCTTCTCACTGATCGAATCGGTGGTTTCACAACTCTGGGGGGAAAACATTAGGGGAGAATTAAATCTTGTTTAAATATCACTCATTACATGGACTAATTAAAATCGAAGGTGAGCGGTTCCGTGCCCAAGTGTTTTTATGCGACGCCTCACCTGTGGGTACAGAGAGTCCCAGATGTTGAAGGAAATCACACGGCCGTCGATTTTGTCAATATGACTGTATATCGACTCTGCAATAGATAATACATATTACTGAGTGATTGTTTGAACACGTAGACACTTCTAAATGTGTATGTGAATAAATATGCTTGCAAAAAAGAGTAAAATTTGATCGAAACGCACCAATATCACCATACTCCCCAATGAATCTTCTGGTGAGAAACCGCACAGTGAGGGCTGCCAAAAAGACAAATCAATAATGTTAATTTCCTGCATATGCCAAACCTAGAATCCCCTAAAAACGTATTACGTTGAGCAAATGTTTTATTATGATAATTTATATAATATTAAGTCGTTTCTTACCTGATTTCCCAACATTTTCCGCTCCAAGCAACAGGACGTTTGCTTCCGCCTTATGTTGGTTTCCGTCCATGCTTTTGCTGCACTGCTGTGAGTTCGACTTCACTTGAACAACCATTGTACAGAATTAACGAGATGCGAGGTTGAGATGTAGAATGTGCTCCTGACTACTGAGCCGCGAATTTATACAAAAGGTGGACGGGGCTTAAAGAAAGGCGGGACTAACATCCCTCGCACTGGGTTACTCAGAGAAGAAGAAAAAAAGCCTTCATCGTTACAAAGCTTCGTCACAAAGAGACACTCGTTCAACTTATTTCATTATCAATACAGCAGTATACAACTGGAAAACAGATTATCATAATCATAGAATTTGGCTTTTTTTCATTTAACTTCCAATAATTAAAGGAGTACCGAACTGCACTAGGTATAGGTATCTGTACTGTACTTCAGAATATGTAAATATGATATCCAATATAATTTGCAATGTGTTTCTAGATATACCTCAGTGTGGTTTTACAATTTCTTTACAGAACATGTACTTTCTTTAAGTCCTCTAATAACAATTAAGTCTACCAATAGGACAAACATCTTATTCGTTATCATATTTTGGTTACATCATCTAGCTGGAAAGTCATAACTTGGGCTGCTCCTCTCACATCTCCAGAAACCTGTAATAGTCTGAACCCAGAGCAATGAAAGACTATTCTAGTGTTATTCCCAAAATCAGAGGACACATAATGATGCCTAGTTATATGGAAATTCCACAAGCAGCCGTTTTGCTTTCACTTCTCTTTCTCTCTGAGTCACACAGATGACCTATCAATACATGGGAAGTGGTTATAACATTTTGAAAAATACTAGTGGACAAATAAACTTCAACTCGTTATTGAAACTATCATTAAACAGAACTTTTCCAGACTAAATATTGGTAGTGTTTATATTCATATTCACTTTCTCTGAGATTTGCTGTTGTTGAACCCATTGGTTCTCAAAGTGGCAAATGTGGAGGACTTTTCTACAGTGACTTCAATCCAGATAAAATACAGATCAAAGCTGGTTACTGAAAATGAACTAAGAGTGACAGTCTCACAGCTGCACGCCGATTTAAAAAGATCCGCAGCACAAAGCAAAACCACTGAAAACATCAATTTTACAGAGCAAATGTTCCAGTTTTAGTTTTTTATCTCAAGCAGCTGGTTAGATTTTAATCATTTTGTGCAAATGCAATTATGAGAAAAATGTTTTGGGAAAAAAAAAAAAAAAAAGAGAGAGAACACTGTTCCACAGAAAAAATCTAAGATACATAAAGCATGTCAACTTAAATAATTTCACTTTAATGGTGATTTAACACTAAATTTTGTTTTGGTCAAAAGCAGTTTTGAATGGATTACAACGTTCAAAATAAATTCCAGTGGAGTGTGGATGCAAAATATACGTATGTGACGTGAAATATTTTATCAAATGCTCTGCAGAAAATGTTTGGAAACTACAGGCTTAACTTTCAGGCACAGCTGCACACACACACAAACATGAGCAACGCACAGTTTACAGAGTTTTATTCGAACATAAATAAAATAAGGAGAAAAAAAAACATTTACATCTCAATGGAAAAGGTACAAAAATAATTCACTTAGTTTCTTTTTGTGAGTCCTCATCCCTTTTTTCTGTGTGGGATTTCTTTGCAACTATACCACTGTGTGTAGCCAAAAACTCTCTCATCCTCTTTAATGTGAATTTGACCTTGACTTTGCTGAGTGTGGTCTCTGGCGCCCCCTTCAGGTCCTCAATGTAAGGAGGACTCAAGAGTGAAGCATGAAGACTCATCCCAAAGGTTGCATTCAGCCGCTTTTGGAATAAACTCTGAAGCTTGACCACCAAGTGCTTCTTCTGCACAGATAAAACAGATTGTAATATAACTACACCTTGTGGTAATCTGTTCTCAATATCGGTAATTTAATAAAAAGAAATCTTACAAAGCCAACAAGAAAAAAAAGGTACCTTGGAATGTGTTAACAAGACCGCAAAAACACCCCAGACATCCGACACCATTTCAGCTGCAGTGCGGTACGGGGGGCTCCTCTTCCCCAGCAGGCGTCCAACAATAAAGTCAAAATCCATACATCCAGCTGAGTACTTCATGCAGAGAAAAAGCACATTGTTCATCCAAGCCACTTCAAATTACAAAATTATAAATTCTCAGACTGTAACAAGGTACAGTATATAAGTGTATACATAGTATATAAATACACTACCAGGGTTTGAATTACACAGGACCCTTTTCCACTGCACTGATGTCAGTGTCGGTTTCCAGTGCCGAACTGGTACCACGCTTTGTCCATTAAAAAATAGTGCCTACCAGTAAGCCTACCAGTACAAAAAAAGGTGTGATATGTGTCATCACCCGGCTTGGACTGGGCGCTTAAGTCAGTGGAAAAGTGGGCCAGTTCTCACTGGTTTTCACTTCAGCACCAGCCCCAGCACCAAACAGAGTCTTTCAGGGGAGCCATTTTTTGCAGTATGCACTACACAATGCATGAAAGTGTCCATCAGTGCCAGGCTCCATTTTGACAGTGTGACTGTCCATAATCTGCCCTGAAATACTGAATAAAACCACTGTCTGTTTCCTTAATTAACAACTTGAGTGCAGCGCCACCACGCATGGAGGCCAAGGCATGGATACAGAATTATTTTAAATGGAACATAATGCTGCAGTGTGTTGGCGTCTGCCCAGGATTGGTACCCGCCTTGCGCCCGTAGGTTCCCAGGATAGGCTCCGGTCTCCCCGCGACCCCAGTTGGGATAAAGCGGTTCGGAAAATTAATGAATGAATGAATGAATGGAACGTAATGAACATTTAAACATACCTCTTCTGTTCAGTATAAAGTGATGTTACGTTTTGGATCAGTGCTAGGGGCATGTTGATCATTGAATCGATATGTATCAGAAACCTTACTGTACATGAAATTAAATCTAATCTACAACACAAAAGTGGACAATTTGTTTTAGAGCTCAGACTCAGCTTTTCTGTAAGGCTGCACTCCCCTGTAATTCAAACTATGTACATTACACAACTTTGCTGAACAGTGCAAACCACAAAACGCTGCAAATTAAGTGATGATATACCTTGGCAGCCCGATAGAGAAAGTAGCTGTGTTCCTCACACATCAAAGTGAGAAGGGTCTGCTCACACTTCTGAAAAACAAAAGCAATCAGATATAACGCTCACAAAATATTCTGGACACATTAAGACAAATCGAAGCGTATGCGCACTACAGAAAATAGTCTGTGTGTTGAGAAGTGTGTAGGGTGGGTATGAGTGTGTGTCTATGTTGTTTGGATACATACATAATGCTGAGGTGTGTAACTCACCCTCTGATCCTGCAGACTGAGGTAGGGTTCCTTTAGCCTGTCACAGCTGAATGGGTCAAAGTTGTCCAACACATTATGGCACAGGGAACACACCCACACTTCACTGTAGAACACACACGCAGTCACAGTCAACTAGAAAAACATTCTTAGATTATTATTAACCTATGAAGAATTAGACACTTTTTAAAAAATCAAAATGAACCCTTACAGCCCTAAGAGAACTGGGAATCTTTTTCTATACCTTTGTTTTTTTGGCTTATTCTAGTGTGTATGCAGATATTAGCCATACATGCTTTATGATGTTGTGTTCAGGACATCCTGCACTACTCAAATTTGTCATAGTTTGATATGTAAATGCTGACACAGTCTTGAAATGAGCACATTTTATGTAGAACAAAAGTGCTGAAACTAGACAGCACTTCTACATGGGGAGGGGTCATAAGTGCAGCATTGCTTGGCTATTGTTTTGTTACACCTACTGGAATCCATTAAATAATTTTATTGAACATTAAGTATAAGCATATCAACATCATCAAAAAGTTACTTTCTTGAAAAAGATCAAGATTGTTTTACCGAGCCACACTACATTAAAGCTCTAAAAGTTGGAAAAGAACCTCAGTCTTACGTTGGTCTCAAGATGGGTGGCACATGGCAGTTGGTATGAAAGCTTCTGCCACATTCTGTACACAGCAGTGAGGCCCCAGCAGACAGACAGACGTTGCAGTCCAGCACCTCAGCTGGTAGTTGAGAGTCGGGACTGGACTGTGTTGGTGATGCAGTTGTCGGCAGCGCAGGAATCCTCAGAATTTTCTGGGTTTCCTAAAACAAAGGCATTTCAACAGAACACAGGCTAAACTTTTAACCAAAGGCCAGAGCAACATTCACAATGACTGTGTATGTTCTCAGTCCTCAACATGGTAGTCTGGAGAGTTTAGACCAAAGGCAACTGGACTTCTTTGATATTCTTGAAGACGCTTCACCTCTCATCCAAAAGACTTTGTAATGGAAAATGAGGACTTCTGAACTTTTGTTGAGCTTAAAATGCACGTGCAAAATATTCACTCACTTAAATCACATATTTACCTTGCCCTCTTGGATCTCCTGAAGCAGTATTTCACCTGTTTGGTCACTAGGAATAATGTGAAACTGAGGCAGAGAAGATCCTGAGGGAGGAAGAGAGATGGGCAACTCTACCAGGGATACACGCAAAAATCTGAAATAGGAGATCAAGAGAGTGAAAGAGGGTGAAAATCAAATATGCATACACACTGTTACAGTGCTTAAATGCCTGTGTCTAATGAGCTTCAGCGTTGAAAGCGCTAAACACCATCAGCAGAAGAAAAAAAAAACACTGGTGGAAATGCTGTTTCTTTACTGCATCGCTCAGAGTGCTTCAAGATGAAATCTGTTGAACTTTTAAAACAGCGCTGCAATCATGAACATCACTTCTCTCTTCCTAGCCAATCAAAATCGAGGAAGGGGCGGGACAATCTGTGGTACTCTCCCAGCTGTTTTCTTGCACAGTTTATCTTATGCACCCAATCTCTACGTCTCGACGACGTGAACATCTATTTCAAACGCTGCCACTAATGCCAAAATGTGATTTCTCTCCATTGTAAAGATGCCAAACTACTGATCTCAAAGTAACAGATTACAATGTTTACATGAAAAAGGAACGAATATGGAAGTGCCCAATGACGCTTTTCGTAACTTAGCAACAACAAGCGCTGAGAGAAGTACAGAGAAAGCTCTCTGAAAGTGAGGATTTGACCACTCTCATTGCAAAAACAGCATTTAGTGGACACAGGCCCTAAGTCTTCTACTTTTTGTGGAACATATGCAACTCATACCTCTTGACATTGCTTGTCGATTCGGGAGCGTCTACAAAAAAAGAAGACCAAAGAACAACTTTTACAGAGGAATGAAAACTGTGCAGTTTACTCAGATTAGAATCAGTGGCACAAATTATCTACACGTTAGTTTGCCATTCGTTTACTTACTGTCCACTAAATAAATTAGAGACTGTAACAACAATCGCCATGAACTGTACAATTCTGCAAATCACCCTCTACCTTCACCATCGTTCAAGTTCTGACCACAGGACCCCAGATGTCCTGATATTATCTGAACTATTCTGAACATAGCAGGAACATTTACAAGGTTATCGGCTGAGTACAAGTTGCTGCACTGGTTTAAGTGTGGAAGGAAGACAGCATTATCAATGGTTGTGTTTTCTGTGGTCAAAAACTGCAATCTGGTAGCAGAAAATTATGAAGGCTATTTGTAGCTTTGCCTGCTGACTATAGATGACCTAGCTATTAAACCATGAACTGGTGAATTAATGCTAATAGCAAGAAAAAACTGGATAAGGGATTTTAAAAAATGAACAAAAGAGGAGAAAAGAAGGTTGCAGATAAATGCTGCTCAAGTCAAACAACCTCCTCTCCCTCTTCATCACAAGGGGTTCCCACACCAGAAATGGGCTGTCCACAAAAAAAGTGACAGCACAGCTCTCATTAATGGAGACACTCACTTGTAGCATTAAAAGAAGGCGATAGCTGGTAGACAATTTGATTTGATGTACAATTCACAAAAAAAGTTACTCACTGTCAAATTGCATGGCTTCTTCTGCCATTTCCATGGGTTCAGAATCGCTAATATCAGTAGCCTCCTCATCTTCCTCCTAGGTATACACAAAAGGTAAGCATATGTGCACAAGACCATTCTACAAGCACAATTTAAAAAAGCAATAATCGACTCAAATGACAAATGATACTCATTTTTCTTTGTAATGCCTTACGTTCACACTGGAGATAAAACTAGTATCCTCAGTAGGGACAACATCTCCCGTTTTGGCACGATCATCGATCATATCTAAAACCTGCCGGAATGACGTTGGTAAGTTGGTGGTCCAGTGCTTGGAAGCAGAGGCGCTTTCACCGGAGGATGGAATCGGTGCATCTTTCTGCAGTGATTTAGGTGAGGAGATAAAGCTGTGATTAGGAGAGTGGTTCTCTACTGAAACGGAGGAAACAGGACCAGGCGTAGTGGAATTGGGCAAATGCGGTTTCGGCTCCACTGGCATTTCACTGGTGTCTGTCTCTGGCACTGTAGAGGTGGGCATGTTGCCATCCTGGTCCTCAACCGAGGGAGAAACCATGTCAAGCTGGCTGATGTTGCCCTCACCCAAAGAATCTGCCGGCGCCTTCACCGGGAGTGCTGACTGTAGATTTCGGGTAGGTCTAGTGACGTCTTGACTTTGGACTTGGATATTGGTGGTGCAGTGCATTTGAGTGGCAGGAAGTTCATGACTGCTGGACGTGAAACAAGCTTCTGCTTTATTTTCACCATGGGGAGGAAGATGTTTGGAAGCCACAGGTACTGTAGAGAAAAACCCTGTTTGCACAGGCTGCTGTGATGTGCTACTGTCCCTCAAGGTGGGCGAGCAGGTGGCATTAGATTGACTCTTGGCAGGAACAGAAATCGCATTAGAGCAGGAGACGTTTTGGACCATGTTGAGGAGGATGGAGAGTACTGGAGTAGATGTATTGACAGAAGTTTGAGTATACGGCAAATCTGCAATCTGCACCTTAGGGGGAACTGGAGGGACACGCTGAAGAGTGTCTGCGAAAGCCGTCTGGCCAGACTGCACCTGGTTAGTATGAGAAGACCTAGCTGAGGCATGCGGCTTGACTCCGGCTTGGCTCACCTCAGCAGCATTACTCTGATGAGAATTGCAAGCAGGAGTTGAGAAGGAATTAGTACGGCTCGTGCTAGGAGCTATACAATGATGTCTATTACACATATTCAGCAGAGCCAAGACAGAATTTGCTGGCATTGTGGTGGGTTGCGATGCTTCTGATGAGGTTGAATCTGATGTCCCACACTGAGAAGGACCAGCGACTATTCTGAACGCAGCGCCACCTAGTGGCTGAGAGGCTGCAGCAACAGGCACAGACGGTGTTGAGGCAGATTTAGCGTTTAAACCGGAGTGGCCACTGTTTTCTTCTTTGGCTGCATCTTTAGGCATACTGCTACAATTGTTTTTTTCTGAACCAGTCAAAGGAACTCTGCTCACTTTAATTGAACCTGCCAAAGAATGAGGGAAAAACGTTAAAAATGTTAGTAAGTTAATAAAAAATGATGAGCACCATTTGGTCATGAACTTTAACCTGCAACACAACATATAATTATCCATTTAACGTCATCATATGAAAGACAATAAAAAATAGGTGACTTGATTACCATAGCTTTTAACAAGATAGCAGAAGTCTTTGTTGATATGGAGAAATGGCAGAATCATAGTTTCAGTTTGTTGTGTCTTCTGTGACAGAAGTTTGTTTACACATTTATCAATCTAAAAAGGAGACAAAGACAGATTGTTAACAAAGATTGTTTCAAAGAAAACTATGTGTATTACAGTAACAATAGTATTCAGTTTTTATTCAGCCTAAATTTGAAATCATGAGCTGGAGTGAGACCACCAGTTAGAGTCAGCTGAACTGTGTACTTACTAGCTTTTTGTGCAGTAGGATGCCATAGCCTTCTGTGCTCAGAATCTTTTGAATGAAGGTAATGACATATCCTTGTCTGTTCTCAAGGTTTTCCAGAGTGTTCCTCTGTTCCATCAGATTCTTCACTTCCTCATCATACAGGGCCTTTGGGCAAAAACAAATGCAGAAATAATTTGTTTATCTGCAACAAAATGAAAAAGATACTCAAAGTGCTTTTGCCTGAATATAGTTGTCAATAACAAAAGCCAATCATTTAGATTGAAAACAATCACATCAAGACAAGTTGTTAAATTATTTAAAGCAAATATACAAACCCAAATCAGAAAAAGTTGGGACAGTATGGAAAACACAAATAAAAAAAGAAAGTAGTGATTTCTAAATTTACTTTGACTTGTATTTCATTGCAGACAATATGAACACAAAATATTTCATGTTTTGTCTGGTCAACTTCATTTCATTTGTAAATATACATTCTTTCCTGTCATTCAGACCTGCAACACATTCCAAAAAAAGGTTGCGACAGAAGCAATTTAGGGCTAGTAATGAGGTAAATTGGTTAAATAATGATGTTATTTGAAACAGGTGATGTCAACAGGTGATTGTAATTATGATTTGGTACAAAAGCAGCATCCAAGAAATGTCTAGTCCTTTAGGAGCAAAGATGGACCGAGGATCGCCAGTTTGCCAACAAATACGTGAGAAAATTATTGAAATGTTTAAAAACAATGTTCCTCAAAGAAAGATAAGAAGAGATTTGGATATTTCACCTTCAACAGTGCATAACATAATTAAAAGATTCAAGGAATCTGGAGGAAAGTCAGTGCGTAAAGGACAAGGACACAAGCCTAAGCTGAACAACCGTGATCTCCGATCCCTCAGGTGGCACTGCATCAAGAATCGTCATTCATCTATAAGCGATATCACCACATGGGCTCAGGACTACTTTGGCAAACCTTTTCAAGTACCACAATATGTAGTTACATCTACAAATGCCAGTTAAAACTGTACTGTGCCAAAAGGAAGCCCTATGTTAACAGTGTCAGTAAGCGAAGCGCCGTCGACTTCTCTGGGCTCGGAGGCATCTGGGATGGACCATCACACAGTGGAAACGTGTACTGTGGTCAGATGAATCAGTATTTCAGATATTTTTTGGGAGAAATAGACGCCGTGTGCTCCGGACCAAAGAAGAAAAGGCTCATCCAGACTGTTACCAGCAACAAGTCCAAAAGCCATGGTCTGTCATGGTATAGGGTTGTGTCAGTGCCCTTGGCAAAGGTAACTTGCACTTCTGTGATGGCACCATTAATGCTGAAAAGTACATAGAGATTTTGGAGCACAATATGCTGCCTTCAACAAGACAATGCAAAACCACATTCTGCACACATTACAAAGTCCTGGCTGCGGAGGAAGAGGGTACGGGTACTTGACTGGCCTGCCTGCAGTCCAGACCTGTCTCCAATAGAGAATGTGTGGCACATTTTGAAGCGATACGTGTTTATTTTGAAAAAACAATAAAACTCATGAGGAACGCATTAAATAATGTATTGTTTTCAATGTAATACAGGTCAAAGATAATTTAACAAAGTACTGTTTTCAGTTTGATTTTAATTTAACATACCGTCCCAACTGTTTTCTGATTTGGGGTTGTACAATGCAAGCTTAAATTAAGACTAAGAGTGAAGAATGTGTGGAAAAACATCCCAAATAAGAAGTGTGCCTTTACCTCTACTTCTTTATACAGCCTTTGGCCTCTAGCCAGTAACATCAGGTACACGGAGTGCACAAAACTAGCCAGCTTTTTCTTTGCTCCATCCTTCAGTGCCTTACTTCCTTGTAATCTACAACACAAAAACAAATGCATAGCACTTTAATTATATCATATGTCAAGATAGATGATAAATGTCTCAGATACACCCACTGGAAGTAGTCTTCTCATTTCATATTCCAGGAAAAGGGATTACTTTCACCTTACCTACATAAGCTGATGCTCAAACATTTTATAAGGGTTTCTTAATCTTGGTACATTCAACTACATATTAAAGGCAGTTTGCTTAATTTATGAGTGCTAAAGAAACAAATCTCTTGTCGATCATTATATTTGTGGTAAATTGAGCCAGATGTTGAGTTCAGTATTGTACATTTGTGAAAGTGTATTATAATTAGAGATGACCGAAATGGTCAAAATGTTATCACAGTATTGTTTTTATATATTGACCTTGATGGTTATCTGATTTTTTTAAATGCTGCAGTATATACTGACCATCCATGTTATTATTTCACAGGAAATAAATAAAGATGGCTCATATAGAGAAGTTTTTATCAATCAGTATCAAACTATATTTACATATATTCTCACACTGAAGCATTGACTTCTCATTTTTGATAAGCAAACTACTTCTTTTGATATCTTTTCTAGAATCTCTGTAAATTGCATGTACAGTGCTTAGGATTTACCTTCCATTCAGACTGAGAAGGCTGTCTTTCACACGCTCTCTCTGCTCTCTGATGCTGTCTACGAGCGTGAGGAGACGCGCTCTCTCAGAAACCACCGTTTCCTCCAGCAACAGAAATCTGGTACATGCAAGACATGCAAGTTTATGCAGTAATCTGATCCAAAAGACGAAGACTTAACAGTAGGATGCAAAAAAATTACATTGCTTTCTATTCTGAAACGCATTTTTAACCAAATGACGAGTAGCTGGAGTTGAAAAGAGATAAAAATTCTAGAATGACTGGGGTAACTCTTTTGTAGCCCCTGAGAGCACACAGAGGGGGTAAAATGCTTGAGGGGAATATACCGTGGTTATAAACTGACTGTGTTGCCAAACTGACCCATAATCATACCGAGTTAAACTAAGTACTATAAGAGATCATGCAAAAGTGAATCTTGATATTTTTACAACTATTTGATTTTTTAATGCATGTTCCTTGCAGGTCTCTGTAGATTCTCTAGGGTAGTGTATCTGCACAGAAAATACAAATAATTAAAATAATTAAAAGGTGAAAAGAACTGTTTAGTCATTTAGTGTTAAACATCCTTCTTTTTGGATTTTCTTTGAGTGTGAGCTATCATTTCTTCAAATGGGAGTGAATTATGACTTCTTCAATTACACATTAGTCAGTGGAAACCTGGTGGGAGTTCCTTTTATACCAAGCAGCAAAGAAGCTGTAGCATTAAGGGGTTAATGTAATTTGTGTTACTGGACAAATCCTAAAAAGATGTGACCAGCTTAAAAACTACCTGTGTCCTCTGTGGTTAATTAGTTGACAGTCTCTACAGGTGAGTTCATCACAGGTAAGACAGAAGAACTTGAGTCTCTCCTGCTTGTGCAAAGTACAATGCAGGCTGGCAGCCAAACCTAAGGAGGCCAAACAAATGTGATAGAGAAGTACCAAGAACATGACTTTCCTAAAACACCTGTATTATGTCATTAAGGCTGTGAAATATGAGCAAAAACTCATATCCTGCTGTGTCATTTCATATCCCCATAACTATACATATATATATATAATATATATATATATATATATATATATATATATATATAAATAAACAGTGGGGGAAATAATTATTTGATCCCCTACTGATTTTGTAAGTTTCCCACTTACAAAGAAATGAAAAGTCTCTCGTTTTTATGGTAGATTTATTTTAATGAAGAGAGACAGAATATCAACCAAAAATCCAGAAACAACACTACCTAAAAGTTATACACTGATTTCCATTTTACTGAGACAAATAAGTATTTGATCCCCTACAACCCAGCCTGAATTCTGGCTCCCACAGGTTGGGTGTGGCACACAGATTGCAATAAATAAATTACAGATCTTGTGATGACTATAAAGCACACCTGTCCACAGAATCAGTTTCTTCCATTACAACCTCTCCATCATCATGGGCAAGACTAAAGAGCTCTCAAAGGACGTCAGGGACCGGTTTGTAGACCTGGACAAGGCTGGAATGGGCTACAAGACAATCAGCAAGAGGCTTGGTGAGAATGTGACAACTGTTGGTGCGATTTTTCAGAAATGGAAGGAACATAAAATGACTATCAGTTGCCCTCGATCTGGAGCTCCATGCAAGATCTTGTCTCATGGGGTGAGGAGGATCATGAGAAAGGTGAGGGATCAGCCCACAACTACTCGGGAGGAGCTTGTTAGTGATCTGAAGGCAGCTGGGACCACAGTCACCAAGAACATCACTGGTAACACACTATGGTGTAATAGATTGAAGTCTTGCAGTGCCGGCAAGGTCCCCGTGCTCGAGAAGGCACTTGTATAGACCCATCTTAAGTTTGCCAGTAAACATCTAGATGATTCAGAGAAGGCATGGGAGAAAGTGCCGTGGCCAGATGAGACCAAAATCGAGTTCTTTGGAATCAACCCCAACCACCATGTTTGGAGGAAGAGAAATACTGAGTATGACCCAAAGCACACCATCCCAACAGTCAAGCACGGAGGTTAAAACATTATGCTTTGGGGCTATTTTTCAGCTAAACGTACAAGACGACTACACCGCATTGAGGGGCCAATGGATGGGGCCATGTACCGTAAAATATTGGACGAGAACCTCCTTACCTCAGTCAGAACACTGAAGATGGGTCGTGGATGGGTCTTCCAGCATGACAGTGACCCAAAACATACAGCCAAGGCAACAAAGGAGTTGCTAAAGAAGAGGAACATTAAGGTTATGGAATGGCCTAGCCAGTGTCCAGACCTTAATCCTATTGAAAATCTGTGAAGGGAGCTGAAGCTTCGAGTTGCCAAGCCGCAGACAAGAAACATACAGGACTTTCTATAAAGAGGAGTGGGCCAAAATCCCTCCTGAGATGTGTGCAAACCTGGTGACCAACTACAAGAAATGTCTTACTGCTGTGCTTGCCAACAAGGGTTTCTCCACCATGTACTATGTTGTGTTTTGCTTGGGGATCAAATATTTATTTCTCTCAATAAAATGCAAATCAATGTATAACTTTTATGTAATGTGTTTTTTCTGGATTTTTGGTTGATATTCTGTCTCTCTTCATTAAAATAAACCTACCATAAAAAGAAGAGACTTTTCAATTCTCTGTAAGTGAGCAAACTTATAAAATGAACAGGGGATCAAATAATTATTTCCCCCACTGTATATACACACACACACACACACACACACACACACACACACACACACACACACACATACACATACACACATACACACATACACACACACACATATATACATATACAGTATATCTCACAATGTAGTACATTTTCTGTAAATTAGGCTCTAAAAAAACACACCAGTGCTTATACCAGCGCTCTAGAAAGGTGCCTTTAAGGCAAATTGTGGCACCTTTGCTTGTGAAAATTCCACTGCACGCTTAGAATTAAGGCCAATCATAACAGCATAGTATTCTCTGTGCCTGAATCTATGTGGTGCCGTGATGACTTCTGCAAACCCTCATCCAAACCATGAAAAAATATTGCCTTACACAGAGTATTTTGAGACACCACTAAATAAACAAGAGTATAATATGAAACGATAGACATTTTAATTTCATCATTTGATATATTTCGTCATATCATGCATATAACTTTGGTAAGGATTATTTAACAACCACACATAACAAGGATATGTGTCTTCAAGAACTAGGAAACTCATGTGACAAGAGGAAGGGGAATTTCTGAGGCAAAGGTCTGAACTTCACTGGAATGGACTAGACCTTGTAGGGAAGAGTGGGCTTATCTGGCCTAGGCTATGCTTGCAGTTTAAACAAGCATTCAGAAAAAATAATAATGATCTAGTCACTAACTCTGGGGAACTTCGGCATTTTTGAAACCTACCTTCTACTGTTAGAGGTCTTTGAGTACTGTCAGTTGTCAAAATATGAAACAAATCGGTGCTACCTTGGCGGAGATATTGTGGTAGAAGCGAGTCTGGCTAGGCAGTTTATAAGATACATACCTTTGTTGATTTCTGCTGTGTTCGTGAAAGTCCAAAAGAGTCGATTGTCGAACTTGTTTCTATTCCCATTTACAGAAGATGAGTTCGACAATCGACTCTTTTGGACTTTCACCAACGCATGGTAAATCAACAGAGGTATGTGGTCTGTTTTATACAGTTTCTTTACTACTACTGAGTCATCACTGACCTGCCGCATGTTCCTGAGGTTTGATCGTATGGTTGCGTGTTACTTTGACTCTGTGGTGGGCGAGCACACAGTCTGAACACAGAGCCTCCTCACACTGCTCACACCAGCCACTGAGTACCGTCTCCTGACATCCTCCGCACTGCACACACATAAACACACAATTAAACAAGGAAATGCAGGCACAGGTCTGTACACACCTTTCATATTGTAACATTGCATGGGCTAGTATATTTCCTACAACAGAAAATAGTGAACAATCTATAGCCCCTTAAAGGGGACCTCCGGCATTTTTTTAAACCTATATTCTACAGTTAGAGGTCTATGAGTACTGTCAGTTGTCATAAAATGGAACAAACCGGTTCACAGTTCAATTGCTCATTCATTTCAGAAAATTCTGGGGTTTTTTTTGTTTTTTTTTAAGCATTTACTTATTTATTTTTAGCCTTCATTTAAAATATATCTGCATTCAAGTTAGTGTATTTTCACAGATTAATTTAAAAAGCGAATTAACTGATGTATTATTATTTAACAATTCAGGCTGCCAGACTTTTCTACTTGTAGAGGTCAATACTGTATAAACCAACGTTTTCTCTATGTGTGAAAATGCAGGCAATCATCCATAATTTTGCTGTTGTAGTAATAATAATGTTAATATACTTTAATTGTAAAAAAAGACATTGTTGTCTACTACAACATCTGTGCCACATGTATCTTCCTGTGAAAAAATGAATATTATTTTTAGCACTACAAAGAACCGAGAACTTACTTTCGGAACAGGGTCCACAAAAACGAAGCTATCTGCAACCTCTGACAGGTTGTAGTTTTGACCACACACTGGACATTCTGGTGGAGCAGGAGGAGAAAAAAAAAGCAATAAACAAAACTGTCTTTCCAGGGCTTTGTTTTATCAGAAAAAAATAGTGATGAGGACTCGGTGGAGTGGTGTTCTAGGGTGAACATGCAGAGTGATGATCCAGAGCAAGTTTCCTTTCCTATTAAGAGGCCCACTGTTATCAGAATTAAGAGTAACAGGTTAAAATGTTACACAATTACTGTAATGTATGGCATTACTAATGAAACTAATTAAATGATAATCTGTCAATGTGAACACACAACAGCACATCACACAACGAAATGTGACCTCTGCGTTTGACAGTGCTTGGGGACTGTGCCTTGGTCAAGAAGACCTCAGTGGTACCTTTATCGGACTGGGAACCAACTGGCAACCTTCCGACCACAGGGCGAACGCCAAACCGTTACACTACCAACTACCCCAACTGTACTAATACACTTTCAGTAATATTATTCTCGCAACATATGTCAGAAAAGCGTTACAACACACATTTAGTCCAAAATTTAGTGCTGGTACAACGAGTAACATTTCCTACAAACTTTAAATATAGTTACTATGCTACACTAGATCGCATCTCTAATGGATGTAGATCGAGATGCAATAAACTACATTTAGAATGGCACGGTTACTCAAAAGTAATGCAGGAGTCGCGTAAAGCATTACAATTCAGAGACAGTAATGTTCTAATTTAACGAATTACTTTGAAAGAACAGTAACTAGTAACCTATAGTGTATTGTATGTGGAACTTAACTTGCCCAACACGGACTAGAACCGCTGTCGTGGTACATGGTACATGGTATAAAGTGCAGTCTGGTATCTTGCATGAACTAAGTATATTCGCCCGTTTAGTTAGTTAGCCAGTAAATTAGCCCGGTATATGACGTGTGAGCCTACCTTTGGCGACTCCATTATCCCTTTTTTCAGTAAAACACGTTTTGCATAAGGAGTGGAGACATGGCAGCAATCGTGGTGCCGCGCTCGCGGTCAGTTTAGTTCTGCACGAAACACACAAGTCGCCTTCCGTCATTTGTGCAGGATTGGACGAGCGTGAACACTCTCCCTCTCCTCCTCCCTCAACTTATCTAAAACCGAAACCTATATCTTGTCCGAGAGTTTTAAAAAACCGCCTCGGCGTTGGACAGTCACATCACATTATCAAACAATATAGTTTCCAAACTGTCCTGTTTTCCAACAGCCAGGATGAACGCGTAGGGCCAGTTCAGGGTCATATATCTGCGTAGCCTAAAACGGCGGAAGTTAGTTCCTATTTGGGGGCAGGGCGGGCCAAAGGATTTGAATTATAATACGGTGTCATTTTTTAAATTACCATGTGCCTTAATATACTTTTAAAAACGCATTTCTTTTTTTTTTTTTTAGTAAAGATGACACTACCCTTGCTCTTTTTGTTGTTGTTTTTAATTATTATTTTGCTATTCCACACTTATTGTTTTCAATTTATTCTTATTCTTATTCTTGTATTTATTTTTGTGGGATACCTGCTGTTTTCTTTGGAGAATTAAAGAAGTCCACCTGAAAATTATTTATTTATTCTTCTACATAAATACCTAAAATACCCGCTTTCCGATTTATTATAAATGAACAGCGTTGCATGACTTTTATTTTGAAACTGCAACTGATTTGCGAGGAATCTCGCTGAGCAAAAGTACTTGCTAACTATCTGTTATTTACATTTACATTTACAGCATTTAGCGGACGCTTTTATCCAGAGCGACTCACAACAGTGCTTTCTAGTCCATGACCGTTCTTCAGTCTGTAGAGCTAGATTTAAAATACAGTCATTAAGCTGTCATTAAAACCAAGTTACCGCCAACTATGTTCAACTGTGTTCATTT
Organism: Distichodus sexfasciatus; assembly: GCA_032718565.1. NCBI lineage: Eukaryota > Metazoa > Chordata > Actinopteri > Characiformes > Distichodontidae > Distichodus > Distichodus sexfasciatus. Next base: position 529,669 of record JAVGVS010000008.1, on the reverse strand, counting down.
CTTCACTCAGAATTTGTTCTCAAACTGCTGAGAGTGTTGGAGGGTTGGACGTGGCAGTTGTAAGGGCAAATGGTCAGTTCAGCTATTAATCTGATAGAAAGTTTTTGTAAAGAAGCTTCGTTATAGTTAGAACGCTTTAAAAAATGTATCTAGAACAGTTGACCAACATTGCCCTCTACCGTGAAAACTGCAGCACGTTCAGCTTAATGCATTTTCAATATTCTTACATGACAATTTTTTTGTTCATTTCTTTTTTGTCATTTTAAAATGATTTTAAAAACTGTACATTTCTTTATTATAATGTCTTTCTTAAAACGTCCCCCTTCAATCTCCGGTGAATTTGTTTCTTAAAAGTTAGCATTACTGAAGAGACAACTCTAGTTCTTTAAATTCTCCATTTACCAGCAAAGGTTGCATATTACATTTTATATTTACGTTTATGGTAAATAACATATACGCTTATCCAGAGTGACTAATATTTCTGAATTACAGGGACAATCTGCCTAAAGCAACTTGATATTAAAGGCCTCGCTCAGGGGCCCAAGGGTGGTAGCTCTGCCAGTAGGATAGAGCTGGATTTGTATCCTGACACCACCACTCCTTTTTATGCACCGGCTCTTGCAAATGGTTTGTGGGATAATGAAGATACAGTATATGGTATAGGAGACGTGAGTCATGACATAGTGCACAAAACAGTGAGTATGAGTCAAATGTGTGACTGCTGTCCAGGGACAGCAAATATTTTATAAGAAAATTTAGAGAGGGCAGGTAAGGGTAACAAACTGCCAAACAAGCTGTGATGAAAAATAAGTCCATAGTTTATGATGCTCATGAGACAGTTGCACTTTTGGCAAAATGTACCTTGTTCTGGGTCAGCTTGGCATGGTAGATACCATTGTGAAGTTCTTACTGGTAAGATACTCAAGTGTGAACCCAGTCTTGGGTTCAGGACCAACTAACCAACCTCCAAAATACCTCCACTGGGCCCCTAAACAAGCTCCTTAATCCCAGGAAGTTGCATCAGAGAGACTGCCCCTGTTAATGTAAATTAAATGTTTGGGCACTGCACCAACGTTTTTGTTCGGGCTTTTTTTGGCACATTTTGTGTTGCTTCCATTGCCAGACCTTTTAGCTGTGCCGCTGTGATGTAAAAGTGCCAGCAGGGATTGCAGTGTGTTCTTGTATCTTGGCTCCAATGCACTCAGTTTCCTGTTGCTCTCGCATCAGCTGCTGAAACCCTGCCATCACATCTGTAATTTTGCTGCTGTTTCCATTTGTTCCAGCTAAGGCCTTTTTCTTCAGTTTCTACACTCTAAAATGTTTTTTTTTTTGCATTCTGGATCTTCAGTCTTGGCTAATCTGGTTTGACTGGGACATTATTTTTTAGTGGCTTAACTGTTAGGTCTCAGCATATCCATGCCTGTATCCCGTTTACAGCCTAGATCTATTATCATCCTCGCCAATTCAGTGGGTCTACAAAAGTGCTCTAAAGCAGGCTATTGTGAGATGCATTAGAGCCATCTTCCATACATTCATTATCAGTAACATCTGGCATACCTTCATACTCCAGCCAAACCTGTGTGAATTACTCAGCAAACTCAACCACTTCCTCATTGGTGTTTTGATGAAAGGCCTCAAGTCACTTTTGACAAGGTTGACTTGAAGTTTGTGGGGGGTGAAATCTCTTACATTTTATTAATACTGTGACATTCTTATGCTTTTGATTTCCGCCCTTGCTTTGGTTGGGTTTGTGAGCATTTTAGATAATTTGACAATTTTCTCAGGTTTTTACTTTTTTTCTAAGGCGGCAAATTCAGTATGTTGTATTTTTGGTAATGCATTTTTTTGAGCTGGCAGCTCAAAGTACAGATATAAATGCACCCAAGATGCATTGGGGACACTAGGCGCCATCGCATTCACCAGTGTTTGCTTATCTAAAATTTGTTCCTAGGTAAGAAATCAATCTACACTAGAATCTACAGCACTCTTAAACAAATGTTATTGCATTTTTGTCTGTCTTAGCTTGTCTTAACTTTATTAATAACATTCATTCATTATCTGAACCACTTAAAATATAGGAAATACAGGGCAAGGCGGGGGACCAACCCTGGACAGGCGCCAACACAATGCAGGGCACATACACTCACACAATCACACTCCTATTCACACCTTACGGGGTCAATTCAGAGTTGTCAATTAACCTGTGTGTCTGTGTAAAATAGACAAGCTAATGTTCTTTTATAACTTTCAAAATTTCAGACATTTTTGGTGTAAATTATCTTATCTATTATCTTATTATCATGTAGAGTAAATTATCTTAGTCTAACCTGGAACTTCTCATTTTTCACAGACCTGAAACTGCAATAGCTCATAAAAGAATAGAAACCTGTACATTTTACACTCACAGCCACATAATCCAAAGCCTGTAGACAGAGAAAAGTGGTCTCTTATTTTTTTTCCACAGCTGTATATCGCATGCTTCTAGACTGTGGGAGGAAAACCACACGAACACGGGGAGAGCATGGAAACTCCACACAGAAAGGCCCTACTGTCGGCCGAGGGATCGAACCCAGGATCTTTTTGCTGAGAGGTGGAAGCGCTAACCCCTGCGCCACCGTGCCTAAGACCAAAGTTAAGAAAAAACAAAAAACATTAATGAATGCGATCCATAGAGATCAAATTACTCACACCACATAAGGAGGTGGTCTGTGCTGCTCATGACCACATTCTTTTCAATCACATTTGACTGCTCAAGATACTTTCTTATGCTAGCCATAAAGCCACTTGGGTTTTTGTTCACTCAAGTATAAGCACACAAAAGGAACAAGAATGGTATTTATCAGATGGGCTTATCCAGAGTGATTTCCAATTTCATAGTTACAGGGAGAGAAACTTGAGGTTATGGGTATTACTCCGATGCCTAACTGTGTTTTTATAGGCTTGTCCAATATTCAGCCCTGAATCTCATGGTCACCAACACAAGACTTTGTAATCACTAAGACCATTCTGCCACCCCTCACATCTGTTTAAGACCAGATGTGAACAGTGCCATGCAGCAGTCCCTTGAGATATAGTGCCTAAACACCACTAGGAGACGCTTTTCTTTCTTCTTTTTTATTAATATCATTTACTATGACTTTTAATCCTTCCTGAATTTAAGTGATTATCGGATGTGGAGTTGAAAAGGGAGGAGGAGGTGGAACCTCGCCCCGCCTCCTCGGGTGTATTTTGTGTCTTTTGCAACCAGTTCGCCAGCTGTGCAGCATGCAGCTGTGCAGAAAGGATCTTTCTTCCCCATCGCCCCGGACAAAATCCTTTTCTTCTTCAGTACGCACTCTGTTTTTCTAATCACAATAACAGTTAAAGCAGCTGCTCATTTAGAACCATTTTCCCTCTGCTGGCATAAATTTGTCGAAATCATAGAAGCAGATTTTTTTTTGCTATTGTGTTTCACTCTTTGGTATACTGCGTTATATCACTTTGCCTTTTTCTCACTCGGAGGCTAAATCCAACTCTTTGTTAAAGTCATTATTCTAGAATTTATTCAGAAGTTCAATCCCCCATGCTACGCCAAGACATATAACAAGATTTTTTTTAAATCCTATATTCCACTGGTACTTCTTCAATGCCGAGGAAGGTCCGAGTAATATCGGCTCAAAGTTCCTCATGCCAAAGAAACAGTTGTCTGTAATCACCTCGTCAATTTTGAGCGAATAAGTAAAATGCTACATAGGTAAAATTAAGTCTCAAAGTGATGCAAATAAGGGCAGTACTTTCTACGATGCTGTAGGTGCGTTGGCTCAAAGCGCTGGAGCACCGCCTACTATTACAGAGCCCCTACCCATCAACTGTAAAACACGCATGCACATACGCACTGTTAAAAAGAAAGATCGTAAAACTATGTAAAAAGTTCCCTTGCTGTGCCTTGGCAATATAAGTTTAACTGGAAGGGATGAAAACAGTGACAGGATAGTAAGCACAATCTGGGCTAAAAAGGAATACAACACGGGATAATGGCGGGGACATATTTAAGCGGGAGGACAGTGCGGGGAAAGGCTCAAATGACACAGGAAAACGAGAGTTGACATAGTGCGGATGGTTTGCTGACTTACATTTTATCATGCGTTACGCCATCGCTATAATTCACAATGTGAGCTAGCTCATACGGATTAGTTACGTGTTCTCAGGCATTCGCTAATCATTTGGAATTATTTACAAGAGGTTAAATATGCATATGTCATTCATTCAGTCATTCATGATCCGAACCGCTAAATTTACAGTTTATGACAACACAAAATAGGTAAACTTATAGCTACTTGATGGTTCAATAGCAGCCGGCGGCGGTGAGGGAATGAACATATTAGGAGCGGCATCGGACTTTGCATATGACAGACTCTCTTCGCGAACTAGACTAACAGGCAGGCTACTGACGCTATGCAGGTGGGCAGGGCTATGCTAAAAATTATCTACGCCAGCAAACTGCGTTTTAGTTCCGCCCTGAAAATCCTACCGTGAAAAGCGGTGAAAAACTGCTAAACTGTACAACTCCACAACGACGCAAAACTGAATTCAAGGGGTTTCCACATCTTTTCAGACACACTTTTCTGACACATTTCACGTGTTACCAAACCAAGGACCAAAGAAATGATCGTCGACTTCAGGAAAACTCGTACACATCAGTAGGCCTACTGTACTGCCTTTGTGATGCACATGCCGCAATAAGGACAATTTCATTCATGTTGCACTGAAACTGTCTCAGGAAAAAAAAAAAAATGTTTATGTTTACGAACTGTACAGTATCGTCACTCCAAACCTCTGCTGATCTGACATACACTTAGTGTCAGACGATCAAACTGTAATCTTCTCTTGACTGCTGCTACAATATTTGCACAATTTTTTGCACTGCCGTTACATATTTGCACAACTATTGAACATTGAACAACTGCTATACATATCTCTGGTCGCTTTTTCTAACCGACTGTATTTGCACGAATTATTTTAAGTATTGCACAGACACTAGTTCTTCACTGCTGTTACAATATCTGCACATACTCGATCCGACTTGAATGTTAGCTCAGACTTTTTAACAGATACTGTCTGTATAAAATGTTTCATGTTGAAACTGTTACTGACCCATACACATTCAGTAGGCTGAAAACCGCATCCTAACTGTCTCTCGTTCTATTTCTAGTTTATATTTTAAATTCCACTTCTAGTTTAAAGTGTATATTTTATATTCTATTTATATATTTTTTATTCTATGTGCCTCATTTGTTCTTTGCACTGTTAAAACTGGAGCCACGTCGTCTCGTCTCTCTGTGTACTTGTATAGTACGTATATAGCAGATGACAATAGTTTGACTTTTCACCTTGCTGGGTCTTTAAGGTTCCTTTCCGCCATTCACAAGATTAAACGTTGCCATGTTATTTTATATATATACTGTATATATATAATTTTATGTTTGTAAACAATGCCACTTTAACGTTGATGAAATATTAGAAGTGGACAATGCCAGATTTTCCCGAAATCTCATATATTTTTTCTTTCTTCACATGTACATTTACAGCATTTCGCAGACGCTCTTATCCTATCTCATCCTGCTGTATCCTAATTTCAGGGACAGTTTCCCTGAGAGCAACTTAGGGTTAAGGAGCTTGCTCAGGGACGCCAGAGGTCGGATCCGAACCCACAACCTCTTGGTCCAAAGGCGAGTGTCCTGAAGATAGAAAACATATATGGGTTTTCGTGTTTGGAAAAAAAGGAGATACGTTCAACCTTGAGCCATAAACACGAGGCATCTCTTAGCTCCGTTAATTGGGCGTTTAATTGTCTTCACTCATCCAGTATTAACGCGTCACTTCTCCTAATCTCTTTACCAGTCCTGAGTGTCTTCTCGATGATAGATTTGTAGATGAAATTCTAGACTGAAATAATTAATGTTAATAAACTCTTTTTTTTTTTTTTTTTTACCTCGATTCTATGGTTTTATACTACTGATAAATACTACACTTTACCCTTTCTCCTGCTTCTTATGTTTTGTAACCATTTTATATGGTTGGAAGTTTGAGCCAAAATGAAAAGAAACAAATAAACGAAAAACACAAATCTGGCCCTTTGAACAAGACCCTTAACCACAAGTTGCTCCATGGAGACTGACCCTGTGCTTAGGAAATGCAAGTTGCACTAGAGGAAAGCTTTTGATGAATATCATAAGTGTAAATCTCTCCCATGCTCATCACTTCACATTCACTTAATTTTAAAATACAAATATTTAACTGCTGAAAGTGAAATCACTTTATTCTAACCCACTTTATATTGCTACTTTTTAACTACTTACCTGTTCCCCTGCTCAATATTAACCTCACAACAGAGAATCCTATTAAAATTTCAATATTTTTTCTTAAACAGTTTTGCATTACTTGTATATTATGTTGTCAACCCATATTGTCTTAGTGAAGTAAAGAAAATGGTACAGCACTTTCATCTTTCTTTCAATTATTAATTTACTGCCTCATTTTATTGTTATGTGATGTTAAACTTCATTACAAGTTAAATAAAAACATATAGAAAAAATAAAATAAAATGCATATTACTAAATGTCAAAGAATATATATTTATTGTCTCGACATGTGCATTTATATAAAGAAATATATTTAATATCAGACAAATATTTTTGTATAATGTTCAAAAAACACAGAGGCCATATTGTGCATCATAATAATTGCTCAGTCTCTGATACAGTTGTTATAATAATTGTACAAAAATATCACAATAAGCAGGTAAATTCCAAATCATTTGGAGAAAAACCTGCAGCACCAGAACTTATCAGCAAGTACAAAGGACTTTTTTGCTGTTTCGTCTCATAATAATTGTTTAGGCAGGTGTGTATCCAAGTTACAATTATGGCTGTGTTTTAGCCTTCAGATTACAGGCGTGGTTTAATGTTTAATTAGATCAGAGGTGCCCAACCCTGCAAATATTAGTGTCTAACTCTACTTTGACACACCTGACTCTAAAAGTCCAATGCTGGTGCATCTGTTTAAGACTTGATTGAATCTCTGCAGACTGGCAGATCTCCAAAAGAGGGTTGGGCACCACCGGCCTACAGAATGTGATAACGTAGTAATAGTAAAAGATCTATTGCAAATGCAATGTCGGCCAGGTTTCCTACCCAGCACTGGATCAAACTACAGGAAGAGGGAGAGGCTGAATGAAGTTGTTATCTCACTGTTGGATTATTCTCTTGATTTGGTCTCAGAGTAACAGGCATGTACATTTGACCTTTTTGTCTTTCTGTTGAAGGCCACACTGAGTGCTGGCTAAGGAATTCACCAGCACCCAGAATTTCTCAAAGGTGACTTCCTGGCCCTCTTCCACATCAATCTCCTTCAGCAGCTCAGTCTGACCCTCCTGATCACTAGCAGTCTGTAGAAAAATCAAGTCAAATTTTACTCCTGTAATAATCATAAAAAGGTTTATTGGCTCACGTGTGCTGCAGACACTGCAGTACAATAACTCTGCTTTGTATGGTACAAATTGAAATCTTTCAATGCAGTCAATGAGAAATAGCATGAAAGAGCATAAATCCTATAATGTTAATTTCATATTGTGACATTTATGCTGAAACATTCTTTATGAAAAAGTATTACAAGGACAAAATGTGTAGTTTTACAGTGACTCCTCCGTCTGAAGAAGAATCAACTGATGACTCATGATGAGTCATGTTGTTTGCAATTTCACAATGAATTAATTTAAGTCTTCAAATACAACATGACATTTATGATCTACAGACACTTTACCTTCACCATGTTTGGCAGTTCTTTGGACACCATGCCTTGAAACTCCTCCACTGTCAAAGTGGGACGCTCATTAGCAGAAGCTGCATGAAACTGGGTCACTAGTGTATTGAGGGCCAATTCCAGATCTGTGTACTACAGACACATTTACAAGCAATCTATTACATGATATCTATAAAATTAAAATATGAATATGAAAAAGAGATGTGCAAAGTTCATTTAAGCAGTAGTAAGAGTGTGACACACTGTGAATGTCCACTTTCATGACAGCGCAGAATAGTAGAATTCTGAAAGTGTACTATTAAGAACACTAAAATTATAACATAACCAAACATCAACATGTACTACATGAAAGGAAAACATTGTAGGTGCATACAGTCTACAGGAACTTGCTGACATAACTTCTACATGCATGAATTTCATATATTTAAACTTCCAGAGCAATGCCAAATTCTGATAAATACACTGTGATAAATACATTGCCTGTAGTTGTAAAACTCTTATCTCCAAAACACAGTCAACTTGTATGAGAGACTATTAATGAAATATGTCTTAGGTTTTATATGTGAATCCACGGTTAGTGGTGTCAAATTGTGGTTGTAGAGAGCTACTGCTGTTTCTATCTTACATGAATGCATGAATTCCTTTGTAGTTAGCTCCTGAGTTGAATCAGGTGTGTCCAATTAGACAGTATACTAAAATATGTGCAGTGGAACTCCATGTCTGGCGTCTGACTCCAGTTTTGAAGTCACACAATGTAGTTTTCAAAACAAGCTTGAATTTAATTATGGACAACTGTCTGAATCCACCGTTCAGCTCCCAGCCAAAAACCTGCATACTGGCCCAATAGCAGAAAAGTGATTCAGCATTGCTGAGAGCAAATACTTGAAGACAGATTCACGAGGATCCTCCACACTATGTAGATTAGAACTCAATTGTTGTCCTGTCATTACTGTCATGCAGAGTAATTTAGTGTAACCAGGTAATTCACATTTGACAATGAAACTAAGGAAGTAGTTATGTCGTGTCTGCGCCTCCTCCCCGACGGCCGAGCTCGCCAGAGTATTAAACCTGAGGTCTGTTAAAGCCATAGATGGTCACCCCGTCAGTTCCACTCCCGTCACACAGCTCACTGCACCCATACGCTTACGCATTCCGTCTGAACATACCGAGCACATCCAGCTCCTAGTCCTCGATCACATCCATACAGATATAGTCCTAGGCCTGCCATGGTTGCGCACTCACAACCCCCACATTGACTGGTCCACTGCACAAATTCGCTCCTTGTCACCCGCATGCACACCCACACACCTACCTGCTCCTGTCTCACTCCAGGCCACGGCCGTTGAGAGCCCTAATGCACACACACCACAGTACATTCCGCCTGAATACACCGACTTAGCTGAGGTATTTAGTGTCTCTAAGGCCACACGTCTCCCGCCTTACCGATCGTGGGACTGTGCTATTGACCTGGCACTGCACCCCCTCGGTCCGGGTCTATCCATTGTCTGGGGCAGAAACCAAAGCAATGGAGGACTACGTGGCTATGGTGCTCAGGAACGGGACCATTAGCAGGTCCACGTCCCCGGCCTCTGCTGGCTTCTTCTTTATCGAGAAGAAGGACGGCAGCCTCAGGCCTTGTATCGACCACTGAGGGCTCAATGCGGTCACAGTGATGTATCTGCACCCCCTTCCGCTTATCCCCTCGGCAATTGAGCAGCTCCTTGGGGCCAGGCTTTTCACTAAGCTTGACCTCCGGAGCGCTTACAATCTGGTCCGTATTCAAGCAGGCGACGAGTGGAAGACAGCCTTCAGCACCACCTCAGGCCACTATCAATATCAATCGGCTTGGCCAACGCGCCTTCATTTCTCCAGGCGTTCATTAATGACGTCTTCCGGGACACGTTGCACCGCTACGTCGTGGTATACATGGATGACATCCTGGTGTACTCCCCAGACTACCCGACACATGTGCAGCATGTCCGGACAGTCCTCCGCCACCTGCTCGAAAATGGACTCTACGCCAAGGCCGAGAAGCGTGAGTTTCACAGAAGTGAGGTCACATTTCTCGGCTATACCATTGGGCCGCAGGGGGTAGGCATGGACGACAAAAAGGTGGCAGCCATAACTGAGTGGCCTGAGCCCACCTCGGTCAAGGAGTTGCAACGGTTCGCCAACTTCTATATGCGCTTCATCCGGGGATTCAGCCTAGTGGCAGCTCCCCTCACGGCACTCCTCAAGGGAAAGTCCACCAAACTGGTCATGACGGAGCCAGCCCGTCAGGCCTTCCAAAAACTAGAGGCCTTGTTTACGCAAAGCTCCTGTGTTGCGGTTACCAGACCCCACCAAGCCCTTCGTGGTCGAAGTCGACACGTCTGAGGTGGGTCTGGGGGGCGTGCTGTCACAAAGGTCAGGGTCCCCAGAGAAACTCTACCCTTGCGCATTCTACTCCCGGAAGTTAACAGAGGCCGAGCGGAATTATGACATAGGGAACTGCGAGCTGTTAGCTGTTAAGGGGGCGTTAGAGGAATGGCGACACTGGCTAGAGGGGGCATGTCATCCTTTCATTGTATTCACAGACCACCGCAATCTGGAATACATCCGGCAGGCCAAGAGACTCAACCCGAGACATTCTCGACAGATCGATCACCGTGTCACTCACCTCTGGGTACCATCCCCAGTCTAATGGGCAGGCAGAGCAGATGAACCAAGAGCTAGGGAGGTTCCTCCGGTCGTACTGTCATGCCCGGCAGCACGACTGGGCAGAGTATCTGGTATGGGCAGAGTATGCCCAGAATTCAATTCGCCATCCCGCAACCGGCCTCACCCCCTTTCAGTGTGTGTTGGGGCATCAGCCTCCGCTGTGCCCATGGGACACTTCGCCCACCGAGGTCCCTCGGGTGGACGGGTGGTTCCGGACGGCTGAGCGGGTCTGGAAAGCAGCACACATAAACATCCAGCGAGCAGTCCGTAGGTTCACTCGCCAGGCCGATCGACAGAGGCGTCAAGCCCCGGTATACTCTGCCGAGACGCCCGCTGCTGGAACTAGCAACCGCCGCTTAAGCTAACCAGCTACCGCTAAGCTAGTTAGCCGCTACCTGCTAACGGCTAGCCTCTAGCCGCTCTCACCACGCCTACCCGGACTTCCCTGGTATTCCTCTGCCTTGCAGCGAGTCGCACATCACAGGTTGGCTTCCCATTGAACTGTGGTTTGCTCAGCACTGTAAATAAAGCCACCATTGCATCCAGATTTCCCGCGTTTGCGTCTTCCTCCGCGACAAGACACCTGACAAGTTACACCAGGTTGGACCATACCACTTGCAACAGACAAAGCAGTTCTATTTGATTTCTGGGCGTTGGCCAACAGAAAAGAAACATATTTACATGGTGCTAAAAATCTACCCTAAGGTGAAATTTTGGACGTAATACTATGGGTTAATTATTTTTACCCTGCAAAGGTAGCACGCTGTTTAACATCATAATATTACAATGAAAGACCATTTTTAAGGAGCAGGCTCGTGGTTAGGAAACACCTTGGCTTGATTAATATGACAAGGTGATTACATCAGGCAAATTAACAAGCAGGTATATTCATGAGCATTTGCACGTAAATCACATTACTTTTTATTTATTTTTAGAATAAGTAATCATTAACAAGACACACTTTATGTACCACATTATGCTCAGTGACCATAGTTTTTGAATTGTTTTAAGAGCACATTCCTTTGTTTCCCCCCCTTACTTTATAAAAAAAAACGTTTTGAGCACAAATGTACATATATCAAAGCATGGAATGCCGCGGAGGCTTACCTGTGTATCCATGTCGTTGTTTTTGCGTCAGAATTTCGAGGAAACTCGGTGAGTAAAGTTTAGTGGTCGTATTCCCTCACCGCCCTTCGCGGTTAGTTTCCTCCTACCGTCCACGTCAGTCCCGCTGTGTGTGAGCTGATACAGGGACGGTCACGCAGGAACGTGATAAAAAATCTCAGGTTTTGGAGTGTCGTTAGGCGACGCAGTGTGTTTATTCTTCTTAATGTTATCCCAAATGAGCAATCTGTGTGTGCTCAAGAGCGGGCTGCGCAGACTATGCCACGTCAGACAGCGTTGAGAATAACTACATAACCAGAAGATAAATGGGGAATTTTTTATTACAGTAAAACGAAGAGGCGGAAGCGCTCCACGCTCCATTCCATAAGCGCTGAGGCTGAAAAAGCAGAGAAATAAACCAAACCAGAACGACCACATTTTAACTGCGCTTCAGAAAGACGATGCCATTTTCATCTAAACTGTAGACACATCTAGTCTGATAAAACAAAGTTATGTGAGGTGAGAAATGAAGTCAGCATAACATTAGCAGTAAAACAGAAGATAGCAGAATATAAATGTTTGGTTTAAATGCTGAACTGACATTCCTCTCAAACAAAGTCAAAAACATAAAAACTACGTTTCAATCTTTCTTTTGTATCACACACACAGCCATCTGCTATATAACTTGCAAAAACAGAAACTTGAAAATATACAGACATTACCGTTAAGAACAATCACAAGAACATTTGGTGTACATCTGTGAATGTTTGATGTATGGAGAACATTCATTAAGTAATAAAAGAACACAAAATCACTGCTTTAATCACAGTCTTCTTTCTGTCACTCTTCTCCCAGATGCCTGGTGATGTCATCATGTTCCTACATGGCCTTATCTACTCACCATCACTGGAATCTCTGGAATTAGGACACATTCAGTGTGAAGAACCTGTGCATGCTTTAGTGTTGAAGTAAAAACAAGAGTTTACTCACATCTCATCTTGAAAATTCTCTTCGACCTGGGGACGCGTACAAATCGGACAACTGTTCCCCATCCTACCAAAACACTGGCTGCAGATATGTTCTAAACAAAAGATACACATTTACATACACATTTTCAACATTTATCAAGCCCTCTTATGCAGAGCACCAAATTATAGAGATAGTATTCTTGGAGCAACTTACTCGGGGGTTTGGTGGTGGTAGGATGTAGTTAAATTCAAACATAAGACCCCTTTGTCCATAGGCAAGTATGATAAGACCAGGCCAGCATCACATATTACACAGTAATTATAATGTTCATATGAGAGTTTATGCATGTGTCCATCCACAATCAATTGCACCCCATTTTTGAGGACACCTGTTGCAGTTCTAATATTAGTCTAATATTTGTCCATATAACAAATTCACATTTACACAAACACATTTTTTTCGGATGCCCACTTCTAATGACTTACATTTCTGACTTACATGGACAGCATCCCTGGAAAAGCTGCCTAATGAAACTGTCTAATGAATGAGATATTCTGAGTGGCAAACTCACAATTGTGTGGTCCTCAACACATTATATCTGTCACTGTGGCATATATTTAATCAATAACTTCTTTGATCACTAGTCAAAAGTGAAAAAGGAAAATGGCTTTAAACAGCAGAAGCAGGATCCAAGATACTAAACCTATGGAGACAGTAAAAGCCTATATTTACTGTAAGTAACAAACTTAGTGTGGAACCTTGGAATTGCGGATCTGGGCAGGTGTGCACATTAGAACTGCTTGTGTCCATTATCTTTTCTCCACAGGCCAGGCAGACCTTAACATTCACACCCAGAAGCATGGTTATGGCATTCTTGACTGCAGAAGGCAGGCTGCACAGACAGACACACAAACATACTCACAGTATTTGGCAATGATAGCCCAAATTACCCACCATTAACACCACAATCAGACACCCACATACTCAATGTTGTTTTAGCATTGTGTCTGGCATTAGTCATCCTATTTAAGTTGTAGAGAGTAGCGCTAATATAGATCCCTTTGACTTTACATGTCCTTACATCCAAAACTGTACTGATTTAATTGACTCAGTATTGACTATAGGCTTGATTATACCGGACAGACACTATAAATTAACAGGTTCAAAATACCCTTGGGGCATCCCTACTCTCTAACATTTTCATTTTCAAAGAGCAAAGTTTATCCCATCATCAGTCACAAGAGACAGACTAACAATTTGCTAATTCCTGTGTAAGCTGTATAAGGAGTGACTCACAAGCTGGTCAGGGATTGCAGTATGTTAACCCGGTCCTCCTTGGCCTTAATTGCCATTCTTAAAAGGATTTTTCTCTCAGACTCACGTTGAGAAAGTATACGTCTACGCAGGTGTTGAATCCTCTCCTAAAACACACACACATACACTCATATTCTCCATCTCCATCAATGGACTCCATGGCTAGTTAAATTCTACATTATCAGTACTTTCTAGGTAGAGTTTGACATTTGTTTTTTTCCAATTATTCATGCCTCACCATTAAGGCTTTTCTTTAATTATTATTTATTGAAATTCCTTTACTTTCTGTTCTAAGTTCTCTAAGTTCCTTTTTCCCTGTGTTAAGAGACAACAGCAACAGGTGTGTATCAACTTCTCTGGTGACAGCTGTGTGCTCAAATAGACCGTTGTTACGATAGATGGAAATGAGAGAAATATGTATAAAAATTATGCACTACTACATGTCATTTTAAGTAAATTATGCCAAACATGTCCAGATGTCTCAACAACAAAGAATGCATGAGTGGTGAGGGATAGATAGGAATCTACAGTTAAAATACATTGAATATTTCTAATTCCACTCCTCTTCCTAGTGTTACAATTCTGTAGATAAGGCCATATCCATGTTACTAAACAAGATATCATCACTAAACAAAACAACATACTTTTAAGATATATGTAAAGCTCTCTAGAATAAAGTGGGACCCAACTGCAACTGCACCCAGCTACACCAGATTTGCACCATGATGGAGGTTTTCATTTGATAACTTTGTAAATACAAAAATAATATGGAAAGATGTACTGAGAAAAAAAATATATACAATAGAAGATTTAATGTGGATGCATTTTCTTGATATTGATCTTACTGTTTCACGCTGAGGGTAGTAATGAGCACAAATAACCCTCCGCAGACGTTTCAGATAACATCCAATGGGCACCAACAAAAAGGCAAGACCATAAAGACAGCCTGTAAATGAGCACAAGGACAAAAGTCTGCAATAATGTACCTACAAGTTACAATTTAAGTAGCAAATTGTTAACCATATCCACCATAAAACCCAAAGTATACAGTATGCTTCATTTCACAATATGAAATAGCCTGCAGTAAAATGGGTTGCGATTACTGTAGGGCATAGGTAAACATTTTTAAAGTAGTTTCACTCATTCTTTTCTTCTTCAACTATTACAAGGCTAACATGTTAAATTTAGAGTAGTGTTAGCGTATTTTGATTTTTAATATTTGTACTATTTTTGTACACCAACAAGAAAAACATGTTGGACAAAGATGATCTTAAACACTAGATGTCGCCAGATAGCTGTGTAATCCATTCATTGTATCATTCAGAGGTTTTTTTGTCTTTGAACCTATCCATATGTAGCCCATGTAGTCTGGCACTACAGGTTTCACTAGACACTTCTTGCTCAAGACTGTGATGTTTCCTCTCTGTATCAGGTCAAACGAAGTCACCAGATCTTTGAAGATATCAGATGCGTATCCAGAACCGTTCACTTGTAGGTCAATGGCCACAGGAGCTGGAAAAACACACAACAAAGGGTTGTATGATGCATCATAGAAACCCAGGAAACATGAAAGTATGCTGAAGGGTGATAAAGTCAAGATTTTTGAGTCCATGACTCAAAAATTTATTTTTTGTTGACTATGTATGATTTTGCAATTTTTGGCAATAATTGCATTTATGTATGCTATGATCAGGATACCAACCTTGAAGGTAACTTACTAGAACAGTAGAATTTTTCAACCTAAAGGAGCACAGTAAAGACCGACAATGCTCTCACCTCTGGCCACTACCTCTCCCTGAGCCACCTGATACAGAATGTCAAACCCCCAGAACACTATGAGGTCCACCAAGATCAGAGCAGAGGACACTACAGTGTGACAGAACACGGACAGAAGGCCAGTCAACATGGCCATGCCCTCACGAGGCGGCAAGCGGCACGAGGCTGGGAGTGTGAGAGAGGAAACTTGTCAGAGTCAGCTGAATCCGACTTTAATTCAGACTCAGTCCTTACATGTCTGAACCTTCCTTAACATTAAACCACTATGTATGCACACAGTTCTTACTGGTTCTAATGTAGATGTTGGCCTCTCGTTTCCTGAGTGGGAGCACATGATCCACAAGATCCTCATGATCCATCTCTTCAAACTGCTTCGTTATGTAAATGTTGTCAAAATCATATCCTTGAAGGTAGCATTTTTGGTACCAGAATGCCCTGCTCCAACATACAAAATCAGATGCAGTAAACTGGTTGCATTAAACCTATTACTTGGTGTGACTTATATTAGTGGACTCACTGAAGGAACAAGAACAGCAGCAGAAACAGTCCCACGTAGTCCAGCACATAAATAATATTTAGGATGTGCTGCCGAACTCCTGACACCTCCTCCATTACTTTCTGTGTCACTTCCTGCCAGGTCTGACTACTGTTCAGTTTTATGTCAAAGTTCACTGAGGCTGTCATGTTGAATTCAAACTCTTTCTTAATTCGATCAAATGCTGCGATGGTAGCTAGAGTGAATACATCAAACAAACTGACAAAATGCAAGAAATGGGGAAACCTGCCTTATAATAAGTGTGTTGCTGGGTCATCAAGATGAAACAGTGTGTAACACTCTTTAAATGATACAGAGGGAATAGAGGGATGAAGAGCATCAGCACTTACGAAAAGCCAATTTAGACTTTAGATGGTCACCAATATATGAAGGTATGATACAGAAGAACTGACCCACTGTTAGGGAAGAGATGAGAGGAGATGTTAAATAGTTGCCAATAAAAACACAGCCATGCATTCAGTGTCAGTGCAAGTTAGTGCTTAAATTAAAGATTATTGTAGTAGCATTTTGTCCTATTTCAAGCCCACATTTTCCCTGTAGTACTTTGAAGCATGGAATGCTATAATAGCAGTGTATAGTGTTTTTGTCCTAATTTGTGAGCAAAGTCTGAGGTCATGTTCAGACTTAATAGTAGGAGTGCCATTCAGGCTGGTCCGGCACAACGGCAGATATAAAACAATAATCCATTTGAAAAGAAAACATGCAGGGAAAGAAGGAAGTGAGTGAGTCATGGCTGGCCAGCACTGGAATGTGAGGGGAAAGAGAGAAGCAAAGTGCAGTCTCAGGGATCTGAGGCCGTACAATAGCGATACCTGAAGAACATAAATTTAAAGCACTTACGGACAACTTACAAACCGCACTAAGGTGAGAAGCAGTGGGTTTTTGACCACCAGTCACCAAGACAATATATTTACACTATATTGTTGTACTGATGGAAACCAAATATGAGGAGGTATTAAATATGCTTATACTAATAAGACATTGCATTATAAGTCATTGCAAACAAGTATAGAAAACAAGTATAAAAAGAAAATCAACACAAGCTATTACAGTAATGAGTGGGAAAGGCCATAACCGAAGGTTCCTGTGAAGATACTAATTACAGGCCTACAACATTCATAATGATAAAGTTGGAAAGATGCTCACCACGAGAAATACCACAGAGAGGCCTGAAGCCATCAATGATGCGGCAGAGGGAGGGGACCGCAGAGAGAAGCTCCATGCAGTTAGCTCGGGCTTCATCAAACAATGCGTTGCACCTCTTGTAAGGTGTCCCCATCTTATCGTTACACACGTCACCAATGCTTGCCAGATAATGCAACACATTCCTCAGAGAACGTGCTGGGAAAGCATTGAGAGAGAATGAGACAGTTAGCAAGGGGTTTTCAGCAATTTTGTCAACAAAAGTACTTCAAGGTTAACTCACAGATATGGCGCACAGAGTCTGTGAGGGTTTTGATGAGGTTCTGCACTCGTCCTGCCAGTGAGTGGGCATTCCTACTGATGTCTTTTATCTTATCCAGCACAGCTACATCCAAAAGGAAGAGAGAAATAGTACATTTTGAACCCGGTGAATTTATAAACTACCTTTTATTCAATACAAATTATTTTATGTCTTGAGATTGAGAATAACATTGCCATAATATTACACATTTAGTTAATTATATCCATTAAGTTTTAGTTAATAGGTAGTGTTACTGGGGTGCAGTATGGTCAAAAATGTCTGATATTTCATATTTAAGAAAGTACACAATTTCAATCAAATGTTTGAAATCCAGTTTTTCAAAATGTGAATGCAGACAAAACCCTATATTATCAGATCAATCTTGTGCTCACTATTATTCATTCATAAAGCTGCAGTGGGAATCGAGTGGGTAAAGATGCTTACTCTGCAATGGTGTGACTGAGTGCTGAAGTAGTTGCTGGGTTTGGTTCCAGGTTAGCTCTTGTCCGCACATCGCACTTGCAGCTGCTCGCTCATAATTCTCCAATGTGTTGTTCAAAGGACCATGCACCACCATGGTTAGGGCAAAAATGAGGAGGACCTTTTTACCCTCCACTTTAAAACAAGAAGAAAAAAGTACATAGTGAGACTCCCCCTATAATTAGCTAATCTAAATTGTTCTGGATGAGAACCTGATAACTCATGTAAATGTAATGCAAATCGATCAATGCATGTATAAGGTCTGTCTTGTGATCTCCCGCTTGGCCACTAGTGGCTGACATTTTTCGTTTTCCCTGTCTGTGTCTTTGTTTGTTTGGGGCTTGATTGCCCTAATGTGCTTCACCTCCGTGTCCCTCTATTCAAGATTCAAGATTCTTTATCACAAACCTAATTATACAAGTACAACATGTAGTGAAATGATCCTAAGTCTGTGTAAATCAAAAGATAGAATCTATCAATAAGAAGTTAACAACAAATTAAGTTATATAAATATTACAATAAACTAAAAAGTAAAAAAAATACATATCTGCAAATATAGAAAAATGTTCTTTAAAGATTTATACTATAGACAGTATCTGTACATGTGCATATGATGGTAAGAAACTCTGTTTAAGCTTGTTTGGTTAGTTGTCTCTATGTGCTTTCTATTTGTTTCAGAGCAAGTTTCACATATATCTCTGAGCTGTGCCCTGGTTTCGTTAATAAAAGTTATTAATTCAGATGTCCATCCTGCTTTGTATATAACGCCATAACACCGGACATAACGGTGCACAAGGTTTTGAGATGGTTTTGTTCACACTATTCTTCCGTAAATCCGTATACTGGTGAAGGCAATATGCCTGCAAATTAAATGATGTGGAAGTTTTGCAAGCCCTCCAGCAGTAATGACTCGCTTCCAACTGATTTCAACATGTTCACACAAAAAACTGCTGTGTCTGTATCTATATCACAGCAACTCTCCATCGAGATGTAGACATTGTTGTAAGTTATATGTACATACAAACACTACTGCACATACGTTTAGCTTTTCCTTTACTCATGTTAAAGTGTTCAAAGCATACTGCACACCACTCTACACTGCCCATCCGTGGTGTGGCATGCAGAAGTTACAAGTTGCGTATAATGATGCTATGAAAATCCTCCTTAAGATTCCCAGAGGAGGGAGTGCCAGTCAGACGTTTGTCACTCCAGGAGTAAGCACTTTCAAACCACTGCTGAGAAACCTGATGGTTAAGTTTATGCAACGTCTGAATGAATGAATGAATCTACCAATAGTATCATTGTAGCACTATCAAATCCCATTGTGACTGGCTGAGATGTCTGTATGTTATTTGATTTTCTTTATTTGTGATTTTTATATTGTGTGTGCGTACAAATCTGTCCTGTCTTATGTATATATGGACCTGAGTCTGTTTAAATAAATACATTAAATTGAATTACATTATTATGAAATACAGAAGAGAATCTGACGAAACTTACTAGAGAAAAGCATTGGCAGCATCAACAGCACATTCGTTCGCATGCGCTCGGAGAGGATGGGTCCAAGCCCTGTCACCGTCGCGATGATAACCGTGGAGATAACGCAGTACAACATCCCATAGTGCTGCACGTACAGCGCCGACAGGCCGTAAGCCGAAGCGAGCAGCAACCCAACACAAAACCATCCAGCCCTGTTCCTAGCCTTACGACACAGCTCTCCGACGCTAGGTTTGGGAGGGTTGTCCATCTTTTACCTAGTGAAAAACAACAGTTACTATCTGTACTCTCATTCATGCGTTTGCCTTTCTCATCGACTTTTACACGCTTCCTGAGTGAAAAAAACTTGTCAGGTTCCGAAGTTCAGAGGAAACTTTAGAGGCTAAACGGCTAAATAAATGTTTTTGAGAGGCTCAGGAAGCCTACCTCGCTTTCCCGAAATCTCACTCGCGTTAAAATGGCGAAAACTAACAGTTGTCAGGACCGTGACCGTTACTTGTTTATTTTCAAACAGGCCCAGGGCGCGAGAGAACATAACCGACACAGCCACCGCTCACTTCTTGCAGTGAGTGTTGAAGGCAACGATGGAGGATCCACAGATTTCGGAAAATGTCCAAGCGACGGAGAATCCACAAATACAGATAAATCCACAAACGCCAGTGTCACCGGAAAATCCACAGATGCCGATGTCACCAGAAAGTCCACTTATGCCAGAAAATCCACAAATCCCGGTATTACCGGAAAACCCACTTATGCCAGAAAATCCAGAAATACGGGTATCACCAGAAAGTCCACAAATACCGGTATCACCAGAAAGTCCACAAATATCGGAGAATCGACGAAGGGCGGCCACTGCGCGTAAGCGTAGTAATGCAAGGAGACCTCCACATTCAAGTACGTTGTTTTGTGAGGCAAGGCTCTTGAGCATTTGGTGGTGTTGGTTTGGGCGTTATTTATATCATTTACACTTCCTAATTACAGGGGCAGTTTAATTAGTTCATTTGGGGCAGTTGGTAGATAAACTGTTAGGGAGTTGGCCCTGTGATCAGAAAGTCATGGACCAGTAAAGTCGCCACAGAGATACTCATGAGCATGGTATTGTTCCCAAGCACTCCTCCCTGTGTGCTACGCGTTAGCTACCCACTGCTCCTTCGAGGATGGGTTAAATGGAGAGGTCAGATTTTGTTGTGCTGTGATGTGTTCACAATGACAAATGATCAGTCAGTTAAATTCACTCACTTAGGGACAGTGTAATAGGAAACCTGTGGGTATGGGTCTTGCTCAGGGGCTCGTCAGTTGTTTTTAGGTTCCCGAGATGCTAATCCCCAGTTCTGTGGTCACCAACACACGGTTTTACTTAGGTCACATTACCATGGGAAGAGGTGTGGAAGGGCTTCTTCACTGCTTTTTGCCAAAATATGATTATTTGGGAATGAGAGGTTGTATTGACTAATAGAGTATAACTTTGGGGTTAACATGGGGAGGCTGAGACAATACTATTCTAATCCTTAATCAACTTCCCTCATTAATGACCAGATTTTTTTTTTATTCTGTAGCTTTGGAAGAATGGAGTGAGCATGTGATGCCTGATGTAGTCCACAAGCTCCTGTTCGGCCCAGTGTCTGAATTACGTGTGCACAGGCAGTTCATCCGGTTTGCCTTTGCAGCAATAACTGGGATTGGTGAGAAAAGTTTGTATAGAGTAGAATCTTTATAAATAAAATAGAACAGATGATTTTTACTTAATTTTAATCTTTCTTATAGTGTTGTCCTTTGGAGTAGTTTACAACTTTCCAGTGAGCACCTTATATAAAGTTATCATTGGACTGGTTTTTGGAGGTATGTCTTTTCTGTTTTTATTGCTTAGAAATAGATGTTGCATTTGCTATGTTTCAATTAAGTGTAATGTATTCTTACTAAATTGTTAGATTCTTTATTTTCCACTTACATGTACAAGTAGTAGTGCACAAAAATTTCATAATATGTCACACTAGTATTCTTCTGAATGCAAATAATTGAAAATAAAACAAAGTAAGAAATTAGATGAAAATAAGGAAAATTTTACGTTAAATTTAAAAAATGTGTATTCACATTTGAACTACGTCTATTAAAACATACTACTGTGTAATCTTTACAGTTCTGTTTACCATCTTTGCAACATTCTCTGCATATCTTCGCTGCTCAGCTCTGCTGATATTACCCAACATGGCTGGCTCCTGGGGCCGGACTTTCCTGATTATGATAGTTATGAATTGTCTCTGTGAAGGTACAACACAGATACGGCACAGCTCTTACCCTGTGTTGTTTTAATTGTTGCTCACACTGGGATACTGTTTTATGTGCATTCTGGATTGATTATTGTGACACTTTTCTAACGTACTTGCACTGTGTAATGTTACTAGATTAATCTAAGACTAGTCTGTTTTTAATGGTTTTGAATTTTAAGGGTAAAGAAAATGGCTGTACTTTAAAATTTTCATGTTTTCACAAGTGACTAATAACAGCGTTCTTAGAAGAAGTTGTAAGAAGTCATTTTAAGAAAAGAAAATCATTATACATCACTGGAAACTAAAACAAAGGTGCATTTTGGGGTTGAGTTTAGGTTTGATTAGCAGGATTTGCCTCACCTTTCCTAGTTTGTTTCATCAGGTCCAATCTCCAATATCCAGCATAATGTCAATGAAGTTGTTTTCTCCGTGGGCTGCAACATGGACCTACAGATTACACAAAGTAAGCTGATGTGGAGGATGGTGACTGATCCCTACGTTGAGCTGATGGAGGAGATAGTGGTGAGTTTTGCGGTGTAATATTGCAAATAAAGTACACAGCTGAAACTGTAATGTTATGTTGAGAATAGAATACTCACTTAGAGTGTTCTCTTAGAGATTCATTTGGAAACAGGAGTTCTACATTGATTTTAGAGCCCAAGCATGTGACAAACATAGTGCTTTCTTGCTCTGTAGAAAGACAGTGTGGAGCTCCAGAAAGAGGCACAGAATGTCAGCAAAGAGTTCCAAGCCATCAGAGACGAAGTGATGGGTCAATATGGTTATGACTCCCTTGGTCAGAACCCTGAAGTTGCAGGAAACAGCACACAGGAGCAGTACACAGCAAAAACCAGGATGCGCTGTGAGCGTGAGTGCCCCACTCTTACAGGAGAGCAGTAGAACATGAGAAATTCACATTGCCTGTTGAAAGTTGTGGAATTGTTTTGGTTTATAACTGTATAAGTACTCTAGGTGTGTGGGCACCTGCCCAGGGTTGGTCCCCGCTTTGCGCCTGTAAATTCTCGGTATAGGTTCCGGTCCCTGCAACCCCAGTTGGGATTAAGCGGTTTGGAAAGTGAATGAATGAGTGAATGAATGTATAAGTACTACTAGGTCAGCATTTCAAACAAAAACAGAATGTTTTAAAACATGAGTATTGTAGCAGTATATAAAAAGGTCATTGTTCCCCAAAGGCTCCCACAAGTAATATGTACTAGTTGACTGACTGAGAATTGCACTTTCCAAACATTTTAGGCTCAGACAGCTCACAGGGATTATGTTTAAGTGCAACATTAGCACTCTGATCTTTTTTTCTTATTCACGAAATATTTGTATTCATAATTTGATATGATCTCATTACCACAATGAGATCAAAATGCATAGGTCTGGTTATGCATATGACTTTTAATGTGGTTCAAGGAGACAATTCCAAAAACAATAACATGCTCAGTGTGCTAAACTGTAATGGCTGAAATGTTGTGTACAGATGTTGTGAAGGAGGGCATTAAACACTGTCAGAGTTGGTTCAGTGCTAAATGGAAGAACTGTATGGACACCGTCAAATCCCCTGTCATCAGCCATTTTCTCTGTTTGCCTATGAAGTTTGAAAAGCTGTGTAACATAATGAGAGGTAAGTGAGACTGGCAGCTACCTTTCTTGATTCTGTGGCACCTTGATTCTAGGGTTCAAAGCTTTCACCTGAAGAGTTTTTTGTCTCTACTAATTCATTGTTGTGTTAATGTCAGTAATGAGTCCATGGTGCAAAGAAGGAGTTCCAGTGGAAGGAAACTTTGGCATGACTTATGACAGGCTAAATTCCACTATCAATAAACTTGGGGAACAGTTCACAGCAAGCATTGCGATTAAGGTACATGCATCAGATAAATTTGTATAGTTTTATCGGTCCCTAAAGTATGAAGTGTACCAAAATTTGTTTCTCCATTACACATAAGTGAGCCGAATTAATTTCTAGACTTGGTGATATTAATCCTTTAGGTTTTATTGTCCTACAAGTGCAAACTTGAGCCTGTTTATTCCCACAGAAATGGGAGCAAGAGTCAGTGCACGGCATCACCCATTTTCATAGAGAATTAAAAAAAGAGCTGAACCAGTCGTTTCAGAAAACAAAAGACATTATTGAGAAGATAAAGACGACAGTGCGGATATTTCTCTCTTTCTCTTTCATCACTATTTTCGTATCGTAAGTGCTGTCTATCTATCTAATTTGCCTACTTCTATCTATTCTGTATTTGATGTAACATCTGTTAATGACAAGAACACTTCTTATCCTATACAATCTGAAATATCAGACAACAATTTAAACTTTTTTTGACTTGACTTGTGTTAAGGGCATTTTGCTATGCTTGGAAATACACCACAGACATTCGCTTTGACAATGTCTACGTTACAACATACTTCAAACTGATAGATGACCGGAGAAGGCAGCGGGTAAATGCTATGATAACTTTTCTATTTCACCTTTCCATGTCATTTTCACCAAACTGATCACAGCTGTATTTTTCAGGGTAGACATTTTCTGCTGCCCATTATTAAAGCAGAAAAATTTGGTTATATTTACCCATGCAGAAGGAGAATCCATCGCAGTGAGCTTGTGGTACAGTCTGTTGAATTACAGTATATAGATGATATTAGCTACACCAGCTTTTTGTTGTTGAAGATAAAAAATTTTCTTACTGTAACCTGACAGTTGATAGGCGTGTTAATATGCAGTCTCTACTCTGAAGGTAACAGGTCTGGTGCAGGTTTTTTTACTGGCTTTATTTGCCAGTGTTCTGCTGTCCATTGATGCCATCCTGTACAACATCTTTGCCATCATACCAAAACATACCGTTACAAACTTTTCTCTCACAAGTAAGTATTACACAGTTATGTTTACAGCTTTATTGGTGTATTTTAACAGTTACGGCAAATACAATACTTTTCTCATTTTTCATAGGCAGTCAGGATGTACACATTGACTTCGGTGGAGAGTCCATGTTAGCCAAACTTCTGAGGAAAACTATTGGTGCCTTCAACAAATCCTCAAACGTAGACCTTCAGTCCACTAACAAGGGTAAAGAGAGCCACCTACAGACTCAAAGCCATTGCCTGATCCAACCAAACACCTAGGCTCAGAGAATCCGCTTTACAATTCATAGCTGGATGGATCATTCAAGATCTCACCACATTTAGAGCTGAAGCCCTGCCTCACAGGCATTAGTACTCTCTAAATGACCCCTGCAGATCTGGATTTAGTTAATGAGGTGTTGTTCCATGAGAGGTCAAAGTTGAAACATAATCCTGTTTCAGTTCAGTGTGGTCAATCACACTGTTTGCAACTCACCGGGTTTGACGGCACCCTGTGATGTATTACTTCTGAAGAGTACTTCAGAACTTTGAAGTATACTCAGACCCATAGTTATGTTAACCTTATGTAACTCTGCTAAATGTTATAAACGTAGATGTAAGTCCGTCTGCTGAATACTACAAAAGTAAGTGTAAGTGGCCAATAAGACATTGAATGTGTCACTAATAACAATGGAAAAGTAGATACTGCATTTGCTTTTAACCACCAATGCTGTTTCTGTCATGACGTGTCTGTTCTGACTGTGGGTTTAAGCTTATCAAGTTTGCTGGATGGGCCAATAAACCCAGAGGAGAGCTTAGTCTGGCCTCTGTCCAACCGGGTCTGATGCCAGTAGGCCCAGCCGCATGTGCCATTACACAGCTGAGTGAATGTTGTGAGGACTGTTCAAGGGACACACTAAGTGGACCTACTGTACTGCCGTTTTGCCCTTGTTGTACTGGTGTTTTGCTCTCATTAGCTTACACTGACACTCATGTTCCCAAAATATAAGTGCATTTATATAGTAGTTCATAAAAAAGGTTAATTTGGAGTTCCTTCTCACATTTGGAAATTCTTAATTGCACTCATTTACAATGGACAAGAAAGGTTCATTATGTGTGTATGTGTGTTTGTGTGTAGATTGCCTCCCAAAGACCAATGCTCTGCTCCCGACAGACTACATGTACTGTTTAGCCCCAGTGCTGGTGATGTTCGTCCTGTACATTTTGCAGGTCTATATCAATCGCCTGCGCAGGGTCATCATGGCTTTCTACTTCCCCAAGGTAATACAATACCACAACATTCTCACAGATAATGAAGGCCGGAGGCAGTGGGTAATGTTTTAGTTTTGACCTCTCTGACACATGCAGACTTCACACACTGTCATACAGGATGATAGAAAGCAGAATGATACTTTTATAGAACTTATAATGAACTACTACCAGCAGCAGTACTACCAGAAACTAACCAAAAGTAAGTAAGTAATAGAGCAGTAATGACTCTAGGCTGGCCATAATAATATTCTATGTATGTTTTCAATCAATCAGGTTGGATTGGTAAAGAATATAAAAAATAAGTAGCTCACTAACAGGCTCTGAGGTACCTCAGTGGTACCCTAACGGTCCAGGATTTCAACTGATGACCCTCCAATTACTAAACTAAATCTAGAAGTGTACTAAATGTAAAACTATGCTGCCATAATACTCATCTGTGTTAGTACAAGGTTATTGCAGTTTATTGTGTTTTAATGCAGTGTTTCAGTATAATGTTTCATACATCAGAGCTAAATCACATAATGTGTTTTCAGAGATCAGTGAGAGGTAGGACATAAGGATTCCTGCTGGTTAGAGTCTAGAGATATGGTGATTGGTTAGGTCTAGCGATTTGTTACGTCTAGAGATATTATTATGTTTATTCATAGTAAACAGATCAGCAATACAAAAAGAGAGGATCACAGAAAGGATCACAGAAATTATTCCTCATCAATGTTGTGGTTATTCATTAGGCACTTCTCCAACTTCTGAGCTGAGCGGCTCAAATGAGTCATTGTGCTGCATGTGCAATCTCTCCCCGCTAAACGCTGATCACGTTCAGCCTTACATAACCAACAGATGTAATGTGATATCCACACTGCTTTATAGAGAGTCCTGTATCAAACACAGTATATACGCAGCTAAGGACGTAATGCAATAATCCTTACAAGCTTTAGGTGAAATCACTTGAACATAATAAGTGGGGTGGTTCCAGACTTTTCTACATTAACAGTACGGTATAAATGAAACAGTTGTTTTAAATTATTCCAGGGATTAGATTCGCTTTGATCTCTTCATCATTCCTGCTTCATTTACTTCCTTTTTCTCTCTTTAATGCACATGATCCTAATTAGCCCAGAAGCAGGTGAGTTGAATCTTCAGTTTTAGAACAGAAACAAGAAGCTGCGCAGAACAGAGGAGTTCAGAAGCGGAAAGAAGCTCCTGCAGTAGTCAAAATGATCTATGACTCAATTCGGTCATGAAACCGAAGCAACTATTTATAATAACTGCATTTAGCTGACATTCTTATCCAGAGTGACGTCTATTTTCCTAGTTACAGCAACAGTCTCTCTGAAGCAACTTAAGGTTAAGGGTCTTGCTCAGGGACCCAGTGGTGGTAGTGCTGGAGGTTGGATTAGACCCATGACCTCCAGGTTCAGAGGCAATTACTCTAACCATTAGACCACCACCAAAATATAGCCGCTTATTTTTTGCACCAGGAAAGCGAAAATTTAAACAGATTTTATGCAGCTTTACTGTCAGTATCAGATACTCCTCTTTTCTTATGGTTTCATTGTATCTGTCTCTGTTCTAGTCTGTGTGTCTGAATCAGGATTTCCATGGGCTTATTTATTATTTTGTGGCCTGGTCTTTTTCCCTTTTGCTCTTGGCCACAGGAAGGTTTGAACAAATGCTAAAGGTCCCCTATATTCAGCTAAAATAAAATAAACAGTGTTCACTGTTGCACAAAATGATTTTCCCCTCATACCATTATTATTTACTGTCATTTTATAAAAAGTAAATAAACACCAGGGTTTCATTTAATTCTCACAGCTAAATCGTTTCAACAAATGCAGCTCCCATTAGTTTTTGATGACAAATTGTAGGCCCCCCCAGTTAAACACTACAGTCATTATAAAGGTTTGGTATTGCATTGCATGGCAATGCATGAGCATAGTTGTAGAATTATTTAGAAATTACATAATGATAGCGGAATTTGGCAGTTAGCTCCATTCAGAGTTCACAGACACTCAGAGGTTCATAAGGCTTAGTAGCGTGAGTTGAAAAAATGACCTGTGTTTGTGCACAGTAGTAATAAACTGAGAGGGTTTACAGTAATAGCATTAGACGCACAGTATTCTGAGGGCCCGTGCGACCGTGAGGAGGATTAGGAGCTCCGCCAGCATAGAAAAAGCTGTAGTATCAATAAGGCTATTATTCAATTTACTCTCATACACAGGGACCATATTGTTGCTTTTGTCCCTGCTGTTCATCCAATTCATAAGCCAAATGTTGCTCTGTATGTTCAGATCTAAAAATCGATACATGTGTACATAACAGTTAGGGATGCAGTAATATTTATGTCCTATTGCATACAATTATACAATATTGTATCTGTGCTAAATGCTGTGAAATAATGGCATAATGGCAATAACGACAACAGAAATATATATGCTGTTGCTTTTATTCTTTGTTTTGACATTTGGATTAGTTACAAAATATATTTTTTTCTTCGGACACAAAAGTGAATCTTATTATCATACTTATCATACTGTTTATTGTTACAACCTCAGTAATCCTACAGTTAGTTACAAAAGATTGCTCTATTTTACCCAACCCTCCATTTTGACCTGCTGATTTTTGGTTTTGTACAGAGAGAAAAGAGACGGATTCTCTTCCTCTATAACCGGCATCTCCAGATCAGCAGTTCTTATGTTCAGGTAGAGGGAAAACGGCTGAGGGCTCAAGGGTATCCCCAAAAAATGGTATGTATGCAGTTCCTATTTGGTTGGTTCATTCCTTAGAAAGAAGATTAGAATTAGAGTAGACTTACATATTGAGCCCTTTCACCTAAAAATATAAAATGAAAGTGTGAAACTTAACGGCACACAATCGAAGTCTACTTTCTCTGTTGCTTGTTGCAGTCAGGTTTCTGGCAGTTTAACACAGTGAAACTCAGGATCAAATGACAGTTTTTGCTGTAGGGCAACTTATAACTGATAACTTACTGCAGAGTATTTCTGTTTTGAACACCAAACAGCATAAGTATGTGTACTGGATGTGTTACTCCAACTACTCCTTTCAGACACTGAGCTCTCTCTTTCCTTCTCTCCCTCTTTCTCTCACAGGTGTGGTACATGCTCCATTGCATTTACTGCCGTTTAAAGAAAAAGGACAAGTGCTGGGTGTGTGAGAGGTGGGTGAGTTTGAGCAACATCACCAGGTGCCCCAGCCAAAGCTGTAATGCAGTCTACTGTCAGCCATGCTGGGGGGACCAGGAGAGTTGTGTCGTCTGTCCCGACGCTACAAACACTGATGTTTATGGCAACTGTAATATAGATGTTTACTATGCCAGTTGAAACGTTATTTCGCAGTGAGCAAAATGAACTTAAGTTAGTTTGGTTTTTTTGAAAAAAATGCCAAATATGTTGAGTGTTCAAGAAACATCTGTGAATAGCTACTGATGTGGCAGTTTTATGAGAAATTAAATAGTTATGTTTAAATTTAGGTAATAAGAAATATGTTGGTTATTGTTCTAGTTAAAAGTATTATATGAGATTTATCTGTGGAAATGTGTAATTGTTTACTGTCCTAATCGAATGGCAGTATTAACAAAATCCAGTTAGGTTTAACTGTTGTTGCTGTTATCCTGTTGTAAAATATAAAAGTTGAAGGTAAAAGAATAAAGGTGAAGTATGTGTGGTGCATGCATACATGTGTGTTTTGTACACTGGAGATCAAAATTAGAGAACAATATATAAATACTTGATTTATTCTGAAATATTGTTCATCTTTATTGCTCAGATTTTTATGGAATATCATTTGTGGGTTATCCCACTGCTGTACTGGCATGTTTGTTTGTTTTTTTAAATAACCAACACAATTCAACAAAAAAGATCACTTTATTTAGTGAATAAACAGTAACCACTGTATCAGAAGACAAAATTGAAACAATATTTTTAGGGCTACAGGATTCAAAAAAATAATAGTGTAGAGACCCTTGCTTTGAATGATTTCAGCACATCTGCGCCCACAGGGCATCACTAGTTTCTCACAGTGCTGTGGTTTGATCTTGGTAATTTTTCTTGCAGTCTCTTCCACTGTTCGGTAACTGTAGTGGGTTTCTCAGCCATTATATTGTTGCCAAGGATTTTCCAGAGGTTCTTTATGGGCTTTAGATCTGGGTTTCAGTGTTCAAGTTTCTTAGCTTACAGTGTGACAGGGCAATGTCTTGTATGAAAATCGTGGGTTGATTGGGAAGCAATTGCAATGAAGGAATTGCATGTTGCTGAAGGAGGTTCAGCTTAACATTTGCACTAACTCTGCCATGTAGCTGTCCTCTAAACTTAACAGACTTTTTTACACACTTTGAGTTCAGTCTTTCCCCAGTTCGACGCCAAACAATGTTTCCCACCAGACCCAAATAAATTAAATTTACTCTCACCACACTTTTATCAAGCACACTTTGGACCAGTTCTCCTTGGGCAAAAGAACGTGCTCCTCATCAAAGGCTAGTCTAGAACTTTCAATTCCATCTGCTTATGAGAGGTTTGGTCACTGCAGAGTGGGCTTTTAGTCCAAATCGTCTTAAACAGTGAGACATTGTGTGCTGGGAGATCCTTTTCCTGTTCAGCACTGGACTGGTGCGCAATTCTAGGTGCTGTGCTGAAATGACTCCCTCCCCATTAAGAGTCTTTGCAGAATCCTGTCTTCATATGTATCTGTTTTACAGGGACGGCTGGCCTTTTTTTGGGACATGGATGAATTTGTGTCCATGTATAGCTTCAATACTCTTGAAATCACAGGTTTGAAACGCCCAGCCTCTCTTGCAAAAGTTAAGAGGGTCATCTCTTTAGCTACTTCCCAACACTATGTATATGTGACAATGTCAATCACGTAGTAATGTACTATAAGTGAAATGTGCAACTGTTTACTATTTAAACATGCTACGTTTACGTTTGGTTGAGTAGCCTTTAGGGAGCTCTCTCCGTGATTGGAGGTCGCTGGTTCAAATCCCAGACTGGTAAAGGCACAACTGGTAGAGGTGTGAACCTTCACTGGTCTCACGATTCGATTCGATTACGATTATTACATCAGCGATTCGATTCGATATCTCAATGCATTGCGATGCATGCAATCAATTTTTCTAAATTACTTCACATTGCATGCAGATTGAGCATGTATCACAGATTGGGCAGCTATACACTGCGTTCCAAATTATTATGCAAAAAGTGTTTAGGAGTGATAAGGTAAGAATTTTTTTGTTTGTCAGTTGAACTCATGGATGGTGATATGTGTCGGGGCTCTTTATATCACTGAAAGCCATTGCAGACACCTGTGCTAATTAGTTTGGCAGGTGTGTCCAATTAAAGGCAACACTACTTAAGAAGGCTGTCCCACATTATTAAGCAGGCTACATTTTCAACCAAAATGGGAAAGAAAAAGGACCTGTCGGCTGCTGAGAAGCAACAAATTGTGGAGTGTTTAGGTCAAGGCATGACAACAATCAACATTGCCAAGACACTTCATCGCGATCATCGCACAATCAAGAAGTATGTAGCTGTTTCAGAGCACACACGTGTGCGTGCTGATAAGGGAAGATCGAGGACTCTTTCCAACAGGCAATTACATCGGGTTAAAAGAGCAGCTGCAAAAATGCCTTGTCTTAGCAGCAGACCAGTTTTTGAAGCTGCTGGTGCCTCCAACGTGCCCCAAACAACAAGATGCAGGGTCCTCCAGAGGTTTGCAGCTGTGCGTAAGCCATCCTTTCGACCTCCCCTATCCACTGCACACAAGCAGAAACGGCTCCAGTGGGCCAAACAATACATGAAGACTGACTTCAAAACTGTTTTGTTCACCAATGAGTGCCGTGCAACCCTCGATGGTCCAGATGGATGGAGTGGTGGATGGCTGGTTGATGGCCACCCCATGCAAACAAGGCTACAGCGCCAACAAGGAGGAGGTGGAGTAATGTTTTGGGCTGGAATCATGGGGAGAGAGATTGTCGGCCCCTTTAGGATCCCTGACGGGGTAAAAATGACATCCATAAAGTATGTGGAGTTTCTCAAAGCGCACTTCCTGCCATGGTTCAAAAAGAAGAACCGTGCATTCCGCAGCAAGATCATTTTCATGCATGATAATGCACCGTCTCATGCTGCAAAGAACACATCTGCATCTCTGGCTGCTATGGGCATAAAAGGGGACAAACTTATGGCGTGGCCCCCATCCTCCCCTGACCTCAACCCTATTGAGAACCTCTGGAGCATCATCAAAAGGAGTGTCTATGATGGTGGGAGGCAGTTCACATCTAAGCAACAGCTCTGGGAGGCTATTCTGTCCTCATGCAAAACAACTGAAGCAGATACCATCCAAAACCTGACAAATTCAATGGATGGGAGAGTTCAGAAGCTCCTTTCGAACAAGGGGTCCTATGTGCAAATGTAACATCACCTATAATAAAGTTTTGACTTGAATGCTGTTTGATTTCAGTTACCTTTCAGTTTGTAATAACCTGCTAATGCTTATAATTTCACAAATGACCATTTTTTGTTCTTTATAAAAATGAAAAGTTTGGAAACTCTGTTGTGCATAATAATTTGGAACATGCATTTGAGTGCATTTTGAGTGTTTTATTTTTTAAAAATATACTGTTATCATTGGGCAGTTTGTTCAAAAACCTTTCAATTGTACTCTAATAGTTGATGACTGGAAAATTACAATGACTGCAATTCATATAGGTAATTTGGAAAATCTAATAAAAATATGTTTTGCATAATAATTTGGAACGCAGTGTAGTTGCTACTGAATTTTTATGCCACAGCCAGAAAATCACCAAGCAATGTCATTATGATACAACTGGTTCTGTCCCAGGGACCACCACTCAAACTAAGTGTTGGAGGGAGTATTTTTTTGTATTACTTTTTAGATATTTGCATTAAATTCATTATTCATAAAGATAAAAGTCAAAGTAAACTTTGTCATCTCTGCTATATACTGTACAGATATACAGAGAGACGAGACGACGTGGCTCCAGTTTTTATAGTGCAATAACAGGGAAGAAAGAACAAATAGGGCATATAGAACAAAAAGTATATAAATAGAATACAAAATATACATGTTAAACTAGAAATGGAGTATTTAATATAAACTTTAGTAGAAAGAGAGAATTTAGATGCAGTATTAACCTAAAAAAGTGGAAATTGACTTTTACACTGTATGTGCAAGAGGTTAGAAACAGTTTCAATATGAAAAATTCGATATCCAGTCTATTAATAAAACAGTATCTCTTAAAACAGTCTGACTAGCATTGAAGTTTGTGCAGATATTATAACAACAGTGGAGAACTAGAGTCTGTGCAATACTTTTCAATAATTTGTGCAGATACAGTTAGTTAGAAGGTAACCAGTGATATATACCTTTAATGTTCAAAATATGCCCAAATCAGTTGGAACTGTTTTGAAAAATTAAAAAGGAATAATTTTTATAAAGTGAGTTCAGTAGTAAAGGGGGACCGGTTGAAAACCTCCGTTAAAATCGATTACGAGCTGCCATTGCATCGATGCAGAATCGTCCACATCTGCATCGCGATGCATCGATTATGTGATTAATTTCAACACCCCTAACCACTGGTACTAATAATAATATCGTTAAAATATTTATATTAAATCCCATAATACATTCGCCGTGTTCACCCCGGAGTAAAGCCCAACGTGGATCCTGTAACGCGGTCACTGCCCGGACCTTAAGGGGTTAACGGGCAGGAGGAAATCCCGCGTAGTCGCCTGCTGTCGGAGCGGAGCGCGATTACACCATCACTGTAAACAGTCAGTACAGGGAAGCTGCGGCTCCGTGCGGCCGCACCGACGGTCAATGCCGAGAAGCTCTAAAGTTGAAGCGACTTCTATCTAATTGAAACCGTAACACCGACAGCCCCGACACGTCTTTTGACCGACATATCTTTTTGGTGACCGACAATGAGGATTCAGACACGCCGCTTCCTGCCCGTGACGGGGCGAACGGTGGGCCGAGACGCAGCGCTCGGTTTGGACCGTGAACTTGCGCTCGGCAGGTGAAGAAGACGGAGAGGCTGCACCTGATTCCACGTTAACGCACTGTCATATTTCATTTAATTGAAGAGAGACTACACCGGCCGTCTCACGGTTACCCTGTGCACACGGTGACTTCGTAGGCTTGTAAAGAGGAATCTGTGTTTTGTACGTAATCATTGCCGGTCTTTTTTTCTATATCCTGTCGGTGGATGGAAATGCGGACCATGAGCCACGGTTGCCACTTGCTTCTGATTTTCTGTCGCGCCCTGATCGCCCTGCTACTATTTGAGGGGAATCCTCTCACGTTGCTTCGGGGCGCCCTCACGCAAACTTTATCACCTGGCGACTCCGGTGATGGTCTGTCGTTACGTCACGATGGCGATGTGACGTCATCCCCACCTGTGGATGCGCCATCGGGAATCGCTCACTCTTATACAGGTAAAACTGGCGCAGTATCTGTTAAGTATAAGTCTTGACAGGGTCCCCTTACAGCAAAGTGGAGATTCATTAAGGGCTGCACGATAAGTTGGTTCAGTATCGCGATGTGCGCAATGAGTCAAGCACGTAATGCTACAACTTTGCTGCTTGACATAAAAAGAAATAAAAACAGAAAAGGAGAATCTCCTGATTCACATTTCCATGATTAATGTGCAAGAGAAGGCTGTTTGATATAACGTAGTTTACTCTGATTAAAAACTACTTGAAAAATATATGGTTTTATTGCACTCTTTTATTATCTTTTTAGGGTTTTTTTATAATTAATTTTATTTTCTGTGCAGATGTGATCCTGTGCAAAATCTCTCAAATTAGTTTGGAAATTTAGTTCGAGCTATTCAGATCATTTTGTTAAAATAAAGTGGTATTTTTTCTTTAAAAAAATAAAAAATAAATAAATAAATAAATATATATATATATCACATATATGGCTATATAGAGGTGTGATCTGTCTGTCTGCACAGTCCATGGAGTTATTTCTTACTTCTTATTGCTCTGCCAATTATAGACTTTCAGATCTGCATTTATTGCTTCAGGGACAATTGTTGGAGTAACATCAATAAAAAATGTAATAAAAATGTGATATAATCTAGACTATAGGATATAATCATCTATAGTATAGTGTAATGTTTAGATATATGTCAAGTCAGAATAGGCTCAGATGTGACCTTAATATACATTCACTGTTTAAATTTAGTTGAGAATTATGAATAGAAATGAGTTAGCAATGAAATACTATTAAATTCAATCCAGTTTGATTGTGTAGTGCTCTCTGTAACAGACATTGTCACAAAAAGCTTCACATATAACCAGCCCAAGCACCCAATGAGCAAGCCTGAGTCTCTACATATCTGCTTAGTTCCCTACTGTAGCATAACATGACACTGTGGTTGAGCACTATTGCATTTACTACAGAGTCTGACATGTTAAAAGCCTTGTCGTGGCACTGCCTTTATAAATGTTCCCTTGCTTCACCTCATCTGACCCTTGGGCTTTTCAGACGGCAAATTCTCTGCTCTGTGACACACTTTCTCAGTACGGGTTGTGGTACAGTACTGGTAATGATAGTGATAAATTGCATCTTGGGAGTGTTTGGCTCACTACACAAAGGCAGATTAATGTAATTATAATTAATTAACTAATGTTAATTATATCCCCAGCAGTCTAACATTCTGAACACTCCGCAGTGTGTCTTTATGCTGCATATAGAGAGATTTCTATTCCCTCTTGATACAATATTGATCACCAAAGATGGTGGTGGACATGTTATGTTAAACTAAATCAAAAATTGTTTAAAAGTGCTAGTTCTTTCTTACCTTGGAAATGGTGGTCAGCTACTTAGACAGGTCTCATATGACTTAAATACACTTTGCAGAGAAATGTGAGGTTGTTGGAGTGTAGAAACTGAGATAGTGATGTAGATGGTGGCTGTGGGTTACAGAACGGTGGATGCCAGACTTAAGATCTCTGTCTCTATTTCTGTCTTTCTTTATCTGTAGTAACAGGTCTTAGCAGAGGAGTTAAACCTCTGGAAAGGATAAGGCCTTTTGCTATTGTGAATGGAACCAGGAGGAGTCTGACAAACGTTTTACAGGTGAGTAAAATTACAAGACATTTCCTGAAATAGACAAGTTGTGTGCCAGCACTGAACAGCAACAATCCAAAAAAAGCAAACAATTCAAACCCTTTACTGACAAAAAAACAGCATGTATCAGCATGTGTTTTAAGATGTCATTTGGAGGTGCTGCTGATGGAGCAGTGGTCTAAGTGACTCAAACCATGTTTTGGTAATCATAAGATTGGGGTTTTGAGTTCCAGAGACCACCATTGGGACAATGAGTCAGAACCTTAACCTCAAGTTGCTCCAGGAAGACTGTGCCTCTAATTAGAACATGGAAGTCACTCTGGATGAGAGTGTCATGCTGTTAATATAAACGTAAAACATTTGTGAGTTATTGGTGATTTAATGTTGGTTACGATAGTTAGGGATCAACACAGATTGTTGCAAAAATAACCCAAAGGGTTCTAAGTCAGTGAAACAGAAATGAAACAGAATTTCAGAAAAAATTACTTGTCTGCTTGACTACTTTTCACTTGTCTGCAATTTCTCTACTCTTGGTCGACATTTCTCATAGTTTAAAAAGCCCTGTGTTGGAAGCTTCACATTGTAGTGCTGCTCTGTGGTATCACTGCAGTTATCAAGCCAATACACAGCAGTGGGACAGCAATAATCATGTATTTCTAAGTGGATTAGACTGTTTGTAGAACACAGAATGAACCAGAGCAAACCTCAGGTCAGTACTCAAGTACTCAATACTTGAATGTCCTTTCTTAGGCTACATTTAATAATTCCAGGGAATTCCTTTTTCCTATTTTTGTAAGTAACTGAAATCTGAGTAGAGGTGAATGTTTGAGCTCTATAACCCTGAGAGTCCAGAGATGTTGGACTTAGAGATCAGCAATTTGGTCAAAGCATTATCACAATATTTTTTTCCATATTGAATAATATTTAAATGATCAATCAGTGTCACGATAGAGGAAAAAAATCTTGCAAAAAGCTTTTTATGACAAAAAAAGCAACACAGGGCAGCATGTTGGCACAGTAGTTAGCGCTGCTGCCTCACAGTGAGAAGGTTGTGGGTTCGATCCCTAGGATATGTGAAGTTTGCATGCCCTCCCCGTCTTCGTGTGGGTTTCCTCCCACAGTCCAAAAGCATGCAATATAGGTTAATTGGCATCTCTAAATTGACCCCGTAAGGTGTGAATGAGAGTGTAATTGTGTGAGTGTGTGTGCCATGTGGTGTGTTGGTGCCTGCCCAGGGTTGGTCTCCTCCTTATGACCGTAGTTCTCGGGATAGGTCCCGGCCCCCGCGACCCCCATAGGGATAAAGCGGATCAGATAATGAATGAATTAATTAATCAAAATCAACATATTAATTTGGGTAGTGTCTTGCCTGAACCTATGTCTTTTTGATATCTGAACCACTTTTTTTGATTATTTGTGGCCTCTTTTTGGTATTATCTTCACTTCAGTAGTTAACACATTTACCTCCACATTTACTCGTATGTCGCTGGTTGTATATAAGTTTGACTACATGTGCAAAACATCGACTTGGACTGGAATTTAAAGCACTGGCAGAGTAATAGTAACTTCTTCCTTGGGAGAGCCGAAATGCCTATTGGTTGGCTGCTGTTTTAATGTTATGCATAGGCATAATGGACACACTGTCAGTTTCACTATTTTATCTGAATTTAGGCCATAAGCTTATCATCGTCATCATTTTCTCGATAATTATCACAATTGTTTTGTCGCCCAGCACAAATCATTTAGATTTTCAGAAGGGGGTTGCCACAGGGAATGTCGAAAGACCAAAAAGGATTTAATCTATTGAGTCCCACCCTGTGTGTGGTTGTGTATGTGTGTGTGTAGATCAAGGTGTGGGGGAATTTGGCAGGATATGATTTCAGGTCCTCTCAGCTGCACGGGAAGTGTCCGTCCCCTTAATGTTGCCTCCACTTCCTCTCCTCTCAGATCGTACTTCTTTCAGGAAGCCTCCAGTAAAATATGCCAGAGCGCCGACTTCCTTCCCTCGCTGCAGGAGGGCAGAAGAGGAAACCAGGCCGAACGGCTGCCTCTTCTCCTCTCTTCCAGCTCCCTCACTCAGGAAGACATGACTGGGCAAAAGCTGTGTGTATTCAGGAGCTGGACTCATGTCCAGTTGTTCCAGTGTCAAGGTTTTCTGCTTATCTTTAGACGTTTGTGCTGCTGAGGGAGAGCAGATGTGAAGAGATGTGGGTGAACTTTGTCTTGATTTCTAGTGTAGAGTTCATTGCCATCTACATTTTTATATTTTGACACTGAGGTGTCACATTAATCTGCTTGCAGAGGTCAAGAGATCACACGCCAACAAACGTGCGTCAGCTTTGAGAGGATCCTGCTGTGTAGATCATTTCCACCTACATTTACATAAAGGATGTAATGATACATCAGTCTATATTGATACATTGATTCAATGATTAGCAAAGACACAATTTAACAAAATTAAAATATATATCAGACATCATACATATTGTAATCTTACTCACCATTTGTCCAACTTTTATTATGCATGGGAACACAGCCTACTGTTTAATTGCTTTTTGTGATTTGATGTGAATAGAAGAGATTGTGTTAAATCAACACGTGATATAGTATCCTTTGGATCGCTGGCTACTCAACTAAATCAGACTGAAATCGTATCGTAGCAAACTTTGTGATTTTCCATTGAATTGATTCAGTGGTGAAAGTGAGTGATTATTTGTCATTGAGAACACCACAACACAGCACACAGTGCACCATAGCCAAATGTGACCTCTGCATTTGACCCATCCGCGAAGGAGCAGTGGTCAGCTAACGGGCAGTGCTTGGGGACGGCACCCTGCTCATGAGCACCTCAGTGGCACCTTGAATTGGCGACTTTCCGATGGTCACAGGGCGAACTCACTAATCAGATTCAATTTCATATTGTGATGAGTTGTAAGTATTTGTGCCAGCAGCTTTGTCTGCACTTGTTTCTTCGTCACAAGCTGAACAAACCCAGAAACAGTAGGACCCATTGAGATGTGGAGGATGTGTGTTTGAGTGTGTGATTCAGGCTCGGGGACGTGGTGGGACGACTCAAGCAAACACAGCAGCCGTGGTCTGTTTTTAGCTTGTTTTCCAGTGGTGAGGAAAGGTGGGGAATTGTGTGTCTGGGTGTGTGTATGTATTTCTGTATGTTTGTGTGCCTGTGTTTGTGTGTCTGTGTCCAGAAAAAGAGGAAAGGTGGAGGGTGGCATGGGCGTGTGTGTGTGTTTTACTGGCCTTTTCCGTTTCTCCCTCATTGTCACCCACTCGTGAACAAAGTCTGAACTTTCTCTCAGTCCAATGCCTTCAACATCATGATTAACATCAGCTTTTGCCCTCCCCATTAGTCACTGATAAATATTATCACAAACAGCTACAATGGAGACATTGTTTTTTTAAACATGTTCTTTCGAAAGCATGTTTGAGTTTATTTTCTGACAGATATAATCAGAATTTTATTCAAAAAATGATTGGTTTGCCATGTGTGCTGTGTGTTGTGTGTCTTCAGCTGCGATTAGCCGGATATGATAGTGCACTCTGGCTGACTGTTTAACTCGTGTTAGATTAAAGGATTTGGACTGAAACACCACCGGAGCTGGAAAGTGGCAGACTGAAGGGAGGACAGCTGTTTGTGAGTGGGTGTGTGTGTGTGTGTGTGTCGTTCAGGGTGGGGGTTTGTGGGGGAGAGAGAAATAAGAGAGCAGCTGTGTGTGATGCTAAGGGTGTTACTCCTTAAAAGGGACGCAGTGTTGAAATTTTCTTTCTTCTCCTGATCCTGTTGAAGTTCTGGGAAAGTTTGAAGGTGATGTGTATGTGTGTGTGTATGTGTATGTGTATGTGTATGTGTGTGTTTGTGTGTGTGTGTGTGTGTGTGTGTGTACTGTCATGTCTCTGTTTGTCTGTGTATTTGTGAAGAGAACATCAGAGAATGGGAGTGGTGTATTTTCTTACTATAATTAAACCAACAAAATGGAATCAGAAAAAATCTTGAAACACGGTGGACCTCTATTTGATCTCTGCTTCAACCTAAATACCACTTTAATCAGAATTAAGGTACAAATAAAAAAAAAACTATAGCTCTGATAGTAGCAAATTCATAAGTTCATTGCCTCAAAAACTAAGACAAATTTCCTAAATCTACTCATTTATTTCTTTGATCGCTGTGTGCAGAGGAACTTCCACAGATACTTTGGAGCAAATTCAGGGACTTGTTCAGAGAACCATTTAAAACACAGCCAAACTTGAACCCCTGACCTCTCTGTACATTCACCAGGATTCTGCCTTGTGTACTGAATGTAAATAACGCACATGAAGTAACTAACCATGCTCTTTGTAGCTTACATTTTTTATTATCAGAATCAAACTATGCAAAAAATCCTAACCAAATTTTTAATAACAACAAAAAATAAGAATATTCATTTGGATAGTATCTTATTAAGTGTTCTTTCGGCAGTATGTCATAAGAATAGCATAAGGAGTTTGTCATTTTTGCTTTCTGTTTGACTTGCGCTCTCTTATAGACAGATGCAGATACCGATGCCGATAAAGAAGGAAGGAAGAGTCGAGTTGAGAAGTCACACATTTATTTTGCTCAACGAAGTGTCACTACACGCTAAGAATTCGAGCACAAAAATAAGGCTTTAGCGCTGACATTTGTAACACAGCACCAAGTCGAGTGAGCGAGAAAGCAGACTCGAGCGAGGCTGAACATGTTTAGGCAGAGTTGAGCTCATAAAGACAAGAGATTTTGCTTGTGAACATTCTACTGCAAGCTCTACTGCTATACATTTTAAGACAGGAGGCGCGGGCCGCAAAAAATCCCACCTTGGACATGCCTCTCACAAGCGCTACCTTTCTGGCGCACAATGAATGCCTCATCAAATACCGGCTTTAAATATCGGGCTAATCTAAGTATTAGTCCGATGTCAAAGAAAAAACAAGCCAACTCGACTACACCACACAGCTCAGAGTGGAATTTATAACATATATTCTAGAGGATCACATGGCCATAGTGCAGTGTCCTTCGACAATTTTAGGCATTTTGCCAGTTATGGGTATTGTTTAATTTTGACCATCACTGATATTCAGTCATTTCAAGGTGCGCAACTGTGGCTCCACTGCCGTTTCTTCTCTCTGTGCTGTTTGCTCTCGACTTGCTGCTTCATTTAACGTCCCAACCACAACGGTCTCTGATTGGCTCTATGTTGTCACACGAGTAGTATCCAATCAACCCTGAAGCCTTGCCGTCACTCACCCCACACTCACACATGAGCGCAGTGTGAAGCTCTGAGATGGAGAAGAGGAGACAGGAGAGTTTCAGCTGAGCTTGGTGTTTTTAAAATTTAAAATTTTGACAGATTTTCTTTTTTTTTGCATATCAGTTCCAAATATTAATATTATTATTATTATCTGCCTTGGTAACTAGCAATAATCTGTATCGATATCCACACTGAAAAACCAATATCAGTCGACTTCTGTTCTTCACACTCAAACCGAGTTGTGAATGTTTGCAGCATAACAGTAATTTCTATGTGGAGGTGGGCCATAATTGCATAACATAACGTATGTAATGTTGGTTGGTTGCTGTTACGCCAAGTAACAAGTTCGCCAAGTGCCCTCTCCACATTACTGTTTTATTGAGGTTTAAGCCATAAGCATATCATTGTCATTGGAAAAATATTTTCTCAAAAACTATTGTCCAGCACTGATCCTACCAGTAGGCCACAGCAATCCCATATGTGTGTAAGATTAATAACCCAAAAAAGAATTTTCCATTGTGAAAAAGTGAAAGGAAGGTCAAAGCGACCATCCCTCTCTGCCTCTTTTCCTTCATCCATCCCCACTGCTGCCTACTCTCTCGCCTCTCGCCTGGCTCAGTAAACCCCACCCAGCATTCATTTGCAGCTGAGGTCATCCTGCTGGCGAAAACATGTGCCTGGGGACATTACCTCACAGAGGTCTGCCACGTCTGCCTTTCTCTTTTCCGGCTGTGTAAACTGGTCAAGGCCCAGTCTGTAGTCACCTTATCCACCCTGAGCTTCATGAGTGTTGCAGCCACTGTCTGGCTTTTTGCCTGGCTTGTTCAAGAGTGGGGATCCACCCAGCCAAAGTCATTTACGTTCTCAGACATTTTTTGATTACACCAAATAGTAACCGTAAGCCTCCAAATTCTGGTTGGTGTTAGACCAGTCTCTACTCTCCTTAGCAGTACTGCTTATTGGTCCGTTACTTCAACATATTCTTATTGGTACTGTTTGGAGAAAAGGGTTTACATCCATGTCTCTCTATACTGAAAAAACATCTTGTTCACTCTTTATTTCTAATAAAAATATTTTTGCAGGACATTTTCTGACAACATTTGCTGTGCTGTAGGGCTGGGCATTTACTTGAAATTTGAGTAAAACCGACATTTAGCATCTCTACTTGATGATGAGATGATCTTCCCGATGTCTGTTATTTCAAAGATCTGAAAATTCTGTTACTACTTAATATCAGCTTCATCTTGAAGCAGATTTGGAGATAATTTGTGTAAACTAGTGAATAGTCTGGACACATTCATATGCTAAGTGTTCAGTTTCTCCCAGACAGGCCCATAATTATTCCCCTGGTGCCTGTCAGTCTGTCATAAGCCTTAATGGCAGTTTTCCTTTGAGAGAGTCGGCATGAGGGAGAAGGCCAAATTCCGCCTTTCTCATGGGGCAGGAGAGGAGAAAAAGAGGAAACTGAGGCGGTACTGCTGCAGGAAGCTGAGTGGGGTTTCACTTTTTTTCAGGCTGATATGTGTCGATATTTGAGTGTGTGTGCGTGTGTTCCTATCTGAGTCTTGTGAGCAGGAAAGAGTGTAACAGAGGCTCATCAGTAGGGGAAATGAGATTGCTAAGAGACAGAGAGCCGAGAGAATGTTAGATGACTGTGCTGAGAGAGCAGGCAGGATGAGAGGTCTGTTTATAACCTAACGCTGTCCCCCCACTGCTTGTGAGCTTAACTTCATCAGCAGCCTACTCAGCAGATCTTTGCCCTATTGTGTGTGTGTGTGTGTGTGAGTGAGAAAGAGAGAGAGAGAGAGAGAGAGAGAGATGCTTATACTGGGGGCAGAAGGGAGCCTAATGGATCAAACCAGCTGTAGCTTTAATGAGCCAGAATTCTTTCAGATCTGTATAGAAAGAGCAGAGGCCAAGGCCCCTCTGTTATAAAGGATAATTCTGTTTGTGCATCGCTGGTTTAATTGCTTCAAAGTCAGTTTCAACAGCACTTAAATATTTCAGTTGATTTTATTACGTGTTATAATACTATCCACCACTACTACTCATCTATCTGAGAGCCAGACATCACTTACCATTCAGTTAAAAATATCTCAGAATTTGTCAAAGGAAACGACAAAATATCTGAGGGTACAAACTCAAGCTGAGGCTCTCTCTCCACACACTAAGAGATTATGATTTACTGTTGATTCATGCAGACAATAGGATTATTCTCTGGCACTTTATGATTCATACAAAAGTCCATGTTGAGATGCCTCTGTGAGTTTTAGTCCAGGAGTGCACAAATTGCTTTAGTATCTTAAGCTAAGCTTTAGTGAATTATGAATAGCTGTTGAAATATTACTTGAAAATTCTCAATAGTAATTTGAAAATTGCCACAACAGGACTCCTCCCTTATGAGAATAACAAATTTCGCTGGCAGCAGTCAGTTTTGCAATAAAGTAGTCTATGATTTCTTTTACTAACTTTGGGCCT
The DNA here is from genome assembly GCA_032718565.1 of Distichodus sexfasciatus. NCBI lineage: Eukaryota > Metazoa > Chordata > Actinopteri > Characiformes > Distichodontidae > Distichodus > Distichodus sexfasciatus. The sequence continues at coordinate 485,779 of JAVGVS010000008.1, read as the reverse complement.
GTGAAATATACAATCACTACAGTCAATACCGCCCTCCTGTTTTACCTTTTAGTGCATTTATATTCCTTCTTTTGTTTTGCAGAATGGCCACCCAGACACACTGCTGTGTGGCCTGCAAGTAGGAGACAATCTCCTTCTGCTGGACCTGGAGAAAAACCAGTGAGTATGTAGTTATACAAATACAGCATATGGTGGCAAATCCCGATAATGTCCATCTGGCGTGTCCCTTATGTCTCTTCATCTGCCTTTCACTCCGGCCCACTCATGCTCATTGTGTGAATTCTGCAGAGATCTGTTGCCTAAACCACCTAATGTCTTCTACTACCTGCCAAACGGAACTGGGGTGTCCATGGACAAGAGCCCAGTGGTATGTTTCCCACTCTCTTCTATAAATACATTTCCTACGTGTATTTGTATGAATTCATTAATTTATTTGTTGTCCATGTAGCAGGGGTGAGTAATTCCGGCGGGCCGGCATCCTGGAGGTTTTTCATTCTACTTTACTTCAAAATATTCATACCTGGAATTACCCACCACTGATCAAAAGCCAAAGATAGTTAAACATTTGTTGAGGCACTCAGTTGGTGGCGTAACGGTAGGGTGTTCACCCCGTGATCAGAAGGTCGCAAGTTTGAATCCAGGGCCGGGAAAGTTGTCACTGAGGTACTCATGAGCAAGGTACCGTCCCCAAGCACTGCTCCCTAGGCACTTGTTAGCTGCCCACTGCTCCTTCACAGATGGGTTAAATGCAGAGGTGATTAACATTTTTAGAAGTAGTGTTTAAATCACATCTCATCTCGTTCTCATGGACCCATTATTGTGTATCGGCTCGTCTCGTGAGCTGAGTGTGTCGTCACACCACTGCTATTGACCATATTAACTTTGCACGGCCAGTCATGTTTGCAAATATACTGCATTGGCCAGTTACTCTACAACTTCCCAGAGTAAAATGGTAGTCCAGATAGACAGCAATTTAAGACAAGGAATCCGAGTCAGAGGAAGTTTTATAATTGTCTGAAACTGTGTACAAACTTCATGGCCATGATGCAGTATGCAGCACCAGACAATGCAGGGATAAATGTACATAAGGGGAGAGCAGAACACTAAATAAGGCCTTTTCTGTGTTCCCAGACCCATTGTTACTATCACGGTTCGGTAAAAGGGTTCCCTCAGTCTCGTGTGGCCCTGAGCACATGTGCTGGATTAAGGTAAGACGCAGTGCTTCCAGGGTTTTTGACTGAGTTTTGTTTATCTAGTATTTGTGATTATTTCTTACTCTTTTGTTGGAACGTGGTGTTTTTAAAAGAAATCCCTCTTTCAGTGTACAACTATTATGTAATAGTTAAGCCATGTGTTTGTCCCTAAGTAGCTAAACTGGAAAGAGGCCAGAGAGCACTGGAAACAAACAGCGCATTAGAAGTACATGTCCCAGGGAACCTGCACTATCTGTTATCGTTCATGTGAAATTCAGCTACTTCTGAAAAACAGTGTATACTCTTTACACTGTCAGTGTCACAGCTACAGTATGTAGAGAATGACCACATAAATAACAGCGGGTCAACTGAGGTCTAGGGGTCAGACCAAAGCACTAACCAAAAGTGGAGAGGGTAGAGAGTGACTTACAGGTTATTCTTCACAGCAGGTATGTTACAGTCTGTGATTTCACACACAGTGTACCAAGTTCCAAACAGAGGTGCCACGGACTCAAGTGGCCTGTTTGTACAGTTGACAAGCTAGATGGCTATGTGCAAAGAAAAGAATTATAATCTATATTAGAAAATTTAAAGTATTACTAAAGTACCTTTCATTCATGTTCCTGTAGGGGAGTGATTGTCCTTAATGCCAGCTTGAGCTTTGAGCTACAGCCAGATGAAGAGAACAGTGAAGAAGGAGTGGAGGGGAATGAAGTGTCAGAGGAGGAGCAGGGCATGCATCTGCTCTACCCGACCCACCATCTGAGTGCCATGTCTGGAGGCTGTGGGGTTTCTCACACGTCCGTACCTCCCATTCAGATCATCCCTCAGATACACAGGGTGAGGGATACAGTGAATTGCTTTTGAGTGTGCTCGTGGATCATGCCAGAATAACTGTCATATATTTAGTTTTTTAGTCTTGCATTATTGACCCTAGGGAAAATGGGCTTCTGCAATCATTCACATTTGTGTGGTTGTTTTACAGAGTAAAAGAGACATTCTTTCAGAGACCAAGTACATTGAGCTGGTGTTGGTAGCAGACCACCAGGAGGTCAGTATGCTTTCCTTTTGGCACCATCTTCTGGTGATGTGTGACGCTGCAGTGCCAGTATATTTTGATTCCTACTTGACTAGACCACAATACATAATTCACTATATAAAGATATTAATTATTATTAATTATTTAATTCATGTAAAATATTGTCACATACTAATAAACAATGGTTTAATAATGTCAAATCTTGTCAAATTCTGCCACAGTACCTTAATTATCAGAAAAACAACAAGACCATCATTTACAGAATGCTTGATGTGGCCAACCAAGTAGACTGGGTGAGTTCAGTTCGGCATTGGTGCAGACATTTTTATTTACATATATTGCTATGAAGATGGAGATGTTTCCTGAAGCAATCTAAACGACTCTGCCTTGTTATAGTTTTACCGGCCGCTGAATGTGCGCGTGGCTCTGCTAGGCTTAGAGATCTGGAGTGATCAGGATAAGATCCTGGTGGAGAAGAATCCCACCGACACACTCAACCGCTTCCTGGAGTGGAGGACCAGAGAGCTGCTTCCACGTCTGCGCCACGACAACGCACAGCTAGTCATGTAGGTCCTGAAACGGCAAGGGAAACATTAGTAAAAAAAGACTGTAATTTCATAAACAGTCAATTAATTATGCAGGAGAAAGAAATCTTTATTCACTATGAGCAGACAGACAGTTTGTTAGTTGTTTTGATGCAACTATGACCATTTTGACCTGGAATGCTTCTTTAGGGGTGAGTCTTTTGATGGCACGACGGTGGGCATGGCTTCCCAGTCCTCTATGTGCTCCAAGGACAGGTCTGGAGGGGTCAATGTGGTGAGACTGTTTTACATTTCAACATTTACTGTTCTTCTTATGTTTATATTTCACATGTTTATTTGTTTGTTGATCTTTTGTAATATTGCATAGATTTTGGAAATGTTTTGGAAATGATCTTATTGGTTTCCATTACATATTTGGTTTTATGATTGGTTTTCCATATGGTATTTTTTTGGCAGATTATGCTACAAAATTTCTGAGATTGGTTCCTACTGTCTTAAATATAAATAGTTTTGTAAAAGTTTAGTAATGATATCTCTATGCTGTTGTTTTGTTAGCTGACTTACAGCGTGTGTGATTTATCTGCTGTATGTTTTGTTTCTGCATAATGGTGGTTATCACTGAGTAACAGTTGCATATTTGGTCATTTTAGCCTTGATTTGATACATTCTGATCTGTGTGTTAATGCCTGATGTGAAGTGTTCCGTCAGCTGTTCTCCTTCCCGTAGGATCACCTAGTCAGCGTTCTGGGAGTGGCGTCCACAGTGGCCCACGAACTCGGGCACAACCTGGGCATGAGCCACGACACGGCCGAGCGCCATTGCGAGTGCCAGAATGAGCCCCGCCTTGGGGGGTGCATCATGGAGCCCTCCACAGGGTGAGTTTTAGAGGATAAACAGAATGTAGGTTCTCTGAGGAACTTAGACTCTCTAATATGAATGAACTTGACAGTTTTATGAGTCAGCACCATCCCTGTGTGTGCTGTTTTCTACAGGTTCATGCCCGGACAGTTGTTCAGTAGCTGCAGCGAGCATGACCTCTCCCTTAGCCTGTTGCACGGCGGGGGCATGTGTCTTTTCAACATGCCCCAGCCAGAGAGACTGCTGGGAGGACCGCGCTGTGGCAACCTGTACGTGGAGAAGGGAGAGGAGTGTGACTGTGGCTTACTCGATGTAAATAACTCAAGACTTCTATTATTACAATATTTAACATGTTTTTTACAATCGCTTTGGTCTAGTCTCTGAACCTTGATGTAATTTTTCAAAACTGAAAGTCTGCTTGTAACACAGACTGTCCAACATTCCAAAAATTTTAAATGAGTGATTATTTTTCATTGTGAACACACCACAGCACTGCACACAGTACACCACAACGAAATGTGACCCCTGCATTTGGCCCATCTCTGAAGGAGCAGTGTGCAACTGACATGGGCAGCGCCCAGGGAGCAGTGCTTGGGGACCTCGCTCATTAGTACCTCAGTGGTACCTTTACGGCGATCTTCCGATCACGGAGCGAACGCCCTAACCGTTACCCTACCAACTGCCCCCATTGCATTTAATGTTTTTAAAGACACAAACAATAGTCACACTGACTGATAGACACAGTGGAATCATTTCAGTGAATGGAATCACAAATCCAAAATTTACTCGTGAAATACTGCACTGTAAATCACAACATGGGCTCCCATTAAATGAAAGCAACAATGTGCTATGATAAACAAAGAACTAAAGTACTCCTCATATGCCTTACCGGAAACACAAGATATTTTACCTCAGTTACCATAACATTATGCAGTTGTATCAACAGTCTTTAAGTTGTGTCATTTTAAACTGGTGGTTTCAAGTCAATTAACAAATGATGTTTGGTTTATCACTATTGCGTCCCGGCAATTAGAAAACAGTTTAAGGGTTCTGAATTTTTTTATTTAGACTTAGTCTTGTGTCCAGAGTTTTGGAAAACATCAAGGTTGTGAAACCAGTCCCAAAACGATTATAAAACTGTAATATTCAGTGTGTTCCATTGCATAACTCTCAGTCGCACATATGGACATACTGTTTTGTGTGTGCAGGAATGTAATGACCCCTGCTGTAACGCCAGCACCTGTAAGCTGGTTCCGGGTGCCCAGTGTTCCTCTGATGGCATTTGCTGTGCAAATTGTAAAGTATGCCTGACTCGGTCATCTGTTCTTGTGCTGAGTATTATCATCAAAATAAGTAGCAGTGCTATTATTAACAGTACTTATTCAACACAACTTTTCTTCTTTCACCCTCTGTCACTTCCGCTTTCTTTGGATTTCCTTCTCTTTTTTCTTCCCCTCTCTGTCTGTCTGTCTGTCTTTTACCTCTGCTTTCTGTAGCTGCGAGCCGCAGGCTGGACGTGTCGAGAGCCTCTGGGAGAGTGTGATTTGCCAGAGTTCTGCACCGGCTCTTCCCCCTACTGCCCCCCCAATGTGTTTCTGCAGAACGGCGAGCCTTGCCAGAGTGGTTCCTCCTACTGCTACAACGGTGTCTGTGCCAGTCTGGATGACCAGTGCCAGCTGCTCTGGGGGGCTAGTAAGTGACACCGACCCCTCATCAGACACGACTTGGTACCCAATCAGGGAGTTAAGGAATTCAATTCTGATCTAGCTAGTGACGGGTAGAACATATAGAAAGGTAAAATTTAAAATTTGAGTGTATAAAAGGAAATGATTACCGATGAATTTCTCTTCAATCACAGTTTGTCACTGCCTTTTACTGTAAGAATTTTGGTGTCAGAGGCACATATTTCACTCTTAAAATTCGGTTTGCTTCTCTCTCAGACTCAAGCCGCGCACCTCCAGTCTGCTTTTCTTCTGTCAACAAACAGGGCAACAAGTACGGCAACTGTGGCCAGATGCCCAACGGTACCTACCTGCCCTGTGCAAATGCGTATGTATCAAGCCCCAAGTACTTAGTATTGTTGTTCAAACCGCTGAATGGATTTCTTGAGGAAGGACCCATATCAAAGTTTTTTTTTTCAGACAGGGTCACATATATATGAATTAATTCATTAACAACATTTTAGAAGCACGATCTGTGAGAGAACAATTAGCAGGCGTCCAGATACAGATAGATGAAATGGGTTCTGTTTCTAACCGTGCGGTTACTAAATGTATTTTTAAGTGAATGTAGATTATTTTTGAGTGAATGAAGTTTTATCTTCTGTAGGGATGTGCATTGTGGTAGAATCCAGTGTCAGGGTGGGAGTGATCGCCCCCTGCTGGGCTCTAACGCTGAGATTCAGACGGCTGTGGTGAGACTGAATTACAGTAACTTCACCTGTCGAGGGACATATTTCAACCTGGGAGATGACGTCTCTGACCCGGCTATGGTGGCTCAGGGAACTGCTTGTGCTCTTGGCAAGGTTTGAATATCACACACTCACACACATTATGCATAGAAGTGCTTTATACTTGTTTCAGGTTTGGCATCCAAGTTGTGCATTTTGTGGCAAAGTTATAATTAGTTTAATATATTTTTGTGTCTTATTTCGAGTCAAATGGTTTTTCTAGCTGTGTGACAAATGCAGTGTTGACTTAAACAGACGTGTCACAGAGACCAGCGCTGCACTCAATCGTAAAGGTAATGCTCTTGTTTCCTGTAACACACTTGTGTTTCTGTCTCTTTTTTTCAGACATGTTTAGACCAGCGCTGCCAGGATGTGTCTGTGTTTGGTGTGGAAGAATGTCGCAGAAAGTGCAACAACCACGGGGTGAGAAATTCACACCTACTAGTCTACAGAAATGTCATCCATGACATAAGTTGCTAATTATGCATCAGTTTGTTCTACTAGAGGAGAAGTAGTTAACCCCAACCATCACCCTTTACTGCATTTATAAAGAAATTCGAATACAGAAATACAGTTTAAATTAAACAAAATTTCATGTCAGCATGCGGTAAGCAGTGCACTTTATTTTGTCTGGGAAATGTGCAATTTCCTCATTATAAACCATGTAGGGTGTTGCTTCTGTTTGGGGAATTCTTTTATAAGAATAAGGAGAAATGCATGACTTAAAGTACTTTGTAAATAGTTTAACTTAAGCAGAGACTTTGCCGTCCTGCTGTCTTCCTTAAAAAACATCTAAAGAAAAGCATGTTTTGGTTTTAGACCTGTAGAGCTGTAGCTGTGAGTTTCTTTGCCTTGGTTCCACAATGCCATGTTCCAGGGGCCTTAGCTACTTATTGATCCTTCATTTTTAATGAATACAGACTATTTAACATGCATCATCGTAATATAAATTACCTCAATAAGTCATAACATTATGACCACTGACAGGTGGAGTGAGTAACATTGATCTCAATGGCACCTGGAGTGAGAGGGATATACAGTATTACATTGACATTTACAGCATTTAGCAGACACTCTTATCCAGGGGTGCATAGCATAGTTGCTAATGTATTGCTTACTACGTTAGCAGCACTACATTACGTGCTAATCTTCACTATGCTTTTGGGAAACGCACCCCAGAGTGACTTCCATTTTTCCAAATTTCAGGGTTGATCCCCGCTTCGCATCCGTAGTCCCGACATAGGCTCCGGTCCCTGCGACCCTGGATTAAGAGGTTGGAGAATGAATAAAAGAATGAATGAAGTTTCATGTACAGTGTAGCTGGCCTTTATGTTGCAAAATAAAACTAATAAGCATGAGTCCTTAAATTGCAGGTATAGCGTAAGTCTTAAGTGGCAGGTTAGCGATAGGCAGGAAAAGTTCACATGCATTTGTATTGTGAGGTGTCAGGACACACAGTGCCTCACAGTTTGTTGCTTATCGGTCTGCGTAGCCACAGATCTACTCAGTATAGTATGAAATGACTGCTTGGTGTATATTGCTGACGTCGAGTTTTCACAGTGTTACATGATATCAGCAATGAGCCACAAAGCATCAATAAGTGATTCCACAGAGTGGAAATGAGAACGTAAACTGTCTCCCCTGTTGGGTGTGTGTAGGTGTGCAACAGCAATAAGAACTGCCACTGTGAAGTGGGCTGGGCTCCTCCGGACTGTCGCTACTCAGGAACTGGGGGCAGCGTCGACAGTGGCCCTGCACGCCTTCCCAGAGGTGAACTTCATGCTACACACTATCCCAATGACACTATTTAATTACACACCATCAACGCACACTGTATGTAACACCTTTAATGTAATGTGTGTGTATTCTGCAGATTCCGATCTCACCCGCGTGGCTCTGCTAGTGATCTTTTTGTTCGTGCTACCAGTGTCACTGCTGGTCCTGGCACTGCGTTTTCCTTGCTTCAGACGACGCCTCTTCTGTTTCAACAACACTCCCTTCAGCAAGTCCAGGCAGCTCAGCCGGTGAGGGAGAGAGTCTAGAGACTTTGTAAAAATGTTGCAATATCAGGAATAAAATTGCTTTCTTAAAGAGTCTTGATTCCCATTTTTCTCCATTTTACTCATAATGCAGTAGTGTGTCTGTGGCGCATATTGAATATTGTATGAAACTACCAGAAGAAGACCCAGAGAGGTATTTTTGAAAAGAGAATTGAGAAATAATAGAAATAATAACTGTGTCTGATTGTGAATGTAGAATAGTTTGTCCGTGTTAGTGACATGTACTTTGTGTGCTGTGCATAAAAGACGGGTTGATCATTAGAGAGAAGGAGAAAGAATAAGAACAAGAGACAGGAGAGAGTATGCATTACTGCAGATGATCTCCCGAGTCACAATTAGGTATTTAAAAATGTTAATCCGTATTACATTGCAGAAACTTGCCATTAATTAATTCTCAGCTGATATGTGACTCTCCAGAATGCTTTTTTGTAGCTATGGTTATAAGAGGGAGTCTCACTTTTACTTTCCAGATTAACTTTTCTTACTGTCTCCTACTAAAGATTGTTCTGATTATGTTTCTGTGATTGTGTGTTTGCACATTTGTATCCCAGCACTCCTGCCATTGAGCGAGTAAATGCACGTAACGGAGAACAGGTCCAGCCTCTGAGGTACCAGTGGACGCCGCAAAATGACATCCCTCTCACACAGGCTATCAGTAAGGTACAGAATCCCTGCTCAGACTTTACACCTGCTACATGTTTTATTTTATGAGGGAAAAATTGCCTTTAGATATGATCATCGAAATTGCAATCATGATTGAGAATTGTGAAGTATTTTAAATTGAGCGTCCCAAACATTGCATTTTACCTTTAAGTCATATGAGGGGCTTAATAAACATGCACTAAAACCCATTTAACATTATTTTTGTGACATGATCAGTTGTAAGATTTATCTGATGGTTCTCTGGTAATTCCAGACAAAATCTGACAATTTGGTGTAGGGTGGGCAGCAAAGTGGCACAGAGAAGGTCCTGGGTTCGAACCCCGGATCGGCCGTAGGGCCTTTCTGTATGGGGTTTGCATGCTCTCGCCATGGTTGCGTGAGTTTCCTCTAAGTGCTCTGGTTTTCTCCCACAGTCCAAAAATATGCAATATAGGTTAATTTACGGCGCTAAGTTGGCCCAATAAGGTATGAATGGGAGTGTGATTGTGTGAGTGTGAGTGTGCGTGCCCTGCCCGGGGGTGGCCCAACAGTGCTTACTTGGTTTTGGTAATAGAAATAAACTCGAACTGTGGTTGCTAAATGGGGCATTACGAGCAAGAACGTGGAACGTCACCCGCTTTCTGTCATTGCTTTCAGATGACCACACAGGAACTGATAAATTTCACATCACACAGCTGTGCTCGGTGGTCTGCGTAGATGTTTGACCTCATTCTGCAGCCTCACTTCTGACTAACCTGACTTAATAGGATGTTGGAAAACCTCTTCTGCTTTTAAATTTAGCTGCTAGTCCCCACGCTAACCTGATGTACAGCTGCTTTCTGCATCTCTGTCTTTATCTTTCTCTCCATCTGGCTGCTGTTTCTCACTGTTTGTTTGCCTGTCTGTCTGCCAGCTCGCTCTCTCTCTCTTTTTCTTTCTTGCTATCTCATTCGCTCTCTCTGCTATCTTGATCTATATTCTCTTTCACTCTTTATTTTCATGTTTTCTTCTCACATCTCTCTCTTTCTCTATCTCTACGCCCCTGTTCTCTCTCTCTCTTGCTCTCTTCCTTCTCTCTGTCTCTCTCTCTCCCAGATCTCCCTGTCTTCACCCTTCTCTCTCTCTCTTTTCCCTGCTTGTTTTTTTCTCTCTCTCATCTCCTTTCTTACTTTTGCTCTCTCTCTTCTCTCTCTCTCTCTCTCTCTCTCTCTCTCTCTCTCTCTCTCATGCACACACATCTCTTCTTCCTTTTCAGCCTCTCATTTCCTCTCTCTTTTCCCTCTCTTCCTCTCTCTGTCTCTCTCCCTCATCTCCTCTCTCTCTCTCTCTTCTCCCTTCTCTCTTTTTTGCTCTCTCCACTTCTATAATCTCTTACATTTTCTTCTCACAATTCTCCCTCTGTCTTTCTCTTTTTCTTCTCTCTGCCACACTCTTTCCCCTCTCTTTCTTCTCCCTTCTCTCTCTCTCCTCTCCTTTCTCTCTCTCTCTTCCTTCTCCCCCCTTACCTCTTTCTTCTCTCTCTCAGGCTCAGAAAAGGCCTGCTCCTCCTACTAAACCTCTCCCACCTGATCCTGTCTCTAAACCTGCCCAGGTAAACTACCCCTCTTACCAGAGAGGATTAGAGTGGAAGTGTATTTTAGATCATTAATATTTGCTGGTCATTGTAACTATAAACTGGTGACACATAGTCAGCTTTTCATATTTCCATTCATTGTGCATTCAGCAGGAAACTGGTTGAAATTAGACTCATTTACTGTATGGAAGGCTAGATACATACATGTGCTATGTATGTGCATGACTGCATGTTTATAAAATTTTATGTAATGCAGTTTTATTTGTTACAGTTGTCTATGATACTTTTAACTAGCCTTAAAGATCCACATGTATGACACAACGCTTAATGCTTTCTTTGCTGCCCCAGTTGCCAGAGCAACGTCCCGCCCCTCCAAACAAGCCCCTTCCACCCGACCCAGCTCCCTCAGAGAGCAAGATGCAGCGCAAGGTAGAGACGGGTTACAGAGTACAGCCTCTGTTCTTCATCTGGCTGTCTCATAAATCAAGCACAGCACCCATCATCCCAGATACTCCTCATCCAGAATGCCAATGATTATTGTGCCACTTATGGCCTAGTTTTGTGTGTGTGTGTGTGTGTAAGTGGGTGGCCATGCATGCCTTTATCAATAATGCAGTTTGTGAGATTCCTTGTGAGGGCTGTACTGGGTGTTTTGTGGAGATGTGAGTTTTCCAGAACCCAGCTGATTATCTCCTCTATTAATTTCTGCCATGCTCCGATGAACATTCCTCTCTGTGTTGTCAAGTTGTGAGTCTGTGTTAGAAACTGTTTTCAGCTGTGTGTTATTGTGCTTATGTGTGTGATTACACAGTTGCTTACTGTGAGAGGTGACAGACCACACAGGTGCTAAAAACAACGGAATGAAAAAACTCAGCAGAAGTAGTGAGATTGTTCACATCTGTTGCTGGCGTCTTTGCAGTGGACACTAGGGGTGTTGAAATTAATCGCATAATTGATGCAGCACAATACCATTGTGGACGATTCTGCACCAATGCAATGGCAGAACATTAATGGGATGTTGGTGGCCTAGTGGTAGGACACTTGCCTTGCGACCCCAAAGTTGTGGGTTCGAATCTGACCTCTGGCATTACCAACATTGGGTCCCTGAGCAAGACCCTTAACCCTAAGTTGCTCTCTGGGGAACTGTCCCTGAAATTAGGAAATGTCTGGATAAGAGTGTCTGCTGCTGTAAATGTAAATTAATTTACATTACTAGTGGTCTATGGTGGCATTGCAGGATGTACGTAACATGCAATCCACTTTTACGAGTGATTTTTTTAAAAAACTTTTTTTAAAATTAATACATTTCCAGAACATTTGGGCATCTTTATGAATAATGAATTTAATGCAAATATCTAAAAATTAATCATTAAAAAAAAACTCCCTCCCACACACAAAGTGCTTAGTCTGAGTGGAAGTACCTGGGACAGAAGCAGTTGAAAACCCCTGCATTATATCATGACATTGCCTGGTGATTTTCTGGCTAAGGCTTAAAAATTCAAGTTTGAAAGAGCACCCCGGTAGCAACTATGACTGCCCAATCTGCATGCAGTGTGAAGTAATGTAGAAAAATTGATGGCATGCATTGTGATGCATCGAGATGTCATAACAAATCAAACCGCTGACCTAATAATCGTAATCGAATCAAACCATGAGACCAATAAAGGTTATTTTTGTCAGTCAAAAGCTAATAAAATAAGTGAATAAACACAAACATGATTATCACTAAAATAGTAGGAGTGTAAATCACACTTGATCATCACAATACTATAATAATATTATATGCATTCAATAGACTGCTGACATCAATGTCGATACAATTCTGATTCAGTTCACTTCAAGAGCCAGCGATCGATATGAGACATCATTATTGTGAATTAACACAGTCACGTCCATTCATAGCAAATCACAAAAGCAACTAAAATATTATTTGACATTTTATTTCCTGTGCTTAACCGACATTTAAATGAAGAACAATCTTCTACTGCTCAACATAAAGTCACATTACAATATGTATGATGGTTTTCATTTTGGCTCAGTGCTCTGGTCATGATCATTAAATCAATACATCACGTTATTGATGAGCCCATAGCATCGATTGAATGATTGATTCTCGTCAAACTGATATATCGATGTAGATTGATGTATCGTTACATCCCTACACCCTATAAACTTAAGCCATCAGAACCAGAGGTTAATAGAAAGATTGTCAACAGATAAGACTGCTCTGTCACCCATCACGAGATGTAAGTTGTTTGATGAAAGTTGTGCAGATAAGTTTGGGTGTTTAATCAGGGTTGACCTGTCAGTGGTTGTTGTGAGCTGCCGGAATGGTGCATGGGCCTGTGATCCTCCGTCGCTGGTTGGTTGGTGATGGATTATGTATAAAGCTATGTTAGTGAGCAGCAGTTCACAATTTCATCCGTCTTCTCTTTGTTAAACTCCTGCACTTTTGACTGGATCTGCAGCTGAATGGGACACGACCGGCCGCACCAAGCAGGCCGCTTCCACCTGACCCTGTCCTTTCAGACAGACAGGTACAAGCCCTGCAGATAGAGGGCCGACAGCTTTATAGGCTGCTCTTATGCCCTCTATAGTACATTTTTGACTTTGCTGCTGATTTTCTTGTGGTAGATTTTTTGCTAAATGTTTTTCACTCCACTTATGATTTTATGGAAAACAAGGTGAACTTTAATGATCCAGAGAGTCTATCAGGAGTCTTGCATTCTTATATTAAAACTGTTTTTTCTCTTTTATACAGAACCCTGCTCCCCCCAAACCACCAGTTCCCAGGAAGCCGTTACCTGCAGACCCGTCTGCTTACCCCCACCATGCAGCCGCTGCCCATCCGTCCACCTTCAACCCCTCCGTTGCTCCTGTTCCTGCACGGTATGATTTACAGTGATTGCTGTATAACCACAGCCACTTTGTTCTTATTGCTATTTCTTCTTCTTCTTTCTGCAGTCTACAGTACAGATGTGTGTTTGTGCACATAAGTGTGCAAAATAAATAATCCTGCTTCTGCTGGTGTTGCAGTGCACTGTGGTGCAATAGATGGATTATTAAAGGACGATTTATTTTCAGGGTTTAGATAACTTTTCCACCACAAAATGTTATGTTTTTAATTTATATATGCAAGTCATCTCAGGTATACATATCTCTCTCTCTCTCTCTCTCTCTCTCTCTATATATATATATATGTATATGTAGAACACATTGTTATAAAATGTTATCTTTATTTTACAAAAATCATACATTTTTCTTTTTTGTTCTTCTCTAGACGTGCTCCGCTTCCTCCCGTTAGGGCAGGACAGCACCCCAGGAAGTTCCACTCTCCCCCGCCAGTGTAACTAGTGAACACTCCAGGTCCCGCTGAGGGCTAGCACTGCACGCTCGCACTGTTCTGATTGCACTGACCATGAGAGAGGACTCGAACTGACTTATTGTGGCTTACAAATCAACGCTGACAAACTATTTCAATAGAATAGTTTTCCACAAACCCATCTGGCAGAAATGAACACACAGATTGCTGGATGATGCCGTTAACATGAACTTTTTATTGCAGATACACACACTCCAGCCATCAAGGTCGACTTGAGACATGGACATGCCTTGAATGTAAATGAAGGGAGTCGAGTGACGTTTATGAGACCACAGCTGTGTTCAATGTGCTAAATCTCAATGTAACTATGTGCCTGTGACGGACCGAAGCCGTTGTGCTGGTCACATCATGCCAGTGCTGTCTGGACGCTGCTGTGGAGACCTGTGCTTTAAAGCGAGTTTGAAGGATTGAAAAATTACAATGTCAGCTTTCGGCCAGTTCAACGTTATCAGCATAGAGCACCAAGAGCTTGAGCAAGCTGCTGGGCTGGTTGAAGAAATATGTAAAAGTGTCAGGTCAACATTAACATGAATTGTTTGTGGTAATTTTTTAATGGAACACAACTTGCATCTCTCTGTGAATCATTTCCTTGTGAAGTGAGACAAGCAACGAACCCTGCTGTATTTACTGCGAAAAAGGAAACTTAAAAAGGACTCTTTGCCTTTTGTAAATACGGAAAGAGGAAGTGAGAGCTTGGGATTGGTGTGTATCATGCTACATACAGTGTTTGTATGCAATAAACATGAAATGTGTTTTTAAAAATGAGCTGCTTTGTGTTATTCTTGGAGAGTGTGTTACACTCACCAGCAAAATGGGGAACGCATGCAGAGTCATAACAGAGCAGTATGACCTAATGAGTTATGATGAAACCGAAACACTGAATATATTAGTTCTTAAAACCTACTTATGCAGTTTTCAGGAAGCTTCAGGTTTTTACCAATGTTATCTCATTTGAAGTTTGTTCGTAGGAAGAAAGGTAAGAACAGAGTTTACAAATGGTGAAGAACACTCTTACACACTTTTTTTGTATGTCTCCACCTCATATACTATAATTGACTAAAGTTTACAGATACCTTTATTTGGACTACACAACTTCCAACTCAAATTCGGTCAAATGTGTAAAGGTTGATATGTCATGTGAAAGCACTGAAACAGAGAAGTATTGGTTTGGTGTCTTCAGCAGAAATGACTCACATTTGTGGCTAGTGCTTTCCTTCCTGCCCCTTATTCGTTTCGGACAAGTTTATTGCAAAGAGTTTTCTGCATCACAGTCCAGATACACGCTTTTTCTTTTCACGGATCTTTCTGACGATGGCAGGTGTGTGTCGAGGTTTTCTTATCTGCACCCCCCTGTTAGGAATACTTGGGTTCTCCCTAAGTTCCAGCACTCCCCGAACCTCCTTCTTCTTTGGTTAGTACACTTCACAAATGCAGCTAACATACATTTAATTTGCACTTGACTTACTTCATTTTTTGAAGAGAATGTAACAGCAAATGTGGATAGAACTTAACTTATTACAGAACCACTGTTGGCATTTAGGATAAAAAGATTACTCTGTAAGTTATCATTCTTGATGGTGTTTAGTTTTTGGTGTTTAGTTTTACAAAAAGCAAATTTTCAACCATTTGAGAGGGATATATTAAAGAGTGATTTTAAAGCAGTTTAATGTATTTTTCTCAAATGGGTGAAAATCTAATGTGCAGTGTGCTAGATTTGACACCTCTTCCCGATATGACTGTGCATCAGATTTGCTGGTGTTCAGCACACTCCTAAACGTCTTAGTTTATAGCTTGCGTTTCCTGTCACAAAATAATCAACAAATTTTCTTTTAATTTCTCTGTTATCTTTCAATATATGATAAGACAGATATATATTACTTTTTACTGTAACAGTAATGTAAGGCATTAATAATACATTTTCAGTAATATTATACTTGTTACAGTAAAGTGCCTTACAACACAACGTAACAAAGTACTCTTAAATAAGAGTAACTAGTAATCTATAATGATTTAAATTTTGGAAGTAACTTGTTCAACCATTCTTGTAATCCATAACCTACATTGTCTAATTCTAATTCTGTACACATTTACCAAATATGCATGTAAACATTTAGAATATAATAGCAGCTTTGAAGGCTGTCGGTTAAAAAAAGTTAAATATAAAATAATCTATTTTGCAAAATACAAAATAAACCAAAGGATGATAATATGTAGTGAAACTATATGCATTGTGAGACAAAACCATTCTGAATCTGAAAGTGGGTGTAGTTCTGTGGCTTGCCAAACCCTTTGAGAGTGTTTATATCCATGCGTACGTTCATGTATAACTACAGTTATCTACTTATGTAACTGTACAATTCATGTGCAATGTGTGTGAATGACAGTTGTGGGACCAGGGACTCTCTGATCACAGAGGCAACACCCTAAACATTACAATACCACTGCCACAGATTAAAAGCCCATTTTTGCAATAGAAACATTTTGTTCCTCATTATCAGGCACTTCATCACTGGATATTAATTTGGTTGGTCGCAGATAAAATAATATGTGGAGGAGGAAATTCATTGTGATACAATATTAGTGCAAACTTAAAAGAATAATACAACTACACTGTAGCAATGAAAATAGTTTGCCATCCAGAAACTGGATCATAATAATTAGATAAAAGAATAACTAAAAGTGTCCATGGAAACATTCAGAGTACAATCTATATACCTTAGTACATTTGAATGTAAATTGGGCTCATATTTTAGAGGAAATTCTACTTAAGTCTTATCAATACCCCTAACTTAACTGTATATTCCAACATTTAATTTTAGTAAAGCCACCAAAGAACATAATACATGAGTATCAGTAGCACTGATAAATGCTTTCTTCAAGAGGTTTTTGTCAAAAGTAAAGGACACTGCAGACCCTATGATCAGACATCAGTTAAAATTAGTCAGAGCCTCTGAGCACTAGAAGCAGTAGTGGTGTGACTACATCAAAGCTGCAGTCTCACCATAAATATATAAAGCACAGTATAAATTATGTTTCTTGTTTAACAGGAAACCCAGGCCGTGCACTGTCCCGCTACAAAACCTCAGATTATTTGAACACCACGACCCTCTTGCTCAGTCCTGATGGTAACACACTGTTCATCGGTGCTCGTGATGCTGTCCTGTCCTTAGATGTGAGCCAACCTGACAGCATAATAGTGAAAAACAAGGTGGAAAACTCCTTTTTCAGCGTCATTTTCTAGACTGCTGTATGTATGTTTGTTTGATTTAATGATGCAGCAAAGGTCTTTTTTCCATTTTAAAAATCTGGCCTTAACCACTAAAAAGTGCTGTGTGTGGAGTGGTCATGACTGTGGGGCAGTGGTCTATATATGTTAGATATCCCTGTAAACGCAATTGAGCCCTAAAGCCCCAAACTCTAAGATGCTGTAATTAGGAAAAAGATGTCACTCTGGAGGAATGAAGTAAATGCTAAATGCCCAAAACCAATTCTACAATGTTGAGCAATATGCAAATAATTCTGCACTGAACAGTCGTTGAATGAAATGCAATGTTTAAATATTATTTAGTTTAATGGTGTATTGGTGCAGAATATAGTTTGCTTTATTTTACTTAGATTGCACTGCTTAATTTTACATTATAGTGGTAATATATCTTCAGTGGTTACATACATTTTTATGTCTTAAGTAAAAAAAAAGTAAAAACATTTTTTTGTGTTACAGTTCTCCTGGATACCACCTAAAAATGAACAGAGATGTGTTGTAACAAACCCGGTAAACAATATTACACCCATAACATTATTAACAAGTCCATCTAATTTATACCTCAATTTTATCTTAAATTTATTTGACTAAAATGTATGAATGTGGCTTTGCATTGATGTAAAATTGCATCTCTTTTTGTTATATTTATATAGACATATTAAAATTGAATGGACGTTCATGGTCACTTATTTTTCCTGTGATTCTTTGCAGAACTGTGCAAATTTCATCCGAGTTTTGCAGTTCATCAATGATAGTCATGTATACGCCTGTGGGACTCATAAATTTAATCCTTATGACACGATCCTTGTAAGACATGATCCTGTCAATTGACAGATGAAATTCTAACCATTTCTGCAAACATACCTATACAACATAATTCCCTTTGTACATCTGTTTTAGACTGCAAATAATTTGACAGTTGTCAGACAACCTGAGCAGGCCAAAGGTCGCTGCCCTTATGATGGGTCTGAGAGGAACACTGCTCTTTTTGTAGGTGAGGATCTGTGTGTTTCTGTTAAAGCTGTAGTAATCGCTAGTATCACAGCATCACCTAGCTTTAACAGCTTTAAGGTTAAATTGAGTGTAAAGCTGTACATTCTCAACAGTAGCAGAGGCAATCCAAGGTAAAAGTTCTTAATGTAATATGACCTGTTACAAATATCAGTACAAGCTTGTAAATACCCAGCCTGATGAAATACACATAATTACATAAAATAAGCTGTTTTCTCTTTTTTCTACAGAGACAAAATGTTATGTACCTCAACAAAGTGCATCCATATGAATGTGCATTAATTTCACTCTTTGCATGGCCTCACTTTCCACAGATGGTGAGCTGTATGCTGCCACAACCAAAGACTTTTGGGGAAAGTCTTCAGTCATCTCTCGCTTTTTCAGTAAAGAAAGACACAATTTAGTCTTGGAGGACTTGCCAAAATTACTCAATGGTAGCCTCTAATGCACTCTAAATTTGGAATAAAAATGAAATGTCCATTAATTTAAAGAAAAAATCTATTTTCTTTTTAGAACCAACATTCATCAGCACCTTCCATGTACCCAGTGAGGGTAAGGTCTTGTTCTTCTTCAGGGAAAAAGGAGTAGAGTACAGCTTCATGAACCAACTAACTGTGTCACGTGTGGCTCAAGTCTGCACGGTAAGTAGTAGTGATTCAACAATACAATATTATTGCGATGTTTGGACGCGATACCATTATACTGCGGTTAAATAATTTAAATTTTATATAAAATATAAAAAGAAATGCATATAGAAGGCAATTCATCACTAAATGACTAAAATAACTTTCATCTTTGATGCTATTATTGTGACTAATGGATGAGTTGTCATCTTTCACCACCTTTCAACTTTCCTCTGCTTTTGCAGAATGACAATGGAGGCAAACTAATCCTTCAAAAGCGCTGGACGTCATTTGCTAAGTCTCAGCTCGTATGCCAGCTGGGAAAAGATTTGACCTTTAATGTGCTCCAGGACATTATAATGGTGCCACCAGCAGACGAGAAATCACCCCATAACACACTGTTCTATGGCGTCTTTACGTCTCAATGGTCCATATAAAGCCCTACATCTCAAAACATTCTGAAAATGATGCTTGCTTTTATACTTTTATCTATGTTTATCCCTCTCTGTTGCTTAGGCCGCAAGCATCAGGGCAGTCTGCAGTGTGTGCTTTTACATTACACGAGATTATGGCAGTATTCTCAGGAACATACATGACCTACAATGCACAAAACGACCGCTGGGAAATTCAACCAAACACCAAAGGCAAAATCGGCAATGTAAAGCATGCAACCTTTCTCATCTAACTCTGCACGTGTTCTTCATCTTCAGCGAGGCTTAACTCAAATTTATTTCTGCTCATCCTGTTATCTTCTTGCAGTGTGACTCACAGACTGATGACATATTGCAGTTGGTGAAGAAGAGCTTCCTGACAGAGTCCAATGTGTACTCTGCCGATCGTAAACCTCTCTTGATATCCAGCAAACAGGAGTATAGTCGTATTACAGTGCAGAAAGTTCAGGATGGCCGCAGTCAAAATTTCACTGTCCTCTACCTGCTTAGTGGTAAGAGTTCTTAATAAGAAGCTCCTATTTCTACAACCACAACTCTACACCAAATTCTTACATTTTTAAACATATTTCTTTATAATTTTCATTGCCTTTTATTTTCTCTAGAGTCAGGATTTCTTCACAAGGCCGTCTTGCTAGAGAACAGAGTCCACATCATAGAGGAGATCCAGGTTTTTAGGCAACCGCAGATAATTAAGAGCATTCTTCTTTCAGACATCAAGGTAATTGAGCACTTTTACCTTTTAAACCTAGTGGAAGTAATTTTATTTCACATTTTATTATTTTTCTTTGCTCTATATGTCATTTGTTTTTATGTGGATGAATGATAGATTTAGTGGAAATAATTGTGCTATTTCCCACATTTTCATTATACATTCATATTTTATGATAAAATCTTCTATACTGTATTACAGAAATAGTATGATAGGTCATTGGAGTCTGCTGATGTTGAGCATCAGATCGGCAGGTTGGGTCTTGAATCTAATAGATACTTTGGTGTCTCCCTGGCAGAATGAAGTTTTTATCGGCTCTTCTGAGGGTGTGATCAGGATGCCAGTGCATAATTGCTCCTTCTATATGAGTTGTGAGGAATGTGTGCTGGCTCGAGACCCCTTCTGCGGCTGGGATACACAAGACAAAATCTGTGTCCTGGTGTCTAATACAAAGACACCAGATCTGTAAGTTTAGATCAGATCAGATTTAGATCAGTTCAGATCTGTATTATACTTTAACGTTTAACATACATTCACCAATGTTTTAAGTTTTAAGACTTGTTCCTAAGTAAGGACACAGTTTACAACTGTAATGGATTGGGATTTTACTTTATATAAAATGATGTGTGTAATGTCTCTTGCCTTGTCTCTTATCTACCTTCTTCTCCTCTCTCTTGGGTTGTGTATGCAATTGTGGACCTGCTGTAAAATAGTCGTCAGGATGTGGAGACAGCCAATGTATCAGAGCAATGTGAAAACTTGCAAATTGACCATAAACCAGTCGTCCGAGGTAAAATCATAATACCTGTTTACTTTCCATTTATTATCAACCTACTTGACTATTTTATGATTTTTGATTAATGTATGCCCCTTATCCAGTGCCAGCAACTGTTTATCTTCACCAGCTGGTCATGCTGCCTTGTCACTCTCGCTCCAACCTGGCCCAAGTGTACTGGACCTTCTCTAACCACAGCATCATACCATCGTCCCTCTACCTGCAGCTTGAAAACGGCAGCCTGGTGTTCAGCGCCTCTGCCAACACTGCTGTGGAGCTCCACTGTGTTTCAGAAGAGCAGGGCTTACAGCAGACTGTGGCCATTTTCATTCTGAGGTTACATGCCTCCCCTCGCTCAGTTCCTGGCGATCGCAGAGCACAATGTGAATCTGAAGAGATGGAGGTGATTCCTGAATCTGAGTTAATTGCTCATTTGGGTATAGAACACCCGAACGGAGATGTGTTGGCAACACAGCCAAAGGATTACTACAAGGAGATGGTGGCTGTTTCTGTTCTACTCGCAATGTGTCTCTGTCTGATTGCTGTTGTTGCAGTCAGGGAATGGAGGGGAAAACACCTTCCAGCAGATCATCAAGAGCTCCCCATGAATGTTACTGTCAATAAATCCTAAACGATCATAGTGCAGTTTAATTATGGGAATTATCTCTAGAGCCACATCCAAAACTATAAATCCTGAGAGTTTGAAATTTTTGTTCTTGAAGACAGTTAACCTCTCATCTGATGGGGTTTTGCCGTTCTGAAGTACTGAAAAGAACAGAAAAAGCTTTTTGGATGAGAGATGAACTATCCAGTTGCTTTCTTTTCAAGCTCGCAAGATTACCATGTCCTGGACGACTGAGAACCTACACAGGAATGGCAAAACTATAAAGTAGATTAACATAGATAAATAAACAATAGAAAACAGTAACAGAATAACCAGATTAATGCACTTTTGATCTCTGCATTAGCTTACATTAAGTCTCTTTAAATATAATGTTTTTTTTCCTATGATTGTGGCTTTTGAAGTGTTTGAAATTGTAATTCTGTATTGTAAAGCGCTGACATTTTAGGTGTCAAGGGGCAGATTAATACATACAGTAAAATATGGAGTATCTACAGGAAGGAATCAGATGTCATCTAGTAACTTGAACCTGTGTGTCTGTGTGTCTGTGTGTGTGTAAGAGAGAGAGAGAGAATGAAAGGAATGTTTACATATTGTCATTGTTTGATCAAATAGTGTTTTATTTTTGTACTTGATAAGAATTCACATTTTATATGTACTTACTAGAAAAGGTTTTTATTTTTTTGGTGACTTTGCATCAAACTTATGTTTGTGTGCAAAATATTCTTTTACATGTAGTGGCTACTTTGTGTATAGTAGATTTGTGTAATTTATAATCAGGCACAAATAGCTGTAAAACTTGCATTTAAAACAGGAAAGGAGCAGTCAGTAAATACCCTGCTTGGTGTGTTTCTTTAATCTCAGCAGCTTTCAGCCCAAGTCATATGGCAGTGGTGTTGATGTCAATGCTGGCACCTGCTGGTGGAGATGCGTCGGATTTCTCACTAGAAAATTCCTTGTGCTCTATAGTACTAAAGGGGATTTCTAGTGCTGTTCTATTACAATCGTTTTTGGAAGTGACTGTTAGGAATTGGCTAAGTCAATTCCATGTGTTGATTCCAGGAAAAATGCTTTTCTTGATTCTACGTTCCAAGAAGAAAATACAATCAAAGACGTCTTGTAAAAATCACAACACTGTATTGTCAAGAGATTTAGGCATTTTCCAGTAAATAGTAAGTGCAATTGAAGGTGTGAGTTGAATTCACTTATTGAATTGATTAAACAATCTGGTTAACAGGACTAAGCCTGTACCTAATTTAGGTATTTAGGATGTGCAGACTTATCAGATTAGTTTGTTATAAGCAATATTTCCTTTCTACTGTACTACAAAATATGATGGTTTATTTAACTAGACTGGCAATTAGCAGTTAATATAATTCTTAGTAGAACAGTTCTTAGTAGTCTAATCTAATTTATATGCAATGAGAAAGTCTGTCTAAAATACACCATTTCCTAAAAAAAAGTTCATACAGTTTATAATCCCACGTAGCACAAAAATGTGTTTTGCTTAGTGTGACTTTGGTAAAAGGGGCAGAAGAGATGATTGCGGACACATCCAGAACCCAGAACCAGAACCCTTATTTGTGTACACAACATAAAAGTACAGCATTTTGCCACCATGATAAATACTGACATTTAAATGTTTAACCCCTTTTAACAAGATGGACAAAAATAAGTTTACAGATTGTGTTTTATGTTTGTTTTCAAGTAGTTTATTGCATTTGGGAGTTTGTGTTTGTTGTGTTTTGTGCAGTTCCTGTAGAGTTTGATGTAAATAATTTTGATGATATTCACACACAAATTGAGTTGGTCTTCCCAGCCAATAAAAACAGAGAAAGGGACACCACCCTTAATGGGTGTGTTCAGTGGATGTCCTTTACACACACAAACAGCTTCTTGCTATCTTTGTGAGGGCTTTGTGACTCCCATAAATAGTTGATTTAATTAATAAAACACCTAACATAGAAACCAAGCATAATGATAAAACAAATTCCTTATAAGGACCAGTCTTCACACAAAAATGTCCTCCCAAAGCCACAAAAATCAGATTTTTCAGGAAATCCTCACAAATATCTAAAAAACCTCCCCTAACACACACACGCAGGCGCAGACAGAAGCTGTTTAACCTTTTGTAGTGCCATAAACACACAACCTGGCATTTACACACATGCATACACACAGGCTATTTAGCAGGGTAAAGTCCCACAAACATATACTGTACATGCATTACTTGTTTAACATGCTATATTCCCACAAACACACAATCACCCTCACACAGGCATTAGCACATGCTATAGTCACACAACCTGCAAACACACACACACCCAAACACACACACACACACACACACACACCGTATAACATGCTGTAGTCCCACGAACACACAACTTGCTCCAGAGTCCCTGAAGCCGGCACAGCCGCAGCGCATGTTCAGTGTTCAGTACTGCGGACTGCAGGTCAGACGAAAACACCAGACTGCGCTTTACGATCTCCCAACCCCTTTACATAATTCATAACCGAGTTAAAAATACACTCTGCTGCCATGCCATGCTGTAGGGGGCTTGGTGTGGAATAAAAGACAAGGAGCTGGCTTAAGTTTTCTTCCTCGTTTCCTCCTCCCGTGATTACATCAACGCTGCCGCATCGCGCCCCCTCCTCACACCCACATCCAACATTCCTTCTGCACAACTCCAGCCACACGCAAGGTAAAAAAAAATCCATCTCACTAATGCATCACACATATTCGCATTGCATGTGTATATTCTTACAACCCAATCTCTAAACTTTATGTGCAAAGATTACGGTTAGATTGCGATGGATGTCAGTCGAGCGTCTCTCTGTTGTTTTTCATCTGAGAAATGTCGTATTGCTTGGTAGGCTCGTAACAGTCCCATTGCCTGATTTTGTACTGATCGGAGTTGTGCACACAGACCGAGCAGAATGTCGCTGTATCCGTCTCAAGTCAAGGCATTTAAAAGCGTGGAACCCAAAACCCTGGGGGTGAGTTTCTTTTTGGCGCTCCATCTGTGATGTTAAGACACTATAGCAAAGACTATAAGCCAGATATTGATTCCTGTAACTACATTGTTAGAGCAGTAGCGATCGGTAAATAAGTGTCTTAATGTTTCACTGAAATGTATTATTGCAATATTGATTGTAATTGTGAGAACATTGTTTTGTTGATATATAGCAAACAAATGCTAAAACGTGAGCTACATAATTAACAAAACTCTATAAAAATAAAACGAGGATGATGAAATATATTTCTCAAATAATTTAATTGATAAAAAGCAACCCTCCCTATCCTAGGAAACGCCCTGATCTAGAACATCTCTCGCTCTCTCTCTCTCTGACACGCAGACACGCACGTAAACAAACAAGCAAGGTGGAGCAGCTCCCGCAATAATCCGACTTTCGTAATTTTAAGTTTTCTTTTTCAGAGCAAAAGGCAAAAACAGCTAGTGTGTGATTGACAGAATGCACTAATTGTGGTCAATTTGCATGCAACAAGCATTTCAATGTAATGGATAGCATTTGAGAAATTGTAATTATTTTATTCATTAAGATGACACTAGATATAGTATCAATTTTTCCTCATTATTGGTTTTCTGTAACACCTTGCATGGGTCACAAACGTGAGAGTCTGTTGTGCCCTTAGGGATGTGATTATGTCTTTGCCCAGTGGCACTTTAATGTCTTTGCAGACCTAAGCTACAGTATGGCCCATTTCTCTTTACTGTAGGCAGTAGAGATCATTATTGGCGCTCTGACAGTCATTCTGAGCACGATCGTGTACAAATTGCACTACCACATCCAGCGGGAGATCATTATCCTTATCATCAATGGTGCTCAGGTAAGGAACAAGTCGCGGCATATAGTTAAACTTGTTTAAAAATATATATTTTGACAAATATAATTAAAAATAGTGATGTAGTTGTTGCTGAGGTGGCCCAAATTGCTGTTGTTAGCAACTAAATAAAGTGAAATAATTTTTCCTATGTTTGCTTTGAGTTGTCACTAACTACAGTAAATATAATGTTTAAATGACTATGTATTGTGTTTAAATTGAAAGATCTATGGTGAATGCTGTGGATATATTTGAGTTGTTTTAATGAATTCAGATTTTGCTCCTCAACTTCAGTAATTTGACCTGTTGATGTAATTCGGATTTTACATTTTTTATTCCATAAAGCTTGGTATAACTGGAATTGTCTTGGTGCATGCTGGTAGGAGACCTTCTAAATGTCTGGTATGTTGTTCTGTATTCTCTGTATTCTTTAAAGCTTTTTATGCATGTCCTTGATCATATTAATTTGTAGGATTGGTAAATAACTGATACAAAATAACTTAGAATAAAGATTTGGCACATAATGTTATTAGTAACAGTTATTATAATTCTTAATATTTCTATGAAACAAACATATTTAATATTATAATTGTGATACATATCAGTATTTGAATAAATGTTGTATAATATTGTATTGTGAAAACATGCTGAAAATGCAGTTTCGAAACTTGGCCAACACAGACTGCAGACCAATAGCCTGAAGCTTGCGACTTCAGCACTTTGGACTGCTCCTTTTCACCCTCACACACTGCAAAGAGGCAGACTTTACTATCCTATAAAAACATTAAGTTTTATTCAGTTTCTCCTGATAATCAACACTATGCAACAAAGCACAGTTTACCAGAATGAACAGTTGATTTTTGTTTTGTAAAGGAAAAGCTTTCTCTGATCGGTGTGAGTTCTGCTGCACGAGTGTCTCGATATGCATGGATAAAAATGCTAAGCATTCACCTCAAAGCCTGATTTATTGTCTCTGCACCAACATCAGATGTCTAAAACTTCCCCTTTAAGCATTACAGCATTTACAACTGGAGTCAAATCAAAGCTGCAGCTTCTTTTTTCCATCTTCTGCTTTTATTATTATTATTATTATTATTATTATTATTATTATTATTATTATTATTATTATGTGTATTATTATTATTATTATTATTATTATGATGTTTGATATAATAGGCTCATAGCCTGGATTATAGCTGGTCCTCTTCAACAGAAAAGTAAAGGGTAATTATGAATGTATTATAATTATGTTTAAGGATCTAATCTAAAGATTTTGTTTTTCCATTTCCACAGATTAGCACGACCATTGTTTTGCAGTTGCTTCAACAGCAGCCTTTGACATTGTTGTTGGGTTTTGGCCTCATGGCCGAACAGCCTTTCGAGGAAGTCCTACTATTACAGAGACACTAGAGGTAAACATATTACCTTTCTTAAACACCTGACACTTCTGTTCACCCAGTCTTCCATCACTCAATAAGCCTGGCCTTCAAAGACAAAAGCAATATTAATGCAGCTTAGTTTCTTTAATAATCTATACCCATTAGGCAAAACCAAGATCAAGAATAATGTTGAACACTCTGTACGATGCTCAAATTGGAAATGTTATACTTCAGAACACTTGGTGAAGTTTATCATTAGGATGACATCTGAATTTTTGTATACTTTCTCAGCAAATTATTGGGGCATCCCCTGAATGTGTTAAAATTATTATGCAATTATTTCTTCTTTTAAGATAACCGGAAATTAGATAATTCTAAAGAGGCAACATGGTGTAGAAATGTAACAACTGTGCTGAAAAATAATCTTAACTCAAGTCCGATAAAGCATGCCATTAGTATGGTGAGAGAGGTGTGACTCCAGGCTCTGCCCTGCTCGTTTCAGTGGTGTTGTGACCCACTCCATTCGGTTTGGGCTTGCTGTGGAGAAGGAGAGAAAGGGGGTCAGAAGGAGGTGAGTTATGTTCTGTGTATTCATGTGCTGAGTAGTCTAATCCTAAAGTAGTCTGAAGTAGTCTAAGTAAACATCATTTGGAAGGCTGATTATGAAAACATATTCGCTTTACTATTAGGGTATGCAACTAAGGATCTTTCTTTCTTAGATTTTTTGACAATATAAACATTGAACGATGTCAGTGAAGTATAACATTTTAGACATCTAACCCATTATGCCCTTTTCTGACTTTTAAGACATGCACTGAATTTTAGCCCTTCAGCGTTTATGTATTATGTACTTAAGAGTTCGGTCCCTGTGTTAAAAATGAATGTTCTTCTTTGCTTATGTGCGCCTACAGTTTCTAGTGAATGGCATTTTGTGTACACTGATTGGAGCCTTGGTGCTGGCTTGTATTATTGGTTTGATTGTGGCACTTTTGGATTATACACTGTCTGTGAGTGCTATAAAAGGTAGCACAATCTTGCATTACAAGTCATATTATTATTGTAATCCAGTCATGAAAAGTTGATTGGGCTCACAAGCATGCTGATTTGACCAACATTAAATAAGTCCAAATAAAGCAAATAAGTCCAGCTCAAAAGCATTGAGTTTAGGTTTCATATACTATATACCCATAACAACATACATAGTAAAATGTGTGTTTAGAGCTTCCTGAAGTCAAAATGGTTTTGTTCTGATTCATGAATGGTCGTGACATTTTTCACTTCTCCTCACTCTTTGTCTCCAGGAGTTGACACCTATTCCAGACTCTGCTGCAAACCCAAAGTATGGTGCTGGGCAGGCCAGGTCTGCTTTACTGCGCTGGGAACTGACAAAACGAAAGACATTTACAAACTAAGGTCAACAATTTCAGCACAGATTCACACCAATCAAAAGAGACTGTTTCAACTCTAAATCAGTCACACAGAAACTTTTGTGACAGTGTAAATAATAATTTGTATGTAGAAAAATGACTGGATTGTCGGAAACATGACTAGTTGTCTTTAGCCGTTTTCTCACTTTCTGTCCACTTTTGATGGCTTAGCTAAGTAGTCATTAGGACACTGTCCATTCTTGCGCTAATAGACAGTAGCTTCTTTGCATGAAAAATACTTAAGTAGTATCTGCTAAGAGCTGTGAATGTTATAATACTGAGGCCGTAGAGGAAAGTGTTTTTTGAAATGTCAACACATAGCAAAATAAGACAGACTGCTCTTATAATACACATTTGTGTTGGACTGCAACTTCTTGAGGATCACAGACATTAAAAGGTAAATTGGTGCACATTTGATTAAGACAAGCCTGCTACTTAGTGCTATAGGACATCATTTGCATGAGCGTTGATCGATTTACAAAATTGCTCAAATAAGAAAATACTTTTAGACAATACTTGTCCATGTTTTCCCTTAAAAAACCTGTACACACAGGAATCAAATTACATTGACGGGATTGAATCATTAAAGTCTTTTTGTAAGAAAATACAACCATGTTAGTTTAATCTTTTCACCAAGAACATCTGAACGACTTGAAGAACTAGAATGGAAACTTGATAAATATTGTTCATTATTTTCTAGTAGACACTTTTGGAAATGAGAATGTTTTTAAAGCTTTGAAACTAAGTCATCTAAATAGTAACACATGACTGGCATTGCTTGGCTTTTTTGTCATCTTGTTTTATCTTTACTGATACTTCAGGAAAGCTACGATGACTGCCAACTTTATAAGTGCCACCACTTGTGACCAAAATTATGGACACTCAAATAACAAAATGTCAGAGGTTGAACTCTCATCCAAGGGCTCAGCTGGTGTTGTAAAATCCTCCTGTGGAAGCATGTGTTGTCAGTTCACGATACTGTTTGTGTCAGTATATCATTGCCTTTATGACAGCATGTGAGATGTATACATTATTGCCTGTATTATATGGTTCTTTATATGTAGTGCAGTAAAAAGAAAATGTGAACACATACATGGGTGTTTATGGATGATTGATATTTAAGAAATAAATACAGTTTTATGACTAGCCGTTTGTAGAATAATTATGTCAAAAATTATCATTTTTATTTGTTTACTTTATTAAAAAAGAAATTTTCTTGCCTGTTGGCTTTTATTTTTTGCAAAATGTTCTTTGAGCTTTGATTTTTGAAAAAATCAGCCGCCATTTTTGGAGGATACTCTTACAGACTTCTGGACGGAATCGATCTTATGCTCAGTTTGGGGAAGTTTGTGTCTCAAGTTAACAGGTTCTTCCGTACATTTTAGATTTAATGTTTTGGTCTGTGGGGTGCATGATAAATCCGGTGGTGAGGACCGGCGTTCCCGGGATTTAGTTAGTATTTTACTGGATAACATTTTTGGGTTTTTTTTTACCATTAAGGTAACTCAATTTCTGCTGGTTCTAATGAACCCAGAGCTCCTAAATAAAAGCTGCTCACAAATGACACACTGGTAAAAAAAAAAAAATGGAGAAGGTGCGAAAAATCCTTGTACATTTATCCAAGGATAACACTTGGTACCACCAGTGTGCTCGGTTTATTGCAGGTCGAGTGAGCTCTTTGTCTTTTTCCAGCACTTGTTTCTCCAACCAATTCTGGAAGCACACACATAGGACTAAGGAGCCAGTGGTTTTAAATGAATGCTTGACTATATTATCCACTTTTTTATTCTAGAGTATTACCCGGACAATTCATAGAAATCTGAGGACCAAGCCACATGGTGCTCTCTCGAAAATAATCGATTTATTTGCGTAGAGGAAATCAGGAAAGGAGCCGTGACTCTTAAGGTTAGCACACAACATTCTACGGAATCTATGGAGTTAGCATTTTGTCGTTTTAAATGACGTGTCGATTTTATATATATATATATATATATATATATATATATATATATATATATATATATATATATATATATATATATATATAATATATAAATCGAGGACTTGCTTGCTTGTCACGTAAAGCTCTCGTTTTGTCTGTGGTTGAAACTCTCTGTGTGCCTACAGAGGGCGCCATTCTGCCCAATCAAGTGGCTCTCTGAGGCGGAAGCGGCTTCGCTGCCGCCGCACACGCAGAGCCGTGGTGTAGATGTGGGCGTGGCCGTGTTGCTGCAGTCAGCCAATCAGAGGCTGTTGCTGACGAGGCGCGCTCCAGCTCTGAGGATTTTTCCCAATGTGTGGGTGCCTCCAGGTGAGTGACGCAATGAGGCGCTGCTGTTTGTGTTGTGCGCATTTCTCACCTACATACTTTTACGTGTACATCACGAAATGTGGACCTGGTTGGTTCCTATGACTGTGCAAAAAAACTTAGCACTGTCCTGAATGACTGCGGTAAAGTTAAGTTTTATATTGGACACAAGAAACACATGCTTAAAATTCTTAAATTCTTCATAACGGCTCTACTACAGACTGACATAAAATGATTTGACTGTTGTATGTTCTTTCAAAAGGTTTTGACAAACATGCTTGAACTTACACTTCAGTCTTTCCTAATCAGTCTGGGTTTAAGGGCCCAATGATGCTGTTACTGGCAGTAGGATAGAGATTGATTTTAAGCTATGATCTCTATGTCCGTAGGTGAGTATCTTGCCACCACCACCACCACACTAGTTTATTGTAGTAAACACAGAAACAAGTTAACAGAAACCTCTTATCGTTCTTGTTCAGTAATGAACAATAAGAAATAATGTAAAATGTTCAGTTAACAAAACCACTTTTTAACTTTGCAACAACATGATATACTATGTACATAATGGGTAGAATACTTAGTAAAATGATCTTAATAAAATTGCTCAATTAATGACAATGGTCCCTTGCAAATGGATGGTTTCAATTTTCAAATGAAAAACGAGCCATAGTTACCTGATGGCATATATTTGAGTTAAACATTAGTGGGGTTAACATTGGATATTTGTATCACTGTCACATTTGTCACTGTACCAAATTATTATCTGCATTCTTTTACTTCAATAACCTGAGCATGTTATTATGGATATATAGCCAGAACTGAAATTACTCTGAGATTATCTGTTCCGTATGGATATTTGGGATTACGAAGATGGAGCGAGTCCAAGACTGCTTTACCTGTGTATTAAAGATTGCTCTGCTTTTCCACAGGTGGCCATGTGGAACTGGATGAAAAGGTGCATGCTAAAGTTCTTGTTACTCATAGATTTTGGAAAAAATAACATTGGGATAATTTTTCTGTAATATACAAAAATTAATTTTAACCAACTACTTTAAATAGCTCAGTTTTTGGGAATTATTATTCTGTCATGATTGGGTGAGGGGTGTTCATTTGCATAGAACATAAAAATAATAAAAAAGCTGAAAAGTAATATTTTACTCAGAAGCTCCAACCAACGTTGACATTATTCAAGAACGCTTACATCTGAGTATATTGTTATATTAAACAGGCATTTCTTAGATTAGTTATGTAAAATGAGAATTAGAAGTGTTTGTGTTAATTTATGTAACTAGATATTACATCCTGTGATGCGCTCATTGTAGTGACACTGCTGAAAATGTCCACCCCAGTTGCATATCACAGCATTTTTATGAATGGGCTTCCTTTTGTACTTTCTGATTAAAAGATACAGTTTTACTCCTTTTTATTTTACACCGCCCTAACATTTTAAATAATTTAACAGATAACTTTTTTAAAATCAGAGATAACGCTATATATTTCATAAACATTACCATGCCCTCTTTCCTTTTGTTTCTGTTAGCTGCTGGATGCAGGCCTGAGGGAGCTGAGGGAGGAGACTGGACTCGAGCTCAGCCCTGCCGACATCTCCTCCTCTCAGCTGCTTGGCCTCTGGGAGGTGAGCTCAGCCTGACTGCTGAAAGTTCACTTTTGCACTGATGGCTTTTGCTGACACTAACATTATTGACTATTGCACTGACTTGCGCAAAATGTTCCTTTGAGACCCTGGCACAGAAAGTTGTATTGGATTTTGTGAGCCAGCGGTCATTATAACCAGAATATGCCAGCATGTTGAGTCTAGGCCTGTATTTCTCAACTCTAGTCCTGAAGACCAAATGGTCTGCACAAAATTGCTATTTCAAGCACCAGCACAGTCAAACTCTACATTGATAATTAGCTAGTTTTCGGTTGATAAAGCCTGATTATGAAGCTCTTTACGTCTTTGAATGTCAAATTATTTTATAAACTGAGTTTAGAGATCCTGTGCTTAAATGGATTTGGATCTATTATACTGTGTTAGTGTGTTAGTTATATGTCTTAGTGAATTTTTCTTGGATATTGGTCATATTAACAGTTTACATTTCGATCGGCAGTCTGTGTACCCGCCCATGCTCTCTAGAGGAATGCCCCAAAGACACCACATTGTCACGTACATGCTTTTATCTACTCATCTTACACACCTTCAACTCCAGGTAAGACAGCTAAACTGGCTGTATCCTGTATATCTTCATCACTAGTGATAATCTCTAGCATCATTTACATGTTTTCCTGTTTCTCCATAGTCTTGTTTAAGGCCACAGCCTGAGGAGGTGAGTGGCTGTGTGTGGGTTGATGCGAATCTTGTAAAGGCCATCGTGTCTGCTGTGGATGGAGAGGACGAGTCTGTTCCTGTAGCTGCTGAGTTGCCTCAGTATGTCAGGTACTCTGCTTTACAATAATGCTTTGTTAAATTCAAGATGTTGGAACTTGTGTGCTTAGTGTATTTAATACATATATGTGCCTTCAATTGTCAAAAGTAGTTTTAGTAGCTGTTCCCTGATACTGGAAGTAAAATTGACCATCTCTGTGCTGCTGTTTTGGTTAGTGTGTCAGAAGTGTCCCCTGAGGGAGAGATGAGGGAGTCCATGTTGCCGGTCTCTGTGTTTTGTAACCGAGCACCAGCTCAGGGTGAGGATGTGGAGCGGGTCAGCACCGGAACCAAATATGCCTTAGAGCTTTGGCTGAAGACCCTGGAAGTTCAAAAAATGTCTAATATGTAGCAGACATTCTCTCTCATAACTGATCTGTGAAATCAGTGCCTCTGTGATTACAGCACCACCTACAGGACCGAAGACATTTTTGTTCTTTATGTTTGGTTTCTCTGACTCGATATCTGTAAGTTCAGCTAATTACTTGATGCTGATGTTCTGATTTGATGTTATTTTGCAAATGATTGCATCAAAACATTTTTAGGATTTCTGCTTTTGACATTTTTTTTTACCAGTCGGTAAGAATGAAAATATTATGTGAGCCACAAGGAGGCAGTAAAGACATTGATATGTTGCCATCCTGTTTTCTACACTTACACAGGAACCCTTGTGAAAAGTGGGTAACAAATATAGATGTACATGCATACTTATTACTTATATGATTTTGTTCATTTATTCTACTACATTTTGTCTATTTTCCACCATGAATATAGAGACCAGCCAAAATGTGTTGTTTTATAAGGAAGCTTCTTCATTATGTTAAAAAGGTGGTATTTGGGTTAAAATATAGGTCATGTAAATGAAAATGTGCTTGTATACAACAGTGACACATGGGCCATTGACTGACTGATGGTTGGACAAAGAGTGTGACCACTCCTGCACTGTCAGAAAAGTTATTTGGGTCACAGCAGAACTACTTGCCTATGTTGCTACAAGCTGCTATTCCTGAAATGAATGGATTTTAATTTTGTAGCCTGTACAAATCATTTGTTTAAAAATGCAAGACCATGAATGTGAAGATATTTGTGCGTTTAAATCAACGGTATTTAGGAGACCTTCTTATCCAGAATGATTGCATTTCTTAATTACATGGACAGTTTCCATAAAGCAACGCATTACTCATGCTGTTGGAGGTAGGATTTGAACCCACTACCTAACTACTGGGACACCACCTCTTGGTCTGTAGTCAAGTAAGCGATCAATATGTCGCCACCATCATTAATGTGTGTGATTGCTGTAGCAGTATGTGCATGAGAATCGATCAAGCTTCAATCCTAGAACATAAGCAAACATATAAAGCCTTTGTACTATTGCAAAGCGTCACTTACTGGGTCAGACAGACATTAGCGGAGGAGGAGGATATCCTGTCTGTGACTTCGTACTTTTATTGGTGTTGACTTTAAATTATCTAACAATATCAGCAGAGAAATCTTGAAGCTTTCAAGAGTTACGAGCAATCCGGACTACTGCCTGTTTATCCAAAGATTGTGTTGTGTTGTT
Organism: Distichodus sexfasciatus; assembly: GCA_032718565.1. Lineage (NCBI taxonomy): Eukaryota > Metazoa > Chordata > Actinopteri > Characiformes > Distichodontidae > Distichodus > Distichodus sexfasciatus. The sequence continues at coordinate 451,637 of JAVGVS010000008.1, read as the reverse complement.
TTCACACAAATAACGTAGTGTTTTTTAATGCTTCAGTTGTAGTCAATCCCTTCTTCTGTCTGTAACTAGGTAAATGATTCAAGGGCAAATGTACACAAACAGAAAAATATTTTATATAATTATTTTACTGGGGGGTCTATGGTAATACAGCACATTTTCAGGCATTTAAAAATCAATTTACTTTTAATCTCTTAATATTACAGGATTATGTTTTTTCCTCAACAGTTTTCACTTAGCAATATTATCCAGGCTGCATTACTTGTCAGACTTGGTGTGAACAAATTATACGGTATGTCACACCTTTCTTCTGATAGCACTAATGTGAGATAACTGTTTACCATCACTGTGACATAATGCACATTTTTATTTCATGTGCATGTCCACTTCTGCCACCACAGCCACAGACCTCAGCTCCATGATCCTTAACATTATGTTCTGAAGCTGAAGACAGTCTGTTGCAGACAAGTTAATGGCATTAACATTTATGGCAGACGCTCTTAGACAACTTAAGGGTTTTGCTCAAGGACCCAATGATTTTGGTGCTGAAGGTTGGATTCAAACCCACAAATTCTTAGTCCAGAAGCAAGGATCCTGACCATGGCATTAACTCAGAATTCCATCATGTGGCACCACGTTGGGTGCCACCAGTGATTCACATCTACAAACACCATTAGGAGAATGATATCATACAACTAAATTTTGCTTAATCATTTTTAATGATTCAATACTTATCAGTTTCAGCCTCACCCAATCTGGGCATTCCTGGCAAAATCAGGGTGTGTGCAGCAAGAGGGAGATAAGTCCCAAGATAAAGCACAAACGTAGTGAAATTCTGTTTTTCTCGATCCATGTCCTGTACTGTATCAGACACATATGTTAGGAGAAATCTTAACAAATCTGTATCAGCATGTTTCATACATAAAATAATTGTAGAAGATTTGTATTCTGGCATCCACTTGAGTTTTTTGTTAAACACTGGACTGAAATACTTGATTCATACTTCATAATACACATTTTGTTTATAATAAAGACTGTCTCTGTTGCTTAAGATGTATAAATATTAACCTTTCTCTGCCTGCTTGATATCTCTGTGGTGTTTATAGGAATTTCTGAGCCGGTCCCATCCACACAAAGGCACCTTTCTGTTAGTACAATAGTAACCCTCGGGGCTCAAGTGATACAGACACTGGACTCACCTCAATTCAGAACAATTAAACTAGAATGGAAGACTTAGTTACGCCCTATTTCTGTATTCAAAAATATGACTTAAACTTGTCTCTTTTTTAATAATAAATATCTTTAGAAGTATGTTATATAATCTTACTTTACAGCATAGTGGATGTGACAATTAATGAGTTGTTTTGAAGCATGCAACATTTATTAAAGGAATAAAAATACAGTACATACACAACTATTGTCATTACAACCAGTTATTTACGCAAATTCATAGTCATACAGTTAATTGAGCTTGTGCAAAATTATTTACATAAAAAAATTGAGACAATTTCTGATACAGCTTTTCAGTATATAAAGGACCCTGCTTGAAAATTTGAATTACAACGTGTACGAGATTTCCATGGTGCCACTTTCAAAGGTGCAGTGAAAGCCTAAAGAATGGATGGTTGAAATGACGGAAAGACAGAGAGAGACCGAGGACAGGCCAAACAAATCACCTGAATATAATTGTGCAGCAACTGTGTGTAAATCATGACATGCTTCATTGCATAATTTCAAGTTTCTGCATTTAACTTCAGGCCAGAGTGTAGCATTATCACTGGTTCACCACATACATCCCAGTCCGGTTTTTCGGTGGCTTCTCAGAGTCAGAATCCTGCTGATGAAAATATGTTAATGGTGTTAATGAAATAATATGTTAACTGAGATATTTGACCCTACACATTGTTACGTATCTTATGTCAACTTTATGACTGACAAACATGCCATAACATTTTACGTAACTGAGGAACTAGAAAAAAACTATCTTTGATGTAAACTTCAGGTGAAAGCTTTATGAAGAGGCCAGGACTAAATCTCCATGAACTGCTAAATGTGAGCTGGTTGTAGTGAAATCAGCATGCAGTTTTATTTACACCCTGTCAAAGGACCCTTTGTGTAGGGGAACTGGAGCAGGACGACCCACTGACTTCAAACATAGTCATAGAATAATTACATATTTATTGTAGTAAAATTGTTTATCACTCAAATACTCTTTTTAATTAAATTCATAGAGCAATTAAGTCATAAACAAATGACAGTTTCTTTCAAATTCCTTTCAAAAATTGTCTGTTGTATTAGATTGGCTGATATCATAGACCCAAGACAATGGTAGTTCTGACTGAACAAAGATACGCCAAAAGGTCAGATGATGACCACAATTCTGTGTATTCTGGGACACACAGGATTAAGTCCATTTGTTGGTCAGGCCTTCAGCTTTTTGCTCTAAGCGCTGTGTTCGGGCTTAAACGCAGACAGTGCTGTGTGAGGTCTGATAAGGAGACAGCTCCAGGGCAGGTAGGGAAAGACAACCTCAGAGTGGGAGTAGAGTTTCCCACGCCTCAGGTTTCTTTGTCAAAGATTGCCAGGCACAAAAGGAGGCCTATACAGGCACGGAGGGAAGTGGGACTGCTTGCTGCCAAGATGCATTTGTGCTCACATGTCGTACCTGGATGGAGATGGAAATTTGGGGGAAGGCTAATTCCATGCAGGAGGTCTACTGTTACCTCCCACATTACCTCTTTATAACTGAGGCTGACAGAATCAAAAGCAAAGCTGTTTATTGTTTATTGCTTGTTAGCGTTCTTCCTCACAAAATATCACGCATTGTCAATGGTTATGGTCTTAATTATTCCATCTTAATTGTTCCTTAAAACTTGATTAGGGTTAGGGTTAGGCTCATATGGTTTGGTTTCAATTTGCCATATGATATATCCATTTTTGGGTGCATAGCTACTTTGTTTAGTGCTTCCTCCCATAGTCTAACACAATGTCAGTGGTTGTGTTAACTGGGCCTCTACAGTTATACTCAGTTGGTCAGCTTTAAGTTGGTCACCATCCCCCTCTTATCTATTAAAACCCTTTAAAATTTTGATCTGCTGCAGAATTATAGGTAAAACCAGCTTGCCCAATGGCATCATGACCCAGCAAATGACCACTACAAATGTTCAAATCTGGTCTAATCAAAGTGAGCATACCTTATTCCTAGATACCTTAGATGCTTATAACCCTCCATATTTGCAGATGCAGTGATGCTCCACCGGATGATGGTGGAACAGTGGTCTTAGTGACTGAAAATCTGTGTTGGTGATCATAAGACTGGGGTGTTTTAAATCCCAGAAATCACCGTAGTGCCCCAGAACAAGACCTTTTAACCCCAAATTGTACCAGTGAGACTGTCTCTGTTATTATGGAATGAAAGTTGCTATGGATAAGAAAGAGTGTCAGCTAAAGAGTAATTGTAAATGTGCTCTATGCAAACTCTAAAGACTGAGTCATAGCTCTGTAGTGCATAGGAAGATTCACTCACCGGTGACTTGCTGTTTTGCGAGTCATACGTGCTATGAGTGGAGTACAAGGGAATTTCTGGGTTATAGTAGCCCGGAGGGTCCGGTTCAGTGACGTTCATGAAGCCACGCCTTTTCCACCAACAGCACCAGCACAGCAGCTGTGAGGAGGAGCATGCTTTGTTTCCACAAAACTCATTTTAAAGTAAAAGCATAGAGGCACGAAACAAGACTTGGAGATGGGAGTGATGAGTAAAATAACATCACAATCACAGGGAGGTTAAGAAAATCTTTTATGGACATCATAGTATCAGTACAGATCTCCTTTTTATGTTACAGTATAAGCACCGCGGTGTCCTTCTAGTGAAGCAAGGAATCATTCAAGAGCATTGTAGTATCATCACATATTTGCAAAATCTGAGAATCTGAGTGATTTGATTCAGAGTCTATGTGAGGCTCACCAGAAGAATGAAGAGAAGAAGGAGTAGGAAGAGTATAATGGCTGCCAGAGCCAGGAGGGCAATGCCCCAGCTTGGTACACCTTGATCTCCCGCTGTGCCAGTCGCTGTCGAGTCTGGATTGGGCCGTGATGAGTCGGTCGTGCCGGACCCTCCGGGTCCCACTGGCTTCAAGGTTGCATCTCCTCCAGGGCTTTGCGAATGATTGGAACTTGGCACATTTGAGGTGTTCACCGGATGTGACGTTGTGTCATTGCCAAACGCAGGGCTAGCCGTACCATTGTGAGCGGTTGAGTCGTTGAAGGATTGAGAAGTGCTATTGCTCAGTGGAAAATGGGGAGCTGTGTGGTTACTCTCATTTGCTGTGGTACTTGAGTCAGGTGTTGTGTGTCCACTTATAGTATGAGTTGTGGAATCTCTGTGTGAAACTGGATCTGTGCTGGTATGTCTGGTGGGACTGGTGTGTGTAGTGATTGTCGTATTGGTGGCGTGTGTGGGATCGCTGGTAGTGGTATGGGTGGTGTGTGTGGCTGTGGTGCCATTGGTGTTGTGTGTTTCTCTACTGATAGTGGTGCTGTCTGTAGCATTAGTGGTAATTGTGCTGTGTGAGGGTGTGGTGGTGATTATCTCTAAAGGGAGTGTGGCAGCAGAGGGTTCTTGATCTGTAGAAGAGGATGGAGTCACTTACAAACAAGTTGTAAAGAATGGAGAATAACGTCTATTCTGTGTATTAAATTATGATCTGAAAAATTAACTTGTGAAAATCTTAAACACTCACTGTTTATTTCTATACGAATAATGATTCTGCTCAGGAATTAATGTTTTATTTACCAATAGTATAGCTGATGTTAAGATCCAGTACTGTAGATGGATGTGTAATATAATTTTCAGCAAAGAGAATTTTCACAATTTGCTCATTGATTTGAGCAGAGCGAAACACGGCAGTGGAGCTGGCAATCACAGATCCGTTGCTGAGGAAAAGTTGAAATTATGCTTTATTACAGTATAAATGAACTATATATTATTAGTATATAGGTAGAGAATTTACAATAATAATGTACTTATACTATAACATAACAATATGACATGCACCTGCAATAAAGTACTTGAACTAAACTTTTATTTCTATTTAAAATTTATTTACCTGAAAGTCATGTCTGCAATCCCTTGAAATTCAACTGGTGTATTACTATAGGTACTGTTAAACTTGACAGAGAGAAGCAAATTAGGCATTTTTGAAATGTATTTATCTGTCTAAGAAATGCATAAACATAAATTATAATGCAATACACATAAACGCTTGCACAAAAATGCCTGTAAATTCTTGGTTTATCAATATGTAATAGTTTGGATAGTTACAGGGTGCAGTTGCCTATTTGAATGACTCAGTGAAGAAGGTTTATATTATGGCCTCTGAGTCAGCAGGTCCTGCAGGCCTGTTTTTTTCTGAAACTTTTGTTTGAAGAATCTTACCACGTTCTCAACTTCACTCCGCAGAATTTTGTAGTCCATTGACTGTGGATCCTTAAGTGAGTCATTGTAAATCCGGTTGGTGATTTTGATACCAATGATGAAAGCAGTGGAAGCCTGGGGTGTTGTTGTGCTAACTCCAGGAGCCACTGTGACATTATCAACCAAAAAAACTCCTGCAAACATTTAGATTCATGATTCATGATTCATGCAAAAAAAATTGTAAATATAAAATAAAATCAAAAATACTTTTTTATAAGAATATGCAAGAATATGGTGTAAAGACAATTCACTCTGATATTTCATCGGTCTTATTTTTGGTCTGTTTATCCATCCATCCATCCATCCATCCATCCATCTATCCATCTATCTATCTATCTATCTATCTATCTATCTATCTATCTATCTATCTATGTAATTAAAATGATCTATTAAAATTATTTATTAAAATTGTTTGTTCTACTTTAATAGTCATCACTTTTCTCTTCCCAATGGATATAATTCAATAATTCTTTGTTATAATCCTTGAATTTAAATAACAACTGCACACTGGCCAATTCACAGTTCCTATTAATATAAAAATAACATTTGGGTGAAATAGAATAATTATAAAGTATTTAACTATCATTGCAATTTTATGTGCATAAAATAGTTTTATGACAAAAGTTCACACAATGGGAATTATATACTGACTTCAATCATGTCATTTACAAGAAGAAAAATAGTCTTACCTGCAAGAAACACTAAGGCCCCTATAGTCCAATACACAGATATTTCTTTCCTCATGATGTATTTTCACTCAAAGCTGTTAGTTCTACCGCCTGTAATCTCTCCTGGTCAGGTCCGAATAAACCAGTGCTTTGGGCAGAATGGCTAGCTACAGGAGGGAACAGGCTCTTTATTGTTAGAGCACCTGTGCAGGTAGTGCAGCCAGTGGGCTGGAACCCAAACCTGCTTAATCAGTGCACCACCTTCAAGCTGGTTGTTTACTTTTGGACAGAACGCTGAACTCATTTCGGTGTGAACATTTTAAAAATACAGCATTGTTTAGGATGGACTAAAGGACTTCTTTTTTGACTTTGTGTGATTTCTCATTTATTTTGATAAGACAAACAGATCAGCAGAACAGTATATGGGATTTAGAGAAACTCTTTCATCCCTCAGTCCAAATGCCATTTGCTCTGCAGTGCCCACTAGTGAATTACTTTGGAGCTTCATTTTGTACAATAGTGTTAAAACCAGTCCCCACTTTTAAGATTAAAATGCTAAAAGATTTTAAATGAGAAAGAATTTAGATTTTTTTTTTTCTTTTTTCTTGGAATATAATGGGTGGTGTTGTCTGAAACTGTTAGGGATTGTTGACATTAGATTTCTACTATTATGTCTTGTATTGAAATTCCTACTGTTATTATTTAATTATAATTGTGAAAGCTCAATTAAGATACATGTGGAGAAAAGAGTTGTAAAATTGTAAGAATTTAGCACTAGTAAATGCATCTTACAAGTTATTTTTCTTTTGTTACATTTTATTTTAATGCAATGTGAAACCTCACCTTCAGCAAACCAAACTGATCCAGCTGACTTAGTTATTCTTAACAATTAAGCCCTAGGTATGATTAAGTGTTCCCGCACATTCTCTATTGCACATTTTTGTGGCACATTTTTATTGCTCATTGTTCATTTCCAATATTGCCCTGTGTTGATTTATATACTATACGTGTTATTTAAATATATAATTTCATTTTGTAGACAGACAAAGCATACAGCCTACACAAGCAAGTTGTAACAGTTCACAGAAAGTTTCTTGGTAGGTTTGTTCTTTGCGGCTTTTAAAAAGAGGTCATGAAGCACAAAAATAGATGTACTGAAATGAATGTTATTTTCCTTGGACAAACTTGCTAACTAAGCTAACCTACAAGAGAGACATCATCTACTTTCTTCTATCGTCTGTTCCAGATGACAAGATGCCATATGGGTTATTTCTGACCTTTATTCTTGAACTCACTTATATTGGTAAGGAGATTTCTTTATAATACAGTAGTTGAAATTATTAAATGTTCCTTATAAGGTGTCTAATAAATATTTTAGTGACTGTCTATTTACACTGGTGTTTATTTATTTGTGTATTTCTGCAATGAAAGGTCTTATTAGTCTGTGTGCATCTTTCTCTCTCTCTCTCTCTCTCTCTCTCTCTCTCTCTCTCTTCATCTCTTTTAGGTGCAAGTCTGATTTTTCAGTCCCCCAGTCTAACTGTGGATAAAGGCACCAATGTCACTTTATTATGTGATATCTCACAGGCATTTGGCCAATGCTCCTCTGTCAGATGGCTACAGTACCAGCCTGAGCGTGGCCTTGTGGTTTATAATCGATTCAACAGAGGAACCATCATCAGCAAATCTAAGCAAGACACACAGTGCCTCCTGTACATACCTCATGCCAAACTGCCAGACACCGGCACCTTTTACTGCCTTCTGTTAAACGCAGGCTTAGATTACATGGGCAATGGAACAATCTTGAAAGTCATGGGTAAACATTAATAAGAAATCAGTGCCGGAATTTTTTATTATTTGTGAGAGTTAATGTAGATTTTACTGATGTTGGGTTTTTGTTTCAGACACGACCAATGAGATGGAGGTGAACAATAATAACCACCAAAATTCAGCAGGTAGTGAATATAGTTTTTCTATTTGGTCTGATAACAAAAGAACTGATTCTTCATAACCCTTAAATGAAAACTATGAAGTCAAATCAAGTTGTTGTATATTCAATACTAGATTCAAGATTTTTGTTCATTCATTCATAATCCGAAGCGCTTTATTTATTTGTCTCATACATTCTTATGCAAGTACAACATCTACTGAAGTGTACCCTGAACGATCCAAAGATTGGAACATTTATTTATTTATTTATCTATTTACTTATTTATTTATTGTTGATGCAAATTATCTTTGATTAAACTGGAAGATGAAGAGGGTAAATTCTAAACATTTAAAAGGGAAGTTGAATACACTTTTCAAAGTGCAGTCTTTTCTTGCTTGTTTCAGTTAAGGAGCTTCAGTGTTTGATCCCTTTGGCTGTTTTTGGAGGTGTCTTATTTTTCCTGATTATATTAATTGTTGTAGCCATATGCATCTGGCAAAGGAGAGGTATGCTTTTGTTTTGTATAATAAATGACATTTGCTGTCTAATAAGAGTAAAAAAATAATTCCAAGAAAAGAAAAAATATCATATTTAAAGGCAGGCTTTGACAATAACATGTCATTTTCTTTTTAGGGGTAATAATGCATAAAAGAAAAGGAAGACAACTGGAAGAAGATGTAAGTATATTTAGTGGGTCTGAAAGTGAATGTGTTTACAGAGACTGACATCATATTTATATGGATTTTGTATACAGTAGCAATAGATGTTCTATTGTACCAAGTAGTAGGTTAATGACACTGTTTGTTTTGTTACATTACATTAATTGCAATTAGAAAACTGTAGTTTAGTAGAGCTAAAGAAAATTTACATTTTAGGAGGACTTTATGGTAAAGTTGATGATCATGTAGTTGTGTATTACTAAGTATACAGCATAAATATACAACATTGTTGCAATAATTAGTTTCTCATTATATTTTTTGACCGATCTCCATCCCCACAGTCTTCAAGCAAAACTCACTATGCTAGTTTGAGATTCGAAATGGGAAGACCAGACAGAGTTACACAGTCTTGAGCCTGAAGCTGTTCTCACTGATAACATGTGCAGCTTATAAATGTTTTTTATCCAATTCTGTATTATTTTATTATTTCTTTTCCTTTCTGTCGTTCCTATTTCATCTAATTTATGCCCATATTAAAATATTAAAGCTTTCCAAAAATGTATAGAAATAATTAGTTGTCCTGTAATGCAGCCAGTTAAGATACCTTTGCTTTTCAAATTCTGCATTTGTAAGTTGTGAGGCTACTGAAAAACTACTTTTTTACTTTCAAATTTTCATCATTAAAATATTCCTAATAACAACATTCTTCCATTATCTTTTAAGTATTTTGAGCTCTTATTATTATTATTGTTGTTGTTGTTGTTATTATTATTATTATTATTGTTGTATGTACACGGGGCATGTTATAATATGAGGTAGTTATTATTATTATTATTTATTTATTTTATTTTTTTATACAGTGCTGTGAATTTTCCTCCGATTTCTTATTTTTTAATATTTGTCACTTAAATGTTTCAGATTATCAAACAAATTTAAATATTAGACAAAGATAACCCAAGTAAACACAAAATGCAGTTTTTAAGTGAAAATTTTATTTATTAAGGAAAAACTATCCAAACCTGCATGGCCCTATGTGAAAAAGTAATTGTCCCCCTTAGCAAAATAATAAAGTAACTGTGGTTAATCACATTTTTGGGAAAAGCTGAGTGCAATTCACCTTTTTAAGGCCTGATTATACTTAGACCTGTTGAATCAGAGATCATAAAGGGGCCCAAAAGATCCCCAAAAGAAGACATCATGCTCGATCTAAGAATTCAGAAACAGATGAGAAACAAAGTAATTGACATCTATCATTCTGGAAAAGGTTACAAAGCCATTTCTAAAGCTTTGGGACTCCAGCGAACCACGGTGAGGCCATTATTCACAACTAGAAAACATGGAACCGTGGTGAACCTTCCTAGGAGTGACTGGCCTACAAAAATGACCCACAAAAGTAGCGATGGCTCATCAGAGGTCTAAAAAAGAACCCAGAACAACAACATCTAAAAACTGCAGGCCTCACTGCCTCAAGTTGGTCGTCATTCATGACTCCACCATAAAGAAGAGACGCTGGGTAAAAATGGCATGCATGGCCTTGAGTTTCCAGGCAAAACTACTGCCTGACCAAAAAGAACATAAAGGCTAGTCTCCTTTGCCAAAAACACCTTGATGATCCCCAAGTCTTTTGGGACAATATTCTGTGGACTGACAAAACAAAAGTTGAACTTTTTGGATGGTGTGCGTCCAGTTACATCTGGTGTAAAAGTAATCATTTCAGAAAAAGAACATCATGCCAACAGTCAAACATGGTGGTGGTAGTGTGATGGTCTTGGGCTGCTTGCTGCTTCAGGACCTGGGCGACTTGCTGTGATTGATGGAACCGTGGTCTGCTCTCTACCAAAAATCCTGAAGGAGATATTAGCTGGCCATCAGTTTGTGAGCCTCAAGCTGGAAAGCGCACTTGGGTTTCTGCACCAGGACAATGTTCCCAAAGCTGCACACAACAAGTCCACCTCTGGGCCATGGCTTAAAAACAAAATGAAGGTTGTGGAGAGTGGTCTAGTCAAAGTCTGGACCTGAGTCCAATTGAGATGCTGTGGCATGACCTTAAAAAGGTGGTTCATGCTAGAGGAAGCCACTCAATATGACTGAGTTAAGAAACAATTCTCACCGAAGGTGGGCCCGTCCCTCCACAACAACGTGAAAGGCTCATTGCTGGATTGCTCGCGGCAGCTTAATTGCAGTTATTTAACGCTGCTAGGGTAGCACAACCAGTTGTAGTTTTTAGGGACAATTACTTTTTCACATAGGGCCATGTAGGTTTGGATAGTTTTTTTTCCTTAATAAAATCATCACATAAAAACTGCGTTTTGTGTTTTCTTGGGTTATCTTTGTCTAATATTAAAATTTGTTTGATAATCTGAGACATTTAAGTGAAAACAAACATGCAAAAAAAATAAGAAATCAGGTAGGGGCAAATACTTATTCAAAAGCACTGTATATATGTATATATATATATATTTTCCTCCTCCTCTAGATGGCAGCATTCAACTGCCTGTAGTCAGTGCTGCAAATTTCCACATGGGTGTGCTTCTAATAAGAAGCGCATTTCAGCTATTGATTTGTGTCTTTTTATTACTTCACATTCTGTCTCATAATCTAGGTCATCCATAAGGTAAAACAAACGATCATGAAGTGGCTGTGAATGTTTTTTCATTTTTGAATTCATTACAATAATACACAGGAAACATGCCCTGCATAAACAAACTCAGTTAAGTCTAAGGCCACATGAGGCCAAGTGGAAGAGCGGCTGACTTTGTGTCCTTTGGAGGATTCTTCTCTCCATGGATGATGTTATGTCTTGTGAATGTTGTCCTGGTCCAGGTCTTGGCAGCTGTAATGCTGGACTATTGCAACACCCATGTCAGGCTCTCTCAATCTAAAAACAAAAACCCTCTCATGTATAACTCCCACATTGCATCATTATAGGGCCTAGAAACTGCCTCGGGCCTATGAATTTTCACGTGGCAACGAGGAAAACTTTTCTCATACATCCATCATCTATCAAAGAATAATCACAACTCACAACTGGGCTAGTTTTGACGACAAAAAAAGAATAACATGTAATAATTTTTGAAATATCAAAAATTTTGCTTTAAAACATTTGTTTTATTATTTTTAATTAAATACATTTAAAAATCTATTTGATTATGCTGTAAAAGCTGTAAACAGAAGTCATGATTTCTCATTGAGTCTAATTTCCCATCCAAGTAATTGCATTTTTAAGAATATTTTTAGTATAATTTTAGCTGTTTCGTATACATGCCATTTGTGATGATCAACACATTTACCAACACTTACATTTAATTAATAGCCACTTGAAGGCCAATATCTGAAAAGATTGTAGTTGCTACAAGGTTAACAAAAGCGTGAATAGGGATAATATGGTTCACCAAGGTATTTATAGGTGTGTTAGCATGCTCATTATATGTGACCAAGCTTTTAAACAGTTAGCAGTTGAGTTAATGTTCAGCTCATGTCAGCAACGAGCTAACCACAACAAACGTAATAGCACAGTTCTCCCCTGGTGGTCAAAATCGAGAATGGCAGCATAAACGGTAGTTAAATTTTTGACATGAAAAAAGAGGTAAAGAGGGTTGCAATGAAATTTGTGGAATGAAAATTTGTGCAATGAAAACAAAAACAAAAGTGGCTGACAGAAGAAGAAGATGAAAGAAAAAATAAGTAATAATAATAGCCAATAATTATAATAATAATTATAATGATAATGATAATTATAATTATAATTATAATTATAATTATAATTATAATTATAATTATAATAATAATAATAATAATAATAATTATTGTGTGTGTGTGTGTGTGTGTGTAATAATATGTGTGTAATAATAATATGTAATATGTGTAATAATAGAAGAACAAGATGATTATGGTATCCAGCCATCACGAGGAACAAGAGGAGCTGCAACAGTAGCCAAGAGAGAATCTCTTCCAGAGTTTCTCTTCTCACAATGTAACAACAACTACTACCCACTACTACTACTACTACTACTAATAATAATAATAATAATAATAATAATAATAATAATAATAATAATAATAATAATAATAATAATAGTAGTAGATTTACATTTTAAAATATAATATGTGTTAATTATTTAATTATCTAGCAACCTGTGTCATTTTCCGTCAGTTATTGAAACTTTACTTCCGGGTCAAGGCGTGTTTGTTTTGATCAAGATGGCGATCCCCTTGGAGCTGTTTTGTTGGAAAGGCAGCTGGGGTTTACAAGTCTGTGACACCGACAACCTGATCGTGCTGGTGAGTCTCTTTCTCCGTTTCTCTTCTTGCCACCGGACCTGTGCACGACAGCATGTTGAAGAGTCACCGCTGAAACTTGACAGAAACACACACACAGGGCTGAGCTGGTTCACTTCTACTAACCTATATACTATATAAAACTATATGCAGTACATGTATATAAGAACGAGACTTGACACGACCTGTTTTATAGAGTACAAAGATCCAAAAGAAGGCACGTAGAATATATATATAAGTACAAACTGCGGCAGCAGAAAAAACTACAATTGCAGTCGTGGAATTTTCTTTTAGCACTGAATATTGCATACGACCTGCAGTTCAATACTTCAGATATTCTAACAGTATCTCCTAAATTACTAAACTATAATTAGAACATGAAGATGTGCAGTTTAGTTATGTGAGATTTCAATCATACGTGCAAATATTGTAATAGCAGTCAAGTGGAAAACTGGCTACAATCATAGAATGTGCTTTTATGCACTAAATGTGTGTGTAAGATCAGCAGCAGTTAAACCAGTGTATACTCATAGACAATCTAGGGAAAAAAAAAACAATACAACAGCAGTGAATTCAGTATGATTTTACTTATATATCTATATGGACACACCTTCCCATTTAATGTTTTTTCTTTATTTTTAGTTACTATTTACATTTCAGATTGTCACTGAAGAGGCATCAAAACTGAATGAACACATATGGAATTATGTAGTAAACAAAAAAGTGTGAAATAACCCAAAACATGTTTTATATCTTAGTTTCTTGAAAATAGCCACCCTTTGCTTTGATCACTGCTTTGCACACTCTTGGCATTCTCTCAATGAGCTTCGCCAATTAGTCACCTGAAATAGTTGTCACTGCACAGGTGTGCCTTGTCGGGGTTCATTTGTGGAATTTCTTGCCTTCTTAATGGTAGTTGGGACCCATCGGTGCGTTGTGCGAAGCCAGGTTTGGTACACAGCTGACAGCCCTATTTCTGGTGTTGTTCATATGTGACCGATCTGCTGTAGTAATGGCGGAAGTTGGCGTTCTATTTATTTAAATCACGGGCGATTATGTTGACAAACATCAAAATATCGATTTACACCTGGCACGGTCTTATATGAAAGAAAGGTCTTTAAAATTAATCTGGTCTCCAAAAAGAAAAATAAGCTATTTTTGTGATGTTTTCAACATAATAAATATATCTAATCGCCAACTACAGTATTCTGACGAATCAGATTATATTATAACAGGCTCAATAAGCTAAGTAAAGCGACATTCCATCATTACCTTAAGAAATGAAGGTTAGTCAGTACGGAAAATTGCAAAAACTTTGAATGTGTCCCCAAGTGCAGTCGCAAAAACCACTTGACAGCACCTCCAGATGAGTGCTTAGCTAAATACCACACAGGGTTCTAGTAGCAGACATATATCTACATCAACTGTTCAGATGAGACTGCGCGAATCAGGCCTTTATGGTCAAATAGCTGCTAGGAAACCTCTACCAAGGAAAGGCAACAAGCAGAAGAGATTTCTTTTGGAGGCCAGGAAACACAAGGAATGGACATTTGACCAGTGGAAATCTGTGCTTTGGTCTGATGAGTCCAAACTTGAGATCTTTGGTTCCACCCGCTGTGTGTTTGTCCGATGCAGAAAGGTGAGCGGATGGTCTCTACATGCATGATGTCACGTGAAGCATGAAGGAGGTGTGATGGTGTGGTGCTGCTGGTGACACTGTTGAGATTTATTCAAAAATGTAGGCACACTGAACCAGCATGGCTACCACAGCATCCTGCAGCGACATGACATGCCATCTCATCCGGTTTGCGTTTACTTGGACCATCATTCATTTTTCAACAGGACAATGACCCGAAACACACCTCCAGGCTGTGTAAGGGCTATTTGACCAAGAAGGAGAGTGATGGAGTGCTTTCGCCAGATGGCCTGGCCTCCCTGCCTGACCTAAATGTCGAAATGGTTTTGGATGAGATTTGGGCATATGAGTGAAGGCAAAAAGGGCCAACAAGTGCTCAGCATCTCTGGGGAACTCCTTCAAGACTGTTGAAATACCAATTCAGGTGACTACCTCATAGCAAGCTCATCGAGAAGGGGTACCAGAGTGTGTAAAGCAGTGATCCATAAAAAGGGTGGCTATTTTCAAAAAACTAAGATATAAAACATGTTTTTTGGGTTATTTCACACTTTTTTGTTTACTACATAATTCCATATGTGTTCATTCATAGTTTTGATGCCTTCAGTGAGAATCTACAATGTAAATAATGCTAATAAAGAATAAAACATTGAATGGGAAGGTGTGTTAAACTTTTGACTGGTAGTGTATATATATTTTCATTTCATTATATATATATATATATATATATATATATATATATATATATATATATATATATATATATATGAGATTATATTAACTAATCTGACACTAAAACGTGTTTGACTTCAGCATCACAACAACAGGAGAAACGTCACCACTTGATCATGTTTGTTTGCAGTTGCCAGGACATGGTTGTTTTGAGAGCTTGAATCAAAGGCAGTGGACTTCTTTTAGGTTCTATCATACTCCCATATCAGTTGAAGGGTGTTCCTCACAAAGTGTAAGTGTAAATCAATATGTCTGTGTAGGTCCTCAGACATTCAGTTCAATTTTACTTTATTTATATAGCGCTCTTAACAACAGTTAATGTCCCAACGTGCTGTACACTTGACATTTCTTTAATTTCATTTTAATTTTTACTGTTTAAGTCAACTGAGTAGTATTTAGAGGTGGCACAGATCCAGTACTTGGCACATATATAGAGAGAAAGATAAGAAAGCACTTTGGTTTTGCCCTTCTAAGTTACTCAAACAATGCAGCTACAAGGCTAAATTTAGTTGGTCAGCAGATGCAAATATCTTATTGATGATTTGATGTTGACAGAGGGATAAATACTGGATTATTAGTAATATTGTGATATCTGTAAGGTTTCTGCCATATAGAACCAAAATGCTGAGAGACAGATGGAATCTGTAAAGTAGAAATCGGCTGAATTGTACTGATGTCATAGAGAAGTAATGTAACACATTTTGCAACTTGAGCTCATGAGCTAATAGGACTTTTTAATGCCTTTTTTGTATTTAACCATTTTGCTTGTGACTTCCAGTGTAGCACCTATTTTTCCTTATTTCTCTAATAAAGATTTACTTTTTTATTTATAAATAAGTTAAGTTTTAGATTTTTTTTTCCAAATTATAGGCTGTAATTTTAGTTTCATCTTGACTGTTTGAATTTGCTTGTAGGATTCTCTTCATACAGACACACGCACGCACACACTCCGCCATGCATTCACAATTCACAGCCCTGAGACAACACATTGACTATTCACCTCCATCTGGTCATTCCATAACGCTTCTGTCTGCTCTTCTTGCACACCGGTATTACAGTTGACTGCTTTTACTGTTTGAGTCAAATAACATAGTGCAACATAAAATCAGTATCACTAAGAGCTAAAACCTACTGGCTTTGGGGGTTCTTTCTGTGAAACTGGAGAAACGGCCCCTTTTGGGAAATTTTCTGTAACTTTTCATACTTTTCCAATCTCTCTCAGAAATCCCTGTTGACGTCTCAGTAACACCGCAGTTACCATGTGGAATTCTTATGATTCAGCATTGTTATTTCAAACTCCCGAATTTTTTGACTTTCAAATGAAGTGGGACATTTTGAAGGAAACCTATTTTCCGTTTGAACAAAATCTACCTGATGTGTCCTCCTCTGGCTTATTTCTCCATACATGCTAAGTTGTAACAGCTGGCACCGATCTCAAAAAGGATCCTGAGACTTGTGACCTCACCTTTTCTCTCCAGACAACATACTGCAGTAATTGAGCGATATAAAAGCTACAGGCTTCTTTTTTTGTATCCTCATTGAAGTGGAGACATTTCCAAGTTAAGAACTTTCCTTGCCGGCTGGGGAAAAAACGTCTGCGGCAGATTTTTCTATAGTGTGGTCTTTAACCACAGGTAGCAAGCAGCTACTGACACGTCATTACACCCTTGCTCCGAATGTCTGGAAACATTTGGTCTGATTTTATTCCACATCATTCCTCATTATTTCTGCCTGTGGTAGGTAACAGCATATGACAAGAGTTAATGTTTTATGATTAGCCAAAATGCCGTCATCACTAACAATATACTCACTGATAGTACTGGATGCTGCTATTAACAACATTATACTAAATATTGTGAATCTTTTCTTTAATGATTTAATGTAATGTTATTAGTGAATGATTATTTGTCATTGTGAACACACCACAGCGCAGCAGACAGTTTACCACAATGAAAGTGGGCAGCTTTTGGCAGCGCCCAGGGAGCAGTGCTTGGGGAAGGTACCTTGCTCATGTGTACCTCAGTGGTACCTTTACCAGTCCAGGCTTGAACCAGTTACCTTACTTATTTTTACAGTCAATCCTGTTTCAGAATATCATCTTACATTTATGGCATTTAGCAGACACATTTACGCAGAGCATCTTCAGTTGACTAATTATAGGGGCAGTTTCCCTGGAGCAACTTCTAGTTAAGGGCCTTGCAAAGGGGCCCCACCGTGGTTTGAGGCTCAATTGGAATTTGAACCTCCAATCTTACATCTGTGTCACCAACACAAGGTTTCAGTCGCCCAGACCACCACGCTTTCTCAACACAGCTTGAACTTCATTACAAAGGATTTTGGGTTTCATATACAAAGGATTGGGGAAGTTGGTAGCGTAACGGTTAGGTGTTCGCCCCATGATCAGAAGGTCGTCGGTTCAAGTTCTGGACCGGAAAAGGGACCAAAGAGGTACTCATGAACCAGGCACCGTCCCCAAGCACTGCTTCCCAGTTGCTGCTCATGTCAACTGACCACTGCATTGCCTGCTGAGCTGTGCTAATTGATGAGAATTTAGACCGTTTGCAGTGGGGCATTTTTTTCAACTGTTTCATACAAACTGCCACTCAGTTGTGAACTGTAAGTGTCGTGTGCCAGCAGAAGTAGTTTGGCCTGCAGCAGTTTTCCTGTTCATGTTTCTTTTGGACAGCCCTTTTGCATTCTCTGCGTGAAGAATCTGAATGATTTATTTCCCTCCAAGACCATCTCCGGTTTTACAACTTGCAATTTAAAATTGAGCAGGAATTTTGCTATTAAATGTCATGCCATGATGTCAGGCTTTGATTTTGTTAATGGTTCTGCTCCAACTGAGTGCACCGCTGTAATAAAAGAAATGGGAGAGGAAAAATCAACTAGGTATTTCCACTGATCCCCTAGACAGTAGTTGCACACTGGGAGGTTAGATACTATACACTCCATTCCACCACATAAATCCAGAACTTTGGCCTTCAGACTTATGGAGATACCAGAAAGGTTTATGGATTATTTACTATCAGTTGGCTTGGTCTGGACATTATATTTGGATTAGAAATGGTCTCTGTGTTTTAAAAGGGGTTAAACCTGTGCTCATTTTCAAAACTGTTGACTACTTTTTGACCTTTTTAACAGGGTTGTACAAACCAGTTCAGGAATCTTCAGACACTGACATACTTCACTGTCCAGAGCTGTAAAGTGTGTTGTTATTCTGTATTCCTACTTTTAACCCTTGAATCACAGGTCCTGATTTCTTTAGTAATTTTTTGTTAGCAATTATTAAGGATGGCTATGTAAGTGAAAAGCTATAAACCTATCTTTCTCCCATCAGATGTTTAGTTTAGTTTTTAATGGCGGTCTAGTGGTTAAAACAACAAAGTTGTAGATTCAGTGGATTCAGATCACACATTCAGCACTACCATAACTAGAGTCCCTGAGCAAGACTCTTAACCCCAAGTTGCTCTAGGGAAACTGTCCTTGTGATTGCTAAATAAAAGTTGCTCCAGATAGGAGTGTCTGCTAAAATGCCTAAAACTAAAAGTAAATGTGTAAAATGAGAATCTGCTAAATGCAATAAACGCAAATGTTCAATCACAGGCCTCATCCAACTCTCTTTTTGGGCAGTTAGTAGCGTAGCGGTTAGGGAGGTACCACTGAGGTACTCATGAGCAAGGTGCCGTCCCCAAGCATTGTTCCCTGGGACACTGCCGAAAAAGCTGCCCGCTGCTTCATGGATGGGTCAAATGCAGAGGTCACATTTCGTTGTGGTGCACTGTGTGCTGTGCTGTTGTTTGTTCACAATGACAGTGACACACTTTAATTGACTAAAATTGACTTAAAGTCACATAAAACAGAAATAATTCTAATAAGGAAAAAACTCAAAATCTTTTTGTTGTGTGTTTTTAGTTTCCTTGTGAATATGTGCCGGGGTTTTCTATTTGATTTGGAAAGATTCTACTTAATACAAGTGCTTAATGAGCCTAATTTTGTTTATCTAGTGGCTTTTGCCCTTTGTGAAAGCTGTGGCAAATGTCGCTTGTAAAATTGTGCTGAATGTGGAATTTGTCCTTGGTGTGTTTTTCCTCAGGGCATCCTGCGTTTTCCCAGTGCCCCACTTTGTAGTTCTCAGACATCTCTGAACAGGAACTTAAAGACATTATGGAAGAAATTAGCAGTGTTTTCCGTGACGTTGTTCTGCACCCCTCCTCTTTCTATGTCTCTCTTCTCCCTCTCCCCTCTTTATCTACCTCTTTCTTCTCACATTCTGTTTTTCTACACGTAGAGCCTGATCAGCCTCCTCTGTGCTCCTCCTCTGGGATAAAATTTAAGATTGCACTTATGGTTAGCCACAGTTCTAAAAATCGCACAAAAATGCTTACAGCTACAAACTTCTCAAAGATACATTGATGAGTTTGGTGGTGAGAGCCGAGGGTAAATGTAAAGTGACTTTTATGTTCATGCCAAAACCAGGATTCTCCAGCTATGAAAGATTCCGCTCTTGCCTCTGTTTTTAAAGAATTCATCTGGTAATAATCCCCAGTGTTATTATGACTGAGTGACATCATGTGGATTTGGGAAATTTGCCTGCTGATCGTTTTCCAGCTTTTCCTATCTTTTTCTAATAATGTTTAACATTTTAAGTTGTCATCAGAAACATTTGACAGCTTCATGGTGTAGCTTCTTTTAAAATGGTTTGAGGTTGTTGAGGCTTAGTGGTAGGATGCTTGCCTATGGACCGAGTGATTTTAGGTTCATATCCAATGGACTGTCCTACTGTCAGAAGTACTGCCATTTAGTCCCTTACTTACCTTTTTACCCCTGTATTTCAGTCACTATCAGAACAAATCCAATCACGGCTGTGTTTTTAGATATTCAGTTCAAAAATGCGTTATGATGATTTCCTTCAGGTTTGACTAGTAATAAGTTATTGGTCAAGTATCACTCTCACTGCAACCTCATTACAGAATGAAAAATGGGATTGTAAATTGTGATTCTGGTCACTGAGTTTAAATTTCAAACCCTACGATGTGCTGAGCGGCTAATTGCTTTTGTCCAAAACCACAAGGAACCAGAAAACTGGGCTTTACATCCTGTGTTACATGCCAGACCCAATAAACCCCTAATAAAAGACTGTGTACTGTGTATCTAGACTTGATTTTACTTGTTAATTTTCAAAAATGAGCTGTAATCCACATGATCTAGAATTCTTTCAAATTCTATAGACATGCATCTAGATTTCAGCCGATAATTCTACAGTTAATGACATCAAGACTTGATCGTCTCCGTCTCTTTCTCTCTCAATCTCATTTTCCACCCCAAAGCCACTTTCTGCTCAAGCTCACATTTTCCTGTCTTTAAATATGGGCTGCCAACTGAAAATTAGGCATTGGCCCTGCACTTTTACAGGCAGAACTGTTGAAACACTTCACACCCTGTCAGAAATTTTCTTTTGCTGACAACTCAGCTGCCAGTGGAAAGAGCTTTCCGAGTTGCACTTTACCTGTGTTTGTGCCAGTGTTTGAAGTCAGTCTGTTTTTCTTTTGGTCTTTGGGGTTTTTTTTTAATCTGCTTGTCCAGTTTATGTTGGTAAATGTTTTCTCTGTTTCTGGTAGTTTATACTTTGCCCAATTAAATATAGCTCCAGGAAAGCGATGCCAGCAGGTCTGTCAGTATGGCCTACCTTTAATATGATTACGTTTAGAACTAAGATTATGCCATGCCATTAGAGGGCTCATGTGCAATTTAGACATGTTCAGACATGAACACACCACAGCACAGCACAGTGCAGCACTATGAATGAGTAGTGCCCGGGATGCAGTGCTTGGGACGGTACCTTGCTCGTGAGTACTTCAGTGGTACCTTTACCTGAACCGGCAACCGTCTGATCACATTTACATTTTTGCCATAATCCAGAGTGATTTACATTTCCTAATTTCAGGGACAGCTTGAGAGCAATTTGGCGTTAGGGGTCTTGCTCAGGGGCCCAGTGGTGGTAATGCCAGAGGTAGGATTCGAACCCACAACCTCTTGGTCCAGAGGCGAATGTCCTACCACTAGGCCACCAACACCCCGACATGGGGCAAATGCCCTAACCATTAACAAATGCCAGTGTATTGCATGGACCAGCTGTGGGTATTTACCCTGAACTTTCTACTATTTTTTTTTTTTCTGTGACGTTTTTGCTTTTTGTGTTTTGTAGTTACATTAAAGAATGGCCAGAACATTGAAATGTGCACCTGCACCAAAATCAGAATCACTGTCTCCAATTACCATCACTCCCTCCTGATCTTCCTTTATATATACAATGACACAGATTCATTTTATGATTTGGTTCCTTTTTATTTTGGTCAAGTTTTATGAATACCAGCGCGTTTGGCCTGAGTTTCAGATTTTTTTTATCCAAAGGACTAACTGTGCGTCATGTATTATTTTCCCAGAGCTTGTTGTTTGTATCTTGTATTTTAGATCACGCTCATCTGAGATTCATTTTAAATCAGTCCCTAGACCATACAACTATTTCGATAGATAATCACATTTGACAGCTTACGATTGTTTTTATCCTTATAGGAATCTAGGTGGGTGAAACCAGTTGAAAGATTTTTTTCCTCTTTTGGCTAAGGCATAACAAATGTATTTAGCACATGTTTACTTAGTCTCAACTTTTGGCTTATGCAGAAAAATCTCCATTAGCTCCCCTTCATTGTTAACCACATTTGTGTCTTTGGGGAGAGTTTTCCTTTAAGCGACTTTTTACTTTTCCAGGCATATG
This sequence comes from Distichodus sexfasciatus, assembly GCA_032718565.1. Classification (NCBI taxonomy): domain Eukaryota; kingdom Metazoa; phylum Chordata; class Actinopteri; order Characiformes; family Distichodontidae; genus Distichodus; species Distichodus sexfasciatus. The sequence goes on along the minus strand of JAVGVS010000008.1, from coordinate 429,489 downwards.
CACGCTTTGCTGGCGCACCGCTGAAAATTCACAGGATCTCCAACCCCTGGAGAAGTCCCACAGGCAAGCAGAATATTTTGATTGTAATGGACGGTTTCTTGGCTCACAGTTAACATTGATGTTCAAGAGTGAAAGGATAGAAGGAATAACCACACAGATCTCTGAGAGTGATCAGACAGTTTTCTTTAAGTTGGAGGAAGACTGAAGAGCTCTTACTTTCCTCTAATACGGTCTTATCTTGAAATGTCTTCTCCTGTTTCCTTTTCTCACTGTGTTTTGCTCTCTTCCTGCTCCCCTAGTGTCCATCATACTTTATTTACTCTCTTTGACTCCAGAATTTGTCCTGTATTAAATCGCCTGCGCTGCAAGTCTTTTAGCTGCATGATGTAATGGTTGTGTAACGCATTGGTTTACGCTAGCAGAAGAATTTTTCAGCCTGCAATGATAAAAATCCATTAATATCAGCTAACATTGTCACACAAGTGGTGGGAGTTTAACATTCAGTAGAAAATGTGATTGCATTAGATGTTCTCAGTTTTCTACACTAACTGAGTTTTGGTCTGTGTGTGTGTGTTTGCATGGTGTGTTATGCTGGTTGTGTTGTATGTGTTAGGTTCCCTCCCTGCCTTAAAGACCAGAGAAGAAGGGAGCTTCTCTCAGCCCAGTAAGATCATCATCCATCTTAGGAAACAGGTGACTGACTCTCTTTAACTGTTCTCCATCATCAGAACATCTTTAGGGCATTTAAGGCCAAAAACCTTTTTCTAGAACCTTGAATGACTTAGGATCAGGTCCTCACGAAAAGCCACTGAGGTTCCTGAACTGCATTATGTCATGTGTCAGCCCGAGCGCCAGAAAGGCAGTCTGCTGTAAATGTTTAGACGGCTGCCCTTTGCACTTTCCTTGAACTACGCAGAATGGTGTAATTGCTTAATGAATGTTTCCTGTTATGGTGGATGCTGCACGGAAACCTCAGCCAGATGAGTGTGTTACCCCGATTCCCACTGACCTTTTTGGGTTTATAGAAGGTGGAATTAGACAGGTTATTCTGGTGCTGTCTAGCCTCACTACAAGCTTTTACAACAATTCTAAACCTATTTAATCAATTATAATGATCCTGAGATAGGCAGATTGAGGTTTAGGACCTGAGACAGTGTGTCAAATATTGCAGTTTAACTGAGGCAATGCAGAAATTTTGGCAATAGTTGTGCATTGCAAAAATGTGCTTTTTATTTAAAAAATAAAGTTTTTATTTAAAATCTGGATTTATTGATAGTTTAATTTAACTTGACTTACTGATGGTTTGAGTTGAGTATATAAATATAAATCAACATTAATGTATTCTTAATGCCATAATTACACTTAACATGCAAATCTGTGCCAGTTAAATTTTTAGACTGCTATTGAAAGCTCTCTGAAGTTGGGAAACCTTTTTGTTGCAAGCGTCTATGAATAGAATTAACAAGAAGCAAAATAACAAAGTAAATCAAACAGAATTAAACAAAAAAAACTTAAAGTAACTTGTAGAAAGAGGAAATCAAAATGGCACTTCCTCAGATTGTTAGTATTTTGTTATTGAAAATAATTCCTGATAGTGTGTGATGAACCACTAACTTGTGGGTGAACATTTGGAACAGCAGCTGCATCAGTGAAAGCCCTGACTTACTATCTATTCACAATGCAGGGGATATTACGTAAATTTCATACATTTTATGAAATTAACGGAAGGTGATTGATCTGTTGGTTCCAGAAGTACAACGCAGACTATGACCTGTCGGCGAAAGAAGGGGCAGACACACTGGCCTTCATCTCTCTGCTGGAGGAGAAACTTATGCCTGCTCTGGTGAGACACACATGTGAGCTTTTAGAGATAAACCATCAGATGCTGTCTTTTCTCAAAGCAGATTGGTTCAACATGATGAGGTAAACTGGACTCGGGCAAGACATTTTGGACGGGTACCAATTGTATCAAGATGCCTTCCTCATTTACCGCATTATTCGCCTCACAGTTTTCCTCCCATGCAATCTCTCTCTCTCCTCTGTTGTTCCTTTCCCCCCCAACTCATTAGTAGGTAGAAGTCGAGTGCGTTATTATCTCTGGTATTTAGGGGCTGCTATATAAAAATTCCAGTCAGTTTTTTCTTAGTTCAGAGCCAGAAGGGCTGGAGTAACTTCCTTCACTGCTAAAAGCTACAGAGTGATAAAAAAGGGTGATATAATATTTTCATCTGGTGTTTATCATCATTTCTTCACTTTTCTTTCTTCTTTAAGATGAGGAAATATCTCTAACATGAACGCAGATGGAAATCCCAGTGACCTTGAGCTGCCGCTGTGAAATGTTTTTGGTGTTCATAGAGTAACAATCGCTCATATATCTTCTCCAACAATTTATTCTTTTAAAATATTTTCTAGACTTCTTCTTTCCACTCATTTTTCCAGATCTACGCTCTGTGGATTGATCCTAAGAACTACGTGGAGGTGATGCGGCGCTGGCATGCAGAGAACATCACCTTCCCGCTGAACTTCTTCCTGCCCAGCCGTATGCAGCGGCAGCAGCTGGAGCGAGTGCGGCTTATGCGAGGAAACAGCACCCTGGAGGCTGGAGAGGAGGCTGAGAAAGAGGTGAAGGCACTCGGGATCACAAGACAAAAAAAGGAGCGGTGCTGAGATGAAGTTGAATAAAATAGTGCTTTATCTTACAAATGCTGCTGTAATGTATAAACATCTGAATAACAGATTTGTGAGTAGTCCTCTTTCTCTCCATCCCTCTGTGTCTGTCTACATCTGCAACCCACACACGCTAGAAACCTTCAAACTGGTTTATCACTGCTCATCATTATCCGCTCAGCACTCTGATGATGTCATGGAGACCAATGTGGTCACCACATGCATTTTATGGTGATTTATTCTCTATAGGAAAAAATAACTGCAGAACGTTTTTCGGAGTAAGTCTGGGGAGGAATTTTGACCTGACTGCTTTTTTCCCCCCTTTATAATGGCTCACTCTCTGTCTGCTGTTCTCTCCTTTCCTTGTTCTCTCTGTAGCTGTACCGTGATGCTCAAGAGTGCATGAATCTTCTCTCTCAGCGCCTTGGTTCAAACAGGTTTTTCTTCGGGGATTCGTAAGTCTCACAGCTCATCAAAAACCCATCGATCTTCTAAAATTGATTTGACTGAACTGTATGTTGCCAGGATTCTCCACAGTTTCTTCTGGAGCTTTATTTATTAGGAGTGGCTAACAAGATTTTGCAGAGAATGGGATATTTATATCTAAAATCAGACTTTCTTCAGTGGTATAAGCAGTAAATTGTCCAGTTTAGAATTCTCATTAGCTGGCTATATGAATCACTTTATGAATTGTTCAATGGCCTTAATCTGTCATTATTATTTGGTTAAATTGCATATAAAAGCCAAATTTGGACCTTTCATTGTCCTACGGTTAAACAAATTGGCAAACTGATTACACTGCATCACAAATCATTTCTGTCTGCTACTTGGTCTAATTCATGTGTCCTGCAGTAAAATCTGTAAATTCAAATCTGGAGGCACATTTTGTCTTTCACATCAAGATCTTAAGTTATATATGCAGATATACATCACATAAGGAAAGTTTGCCTTACAGCTGTGAGATGTTTGGAAAATGTATTTGTTTCAACTAAATTACAAACAGAAGTTCACCTGAGATTAAAATCAAAACATAATGTACTGTTCAAAAGTGCTTTTGTGCTTGTGAGTGTCGGTTGTTTCCCCGCTGCAGAAAGGAACAGTAGTTGTTCATCATGTTTGTAATTTAGTGGCAACAAATACACTTTCCAAACATCACACAGCTGTAAGGCAAACTTTCCTAATGTGAAGTATCTTTGCATATATAACTTAAGATCTTGATCTGATAGACAAAATGTGCCTCCAGATTTGAATTCAGCTCACAGGATTTACTGTAGGACACATGAATTAGACCAAGCAGCAGACAGAAATGATTGATTTGTGAAGCAGGGTAATGTACTGTTCAGAAGTGCTTTAGGCACTTGCTTTTGCACTTGTGAGTGTTGGATGCTGTCTGCTGGTATGCTGTGAGCATCTTGTTTACGAGTTCAGTTTACAGCTTTCTGGTTAGTGAGAAACAGCTGTTATTGTGTTGCTGTGCAACAATACGTGTATCAAAATACCAAATTGTCACAAAACAATATTATGCCTATAACTTAAAATCTGGACGTGCAAAGAAAGTTCTGAGTGTAGATTTGGATTCAACACAGTCAATTCCATGTGAAGCACATGTTTTACTTCCAGTAGCAAAATCTTTGTTCTCCAGTGTTATACACATATAAATATATATAAAATACAAATTCAAAGAGAATTAGACCAATTAGGTCTTTAGTGGAATTTAATTAAAAATCCCTCTTTACAATGTTTTAAGTTTGCAGGCTTTCAAATATAAGACATATAAAGATTCTCTCATTTAATGAAAATATTGTTGCCTCTCTTATTTTCTTATTCAAAGTACATTTTATATTTATGTGCACCAGCCTGTGTTATAAACCATCCAGCTATAAATTCACTCATCACATTTAATTCGTACTCCCCACAATTCCACCAGGCAAGTGTGGCTGTGGAAAGTCAGCACTGTGGGACATTAATGCTGAGATCTACCCTGCAGGCCCTCTTCCCTCGATGCCTATGTGTTCGGCCACTTGGCTCCTCTTCTGAAGATAAAACTGCCCAACAGCAGACTGCAGCAACATCTAAAGTCTCTGGACAACCTAAACAGCTTCTGCAGTAACATCCTGTCCCTGTACTTCCCAAGTGAGGGTCGAGGTGAGCAACGAGTCGCTCATGCTGCATTTAGATCAACTCGTTGGATTCAGTGTCATACGGCAGTAAAAGGTGTACCACAGTAGATAAAGTACACAGCTCTTCTACTTGAGTCAAAGTAAGAAATACTTCTGGTGAAATTATAGTTGTTAAGTTAAAGTGCTTTCAGTAGCTGCTTCTAAAAATATGTAAGTATTTAAAAGTGTATTTTCCTTTTGTTCTGTTGTTGCCACAAAGTATTTTTAGAACCTAAGGATTATGAAACAACCCACCAATGCCGTGGTTCATCATACACTCAACAGAAGCTAGACTTCTGTACTGGTGTTAAAATCTGACGTCTCCATTGATTTTAGTCTTTAAAATGAGTTCAGTAGGATTTGCTATCAATTTTACATCAAACACACTTATCTTCAGCTTACTAATGTCATTTTAAACATTTACATATATATATGTATATATTATGTATATATCATATATATATATATATATATATATATATATATATATATATATATATATATATATATATATATATATATATACACATAATACTATAAAATAATTCCATCACTTTGGGGTTTGCAAAATGTTACTATTCAAAATTACAATGTTGTCTTACATGTACTTACACACTGTATGTATTTGTTTTCTGTTCAACATTTCAGATATGTAGACTGATGTAAGTGTGTTTATTTGTATGGAGAAATTGTTGAATTGTTGTCTGTTGACAGAGGGAACTGAGTGCGTCAGCGTCCCTTTACAGGAGGGAAGCGACTTTGACCACGAGCCCTATAAGAGACGCAAGCAACTCCTCTCTGTCCTGGTGGCTGTTGCTGCCATGCTGAGCTACGCTCTGCTCACAGGCATCGTGTCCGTTGAGCATGTGCAGCAGGAGGGACTCCACAGAGCTGCCCCAATCCGAGCAGTGGATGAAGACGACGAGGAGTGATGTTGGGTTGAGTGTGGTGGGAAAGGGCGGCTGCTGAGATCTCACTTCATAGTCATGTGCTTGGAGGAGGGTCAGGTGCACTCCATGTTTTCACTTCATCAGAACAGCATTTATTAAGAGTTTCAGCCTTTAGTTTGGTATTCTCATCTTGTGGGTTATTATGCTTTTCACTTTTTTTCAAGTGGTGCTATAATTTGTTGGTCATTCTTTGTTTTACTTTGGTGTCATGTCGAGCACTGAATGTTATATCAGTGTTTTGTTTATCTACATGTATAATAATCACCCAGTATGCATTTTTCCAGTTTTTGTGGACCAACAGCTAAAATTAGTGTTCCAATATTCTAGCTTGGCTTTGAGTTTGTTCATTATTTTTGGCTCTTAGCATAAGGAAAAACTTTATTTGCCTTGTTTATAGCGTGTTCTACCGTTCTACTCTTCACCAGACTACTTGATAGTCAAAAGCAGTACTTGTGCCCAAAAAGTAAAACAAGTCAATAATCTCTTGTGTGTTATATTATATTTATTTCATTTTTTATGTTCTAAATTTACTGAATAATATTGCAGTGAAATTCAATTACCTCCACTGGTGTTTGTTTCATATTCCTCTAAAGAAAAATAAATAATAATTGTATTTTACATGGTAAAAGCATTTTCATTCCAAAAAAAAAAAAATATATATATATATATATATATATATAAACAAATTATTACATTCCAAAAAATCCAAATATTACTAACTTATCTGGCACTTTAGAAATTGCTAAATCTAGTTTCTGCTTATACTTTTACTGTTAATGCAATATGTTGTATTATTTTGCCAGCTGTGCTGCATGAGTGCGAGTGTGTGTGAGCCTCCTTGCATAGTGCTGTAGGAGTAATGAAGGTGTGACCAGATGATGATGATGTCCGATGGGATGTCAAGAACCCAAGTAGTACTTCTACAAATAATTCATGTCTAACTGCATGTATTGGTAAAATGCACTTATAAATATTAGCACATCATTACAAGTTTGACAAACTATGCTCACAACAGTTTTCTTGGCCTGTTTTACCCAACATTGTAAAAGCAACATTATAAAAACTAGCCTCCACGTACAACTCATTGAGCGCCAAAGATAATAAAAGCACTAAATACACATTATCAATCATGATGTGTGTTTAAGATTAAACAGGACTAAAAGGTGTTTTTAGCCTCTTTTTTTTAAAGAGTGCAGTTTTGGAGTTTGATCTCATAAAACACTTGTGGAAATCTGTTTTTGCATATTTTTTGTTCACTATTATTCACAGTGATAAAGGCAAAATTGAATTTGGGTTTTTCAGTTCTACTATAAGTTGAGAAAAATTTAGCCGTGTTTCAAGTGTTTCCAACTTTGTGGTGCAGGCGCTATGTTTGTAATAGTTAATTGCTTATGAACATGTATTTAGCAAATTTGCTGGGAAAATAAATGTGCTTTGTAGAGGTAGATCCCTCTTTTGTGTTTTATTTTATGCTTTGTATGATCTGTTGTTAGTCTCTCATAAAAGAACATAAACTTGAGGAGTTTTCTCTGCCAGTCGAGAACAATCCCAGAATCCGCCATAGGTTTCAGAAACAGCGTTTGTTTAAATAATCTGTCTGACTCTCCCTCTTGTTCTGTCCCTTTCACCCTCTCTTGTCTGTAAGACTTTAGGTAGTAAACCCTGGTCTCAGTGTTTCCAGCATCTTACCAGGCTGTAGCAGGGGGCTTTCTCCACACTGCACCCTCGGGACACACAGCTGTGTATTACCACACAGCTCAGGAATCCCACGTTGGCTCCTGTTCACTCTGGGGGTTTGTTTTGGCGAGTGTGTGTGTGTGTGTGTGGGCACTGAATGCCCCCTAGATCTGGGGTAATCACTGTCCCCCATTCAGATTGAAGGAAATCCTTTAGGAGAGAGAGAGAGAGAGAGAGAGAGAGAGAGAGAGAGAGAGAGAGAGAGAGAGAGAGAGAGAGAATGTGTATTTGTAAAGGTTATAAAGGATCATAGTGCCCCAGTTCAGTCATGGGAGCTGGAGTTTAAGGAGTTCAGAACATGATGTGGAAATGTTCCAGAACAGGAAAAGTGCTGTTGATTGTGCTCTCTAGGATAATTCCAGTTCGCAAAAAGCGGAAACAGTGTCTGAAAGTGTGTGTCATGATTGTGTCTGTTTCTAGTTTAGTTCAGGGCCGGGGCTATACGTGAGTCATGCTTTTAGATTTACCGTAGCAGAGCATTTAAATATTTCTCTCAAAAACTCAGATTTTCCCCATTCTGGGTGAAGAGTGCTTTTAACAAGCCATCCGTTACAAACAAGCACATTGTTATTGCATGTTTAGCGTGCGTCTTGAACAGACAAGGGTTCAAATAGTGTAACGGCATAAGGACTGACCATTTTCTTTCCAAGTCAAGTAAAAATGAAGTATGAGAGACATATTTTCCCCCGCCACCTGCTATTAAAAAGCAGTTCCCATGGCAACATGGCAACAATCAAACTAAACCCTTTAGTTTCTCAAGCCGGGGCTGGAGTATGAGGAGACTTGGTGTAACCAACATTTTATTTGCAAAAATATAAATATTTTGAGGAGGTTTATTGGCCAATTTTGATTATCCGGGGGTGAGGAACCTTGTACTTTGTACAATTAAGTGAATTTGAGGTCTTCACCCATTTGTTAAAATATTTTGGGGAGGGTATATTGGCCAAATTTGAATATTATGGGGGGAGTCTACACTTATGGTGGACACTTTGAAATCACTGATATAATCAATGATATTTCTTTTACAATACCACAAAAATCACCTTCTGAACCAATGACAATTTAAATAAATGGATCATAGTCAGGAGGATATGAAAATGCCTCTGAGGTTACAAGGGGCAATATGAAATTTGCATAAAGAGTTCAGTCAACTGTGTGGTTTGTGAAAGGCTAGTTTCATTTCAAATGTGCATTTATTTTCCTTTTACTGTTTATCTCCTCATAATCCTGATACACTGACGAGATAAAGCAGTAAGTTAAAAGTATAATAAGCTAATAAAAGGCATGTATAAACTCTCTCAGTATATTCTCCTTAACCACTATCAACATTGATTTGAGCTGTTAATTGAACCTGGGCAGATCTGAGGGCGTCGTTAAGCTCCTTCTCCTCTTCCCTCACGGAGCGAAGCCACAACCGCGCCACGCATCACAACCTCCTCAACCAGCCTGGAGCGGCAGCGGCGTGGCTTTATTTGATTTTTTCCCCTGTGCTGTCCTAACTCACCATTATCATTTTCCTTTTTTATTACTTGGATTTTTGTTTTTATCTATAAACATGAACGTGAAGCGGTTAGTGCCACAGTGGATTATTCTGACCGTATTGCATCTCGCCTGTATGTGCGAACCTTTCGATAAACAAGACACGCAAGGTAAAAAATTTACTTCAACTTTTTATTGTTGTGTTTTATTTCAAGCGCATTTTAATGATACCTTTATCATTACGTATATGTATTTACTGTAGTTTCAAAAATGACGCTCCATTTAACACAGGGTGCTCTAAGCATCATGCATTTCAGTTGTTTACTTCTTCTTATATTGTATTTGACAGTTAACTGAATAGAGACCAATATGAAATTGGGGCAGGTACTAAGATTAAATGGGGTACTATGCATTATATATTGCAGATTTCACTCAACTCTTTCTTAATTAAAATGAGACAGTAATGCGATTTAACCCCGTTTTATAATATTCAAATTTTATATATTTTTTTTTTCCCCTAAACTAACAGTGTTCCATGTAGCATATTGTCGCATTTCCACGTCTTTCATTCAGTGATTCTTTGATGGTTTTCTGCTGTCTGGGTTTTGAGTCAGGTCTGAACATTATTAAGAATTAGTCAGACGGCACTTAGTCAGCTCTTCTACACAATTCATTCTTTCCTCATGTCATTACCTCTCCCTCAATCCACTTTCTCCCGCTGCGCTCCTACTGCCTGTTGCAGGAAATTGTATAAATTCTGTCATATCAAGTGTATTAATATGTCAGAAATAATTAAGAAAATTGTGAACAGGAGAAAGAAAACTAATGGGGAAAGAAAAGCAGGGGTCTTTATAGTTGAGCTACATCATGCTGAATGCCAATTGCCCTTGACTAATAAAATTATTTGACTAATCTAAATGACAAAATCTAATTGATGCCAGAGTATCAACTTAAAATAAAGTTTGATAATGCACTTTAAACGTGTAGGAAAGTTAAAGGAATTGTGGGAAATGCAGTCAGCCAGTGAATTTATAAGAACTCAATGCTTGGAAAAGCATCCTTCCAAAGTAAAAGGCAAAATAGCCTTTTTGTTAATAATTATTTAAGACGTAATAATTTAGTATTGCTTGAAAAAGTAGTAAACGAATAAAGAATGACTGTGGGACAAAACATTTAATGAATAGTGTAAGTAATATCACATGTTCTAAAAATGAGATTACACAAGTGAAAGTTGTGAATTAGAAACTAGAAGAGGAAGGGGTTAAGTGAGACTGTTACATCAGTTTCATTCAAAGTTACAACTAAATGCAGATATTCTGTATTCATAAAGTGATACATTTTCCCTCTTACCTCCATTCATAATTCTGTGATTGGTAGGATGTGTTGCATCAAAACCACTAGGTTTAGAATGAACTTCCGTACTAAATTTCACCATCTTCACTATTGCTCATAAGGCCTACCTGTTAAAGCGAACACTTCACCCATCTCTTCTGTATTTCAGTGATAGACATGCTGGCTCTGCAGGATGTAAAACAGAATGTGGCTGCTGTGGAAAAAGTCTCTGGCGCTCTGAAAACCCTCAGTGACATTTACATTGTGTCCACTTTCCGATTGCCACCAAAACTGGGCGGAGTTCTGCTGGGCTTCTACAACAAGCAGGACAATAAGAAGTACCTGGAGCTTGCCATCATGGGCAAGATCAACAAAGGTAATTTTGGCAGACAAAAGTCTAAATGTGACTAGCAACATGATGACAGTGTTGAATGTGGTCTGTGTTTTATCGTGGCACACTCTAGTGTTAGCCAGCAGGCAGGGCAAGTACCAGCTGTCCATAGCCAGGAGCCCCCAGGTCGTGAGAACAATGCTCTAACTGTTTCAAAAAAGGCTGAATATTGAGATCTCCAGACTATAGCCTTAGGCATCTGTTGCGATATGAACCCTCTTGCACACAAATGTTCTTTTCACCTTACACAAAGACCCCATTGCCTTAGAAATATCTCCCATAATAACATTTAGCAAGGTGGAGTACACTATAATCACTGGCTTATTACTAACTAGTTGGTAATTGCTAATGTCTGGTTAGTGGTTATTGCATGAGCCACTTGAATATGAGGCCTGTAATTACCCTTTTTTTTTTTTTTATCAGCTCTGGTGCGATACGTCCGTGAGGATGGAAAGATACACACAGTAAACCTGCAGAGTGCTAACCTGGCCGATGGTCGTGCTCAGTCTATCATCCTCCGTGTGGGAGGCCTTCGCAGAGACAACCTCAACCTCGAGCTCTACGTCAACTGCCGCCTGGCTGACTCCGCCCAACGCCTGCCTCAATTGGTTCCCCTTCCTGCAGAGGCGGAGTTAGTAGAGATACGAAATGGCTATAAGGCCTACACTCGGCTTCAGGTACCTTTTAATGGGAAATTGTTAAAAACACAGTGCATCACAACGAAACCTGACCTATGCATTTGACCAATCGATGAAGGAGTAGTGGGCAGCTGACATGGGCATCACCTGGAGAGTAGTGCTTGGGGACAGTACCTTTCTCATGAGCACCTCAATGGTAGCTTTACCAGTCTGGTATTCAAATCGGCGACCTTCCAATCACAAGGTGATCTCACTAACTAACTGTACGCTGCCAACTGTCCCATACATCTAATTTTTGTATGCTGCTTGCCAGTCTAGAAAAGCACTTTGCCAACCAAAACTAGTGTGAAGGATTTCAAAGCTCTTTTGATGTGGAATAAGCCACTAACAAACATATGACCGGTAACAAAGCATCAAGCACGTCCACTCAGAGGCCACTGCAGGCAGCAAGAAACTTTGAATATACTAATACAGTAAAAGACACAGCGATGTACTCGTTACATTTAGGGTCTCATTGTTCTATGTCCTCCTTTGTATTATCAAGGTATAACTGGTGCAGATATTGGGTGAAGTTGCTTATTCTTGTTGTGTGTCATTGGCTCTGCCTACTGCTATCACAGCTGGTGTGAAGTAAACAGTATTTATGGACCGGTTAAAACCATCTTTCAGGGCTGGGCAATTTTTTTTCAATAGAGGTGTAAGGTTAAAAAGTAGGCCATCTTCTGAAAAGGTGTATTCATTAGGATGGTTTGATTTGAATTGCTATGTTTGAGAGATCGCTGGGTGGCTGAAATTGATTGTGTGGGAAAAGCCAGATTCTTTAAAAATAGCTTTTAAATAGAATAGTTGAATGCATAAGTTGAGTACATTTCAGCTTTTACTGAGCATGGCCATGTCTTTACAGGGATCAGTGGAGTCTCTTAAAGTGGCACTAGGGGGCAGTGTAGCTAAAGCAGGAGCTCTCACTGACTGCCCTTTTCAGGGGGATTCCTCATCTTATAATATAGGTAACAAGTCATTCTACACAACATTTACTGAATATACTCTGTGAATATTTTTAAAATGTCGTATTGAACTCTAGAAATATTTCATTCTTGTTTGGCTCATTTTTTCTGTCTACAGTAAACGGGGAAGTGAACTCTATTCTCGGTGAGTCCTGTATAACACTTACATTTATTGTGATGTTTGGATACACATAATACAGGCAAATGTTTGTTGTTACAGGTGATCATACCAAAGCTCTGATTGGACAACTTATAATCTTCAACCAGATCCTTGGTGAACTTAGAGAGGATATCAGAGAACAGGTGTGTGTATATGTGTGTGTTAAGAATAAACATTGATACTGATAATTCAGTTTAATATGACTCTAATATGATAATATGTTTAATATGATAATTCAGTTTCTGGTCATGACTCTCCCTCTTCCTGACGCAGGTGAAGGAGATGTCTCTGATAAGGAACACTATACTGGAGTGCCAAGTGTGTGGTAAGTGTAGGTGCTCAGCTTTCTCAGTAAAATCACTGATTCCTGTCTTATGGCTGGCATCTTTTCAGTACATTTATTGCCCACAAAATTAGAATTTATGTCCATCATATTAAGTTGAACATTTCTGCATAACTACTGAGAACTGAAGTATTTAGCTCCACCCAGAATTTTGCATAACATAACATCAGATGTAAGGATTTGACTATAAAGATTACAGCGTTTTAACCTCAGCAATTCCAAACTCTCAAACAAGCTTGAGCCGGTATCTTCAGGCGCTGTCTGTGTTTTGTTCTTGCAGGTTTCAATGAGCCGCGCTCCCGGTGCCAACCCAATCCCTGCTTTAAGGGTGTATCCTGCATGGATACGTTTGACTTCCCAGGTTACCGTTGTGGACCCTGTCCTGAGGGAATGACTGGAAATGGTTCACACTGTCATGACCTTGATGAAGTGAGCATCACAACATAAAAGCACACCATAACTCAAAGGCTTAGAATATACTCTCTCACTGTTTTTGTCTCTCTCTCAGTGTTCTCTAACTCAACCCTGCTACTCACCAAGTGCTTGTGTGAACACAGTTAAGGGTTTCCGCTGTGAGCCCTGTCCACCTGGACTCTGGGGTCCACCTCTCTCAGGGATCGGCCTAGAGTTTGCCAAGAATCACAAACAGGTACACAAGAGCACACATGTCTCGCTTACATAACCCATTTAGATGGCTACTACTGTGTTGATATTCTAGCTATTACACTAAGTCTTTTTTCTGTGTAGGAGTGTTTAGATATTGATGAATGTGTTGAAGTTGCCAATGCCTGCACAGCCAACTCTATCTGCACAAACACCATTGTAAGTTTTACCCTGTTTAATTTGGGAATGTAGAAAGTAAGTCTTTTAAGAAATGTTAAGAAATGGCTTGTTTTATGTCTATTTCTCTCTCAATTTTTATAGGGTTCATATAAGTGTGGTCTATGTAAACCTGGTTATATAGGTAATCAAACAGCAGGATGTTTCCCACGGAAATCCTGTGCTTCTCTCAGCTTCAACCCCTGCGACTCTAAAGCACACTGCTTTATTGAACGGAATGGGGACGTGACCTGTCGGGTACGCTGTCAGTTCTCCATTTCTGAGTAAAGAGAACATTGCAGAATGCTGTTTCTGTTTCAAGTGATGGTGTTCTGTTCCTTAATTGCATGAATAGTAGAACAGCAATTTAAGGATATGGAATAATACATTTGTACTTCAACTAAACTGTGACTCAGCTTATGCCAAATTGTGTGTAACTCTAATGTGGGTTCTCTGTCCTTCAGTGTAACGTGGGCTGGGCCGGTAATGGTCACACATGTGGAAAAGACACAGACATTGATGGATACCCTGACCATTCTCTCCCTTGCATGGACAACAATAAACACTGCAAACAGGTTGGGTTTCAGTGCACAGATTGTACTAACAACACGACAATATTCTTTGCCAGCAAATACATTTACTGTGTATTCACCATTTGACTACCTTTATTAGCCGGAAAATAACATATCTTTGTAGTCATTGTCCTAGTGGAATGAAATTGATGCTTGATGAACTGGAATGTCACTGCAGTCGTCTTTCTGATTCAAAATTCCAGTCACTATTTGCAGATTTTCAACTCTAGATAGTTTAACTTTTTCTGTATTTTCATGTGTAGTTGTATGCTCAACAACTTTCCAATGCTTGACAAGCTTTAAATAAATGGAAAATGCAGTTTATAAAGTAAACGAAAAAGTAATAAAAGGCTGAGGTGTACAAAAACATTTGAGTAGTAGTGTAGTTTTTAGGTATGTGCAGCATTGAACTTAAAACCTCTGCCCAAAACAAAGAATTAGAACTTGCAGATGAGGATGTAAGCATCTCTCTCCTATATGCATATGGCATGGGAGAAAGAAATGAGTGGAAAGTTAGTGAGGGTAAATTGAGAAAAACATTGTGCAATATTTAGGTGTCCGTTAGGCGTCGCTGTTCTTAGTAATGGAGAACTGTGTGAAATGTATAATGTTGATAATAATGGTGTGTGTACCCAGTAGATACCTATCAAACACCAAACATGTTGTAGCCTTTTTTAGTTAAACACAGACAGTGGCGATGCACAGACCAGTGTATTTCTTAGAGCTAATCCCAAGGGCATCGAATACAAAACTTCACGTGAAAGCCAAATCAATATGCAGGCAACAATGAATTGCCGTGGTGACCCCTAAAAGAAGAAGAATTTGAAACAATCAAAAATGGTAATTGAAATATGTGTGTATTTGTGCATATTGTTCATCATATTGTTGTTTTTTTAGGACAATTGTGTCTACACACCAAACTCAGGCCAAGAGGACGCAGATAACGATGGTATAGGAGACCAGTGCGATGATGATGCTGATGGGGATGGCATTAAAAACGTGGAGGTAGATAAGTGTTGTAAAAACATTGGCTATGTGCTAAATTAATAATGAGTGGGTGTATATGTTTTTTAATAATATCAAGGTAGGGTAACTAGTGTTTACTGCATTTCTATCTTGTCTCGTCTCAGGATAACTGTCGGCTGGTGACTAATAAAGACCAGCAGAACTCAGACACAGATTCTTTTGGTGATGCGTGTGATAACTGTCCCAACGTGCCCAACATCGACCAGAAAGACACAGACAACAATGGAGTGGGTGATGCCTGTGACAGTGACATTGATGGAGACGGTAATACAGTTTGCCTAGACCTCTCTTTGCTTTCATTGTATTTACATGTCATATTATGTTCTATAATTAATACTAAAACTAAACCAATACAATTGACTATCCTTAGTTTCGAGTTTTAGTTTTCCCTACATTTTACAGATTAGATTCAGGACTAGTTTTAGTTTTAGACCATGGATAGGATTAGCAAATTAAGAAATGAAGAAATTCATAATGTTTGTGTGTGTGTGTGTGTGTGTGTGTGTACACATAACAGGTATTCCAAATGTGTTGGATAACTGCCCCAAAGTACCCAACCCCATGCAGACAGACCGGGATGGCGATGGGGTGGGAGATGCCTGTGACAGCTGCCCTGAAATTAGCAACCCCACACAGGTCACACATAAATTTATGAATTTCGTTCTCCTTTTTATCTGACCTTATTTTATTTATCCCTCCCATTTAGGTCTGTTTAATAGCAAGTTCACAACAAACAAAATATATACACTTTAATGTAACTACAAACCCAATTAAATTCTTAAAATTGAAATTGAGAATTTAATACTGTAATTGACAGTATGCCGTCAATTAAAATCCAAATGAAATGTAATGTTTTTGTCCTTACAGACTGACATGGATAATGACCTAGTGGGAGATGTGTGTGATACCAATCAGGACACGTAAGTTTCAGCTCACTCACACACACACACACACCTCACACACACTCGCATTTACTCAGCTGTTCTCCAGTGCCTCACACACTCTCACCTGTTTAACGATTATTTACTTACAAACACATTAACACTTTTACATGCATATACCTGGGATGCTAAATTGTCCATAAAACTAAAAATAATGTTTAGTGATCTAATAAACTGCTGGGTGGCCCAATGCTTTGCTTGAATTACTTTAATCCATGTGGAGGGTGATGTAATTGTATTGTCTAACTATACTGCATTGGCGCCACCTTGTGTCCTTAGTCAGTAATAAGAATTATAAGAAGGTTTTTACTCGTAAAGCTGTTTGCTTGTCTGTTTGGTCACTCTGTGTTTTATCATGGTCTTCATGGTCTTCATCTGTGTGAGCAGTGATGGAGATGGACACCAGGACACTCGAGACAACTGTCCTGATATTCCCAACAGCTCCCAGCTCGACTCCGACAACGACGGCATTGGAGACGACTGTGATGACGATGATGACAACGACGGAATCCCAGATTCTGATGGTCTGGGTGGTCTGGGCCCTGATAACTGCAGGCTTATACCCAATCCCAACCAGAAAGACTCTGACGGTAATGAAGCACGTGGAGGAGCCGAGTCTATGAGTTATATGCTCTGGTGATGGGACCACACAGCACAGCCCTCAGAGTTTTTCCATTCTTTCACGCTGCATGTGCATGGGGTGTTTGACCTTTAACTAAATGCTGTATTTCTGAGTGATTATGACCTTCTCCAGTCTACCCATAGTCAGTACTGAAATCATTGTTATTTTTTTGACCTGAACTTACCTGCAGTACTTAGAAACAGATATATAACTGGTTACAAGTAAAACTTACTATATTACCATATGCAACATTTTGGACAATTTATTCTCTCGTTTGCGACAAAAATGATTAATTTTCACCTTTTAATTTTTTATCACTGACAGGAGCTCCTTTAACTTGCCCTTTGTTCTTTGCTTGTTCCCTACCTCTACAGCTAATGGTGTTGGAGACGTGTGTGAGAATGACTTCGATAATGATGCTGTGATGGATTTGTTTGACGCATGTCCAGAAAGTGCTGAAGTTACACTCACAGACTTTAGAGCCTATCAAACAGTTATACTGGACCCTGAGGGTGATGCTCAAATTGACCCCAACTGGGTGGTGCTTAACCAGGTAACTCCCACATATCTGTCAAAGTTCCTGTAGAAATCTGTAGCCTCTGTGTTTCTTTCTTTTTCTAAATAATTATATCTGTATGTTGGTTGTGGACTAAACAGTTCTGAGAGGAAAATTAATTCACTTTATATGGGATATACAATAGTTGGTTCAGTGGATATACAACTTAAAAATATCATGGTTAGATTTAGTCTTTAATAAGCCCTTAATTAAAGATGTGATAATTGGGTTTCAGGGAATGGAAATTGTTCAGACAATGAACAGTGATCCTGGACTGGCTGTTGGTAGGTCACGTTTTAAAGCCCTGTTTATATTATTATCCTTTCAAGAACACTATGCTAGCCTAAATATATAAAGTGTGATATAATTACAACGTCATAAATACACGTAAATAATATCTGCCATTATCACTAATGTCAATACCCCTTTATCCTCTCCTCCTCGACTTCTCCACAGGCTACACAGCATTTAATGGTGTGGATTTTGAGGGCACGTTCCACATCAACACAGTGACTGACGATGACTATGCAGGCTTCATCTTTGGCTACCAGGACTCTTCCAGTTTCTACGTGGTGATGTGGAAGCAAACAGAACAGACGTATTGGCAGTCTATACCATTTAGAGCACTGGCCGAACCCAGCCTACAGCTTAAGGTACACATGATGTTCCAGCTGTGACCAGTCTTAAATGATGTAAACTGAAATGATAATTACTCCAAAAGAACCACAAGCTAACTCAGCTCACAAATCATCATACTATCATTAAGCTTTAGTAAGCATTTTGTTTCTAAATATTAATTAGAATATTAGAGTCAGTCCCTCCTCAGTGTATCAAATGCAATATCATTTTGAAAGTCTTATTTTGATTAGTGTTTAATATCTTGCCTATGTAATGACTTTTTAAATAATATCTGACAGTATTTTGTTTATGCATAATATTCATGATTACATGTAGAGGAGAAGGAATACAAATTATATGGTAAAAATAGTTACATTGTTAAAAAGTCTAATGTGTTAATTCTCCTTATAGGCAGTTAAGTCCCGCACAGGTCCGGGCGAGTTCCTCCGCAATGCCCTCTGGCACACAGGGAATACAGAAGGGGAGGTGAAGCTGCTGTGGAAAGACCCTCGTAACATTGGGTGGAGTGACAAAACGTCCTACCGCTGGCAGCTCATCCATCGGCCCCAGGTTGGCTACATCAGGTAGGCCTGTCGAAACCCAGGGCTTTGGGACAGAGTTCTCCCTAATAGGGTTTGACAAATCTTTATTACTATTTTAACTATCTGTCTCATATTTCAAGTTAGCAATAGTTTTTGTAGTTGTCAGAAATGCATGGCAGATATTTTTTTAACTCAAAGTTTCAGTGAGCACAAGAGGGCGCTGTACCGTGTACAGTTCATGGTTGCTTTGAGCTCAACATGAGGTGGACAAATTCCTAACTGGAGGACTGGGAGATGGCAGGTCTGGCTACTTGTCCCTATATTTTTCTATTTCGCCCCTCCTTCCTCTGCAGCCCTAGTCCTCTGAAGCCTCTCTGACTTTAGTGAGTGGTTGGGCCCCCTGGCCATCCATTGTTGTGGTTGCCATGCCAATGAAATCCTTGGCAAGAATTTACTTTGGGGCTGTTGATATGCAGATCCAACGGAAGCTACTGTAGTGAACAGCCTGGATAGACAGAGTGATGGAAAGAGTGAACATGGATTGTTCAGAGCGAGGAACATGTGTTTCTTTCATGTTGTTGGATTTTGTTGGCTATTACGTGTAGCCACGCTTAAGTGTTTTTTAGACAATCCCAGCTGTCATGGATTTAACAGAGGAGACTAATGAGTAGTCCATACATTCATACATATACATTACACCAAATCTTTAATTATCATTATAATGATGCAATATTAAATTATTTAAAACCAGAATCCTACAGTGACTATGCTTATTGGATTCAGAGAGGTTTTCACACTTCTCTTTGCCCATTATTCCTCAAAGAAGATGGAGAGAGGCTGTCCGTTAGCTTTGTGTGTGTGCGCTGCCCGTGCTTTGTGAAACTTCAAGCTCTTTCAGGCACACACAGAGAAACACCTGCTTTGTATTCAGTTAGAAAACTGAATAGAGCTCAGCGCACGCACAAAGAGACACACACACACGCACACACAGAGCACTACTCCAACACTGTTCCCCTAAAGCATCACGTCATCCCTCAAACTCCTACAGCACTCTCCTCCACTGCACTCTGCCAGTATCTATGGCCCTCATTCTTCCTAGTGAAGCAAGACTACACCACCTCACCCTAAAAAGTGAGAACATCTTTAAATTCAGCTCCAGTATGTGTGCTGAGCAGGCAGTGTTTGATCCTGTTAGTGATTAGCATAATTTTATTAATCTGTTTTCTTTTAGATTCAACTATAAACTTTTTAGGCAGTAACCTAAACTTATCCAAGCCATTTTTTCTGGAACTAGTTGACCCAAAGATGCTACTCATTTATATGAAATAAATTATTATGTGTTAGTTTAACAACCTTTAACTGGTGTTTGTCAGGGTGAAGCTCTATGAGGGGACAGAACTAGTGGCGGATTCTGATGTGGTGATTGACACAACCATGAGAGGAGGACGGCTGGGTGTGTTCTGCTTCTCTCAAGAGAACGTCATCTGGTCCAACCTACGCTACCGTTGCAATGGTACTGATCCACTCTCACATAGGGGATGGGGATGTAAAAAATAGAATCATGTTAGAATTAAAACAAACTTTTATTAACAAAAAATTAAAAAAGAATTTACACAATGTTTTTGTGTTTGTTGTACAGACACCGTTCCAGAAGACTTTCAGCCACGACATAAACAAGTTCTAATGCATATTCAAGTGTGAGGAGTAAAAGACTTAATGATGGCCACCCTGACCTGCAGTGCCTTCTCTCTCTCTTTCATGCACAAACACATGCACACACACTCAAACGTTGATCCAAGACCTATCCAGACCAGCTACTGTGCATGAGACTGCTGCACTCTGATGTGAAAGGCAACACAGGAATAAAAGGGGGTGAGAGTGACACCACAGTCTCTCTAACTATGAAGAAGAGAAGAAAAGTCCCCATAGACCTTTTATGATATGAAGGGACTTTTGTTGCAGGGAGGTAAATCAGGCCATGTAAAATGTGTGTGTAAGTGTCTGTCTGCTGGCATGTGTACATGCGAGCGTTTGATGATTGCTACAGAGGAAAGGGACAGTGAGTAGAGATGCACATGTTAAAACAGTGATGACTAAAATCAATAAAAATCAAGGTAAATGCTGTTCTTTCCGGGACAGAATCAGTGGGCAGCCTTCTGCCATATCTATTCATTTCATTATTGTAAATATCAAGACAATCATAAGCTAAAATGTGTGTAAGAAACCGGTTTACAAAATAACACTTTTTAAAGTACACATATTGTGTCATCTTTGTCTTTATTGAACATCAGATTGTAACAGGTATCTAACTAAATATTTCAAAGACACCAGTTAGAATTGTGATTGCAATATCCATCATGGCAAATCCCACGAAGTTATTAGACACACTGCAATAAACAGTTTAATTCTAACATTAGAGAAATTCAGACCAAAAATTAACACAGATTACTAGTTTCTCCATCAGTTAAACCACATGGTCACTGATGCCAAGCTACCTCATGTCTAAGCATGCTGTTAGATGGCTGCTGAAGCGGCGGCGCGTGCGTTAAAGTGTGTGTATGTGTGTGCCCCGTGCTCTGGGAGGCCGGGACGAGTGCAATATTGGCGGGAAATCGTACAACAGAGCACGCGTCCCGCACCTGCCTGAGCGCGGGAGAACCGGTCCAAAACACCACCGTCCGGCTGTAGAACAGCAATAAAGACAACAAAGACACGAGTTAAAATATGTTCCAAAAAGACATTTTATATGATATATACATACTGTAAGTAAAGCTGACTGTAGAGTTTGAATGCTGACCTTATTTTATGTACAATCTTTTTTTCTATGAGAAAGTCATTGGAAGTGAATCTTTCACTGCTATGCCTTGTTAAACTTAAGCGTTTAACAACATTAGATTGTTTGTAATGTCATGCATAATTAACTTAATTCTTCAAAATGTAACGTGCGCGTGATCATAAAACACTTCCCAGAGTCAATGAGTAACGTGGTGAGTGTTTCCTAGACAACGGGTTGCTTAGAAACGTTTATAGCTGAACTACTGAAACTGCACGACACCAGCTAAGTTTGCCACGGAAAAGTGAACTTTTGCTTAAAACTTTTGTCTAACGAGTAATCAGATTTACCGATAACTATGCTGTTACAATAAGCACAAAAATCCATCAAGATCGCTTAACGTGTTTAAATCAGTAAAAGTCGATTTTGTTACTCACCAGCCAGTTCAGCACGGCTGTAAAAACGAGCCGCGACCACTGTTGCCTTTTTACACTTGGTACATTTTGAGTTGTTCTACTCAAAAGTCTTGAAATAGTTATGCTTGGCGCATTGTCCACTCCACCTTTATCGTAAGCACGTTTCCACGAATTTGGCACGTCTGCACCGAGTTTTTGATCCGCGTTTTTCCCAAAAGCTCCGCGTACAATAGGGCTGCCGTCCCGCGGAGCCCCGCCTCCATCTGCACCATCAACAAAGGCTTCTATGCAAAGCTCAGTGAAGCGTGCAGCCTGCGCCACACTGGAGTCGCAAGTTTAGGTTCGAGTCGAACAGCAGTGGTCCGTTCATAGTCTTGTTCAACACTCTGTACTTCGTTTATAGTTCATTTACACAGTCTATAACATCTTGTGTTTCGTGAGCCAACAAATGGAAATAAATACGTTTATGGCGAATCTCACAGACCACCTGTCTTGTCTTCGTCTTTCTAGTCAGCCCTCCTTCTCCTTCTAATTTAATCCCAAACGACCCCACACCTCCACCTGTCGCAGGAAGCCTGTATCACAGCGTCTGACTCGGCCAATCAGAACACGCATATGTTCTCACAACGCTTCTGCCTGGAGGTTTCATACGTAAAACTACAATAATTAATCATTTTAAAATAACAAACAGTTGAAGTAATGACCCTGGAGTATTTCCTTCAATCAACTTTTGGTGGTGCTTAAAAAGTCAAACGCTTTAAGGTCACGGTCAAAGTAAACATTGTCATCTTAACTTTACAAGACGGAGTGGTTTCAGGTTTTACCTGATGCAAACACGCACTTATACTGCACATGATGCAAAAGTATAAATGGACTATAAATCCCAAGCTATGCTAAAATGTGCAGTAGGTACAGTGGTAGAATATATTTTAACAATCTGAGCAAGTGTCGGCTCAGCAGCCAAGTTAAAGACGTAAAGTGGATGTGTGCTGGAATGTAAGTGCAATTCTATTTACGCTTTATGCACATATGCTGAGCAGTAACAGGTCAGTGGACTGAAGCACACTGTAAAACAACAGCAACAACAACAACGAGCAGTATATGTGCATATATAATATGGTTGTGTTTTTTGTGCAATCATTTAGGAGTAATGTGTAAAGTAATCCCATCAACAATAGATTAATTTGTAAGAAAAATAAAAAATAACTAATAAAATATATTCTATTTGCATTAAACCATCAAATCACACTTATCTTGTTTGTAAACAATGATAAAATGTGGGTCTGTACGCCTGCTATTTTAGTTGGTAATTGAAAATACTTTTGCATTTTAACTTTTACATTCAAAATATGTAAAGTAGAGGATTTCCTTAAATCTCAAACGTGATATTGCGTTCAAATGCACTGGTTCAGAGGCCAAAAGTATCCCCAAACAAGCACATTTCACACCAAACTATCAATTCTCTCATACGCAAAAGAAGAGGCAGACTCGCGCATTCAAGAAAGCAGCTATTTTTCCATCTGAGGCACACTTCTAGAGATTTTATAATTAGATCTACTTTGAAATGAAGAAAGAAACTGCATATATCGAATCTCTTCAGTTATCTAAAAAGATTTTTGTCTTCATCCTTGATCATTGATTTTTTTTTTAAGTATAAATTTGTTGACTAACACCAGCCCTAACCACCAGCACTAACATATTTGCGCGGGTTGAGTGGAGAGGTAAACAGCCATGTTACAGTAATTAAGTACAACATTCAGTGCTCTTTCCACCACTGTTGGCGGACGCGCGAGCGACGGAGAGCGTTTTTAAATAGACTTCACGCGCTCCCCCGCTCTCCCGCGCGCAGCTGGTGCGCGTGGCAGGTGCGCGCGAGGCGGGGGGTTTTACGCAGCGCGTGGAGGAACTCTGTCAAAAAAAATCTCAGTCACTCGATGAAGGTGAAGCGGCGGATGGCGAGATTTGGCAGAACGATCAGAGGAACTTGTACAGGGATATGAAGTTCCGTTTGGGTATTGCGTTTAGCGGAGTGTAGCTAAGGTAAGCTTTGCACAACTTAATGTCGTTTTAGTGTAAAGTAGAGGAAACATTGAGAATTTTACTGTTTGTATTTTCACGTGACGTCGATGATTGTCTTTTATGCTTAATGGGGTGGGCAGTGGGCATTTCACGGAAGGGAGGAGGTATTTTTTATAAGCATATACTATATTTGCATTTGCTTAAATATGGTGCAAGTGATTACTGTTGAATTGCATGGTGTTTATTCAAACAGAAGCTTGAAGATCAGAAATGAATTGTCACATAGGTTCTATTGGCACATAAGAGTTGTTATGGAGTGCACAGGTTCTTGAGGCTTAATATTCAATGTTCGAGTCAGTTGATGCTCCATAATACCTTATTTGCAGACAGTACACCAGGAATGCTGTTAAGCACCTTGATTCCTACAACACTTCAACAGCAGAATATTTATTGGATATGTTCTGATAATGTGGAAGAAATGAATGAATTTCAGTAAGAAGCCTTGACTCTCTCTCTCTCTCTCTCTCTCTCTCTCTCTCTCTCCCTCTCTCTCTCTCTCTCTCCTCCCCGTGTGTGTGCACATGTGTTTGTGTGCACCTGTGAATCAGAGGCCTCTCTAACCAGCGGGGGAAGAAAATAAGTGTTTGCATGGGAAATTCTCTTGTTTATCTTTGCTGTTCTGACATATTACTGTTGTTTGTGCACTGTGCGAGTGGCAGTATTATTCACTCATCTCTAAGAGGCTGATGTGTCATCAAGCGTATAAGAAAAAGTCTATGATTATAAGCCTTGCTAACAAAAAACACACCCGCATCAGAATCTACTCATTCCATGCATACACAAAAGCAGCTGTCTTCCACAAGTAGGCAATTGCATGGTTTATAGCATTTAGGCCCTGTGCAGCTGAAGATGTCAGAAATAGCTCAGCTGTTCTACACGTTGAGACGCCCAGTTGAAATTAGTTTGCTGAGGGAAGAAGATAGGCCATGTGGGGGCAGAATGCTGGAAGCTCTACTATATTTCCAACACCTGCCTCCCTCCTCCAGCATTTCGGCCAAAGTTATTTCAGATGGGACATGGGCGGAGAGGTTTGAGGAGTGTTCCGGCATGATGGAGTATATTTAGAGCTCTCTATTTCTGCCCTGTAACTGCCCCTGTTACCACTGCACCCCCAGCAATGCCATCAACTCCAGTATAGTTCACAGTAATGTCAGCACTCAGCACATATGTATTCAGTATATAATCTACATCAAAAGTTTGTCAACATTTTTTGAATACTTTATGTAACTGAATTGAATCACGCAATAAAGTTTGCCCCAGTTTTTTTTCCAATGGTATTTTAAAGGATAAATTAACATGCATACACTCTGTTTGAACACCCATTTTGAATCAAAGCTTCAACCTCATCATACAAACTCCCAGAGACCTTTGCTTGCTTTCTGGTGTTTGCTCTGCACTCTGCAAATACCAAAACAGCTGCAAGGGTCCAAACTGCAACATATCTTCATGAACAGAAGCAATGTCATTCTTGAAAATTAGATTATATTAGTTTATTAGAATATTAGATGATGTTGTGCTGTTGTAAAATTGATCACAATCTGCATAGCTGAAAACAGCAATAACTATATACCTCTGTGTTTCTATCGTACGGGAGATGCAAATGGATTGTACTGTTGAATTAAAATCAAATTCAGAGTGTGGTTTCTATTATTAATATTAATCACTTCTTTCTAGATTTTGTACCCTGTGCTTATTATTTCATTCTTTATGTAATTTTTTGGAAAAATTTTTTTGTTGAAGATTCAAAGCAGTGTCACACTTAAGGTAAGACAGATTTAGCTATGACTGACAGAATGATTTGCTTATCTTTATTTGCCCCCTTGCATAAAACAAGATTACTGTTTTATCATTTTAAAAAGAGATTCTCTTACCCAACTCTTAGAAGGTGTTGCATTTACTTTATAATTGGTAAAATAATGTACTTAAAAATAAAGTTGAAAGTTGTAATTTGTGTTTGTGTTTGTCTCCCTCTTGTGGACATTAAGTGGTGTGCAGGTCTCTGAGCCCCAGCCGCAGTGTTAAGGAGCTCCAGCAGCCATCCAGGCTGTGTCTGTATGGATGGGAATGGGAGGACTGGCTGCCTGCACTAACCACTTACACATCCTTAGGAAGCACCATGTCTTCATTCAACTGCTGTTTTCACTCATTTTAACTTCACAAGGTAACCTTTAAACTGGTTCCTCTTCTAGGTGTCATCAAATGTACCATTATATAGTGTTTATACTTACATTTATGGCTTAAGGATTCCAGGAGGACATACATGATGGTTGAGTATAATAATAATAATAATAATAATAATAATAATAATAATAATAATAATTCTGTATTTATATAGTTCAAAGTGCTGCTTTAAAATCAGGAAAAGAGGTAGACAACTAATAATTTTTAATAATGCTTGTAAATTGTCTCTAGCATGGGCCCAGTGTCAGATCCTGAAGTGCAACTCAGCATTTGTGGCTGCCACTCTGGACCTGGGAGGCAGCGCCGGTGGTGCGAAAGAGACAGGCAATGCAGGTTACTGCAGCGCTCTGCGTTCCTATGCTCAGTGCACTCGCCGCACAGCCCGGGCCTGCCGCGGTGACCTGGCCTACCACTCTGCTGTGCAGGGTATCGAGGACCTTCTCATCCAGCACCGCTGCCCCAAAACAGGCCCCACGGCCCAGCCCGGACCCCTTTCCCAGGCCCCGCTCTCAGGAGATGTCTGCTTTTATGAGAAGGGCTATGTTCAGCGAGAGGGTCATGCCCCTGAGTACCTGTACTGTGGCGTGTTTGGAGACCCCCATGTCCGCACCTTCGGTGACGAGTTCCAGACATGCGCTGTGCCTGGTGCATGGCCCCTCATTGACAACCTATATCTCTACATCCAGGCCACCAGCTCCCCCACTAGGGGGGGCTCTTATGCCACTGCACTCACCAAGGTTGGACCAAAGACATATTTTGTGTAAAAAAAAAACCCTTTGTCATCAGTGTTCACAAATTCTCTTAAATGTTCATGTTGAAAAGTTCAGAACATATTAGTGACTGTGTCTGTCTCTATGAAATTGGGTGGCTTCATAACATTTATGGCATTTATCAGATGCTTTCATCCGGACAACTTAAATGACCTAATTACATAGACAGTCTCCCTGGAGCAACTTAGGGTTAAGAGCCATATTCAGAGGCCCAACAGTGGTTGTAAAATCTCCCTTGGTTCAATTCATATGATAACCATTATAGGGTCACTCATACCCCTTTTCCACTACACAGTGCTGAAGTTGGGAACCAACAAGAACTGACCCACATTTCCACTGACTTAACAGCCCAAAGTGACGCCACTGACCACATCATACACCACCAAAAAGCTGGCAATTCTGTGGCACTGGCACCATTTTTTATCAGTGGCTCAGCCCCAGTGGCCTCAGACATTATAATTTTAGATGATATGTGACCCGATCTGCCGTAAAGAGTCGGAAGTGGGCATTCTATTTATTTAGATACGGGCCGATTATGTTGAAAAACATCACAAAAATAGTGATTTTTCTTTTTTGGAGACCAGATTAATTTTGAAGACCTTTTCTTTCATATAAGACCAAAAAAGAAAAATTTATATTTTTGATGTTTGTCAACATAATCGGCCCGTATCTAAATAAATAGAACACCGACTTCCGACTCATTACGGCAGATCGGGTCACATATGTAATACAAACATTATTGTTTCCACATTTTGCTACTGGTTTTCAGAAGTGGTTTTACTATCACCTCAGAACAGCACAAATAAAATGCCTGAACCTTTCACACAAACCTGTCTTTTTCTCTGCTCTCATACAGATCACCATAATATTTAAGAACTGGCGAGAGTGTACCGAGCAAAAGATCTACCTGGCTGAGCTGGATAATGTGCCTCCAGCCTTCATGGACGGCTCAACAAGTGGCAGTGACCGACGGGGTCACCACAGCCTCCGCGTGCGCTCACAGGCCCCGGGCCGCCACGCTGAGATCTGGGCCGCCCACATCGGCACCACGCTGGTGGTGCGGCAGAGCGGCCGCTCGTTGGGTTTGGCCGTGCGATCACCCCGTGCTATCGTGGAGTCCTACACATCCGAGCAGGACTTGCAGCTGTGCATGTGGGGATGCCCAAGCTCTCAGCGTATAGACTTGGACCAGGCATGGTCACCTGCAACTGCACAGGCACATGAGCACTGCTCAGCTCTCTTTCCAGTTCGGGACGTCTATTTCCAGGCATGTCTTTTTGACCTGGTGGCCACTGGGGACCTGAACTCTAGTTTGCCGGTGTGCGAGGCTCTGGAAGATGCCCGAGCCATGATTGCCTACCCGAAGAAGGTACATCTTCTGGCAGCTGCAGAGCTGAGAGTTCAGCCACAGTCGTGGATACTGCTAGCTGTCTTTGCACTGAGACTAACTTTTTAAATGTGTGACATTGCAATATGAATCACAAGGCAGCTATTCCTTTCACAGTAATGCAGAACATAGTTATCAGATTATCACCAGATCTCTTGGTTCATAGCAACTGATAATTCTAAGATATATTTTTGCCACCTATAATACCAGCCTGTTGACAATAATGTCCTAAAATGTGGTTAAATGTAAAGGAAATATCAGACAGCATATATGGATGTTCATTTTTTCATGACCATATCTAAGTTGAAGTAATACACTGTAGTTCTAATATTGATAAGTGTTTAATGTATTGTTTTTGGTAAATTTTGGGGAAAGTGTTCACTGGAAGAACACTGATACGTATATTAACAGTATTTACTCACAATGACGGTCTGGAACTGTCACAAAAGCAAAAATACTAGTGTAATATTACTGTGTGTAATAAAGTTGTTGTTGTTCATGATTAAACATCAAAACAGTTGTGCATTTCCTTTAATACTATATGCAGTATCTATACATTTGTA
Source organism: Distichodus sexfasciatus (assembly GCA_032718565.1). Classification (NCBI taxonomy): domain Eukaryota; kingdom Metazoa; phylum Chordata; class Actinopteri; order Characiformes; family Distichodontidae; genus Distichodus; species Distichodus sexfasciatus. The sequence goes on along the minus strand of JAVGVS010000008.1, from coordinate 400,764 downwards.
TAGTTTTCATACATTGTTTGCACGTAAAATAACAAATAATCCTTGAGCTAAAAGCCAAAGACAAGACTGCTATGAAGAAGCTGTGTTTGGAAAATCAGGGGGGTCCTAGGACTGTTCATTCATTTAGCAGTTGATCATATGTGACATCAACACCTAACAAACATATTTGACTATTGAAAATATATCCTTATGTACTTGAAGCCTAAATTTCATATTAGAAATATGTCAAATTAAATTAAATCATTTTATGTAAATCAAATATGACACTTCTCTCATTTGAAAGGATTAAATCACACAGTATAGACTATTTGATTCTTAGTTATTAGTGCAAGGAAGGTAAGTCATACAGTCCAACAAATTCAGATGAGATTTTTGTATTTTTCATTTTTTGTGATACTGTGATAAAAGCATTAACCCAAGACATCATAAATCTATAAGCCATTTTGAACAAACCTTTCTACATTTACCCTTACAGCATATGTGACAGCTACCTTACTCTATGACCTATAGTGATTTGGAAAAAACTAATGTTGGACATGCTATATGACAGTATGTTACAAGTTTTACTCAGTAGGTGGCAGTATAGTTCTCATCATTTGAATAGGCCAAACTTACCCACTCACACAACGTGACCTTATTCAAGCATTTTCTAGAAGGCACTGGAAACCTATTAATATGAAGTCACTGATTGATACTTTTTTTTATTAAATAATAGTCATGTTGTCATAAGTAGTCTAAGTACTCATTTAATATTAATGTTAAATCACAATTATTCTTGACTTCCAGACATATGCTCACAGATTATGAAGTAACTGTAGTTGTGCTCTTTCTGAAACATCCTGTGACAGTTTGTTAGCCATGAGTGTTTAGACAAAGACGCACCAAGACAAGACGTGCTGAATTGCAGTTAATTATAGCTGTGACTCTAAATTCAGTGACTCAGCAGCATTCCAAGGTTGAGGCCTTCAGGTCACTGCGTCAAAATGAGCAGTGGTGAGAAACATGCTTATGGAATAATAGAATAAATATTATGTAATATATCTACATTTACTCATATCAGAAATACCATTAAATAGTTTGCCACACTTATAATTAATATCTGACTTCTAATCAACTTTTTACAATATACATTAGCCAGACATTAGTTGTTTAATGCGTTTAGAAAAAAGACTCACCATTTCAAGAGGCTTAAACATATTCTGCTGAATTGCTCACACGCTGTTCACCTAATTGCAAAGAGTATTGTAACCCTAGAAACCATAACTTTCTTTTATGAAAACAGCAGGTCTCTAAAACACGACAAGGGCTAAATAAGTCCAGCAATTTAAATTGAGCATTTAACTAGGTCTCATAACATAATAGGAGTACTAGACATAGTTCAGTCAGACAGGGGACGTCTGAATGAAACATTGTTGTCAAAATGAAGCACAACCTAATATACAAAAATCTAATATTGCGATATAACAACTGAAATGAGGGATATTGGTAATTATTAGGGAACCTAATGAACCAAATTTGCAACATGATATAATTTACAGGAGTGGAAAGAGTACTGACAATTAGTACTTAATAAATATTGTCATTTTTTAAATTGCAGAATTTAGTTGTTTGTTTAAGTTTTAACAATGGTTTCACTAAAATGATATAACTATTGTGGGGAAAATCAATCAAACATGAACATAGGTTACCGAAATGACGGTCAAACTTCTAATTATTAACTTCGAAATGCAGGCGTACCTACCATGTAAACGAAATGTCATTTTAAAAGTTAAGTAGTTTATTTTAATTTGTACTCAAGTACAAGTTCAAATGACAGAATTAAATATAGACTCCTAAACGTACACGTCCGCGAAAACTACTAAATTACAGTAACGCGAGTAGTTGTAATTTATTACTTTCACTCCTGCATATTACAATTGAAAATTAGGGGTATTAATAAATATTAGAGATCCTAATGAACCAAATCTGCAACATGATATTTTTTGAATCAACTCTGTCTAAACACATGCTGTGTCGAGAAGGCTCACGTACTAAACGTGTGTTTATTGTCAACAGGAGCACAACACACGTCTGAGGGAACGAACAGGCTCTGATAGGGGTGTCCATGTAGGGGTTCACTTACACGCTCCACCTACACGCACTGTATTCGTTCGCGCTCCACGCCTTCTCCGTGTCTCGCGCCAGACGCCCACGCGCCGTCCACGCGCCTTTTCCGGTCGCTTATTGGTCAGAGGGAGCCGCAAACATCGCGTCCGACCAATGAGTGAACGATTCGAGAGGCAATTCACGGCGTGCACGCACCGCTCACATGGAGGCCTTAACCGCGCTTCTCAAGCGACGTAGGCGAGCGTTCGGCATCAGTGGTTGGTAAATATAAAACTGTTGAGCCCCATTGACTGTTTACAGCAGTCGCACCGAACTAACCGAGACAATAACAAACATCCAAAGTCCCCGAGTAAATGTGAACTCGCCACTGAATGAGCACTCGTTGAGACTTTATTTTAAACAGCAAGAAAGCAGAGGTTCACACCGATTTCAGGTCAACGTTCTAATTCTGATTGATCTAAAGAGTGATAAAATGGTGGTGCTGATGAAGAAACCCAAGACATTCGAGGTTCAGTTCCGTGACCCCAGCAAGGCGTGTTACCACAGTGGAGACAAAGTGTCTGGACGTGTGGTAGTGGAGGTTTCGGAGGTGACCCGAGTCAAGGCAGTGAGACTATATGGCATCGGCTGTGCCAAAGTGGAATATAATAAAGGCAAACAACATTGTCGAGATGAGACAGATTACCTGCGATATGAGGATGTTCTTCATCTTGACCACCATCCCACAGGTAATAATATGGTATTGTGTTGCTATTTGGGACAAAACACTTGAATTTACAGGCTTTCAAGGTCTTCAGGATTTGCACAACAAACAGAAACAGATTATAACACACAGGAACTTGGTTTAATTGTGTGACACTTTCCCTTGCAGACTCAGATGGCTCAGTCATTCTCAGACCTGGGAATAGATATGAGTACATGTTTGGATTTGAACTTCCTCAATCAGGGTAAGCGCATATCTATAACATAGAGAAAAATCTGATGTCTGACTGCATGATAGGTGAAAACGTTTGATTTTGTAAAATCAAGCATTCCTGCTTTTACAGACAGTTGGTGTCCTCATATCAAGGCAAGTTTGGCTCCATTCAGTACTATGTTAAAGCTGTGATGGAGAGGTCCTCACAACCAGACGTGAAGTGTAAGAAATACTTTGAGGTGGAGGAGCCAATTGATGTCAACACTCCTGATCTTACAGTAAGACACGACTGAAACTCATGTTCATAAAATCGTCTGTATTAACTGTTTCTCAAATAATGAAAACGGACACAATTCTAACCCAGATTCTCTTCTGTCCTTAGTCTTCCGCTGCTGGTGCCAAAGAGAAGAAGTTGACCTGCATGTTCATTCCCGATGGCAGCGTGTCCATTGTGGCTAACATCGGTCGTAAAGGCTACTGTGAGGGGGAGCACATCTGCATTGATGCAAAATTTACAAACAGCTGCTCGCGCATCATCATCCCCAAAGCTGCCATCATAGCCACGCACACATACAGGGCCAATGGGCGAACAAAGGTGTTCCGTGAAAAGATCTCTGCTGTCAGAGGTGACCATATCATCTCTGGTATGTGTGACTTGTGGCAAGGCAAAAGCATCCGTGTACCCAAGCTGAGACCCACTGTGCTGGGTTGCAACATCATCCGTGTTGACTACACTCTGATGGTGAGCTCATTGCAAACCAGTCTGAACCTACGTGACTTCAGTAGATGCTGTGTGACATTACCTTTTGACCTGATTCGTGTCTGTTATGTGTCACAGGTTTATGTACACATCCCAGGAAGTGCAAAGCTGACCTTAGAGCTGCCCCTTGTCATCGGGACGATTCCCTTCACTGGCTTCTCCAGTCGAACCAACAGCATGAGCAGCAGCCAGGAGGGGGGTGCGATCTCCAGCTCATTGGTTTCCATGCCCTCTGCTCCCCCCAGCTACAGCGAAATCCCCCGCTATCCCAGTCCAGACAGCCCCGTTATGTCGCTTCTGAACGACTATGATGAAGATGATAGTCCCATCTTCATGCATGCGAGAGATTATCCGTCACCCCCTCCTTCTTATACTGAGGTAAGTAGGCATCCTTAGGTGTGTAATTTAAGCCTCTGAAGATTCATTAAGCAAGCTGGCACAGGTGAAGTTTCTCACTCTATTTCTTTTCTTGCAGGAGAATATGATGTACAATAGGGCTGACCTTCATTTGTTCTAAAGAGCTGCAAGAACTGTAGAAGGATGTGATGAGATCTAAACTCAGACTGCAAAGTCATAATGGAGAGAGACAGGAAGAGAATATTTTTCACTGGGATATGCTTTGTGCCACAAGTTGAAAGTGGAAAAGGTTGTATTTAATTCTCAGGGTATGTCCAAAACTATAAAGCCTAGGTAATGTTAATCTTTTGATTGGAATAATTTGTGGTTTTGGATGCAACCTCAGTGTCATGTTGTTGACAAGTGTCTTTGAGAACAACACTTTGAAGACTTTGAAGTCTGCTTTCACATCTGAGGTATCCTCAGTATTTGAGATCTGAGAGTTTTTCAGATTGAATTTAAGATTTGCCATATTGGTGTAAGGTCAAAGTATTATACATTGGTTTAATGTCTTTCATTCCTGACTGAAGTGTGAAGAGACTTATTATGAGGACTCAATACCATCAGTTTCATGATGCATCTTTTTAGAGTGTATCTAATGCACAGTTTGTATGTTGTATGTATATCAGAGTTTTGTGTTTATCTTAAAACATTGACAGTAATGTATCTAAACTGCAATGTATCTGTACCTTCAAGTTTGTTTAATTGCTGTTTGTGTATTTGATTTTGTAATCCACCCCACAGGGAAAGTATTATGATAATAAAAACTGAAATGCAAATTTTGCTTCTGTTTAGTTTTTTAATATTGTACAGATGCATATTAATGCATAGATAGTGCTGAATAACTTCATACAGTCTGACACAGCTTTCATAGATAGATGAGCTGCCATTGCCTCTCAATGCTTTGGGCAAGTCTCACAAGAAGCAGAAACAGGACGAAAAATAATTACCAACTAAACCATACGTCCAGATAGCACATAATTATGTTCAAAGATTTAGATATGATTTTATTAAAGCCAAAGTCAAGTACTAGGATTATTGCATATACCTTGGTAGTCAGAAAATAGAATCTGCCTGCCTTCTGACATCTGAGTAAGTTCAGGGTGTGTGGCTTGATGGGGATGGCACCATTGCAATGTAGGGGAAAGGTTAGGGACAGGATCCAAGAAGGAATGCAGCACACAAAGGCATGGGTACCCAGTATTATTAAATGGGCACCTGTTGTGTTGTAACACATGGTTATTTATAGTATCCATTCAGCTGGAAACTTCAGGAAGTGCTGGTTACCCAGTGATTGTTGAATTTGCCATCTTCCAATCAAATGTGCGTGGCACCAGGTTGGCATGCTATGTGTGACCAGGCACACAGAATGTGAGACTTAAACACACCATTCAAAGGTACCAGACATAGAGTTCAGCTACCTTGACGTCTTCATTACCCCACCTAAAATATTGCATCTCTTAGACAATACCTGTTTGTAGGACGTGCTTATCCATGTAGCAAATATTGTGTGCTTTTAGTGTAATAGTGGTGTGCAGATGTCTGCAAAAGTGTCATCATAATGTGCCAAAAGGGAAAGAGAAGTGTTTGAATTTTTCAGTGAATGTGCAAAGTGAAAAAGTACAAGAGAGGCTACGGCCTGCATACGTGCATGAGGGCATGTGTGCATTACAGCATATGTGAACCATGTCAAGGGCGAGCTCAGCAAGTCGGTGGCCGTCTAATCAGAAACCTGATGCTGTTGTTTACTCCATCTGCAGCTGTCCTCCCCACATACACAAGGTTTCCTGAAAAAGGAGTGGTCTCTCTTTCTGTCCCCTCTCCTTCACTCGCTTTCTCCTTTTCTAGGTCTCTACAACCCACAGCACCCTCCAACTTTAGCAGCGATGAGGAAACAAGCCAAGTGGGACACAGGGTAACCTCCCGGTCACATCACACCACTTTCAGGGCCTTTCTGCATGATGACAAAACAAAAATGTGAAGTGGCTAAATGCTGTCCAGTGACAAAAGAGACGGCAGCAGTGGTTCTGCACAGAGCCTTGTGCAGTCTTGAAAGCAGCTCTGAATCAGTGGTGACATTTGATGCACCGAGGCCTCTATGTTTGCTGAGCTATTCAAACCAAATGTCAAACAGGCACTCTCTATGCTAAAGCACATTCTACACCCTTTACGCAGACACTCACACACACACATTAGCATAAAGGCTTGTTGTGAGGCATAGATTTTTCTTTCATTAACTACCACACAAGCATGTTAACATTCTTTTAACAACGTCTTTTTCTCAGCATACTTTGTTGAAAAAACACATGTAAAAGCTTTTTGTATATGTATATTTCAACATCTGTATTTTGAAAGAAACCATTACAAATCTCATTTTCCACAGTACCATCTGTTTTTGTGATTGACAATTTACAGTATTGTTGTCATGTGTGCCCTTCTGACCACTGAGTACACCGCTGATGTTTGTGCATATTTGCATGGTGGGCTTTGGCTTGCTCCTGACTGGCTCTGAATTTGCATCATGCAGGCGGTGATTGGATGATGGGTTATTTCATGTGCTCAGTGCATGATCCTCATCAAAATCATCGTACTTTTTGTGGACAATGGAAGTTTGGGGGTAAGTACCTAATTATAAATACGCATCCATATTCCTTGTGTCTTTGTTGGATAGTTCATACTGATTTCAAATGAAATCAGTTCAACATTCAGTATGAACTATCCACCAAAACACAGGGAATATGGATGCATTTTAAGAACAATGCTATTTATCTAATGTCTTAAACACAGCTGGAATGTTCAGGACTTCAATTTCTCTAAAGTGCTTATACAGTTTCTTTTTTTGGCTTCTTACCCAAACTTTATGAGAAAAGGCACAATGCTTATGTTTTTGCTGACTCACCCTGTCTAATGTGTGTAAAGGGGCAGAGAAAACGGGCCTGGCTGACATGACTGACAGCTGAGAGCTTGTGCTGAAAACTAAGCAGTCTGTTGTGCATCTAGAAACGCGTGCTGTAAGGGCAGGCATGAGAATGATCTTTTCTCACAAATCACTGTCTGTGTGGGCTTCCTGAGGAGGAAACGTTGGCAAATCTGTAAAAAAACTGCTGCTGATGGAAAACTCTGAAGAGTAGGAAGGAATGCAAAGTGGTACCTGATACCGTAACGTAAAGTAGAAGCAGAAGTAAAAGCTGTGAGGTTGCTGCTGCCTTTTTGCTCCCTTAATAGTTACATAATGGTTTTGAAAGTTAACAAAATGTATTTAATCATGCATTGTTCTTTCCCATCTGTTCTTTTATGCATAAGAGGAGAGACCCACTATATACATAATATGACTAAACACAAGAAAAGTGAATTGAGTATCTGTAAATCATCTCTGACCTTTAACCTTCAAAACTGAGCTCGTACAGGAGAGATACCGCCAGCTCTTAGGAATTTACAGCACCACTGTCATTTTGACTTAACTCCAGCAGTAGTAAGCCCAGTCTCTCAGTGCATGTGTGCTGACATTTCTGATCTAAATGTGCTGCTTTATATCACGAGTCAGTGAGCAGCCGCCAGTGACAGAACTTCTGTAAGCTACTGAAGAAATGTTACTGTCTTTACTGTGAAAGAGGGAGGTAGAGAAGAAATAAATGCATTTAGGGATGGTTTTAATGAATCAAATAAAAATGTTTCTCATTAGTTTGGTATTATATCATGTGTTTTCTTTTGATTGATATTCACAGATGTGTCTTCAGCCAAGCTTGCGTGTAAGATTTTACAGTACAGCTTACGTGTGTCCCACTCCAGTTTCAGCCTGAAGAGGTTACTTGACTCTCTTCTTACTTAGAGCAGTCCAAAACTAAAACCTCATCACTGATTTAAAAAGTCACTGGAGTCACTTAAATGACCACCTACCTGCACCATGAATCATTGGATGCACACAACCATTAGACATCAACAAAAATACAATAACAAATAATGTGGAGCATTTGATTTGATGTAGAATCTTGCTTCACATTAAGGAACCATGTAAATATATTTGACTCATGGCAAAAATGTATCCAGGATGCGCTATATTTTGATGCAATATTTCCTTTTTTTATGTACACATACCTATTGTAATTATTAATAGTATATAGGAATATGAGATATAGATAGCATAGCTATTTGCATTTAATAATTAATTCATCAGCTACTTTATGTATTGCAGCTGTGCAGTATTTTCATTCATATTATAAATAACCATATCTAGCACAGACCTGGATAGAATAACATGAAATGTCTTACAGGGACAAATTGACAGATATGATACGCATATGCATATAACAAAAAATATATTTGTCAAGCCTCTAGAACCAAAACAAGCCTCTATATAGGGTTTTGCACATCTAGCGTAGGAGCTGTGGACAGTTTTCAGGAGCATCAATTACTGAAAGAAACATGCTGCTTGAGGAGGACAGAATGGAGAGGAATCGAGACTGTCATGAGACCTTGGTTTGCTTTTGTTTTCCGTACACGACCACCGTTCCACTCTCAGACATGCCAAGTGCTGAATCTTAATTAAATGGGATGAAAGACGCAGAGCAGCATTTGCTCCCCTCAGCCAGAATCTCCAGACTGCTGTGTGTGTGTGTGTGTGTGTTTATGCAAGGGTGTTAGATTATTTACTTCAGCACTGTGAGAATCATCTTGTCACTCAAGAGCTCATTTACTGTTGGTGAGACATAGCATGTGCTTATGCCCAGTTGATGACTCTCATTCCAGGTAAAATATGGATCATAATGTCCTGCCCTACACTGCTACGTTTTGGGGAAACACAGCCTCTTATATTAGGCCTTAGATTAGGACTGACAGAAAATTCATTGGGGTTTGTAATACTCCTTATATTGGATATCAGCCCATATTTATGTTCTGTATTGAACAGTACTGTGTAATATAACATTAATTGAAATGATGTTCAGGGTGCTGTTAATCTAAGCTACAGGGATTCACACCATCCGCACTACTGCTGGAGGACCTGATGGGAGGTGCTTTTAGATGGCAAACATGCGACTCTGAGTTAGCACTTTCTGTACCAGCCACAGGCTCATGTATCAGTATTTGCACCGGGGATTCAAACCAGATGCTGGGATAGCTCAGAGGCCAAATTCATTATCAAACTCTTGCAGGGTCTTGTTTGTTCTTTTCTACACAATAACTAAAGCAGAAATACTGATACGGGCGATTATATTCAGAGAATCCGGGTCTATATAAACGTGTGAGCCTCTTGATACTGAAGAGGGTCTTGATGGAGACAATATGTCCAGCATGTCCTACAGTAATCCTGCAGGGCCAGAGTCTAAATCTGTGTCCTGCACTCATGCACACACAAATAGACACGTAGAATTAATTAGTAACTTGCATCAGTTGTGCTGGGCCAGGGAACTTACCAAAGAGTGTATGACTCTCAGTTTACATTTACATTTATCTGAAGCTCTTATTCACATTGACATTTCCTAGCAGAGGCAGACAGTAACAAAGTACATTTACTTGAGTGCTGTACTTAAGTACAGTTTATCTGTACTCCACTTGAACAGTATTTTTTCACTTCACTACCTTCTTGTTACTCGTTACTTTCAAATCTGTGGATAAAGTGGATCTTATTCCCCCTTTTCTAAATCGTGATTGTTTTTTGCAGGTGACAGTCCATCAATAATCAGTATTGTACTGTATATAAGAAACAGTTATTTATTTTTTTATCTTTATTCCCTTAGCTCCGTTTCAAGTTTGTATTGTAACTATTTTATTCTTAACTTCTTTAAAAAATGTCCTAAATTGCACAGTACGAAGCTGATCAGGATACATTTCACTGCATGTTGTACCTGTATAATTTGCATGTGACAAATAAAGAATCTTGAATCTTGAATCTTGAATCAGTAGAGTTACATCACGCCTGTAAACTGTAACTATAGAAACCCAAGTTCAGACAGTTCTGCCGTTTTTTGTCTTGCTTAAAACATTGTTGCTGTTGGAAAGTCATGAAGCTAGAGATGTAGATCTGTGTTTTTAGCAGGTTGGAATGTTAATGTTATTTTCTGAGCAGGCTGCATTTACAGCTCCTCCTGATTAACATACACATATGCGTGCACACACTACCATGCTGTTTGGTGGGGGTGTGTAGTCTTACAATTAATTAATAAAATAAACATATGACTGTTTTTGTCTTTTTCAGTTTAGGTTGTGTTTCATTCTGTGACATTCTACCAATTCCTTATTCTACTGGTTCTACAAGCTAGTCAGAGGCAGTAGGCATTGTAAGTGTTGTGGCAATAATGCAACAATGTGGTGAAAGATGATGTACTTTTAATCCTTAAGTATTTTTTACAGCAAGTACGTCAGTACTTAAGTAAAAATGTGACTGCACGACTTTCACTTGTATTGGAGTGACATTTGACTAGTGGCATCTGTACTTTCACTTAAGTAATGTAGTTAGGTACTTTGCCCACCTCTGTTTCCCAGTGAGGTTGACAGTCCTCTAGGAGCAACTTGGGGTTAGAGGTCTTGGTGGTTGTGAGTAGTGTTGTGGTGCTATTTGAACTTTACAAGGTCTTGGTCTATAAGTGAGTGGCCTACCACTAGGTCATCAACAATTCCAGGAATTTCTCTCCAGGACCTTTCATACAGTACTGAAATCTGGTTCAAAGATCTTGATCTCCTCTTAATGCTACAGTCTATAGCAATGGCATGCTGACCCTAAATCAGTGAATTTTGTAAACTGTTGAAATATGCCACTCTGATAAAAAAGCCTACATACAGAGAATGGATGGTGTTGTTGCCCAGGTGTCGTATTACCCTGTACGTCACTAGCTAGCTGTTTGAAAATCTCAAGCGGTTGACTGAGAACTTAAGGAGTCAGAGAAGCTCTTTATCATTCTGTCAGACTGTGATGAGCAAGCATGACAAAGATACTCTAGGCATGAACTGATACATTTCTCTGCCTCCAACTGCCATACTCTAACTCTTATTTCACGCTGGTAATCTTCCACTGGACAAGTTCATAACTTCTGTGAAAAGTGCCCCAGCTTGTTCCTGGAAGTAATCCCCCTCTGAAATAACATTTAGTCTATTAAGGTCTAGTTGCAGTTTATCCCCAATCACTTTGAGGCCAGTTTGTAAAGTTATGTGAGGACAACTTCTTAAGCTCTGATGTTCATGAGCCTTATACGAGGGTACAATGGTAGGGGGCAGTTCAGGGACAACAATATTACCACCCTGAAAAAAAATCTGATTTATACAGAATAAATCGATCACAACCTAAATGATTTTTTCACGCCCCCCAAACAACCATTTAATTTGTGCTTAAGAAAGGCAAAAACATGCAATTTTATAGCAAGTAACATTTAACTATGGAAATTCCATATGCAGTGTTCTGCTGCTGAGGGCTTTCAAGAGGAGAAAGATTTCTAAAAACATACCAGAGGCACATCACATACTTGAGATGCCACAGGAAGACAGTTAACTTAAGTAAGACATACAGACACGTGCACACATACACAAACACCGTTTGGTGTAGCACTAATTCAACACCTACCTGAAGCCTGTTGTACACACCAGTTTTCTCTCTATACTTATTGGGGGTTGAGGAAGGGGTGTGCCACATGCAACTTGAAGTGCCTCATATTACAAAATGTACACTATGTAGAGCATTTCATAATATAAACAACACGTGCTTAATGGAGCTTTTGTTATTAACATGGCTGTGATAAAACACCACCTACTTGTCACATAAAGTACTGCAAGACTGCCATATCCCGGTCTAAAATCAACAGACGCTGACATTTCTGGTATATCTTCATATGTTGCATCAGAACTAAATGACAAGATCAAGAACCACTTATTATGACTGAATCCATTTATTGTGCTCACTGATAACAAAACGAGGGTGTCAACAGTGTCGGAAAATAAAACATACTGCCTCTGAAACATTCATCATAGTAATGTTGGAGTTTGAGTCAGCTGCGCTTCGTTGCTGGTGATTCAGAAGTAACCTCAACATGCAGTCATATATTACCAAGCTAGTAAATCAGTGCATTTTGTGTATTCAAACATTAAAATGTTTAAAACAGAGTATTTATAATGTAACAAACAGAACATAACAACAATAAAACTGGTCTTAAAACTACAAACGTTACTATATATGGAAAAAGTCAATACAAAACATCTATTACTATTAAAAGTCTAAAAACAGCTCTATAAAAATGACCTTTCTTTGTTCTATACTGAATAATGCAACAATATATTTTTTTACATTCCTATTTGTACTTGAAAACCTTTGTTCTTCACCTGCATTCATAATAAATGATGGATTTTTTTTCCAGTAAGTATGAACTTTATCATGTAAAATGTATCTTTCTTTATGAAAGCAGGCTCATATCTACTGTCCATCATCATGTTGGAGTGGAATGATATATTACGATTGTATTTTCAATCCAGTGCACACTCAGCCATCAGATGCAGTCATCAGTGGTTGTCAATACGGCTTAAGGCAGGCACGCGCACACATTTCTGCTTCAGTAAATAGCTTCATCCATATTGTCATCACTGTCCCCTCCAAAATCTTCACCATTGTCAAAGTAGGACATGATGTAGTCAGTCTCCTGTTCCAACACAAACACACCATGATGTGATTTGTCTCCAATTGGAACAAAACATAATGAACACAACAAACTGCAAAGTTGCAGCATATGTGCACATATGCACTCTACCTCCTCAAATTCTTCTTCATCGTACTCCTCCTCGCCCTCCGGCTCTTCCTCTTCTGTTTTTTTCTTCTCACTCTCCTCTTCATCAGAACTCCTCTCCTCCTCTTTTTTCTCCAGTGTCTAAGGAATAAAGCCTTACATTAACGACAACTAGCAAACAGGAGAACACTACAACATTAGGTGGTGGAGTCTCATGTGGACTACGTGGATAATCGGTCTAGTTTTAGGAACATATTTTTCTACACATTTTTAGATTTTAGGTTTAGTTTCTCATGTACCTTTAATGTACTCCTTTTTTATGTTGTCTTATGAATGATCAGTAAGGGTCAACTGATTATCGGGCCGAGCCATTGGCAGGGGCAGCTATTAGGTATTTTGCAGATTATCGGTGTCAGTGTTTAATTTTGACCTTCACCGACATTAAGTAATTACAAGGTGCGCTACCATGGCTCCACTGCCATCTGTTCTCTCTGTGCTGTTTGCTCTCGACTCACTGCATCATTTAATGTCCCACCCACAACAGTTTCTGGTTGGCTATATGTCACACGAGTAGTAGCCAATCAACACGGAAGCTGCGTTGTCACTCACAACACACTCACGCACAAGTGCAGAGTGAAGCTCCGAGAAAGAGGAGATTTTCAGCTGAGCTTGATGTTTGTAAAATTCAAAATTTTGACAGAGATTTTCTTTTTTTGCATTTTAGTTCCAAATATCGGTTATTGGCTGCATTAACTAGCAATAATCGTGGTCGAAATCGGCCCTGAAAAACCAATATCGGTCGACCTCTAATAATCACAGTACATTTCTCTACAGCTAGTGAAAAAAGAATACTGCATTTCAAATGCAAATCTATCCAATACTGCCAGCACTACCACCATTGAGCCCCTGAGCAAGACCTTTAACCCCAAGCTGGTCCAGGGAGACTGTCCCTGTAATTAAGAAATGGAAGTCACTTCACTAGAGTAGAGCCTCTACTAAATGCTGTAAATGTGCTCTTCTTTGACTCATGACATTACAGTAGAAGAGAAGCTACCTCCAATTTGCGGATGATCTCTTCTTTGTCCACTCGTGGTCGTTTACTCTGTTTGGGGACGGCAGGGCTCTCTGAAAGACAAAATCCCTCATGGTGAAATGTCCAAAAATAATGTTTTTCCCTGTGTATTTTACCCACCACACCCAAAAGCGTTAATCTGAGTAAGCCTGAATGACATTGATTCTCCTTCGGAGAACACACGGCTTAAAACTAAACACGCTTCGCACACCTCACTGAGGCTCTTCGATCCTGCAGCCTCGCTAGATCTCGTCTCCCCTCACCTCTCTCTCTCTTTCTTCCCCCTCCTCTCTCTCTGCATCCTTTATCCCTCTATCCACAGCCTTTCATTTCGGAGGCGCGTGTAATGGCACAAAGTGCCGTCTTCCTGATTTCCCCTGAGACGGCAATGAGTCAGTGCCTACCTTCAGCACTTAAGGACTAGAACATGGGCCGCCTCTCCTGCGTGCTCTAATTTATGCCATTTACCTTGCTTTAAGTTGCACAGCTGCAAAGCGGGCCCGAGTGCTCTGAGAGCATGCGCACAGCCGCAGCGGAAGGCGGCTTGTAATTCATGGCACTAACAAGCAGCGGCGCTTTTCCATACAAAGCCCGGCATTATTTTGTGCTAAAAGCTCTGCCACGCGAGCATCATTTCATCCACCAAGACATGTGGCTCCTTCAGCCGGTGTGGCGTTTGACTGGCTCTGGAGTGGCTGTAGATTAGCCTCCCCTCTTTGTGGAGACAGGGAGCAGTGTGGGTCCTAATCAGCCCAACCTGCCCAGGCAGAAACGCTTATCCAGACAGAGCGGCACGCCGCTGCTTACTCACTCTCACTCGGTGGCCTTTTCACCCGCACACGCAGCTCCTTCGGCAGGCGCCTCCAGTCTGGAAAAGAGGTTGAATTTTTTTTTACCAAGCTGTTTCATATAGAGGACAGCAAAGGTCACTGGCACCTTTTTTACCACTTTTTAAGCATTGCTGATTCAAGTGTTACTCAGTCGACTACAGCATGCAAACAACTTGATAATTTGATGTAATGAATCCTAAAAGGAGCCGAATTTCTTTATCTTTGGTATTTAAGTGAGCGAATAAAGGCAAATATCACAAATATTGCAACTACTGCTGAAAAAAATTGGGAAAAGTGCAAACCGATTTGCACAGATACAGTTTTTTTCAGAACAAGTAAGAGTTTGAGTGCTTACATTTTTGTACATGCTGATACTGAGCACTTTAAGCAGTATTTATACCATTCAGATTCACAATGAAATAACCTGGTTTAGCCAGACCAATACTCAAAAATGAGAATTTGTCTGGATTCCATCAGTTCATTTACAATTTAATGGGGCATTACCAATGAATAAATGAAGCATAAAAGTTGATATAATAAACTTACAAACAACAATTACCATTACAGTATAAATATTAACATGAGCATCAAATTACGTACCACAAAAGACAAAACACTGCAGTGTTTAGTTTTAAAATAAGCAGTTAAGTGGTATTGGGTCTTGGTATCAGCATTTTTAGTACAAGTATGTCAGTGCTAATTTTGGAAGTACTTTTCTTATTTTTGTTTTCTAACTCTGCTTACAAACAAGTTGTTAAAAAATCTCAGATATTATTGCAATTGGTAAACATCTGGCAAATGAATGAATGAATGATTATTTATCCTCAGATCTGAACAAGCTTGTAATTCCCTGCAGTCCCAGCTTTACTTCAGGTAAAGCAGTAGCTGGTCCAGCGCTCTGACTGACCAGCTTGACACCCTGCGGAACCACAGCCTTCCGCTCCTGTCTTAGTCTGTCACTTTCAATTTGCCTGACGCTATCATTTCAGGCTCTCGACACTGCCACGCAGTGGGTTTAATTAGTGTGCCGAGAACCAGTCCTGACTTCATGGTAATTTGTCATTCAATTACTTCTGCCGAGTCAGGCTGGGAAGTGCCACGGAAGTGATGATCTAATGGAAAGGACCTCGATCACATCTCTTAATAACACCCCTGATTGCTTTTCAGTCCTGTTCTATCTTGTTAGGTGCAGAGGAACATTCTCATAACAAACAAACATCTACCTGGGCTCCATTCAATGGTGTTGTCGGAAGGCTCAGAATTCTGATATTTGTCCGAGTAGCGTTCCACATCTGAAAAGAGAAAAAAAAGTTTATTTAAATATGCAATATACACAAATGTACAAGAGTGGAAATATGCATTAAACATGAATGTCTTAAATATGCTTTGCACTATAAATAACATTTATATTTACATATTACAGGCATATGTAAATTTATAAATTTAATTTTTTTGTACGTAAAGTCAAAAGATATTTGCCCTTTGGCACTAAACAGTACATTCACATTTACAGCATCTATCTGATACCAGTTGGAGCAAATTTCCCCAAACTCTAGTCACTGAAGTCAATGGCACAATGTTTAGTGAGGCAAGAAGGTGACCTTTCTTGGGTGCAGCAGGTCGCACGTAAAAAGGCAGAGACTTCATGGCTCCTCTAAACTCCTGCTTCAGTGCGAGCATATATTCCGCCTCCTCCCCTGTCTGCAAGGGCACTGGCTTATGCTCCAACGGCTTGCCGTTCAAATCAATGCAACAGAGAGATGAAATGTTTATTAATTAAAAACAGCAAAACACTGTACATATATAACAATAATAATTGTATAATGATATGCTAATACATAGACTGGAGAGCTTAATAACGCACCATTTTCAAAACTTTATAAAAATGCAGATGAATGTAATAATGTATCATTTCTAAATATCAGAGTTCCAAGCCTAGGTGTAAAAAGAATGGAAAAAAACGACCCATTTCTAAATGCTCAAGTCATTTGATCAACAAATGAGTAAATAATCATTTTAAGGGAAGAGTAATGAAAAAATAAAATACTGAAGCATCAACACAATCTTTTACAATGTGTCTTCGCGGTTTTGTTATCTGAATTTTGAACCTAGATCCTTAATTTTTTTAATTTGTACAACAATTCAGTGAGCCTTCACTGAGAAGAGATATATGGGAAATTATGAAGTTTCAGCTTTTATTTCTAAGGAATGTTTTTATGCATGATACAGCAAGATGAAGCAGTGACAAGAGCTGCACATTTAACTCACTGGAAACACAGGTGTAGGCTGGACAGTTGAAGGTGGTAGATTTTCTCCTTTGCCAATTCCTACAACCTCCATGCAGAAAGCCAGCTGACCCCGTCCTCTACCACGACCTCGACCCGCCATGGTCTGGTCATGTGAGGTCAATATTAATCAACAACCTCTAAAAATGGGATAAAATCTGCATTTTATTATACATGCTACAATGTAGTTACTGTCTAACTTAGTGCTGAACTATTTAGATTTTTTAAAGTATTTTAGCCTGCTACCTACTAGATAGATAGTGACGATGTAAAACCTTTTGTCGCAATGTCAACACCAGCAAAGAAGCAACAGCATTATCGGTGCGTCAATCTACGGCTTTTAGTGCTTTTAACAGCGTAAGTATGAATGCACAATACACAAAGCAAACTTATAATACAGAATATCGAATACAGAATTCAGCATCAGATCGAAAAGATCATTAATAAAACTGCTCGACACTGCTGATATACGGCTTACGGCAAATCATCTCCCTTTTTCATTTCCGACATGACAAAAACGCGTGAAAACTGACAACAGAGCGCTAGCGGAGTTAGCCGAGTTAGCCAAGCGTCATGCTAACGGCAGTGCAGCGCTGCACCACAACTGTTTTGGGTGGCCAGCAACATTTTACTTATTTCGGGCACTTCTGTTTTTTGTTGTTCCATGTCTGCAGTTGAGATACACTGCGAATATTTTAACCGAATCCTGATAACAAGACTGAAGTCGTGATGCAAATTTCCGCGCCAAACAGAGAGTAAACAAATCCGTCTTCGCGCTTGCCGCCCGAATATGTCTTCCCACTAGAAAACAAACCCGACAAACGTCAGTTCCTGATTTACACTCAACAGTTCAAAATAAATTATTATTGTTATTGTTATTGTTATTGTTATTGTTATTGTTATTGTTATTATTACATAGTAATTAGGTCGACTATTGAATGAATTAAAATATATTTATTCATCTTTTTGTAACTAAAAGTGAAAGTTCTAGATGAAGAACTGATTAAGTTATTCTTCTCAACAACTATATTTTAGATTGTATGAAAAGACACTGTTATAACGAAAAAACACACTTAAACAGTAAAAAGACTGCAGTGTAGGTTATTAAAATTGACAGGTAAATGAATTTTAAAGTTATGTAATACTGATGTTAGAAGATCATTTCAGTCCACTGTAGAATAAAATGGATGGTTTTAGTTATCCAATTGTTACAGTAATATGGTACTTACTGTGACCCAAGATCATAACTAAATTACATTAGCAAATGTTTTTTTTGTGGGGGCCCTTTTCAGGAGACTTTAATAGGTGATTAGGTTGCTGTATTTGTTGTTGCTGTTGTTAAGGTGAAGGTGAAGATTCACTGAATTGTGTTTTTGAGTTAAACTTTAGTATATTATCACATTATCTCACTTCTGTTATAGTGTAATTCTACATTTAACATCTAATTGCTATTTTACATAATTTGTGCATTGCAAGTGTAACTAACCAACTAAATAAATAAATACATACATACATACATACATTTGGATATGACTCTAGGCCTTTTATAAAAATCCATGATTTAGCATTTTTTCAGGCTGATAAATCAAAATTGTCACTCCACATTCATGCTCTCTCTCTCTCTCTCTCTCTCTCTCTCTCAGCAGCATGTGCATGTCACCGTGGGAACGCTTCTGTCGGAATCCACAGAATCTGTTACCATAGAAACTGTGTTCCATAATAGCTACAGTCACTGAGTTAGAATTTATGCAGTCTGGGAATTGTATCACACCCCTACTTTCAGTGAAGAGTGCCTCAATATTTATTTAGTCTGTAAATTATAAAAAGCTATATTTAAGATTTATGCTAAAGAAACGCACACTCTTGAGTTAAAACATAGCTGTGTCCAAATTTCAGCAACATCTGCACAAGTGGAGGTGTTGAATCCCATCTACACCAAAATCCTGCAAATTAACACCTGTATATCAGAGGTACTGAGTCATTAAGAGGTGCAGAAGCGGCAGTGGACCTCAATTGCTGTAGCTTATAATAGCAGAGTCAATTAAATAATTATTTGCATATATATATATATATATATATATATATATATATATATATATATATATATATATATATATATGTATGTATGTATGTAGTGTTACACAAATCCAGCATCATGAACATTTCATTGTGTTGTGCTTCTGCATTGCTGTGAGATAAGGAGAAAAACAAAAGTTGGTCTTTTTACAGGAAAAAGGTAAGGCCCTGTACTTAAACTGTTTGTAAGAAAACTTTAAAGAGATAAGTTAAGAAATTTAAGAAAATACGAGTGTGACTCTCATCCATCATAAATGGGGAGACAGTTCTCTTAATTCCTCCAGACCACAAACAGGGAAAAACATTATTTCCAGTGTTGGAAAGAGTACCAAATATTTCCACTTAAGGACAAGTACTGTGACATTGCTGAAATAACACTAACAAGTAAAGCATTGCTAGCAAAAACGTACTATGTAAAAGTACAAAATACTTCTCTCAAAACAACTCTTGTTACTGTTTAGCCGTTGATATTTATTGAATAAATATTTTGCATCGTTTTTCTAACCTAATATTTATTTATTTATTTATTCACATATGAAAATAAAAGCACTAGAATTTTTTTTTTTTTACAGTAACGTGAATAGTTGTAATTCGTTATTTTCACCCCCGGCTATTTCAACCAAGTCCATGGAGTTCGCGAGGGTAGCACGGATACGGTAAAAAGGGATTAGACGAGCGATTTGCCGCCTCCACAAAGCTTGTGTCCAGCAGTCCGCCCAGCTGTGCGCCGCATCGGGTCCTGAATCGCTCTAAAGCTCCGTCGCTCTCCCTCGTCGCTGTTCCGCCGTTCTGTCGGTCGGTCCGTTGGTCGGTGGCGGGATCCGCGCGCGACATCCCATCCCTCCCACGAGCCGCGCGCGCTGCCCACGCCCCGCCCCCGCAGCGTCTTCTAAACTCGTGGTCGCGGGAGAAATGCGGGGGGAAGGGGGAGCGATTTAACGCAGAGCGGTGGAAAGACGGCGTACTGCGCTCACAACACCGCGGACCAACCGATTTTATGGGGGAAATCGGCGCGCCAATGGAATTAATTTAGCGGAGTGCAGCGCGAACACGGTAAGACGGCGACAAGATGCTGCCTTGCAACTGCGGAAAGTGACTCTGCCTCGCCTTGCGGAACGCGAACGGCTTTAATTTCGGAATCATCGCTTTTAAGTATTTGATTTTGTAAATCAAAGCTTTAGTTGAAGGGGATGCTGAAAAAAACTTAAAATTGCAACTCTTAATACACATTGATGTCTTTGCGTACTATACTTAGTGTTCCATTCCCAATCACATTAGACATAACCCTATTTAGGATCACTTAGGCTAGAAACCAAGTTTAGAACTGATTTAGAATATTTGCATTATAGCTAATGTCTTCCATTTATTATTTTAGTTGAATTCACTTTTTCAAGTGATGTCAGTGAGACGACTGGATAAGCAACATCTGTGTGAAATCAGCATCTGAAAGCGATTCTTTTCCTTTCTGCCAGTTGTATAATCGGATTATGAGCACATCAGATTTGGATGAAATAGATTCACTGTTTTAGAGGTTGTGCCAGACATCAGGATGGTACAGATGTTTTAAGGCAGTTCTTCTCATCCCTTCCAGCGCTGGAATGCTGAACTGATTCGCAGGTGTCCTATATTTAGATCGCATATTTACTGCTCTTAATACGTAAGACTGGAGCGCTTTAGACTATGCCTGGAAACAGTGAGGTTGAGAACCAATATTATTGCTCATAACTATCATAGGACATATGAAATGCTATATTGAAATTTGCAGAAGGAATCTTATGGTTTAAGTGATGGAATGTTCCTTAGGTTACATAAGATGTTTGACCAAATCATAAAATAATGGATATATAAGAAAAGGAGCAAATTTAGTGTCAAATATTTTGGTTTAACTGAACCAAAACAACATTGAGAGGATTTCCTGGCTATGATTAAACCTATAATCTACGTTATAGGTTGTGTTTTATATATATATATATATATATATATAAATAAGATAGAAAAGACCACGAGTTGTTACGAGTTATTTTTTGTCTGCTCATTAATGGAGCAGAAGCTAACGTCAGAGAGAGAATCTGACGTAGGGGTTTGACACTAAACACGACACTTTATGATATATATAGACCTGTCATATATCGTCGCTGCTTCTAAATTTGTTCATCCATACCGAGTTTCAGAGATTTATCTTTTGGAAACACATTTTGCAGGATGTTCCTTGTTCAGGACCATGGAGAGCGACGATGATGTACGCCGTAGACTCGATAGAAATAGAAGACACTTGTCTATCATTCCAGCACGAAATTTTGCAGACACAAACCATCATGACAGATGTCTACTCTTTTGTCATACCATAAATGCAAAACCCCCAAACAAACAGAAACAATGCAACCAAAATTTTAAATGGATTCTTTTTGCATTACAGGCAAAATATTTTAAAAATCTGAATCATGCTTCATTTGTTAAGTGAACAGAAAAAGATTTGTATTGCTTGACCCTTTCTAAGAGCCCTTTCCAAAAAGGGAACTCACACACTGTGTTTTGGTCCTAGGAGTTTTGTCTGGGCTGGCTAAACTGGCTTGGTTGGTCTGACTTGTAAAATGCATCTACATAATAACTGACTATCAGGGTTTTATAGTGCTGTCAAATGTGAAATCTAATTCCCTACTGTGAGATAATACGAGATTCTAAAGAATGTTTGTTTCATAATTCATAAAATGTCAACACTTGATTATAGATCTAATAACCATATAAACCATATAAATATGGTTTAGAGCCATCACCATGTCTATTTCAGTTCAGTTTAGTTCATAGATTGAACAATTGTATTCAGGCACATAGTTGCAAGACAATTAATCAATCAATAATCCTCTGCTATGCCAACATGAATGGATCTAGAAAAGCCAAATTGCGTGTTCGCTTCAATGCACAATTTGCTTTTCTGTTATACTTGAAATCGATTTGTGGTCTACCTCCTTCTTCTACAGTGAACCTTATCCTTAACCTCATATATAAGCTATGGTTTAGCCTAGGTTGACTCAGCTGATATGAAATGCAACAACACTATAGTGTCAAGATACAAGCCATCACTGCTGACTCAAATGTCATAAATATTCTAATTAAATGCAAAAATGTGAACTTTCAGATCTTAATCTTTGGCTCGTTCAGCAACAGCATATTTTCCACTATGTGAAATTACTACAAACTATTTACAGAAAATGATTTGCTGCACTTACACAAATAGACTTGGAATGACTTGACTTCACATCAACAGACGATCATATTTTTTTCTAATAAAGCATTAAGGAATCATAATGGACAGAAATGTCAGGAGACAAGAGCTAAAGAATTCTCTAAACCCAGAACCAAAAGTGAGACTAGTACTATACGGCTGCTTTGATACCAAATACTTTTCTGAAGAAAGAACACAATGTGATTTTAGTATATAAAGTAATAACCCAGGCTCTCTTCATACCTGAGCTCTAAGCTGAAGAGCTGTACACTCTGTCCCCATCAGCATTTTGCCTCCCTTTTAATGCAGCACTATGACTGACAGAAGGATTCACCAGATCCAATGGTGTCAGAAGGCACCAGGCCCTCTTGGTTTTATCTCAACCATTGCAATTAACCCCTCACACCCTTGGCTAAAAGCACAAGAGAGGAGACTGCAGCAGTGCAAATGCATGAAGGAGCTCGGACGCTGCTCTGAGGGGCTGGAGTGTGGCGCGTTTGAAAAGCCATGCATATGCATGGAGCAGCAAGATCTAATGAGGAAAACAGCGGGCAGGAGACGGCCTCTGAGCTCTCTGTTAATTTCTAACAATGTGTCCGCCCACGCACACAGTTGCCCCCCCCAGCCCCCAACCCCCAACCCCCAACCTCGACTGCAGCACGGAGAATCGACATCAGTCTGAGAGGCGTGTGGGGGGTGAGGGAGGAGGGAGAATAGCGAGGCAGAGAGGCAAGAAGTGTCAAAAGAGAGGGAGGGCTGGTTTTCCGAGGCGTGAGGGCGAAGACTTAACATTCATTTTCATCCTCTGTTGTCCAGAGAGCAGTGAGAATTGGTTAGGACTCATCCTTTCCAGAACGTTCAGCTTGTCATTTGCCTCTCCCAGTGCAAGTGCTGAGTATTTCAATTAAACGTAATAAGAAACCCCACTGCAGGAGATCGGCATTTGGACTGGTGAAAGATGCTTAGCTCCGTCGGCGTCTGATTGATGTCAAACAGCTCGCTACCTCCCACTGAAACATACACACACATACACAGGTCAGACAGGGACAGAGTGAGCCTGAAGCACTAGCTGCAAGAGAGAAAGAGACAGTGTGTGAGGTAGAGACAGAAATAGAGTTCGAGAAACAGGACAGAACAGAATATCTCCTGACTGTTGGTCTGTACATTCTTATTTCAGCAAGCTCACAAAGACAAACATCCCAGCAGTAACACCGACTTTCTTTCTCATGCATGTCTTTGCTGGTTTGTGTTTGAGCAGAATGAAGGATTATGAGAGCTAAAAGTACAGCTTATCAACTACAATCAGTCATCACTTCAACATTTAAACTGAAAGACAGCATCTCACTCCAAATAAAAGAGAAGAAAACAGTGGCAGCTGTGGTTCCTAAATAATATCACACTGTTTCAGTGTGACTTCTTTCACAGACAAGATCTGAGCTCCTTCTGGAGATGACTCATCCACAGAGCAAGTCTATGAAACAGATGGAAAAACTTTCTCTCACCTGAGCTGCTCTAAAAGAAGCACTTCTGTTTTCTCAGTTTGACTAGACCGCATCAAGTTCAGCGTTTTCACCCCACCCCTTTCTATCTGTTTCTCTGCAGCACATCAGCATGCATAAAAATGCTCCTGCAGCTTGTTGGAGTTGAGCATGATGTGGAATCACCGAGAATCTTTAACGAGGACGTTGTGAGTTATCAGAACTCAGTTCTTGAGTCTCTGTTGGAGACTGGATCAGCCAAATTTGGACCTGTTTTGTGCATGTGCTGTTGTGAGATAAATTAAATGTTGGTGCATGTAGACGACAGCCAGTACCACACACTTACACAAACACACACACTTCTTTGACAAAGCTCTTTATTTTAAGCCCTAACCAAGGCTGTCATACAACAGGATGGGAGATCAAGCAAAACAACATGCAGGAAAGAGAGTGTATCATCCTGGACCCAATCAACATCAAATATAAAGAGGATGTGCAATCAATTCATCCGGGTCAAAATGCTCTTTGACCATCCAACCTCTGCCCTGCTTTAGACAGGTCTTTACCTGCTCCCTCAAACCCAAGTGGAACTGTATATGCTGATCTCTACTAGTTAAATGACACACAGACTCCAAATCTGCATTTTTCCTCTCTCTCTCTCTCTCTCTCTCTCTCTCTCTCTCTCTCTTATCCCTTATGGCATCCATCATGGCATTAATTGATTTCGCACTCAGGGGATTTTGTGCATTCTCTACGTTGCCTGCATAAATCTACCGGAGACTTACTTTAATAATACTGAATTTTAAAATTTGAATAAATCCATTGCATCTCTCTCACCCTCTGTCTGTCTGCTTGCCCCTTCTTTCTCTTGCTCTCTTTCCCACTCCCCCTTCCTCCTTTTCTTTCACCCTGCAGTGTTGTTGTAGTAATGCCTTCCTAATTACCACATCAAGCTTGGGCGTGTGTGTGTGTTTCTGTGCATGCAATGAACGCTTCTCGATGCCTTCTGCAACACAAGCAGAGATTGATGGGAAACCCTCAGTGTTGTGCACAATTTGTGAATGCTGCCTTTATTGCTTTGATCATCATAATCAGCGCCTTGACTCACCCCACGGCCATAGACAGCTGTTGGTTCATTGTCAGCCTATTAATGTAGCCACAGCAGAAGGGATATTGATAATGAGGGTGGACTATATATCCACATCTCTGAAATTCTGCACCCCAGCAGGCCCTGCAGGTGGGAAATGACTGTGCTTGTCTCTGTTTAACCACGTAATTTAGTATGCACTGTCTTGCATTAAATTCTTATGTAAGGGTCGCACTGCGATATTAATTATGCACTTTGCCGATTTGTGAAGTTACATCACATTTCGCTTTTTCGTATTGGTATATAAATTTAACACTGTCAATACAAAAAAGTTGATTTTTGCTCTTTGTACCCAAGGGAACATCAAATGACATGCTGATAAATGGTAGAATGGTTGAGGAACGAGACTCAAATGTCAGTGTTTTTGTCTAAAAGTAAAGCTTGATTCCTGAGATTAAGACTGAAGATTCAAGGTGTCCCTTCAGGGCACGTAAAGCCTTATTTGGAATTAGAATGTTCTCAAAAGAAACACCATGAGATGTATCTACCTGATACCAAATGTTTCTCTAAACCCCAAAGTGTTGTGTCACGGTGTCGTGATAATTGTAACTATAATTCCAGGTCTTATTAAAGCACTTTTTTTCGGAACCCCTAGATCTTATACGCAACTCAATACAATTCCTCTAAGGGAGCAGAGACTAAAGGATTTTGGATTGTAATTAACTGCAGCATTTCCAAGACTCCTCACTCTAATAAAAAGGGAATTTAATTTGAAAATAGAATATTATTGAATATTTTGAATATTTAGAATAAACTGAATATTATCTTTTTGATTTAGGATGCCTTACTTATTTATAATATCCTTAATGGTTTAGCACCTTTATACATGTTGACTTTCCTAATGCCAGATATGCCACAATTTTAAAACTTATTTTAGGAACCATTTAAATAAGTTCTTTAATTTTTGTGTATACTTTCTGGTAGTGTTTTAATGAATTAATGCAGTCTGTTACCTTTACCTTTTATATGTACATGTGTATATTTCTTAAGATGTATGTACGTCACATTAATCAGAACTTTTTGAAAGATGCTATATAAATAAAACACTAAGACAAACAACAACACGTCCAGCAGCAAGGTTGTAAGACAAGACAAGACAAAGTGGGGAGGCGGGCCTCAAAATACTCACAAACACAGGTGAAACACATCAGGGTAATCAAGACTAAACAAGGACAGGGAGGATGACATGTCAGCATCTGGTGGCCGATCAGGGAATTGCAGGGGCACTTTGTCACAAGAATTACTAATATTAATAATGACTTATTGGTTTGGTAATCAAATGCTTAATTAGTTTTCCCTGTACTTGTTTTTTTTTTTTACCTTTTACAAGACTGTCAAACACAACAGAAAATAAATTTATTCTGAATGTCTTCTTCTGAAGGAGCACCATTTATTTGATCAATGGGATCATAACATTTTATAGACAACAGGTATTAGGCAATTCAATAAATCACCACACTTAAGATGCCTGGAGTGAAGGGGCACCTTTACAAAGAACTGAGTCTTTTACAGTCCACCATCTATTCTGCAGGGTTTATATTCAGGGCAGGCATCTTTCAGAGTACAAAAGATTTCCTAAATCTCTGATCATGCATTTAGACCGGGGAATCACATAGAGCTGAGGCTTATCTGTGCTGGATGAATGTCAAAAATAAATGTGGGGTAGACTCTGCTTTATGCCACTCTGCAGACTGTAATGGAGCTATGTCATAAATGAGTTCTCGATGTCTTTATCTGAGCTCTCAAAATCACACTATTGTGACACTAGACTAAATTTGGGAGCATTAGTTTTCATTTTGGATTGTAGGTACAAGCATGACACAGTGTATGCTGAACGTCCGTCTTTCTTCTTTTTTA
Organism: Distichodus sexfasciatus; assembly: GCA_032718565.1. Classification (NCBI taxonomy): domain Eukaryota; kingdom Metazoa; phylum Chordata; class Actinopteri; order Characiformes; family Distichodontidae; genus Distichodus; species Distichodus sexfasciatus. The sequence continues at coordinate 373,916 of JAVGVS010000008.1, read as the reverse complement.
ATCACATGCACACCAAAAACTACACAGCAATCAACGCATCACCACACAGTGACACTGAGATTACATACAGTATATCCCTCTGCCCGTAATAGCGTCATATAACATATAGTGGCCATTTTCTTTATGTAAAGATTATCCCACTCTGAAATTATAAGGCACAAATTAAACTACGTAAAAGATCAAAACAAAACACCTTTACAAAAATTAACTTTCAGCTTACGTTATTCTCTTTATTACTGCCGTGCCATGGGAGAGCAAGCAAAGCAGCAACAACACTGACCCAAAAGGCTTTAATGAGACCTTGTGTTTTTCCATTTTCTACAGATTGACTGGGATTGAGCTCAACATGTGCAGGAAGTCCTGAAGAAGAAGGGTGGGGCAGCGGTGGAACCATGGGGGACGGCAGTGTCTTGCGTACAGAGGGAAATGCCCTGCTGAAGGCCGTTTTCCAAGGCAAGCTTCGGCTGGCACGGCTGCTACTGGAGGGCGGCGCGTACATCAACGAAGGTAATGAGCGTGGCGAGACGCCCATCGTGGCTGCCTGCCTGGCGGAGTATGATGACCCTCAGACCCGTCAGAAAATGGTGCGCTACCTGCTAGAGAAAGGCGCCGACCCCAACATCCCCGACAAATCGGGCCGGACTGCCCTGATGCATGCCTGCGCTGAACGCACAGGCAAAGACGTGGTGTCGCTGCTGCTGGAGAATGGAGCTGACCCAAGTCTTAAGGATTACTCTGGATCTTCGGCTCTGATGCACGCAATCAACAAAGGTGACCGAGAAACTCTGCAGATCCTACTCGATGCCTGTAAGGCCAAAGGCAAAGAGGTGATCATTATCACCACCGACACATCCCCATCGGGCACCAAGAAGACCAAACAGTACCTGAATTCACCTCCATCACCTGGAATAGTGGATAAAATATCACCCGCCTGCATGTCTCCGTCTGAGGTCGAGATCCGCACTTCAAGCTCTCCAGCCGGAGAGGAGGAAGAAGGCATCTTCAGCTTTGCCCTGACTTCCGCCCTGCCACTGCCCTCCAACAGACCGCCTGGGGAGAGGAGACCTCCCCCTCGCAAACTGCTCAAGAGACTCAACTCAGAACCCTGGGGACTGGTGGCTCCAAGTGTGCTGGCAGAGAGGGCCGAGCGCGAGAGGAAGGATGGCGACCTCGCCGAAGAAGAGAAAGTGGCTTCTGAAATGAACGGCTTGTCCATTTCCGGTCCAGGGAGACCCCTGCTCTCGCGTAGGCACAGCATTGAGACTCACGACCCCAGTTCCCCCAAACTGATTGACCGCTCCTGTTCAGAAGACTGTGCCTCCTCTTGGGCCGATAAAGTCCAGCAGCATCAATCCTTGTACCGAAGGAACACGGCGCCCGAGTCGCAAGAGAATGCTGGCCACCCTCCTGGAGGCTCCCGAGCACTGGCCCACCCTAAACTCACCCGCATGGAGCACTATGAATCCGACACTCACCTGTGCCCTGAATCCATTCCCGGATCTCCGGATTCCGGACGTGTTTCAGTGGAACGGCGCAAGTACAACGCCTCTCCTCTATCGCTGCTCACCAGCTCCTCGCGAGAGTCTCTGGAGAGCATACCAAACTCGGTGTCGCCCATCACCATGAGGAGGAGACCCCCAGGCCTACTGGAGCGCAGAGGTTCTGGCACACTTCTCCTCGACCACATCTCGCACACCCGGCCCGGCTTTCTTCCTCCACTCAATGTCAACCCACAGAGGCCCATCCCAGACATCCGGGCCAACGGCAAGCCCACCTCTCCAGTGCACTCGGGTACCAAGATCCTGCTGCCCGTGGCACCCTCATCGCCGAAGCGCAGCATGGACTTCAAGATGAAAAAGAAGCTGATGAGGAGGCACTCCATGCAGACAGAGCAGATGAAGCAGCTCTCTACCTTTCAGGAGATCCTGACCGAGAAAGTGATGGAGGTGAATGGGGACTAGGAAGTTGAGAGAGGGAGAGCGAGAGAGATGATAAATACAGAAGGAAATTCATCTCTGATTGCAGCGACTACTCAACAATGCATAGACCATGTTCATAAGTTGACGATCCAGCAAAAATGATAAGGCTGATAAAGAACGAAAGCAAATGTCCACCAGTTACATCAAACATTATACCAATGACATGATGGTAATTGGTGGCCGTTAGCTTCCATTCCATTGCTACATTAGCATTATCTATTTCTTTAAATCAATGACATTTTTACTACTTTTTTGCATTATTTGTCATGCTGTTGTCATTTAAACATTCATGTTAACTACGCACAATCCCTTTTCATTAAGATGTGTAAAGTGACAGTGTTTCAAACGGAATTTACTTTCTAAGAACGTCAGCAAGGTTAATGCTGCTGGTTTCCCAGCAATACAGCATGTCAGAGGAGAATGTAAAGCTGTGTATTGCTTCAGGCTGCACAAGTAGCTGCAGCATTCACTCCTATCTTATAATCAGTAATATCAACGACTAATCACACTGAACTGGCCATTTCTGTTTAGTCACGGCATTAAGATTAAAACAGTGAAACAACAATCCAGCAGTTGAAGCTATGGCACATTAAGGAAGTGTGGAATGGACGCGGCATTTATGGTTTTATTTTTTTAAAAGTGCAATTCACAACTCAGAATCCCAAAGAAATTTCCATGAAACCCATTCATGTTTACGTGTACCAAAAGCGTGAAGGGGGGCACAGAGAAACAGAATGTGATGGACACGGCTGCTGTGCCTTGTGTGCAGGGGAGGCAAAGCACACATGTATATATTGTACAGGTTTCTCAACCAGTAATATAACAATTTGTGTTTTGAGTATTTCTGTGTGCAATATTCTGTGCTGCAAAACCTCTGGTTTCATATTATTGTGGTGAACGTTGGGTGATCATTACATTTTGCAGCGCAAAAAAAGCAATCTGCACTTCTGGGGAACATTGTGGTGTGCTGAAGAGAATCACTGAACGGAAACAAGCAAGCTAGTTTATCCTCGCAGAGAGAAGACACTCATTGGAAATGAAATTAGATTCAGTGTTGTGTTCGTCTGTGTAGAGAGAGAAAAATGTATACAAATAAACAAGTAATAGTTTAACACAGCTTAAAATGTGATTGACAGTCTTGCTTCTGTTTTACTGAGGTTCTATTTAAGTGCTTTTAGTTAGCATATAATTTATTCTTGTGTTTCCTGTATGTACTTAAAACAACAAAAGAGTAATATTTTTCTAAGCCTGTACAATGAGACTCATTTTTCATCAATTTCCTTTTGTGTGTATGTCCAAGGGGGAAAACAGGAAAACAAGGAAAGTCAGTTGATTTGTTTATGAAAGTACTTTTTCATCTGTAAATCACTTTTGACCAATTAACCCATGAATTTAAATAGTATCAGGAGATACTTTGTAATTTGATTTGATTGTTAAATAATTGCTTTACACTCAATCTCATTTTCTCACCATTTTTTTTTTCATCATTGACGTCTCTCCAGATGCTCTACAGAGCAGTGAGTAGTTGCACTGAGTTTTATGTCTCCCAAGTAACTTTGTAAAAGATAACACCGCTGACCTGCTGTACAAATCCCTAGTGAACTTGTTTAAATTGTGCTCAGGTATGTCTGACTAGACCCCAACTAGTATGAGGGTCTCCAATTGTTTTAGACACTGTACACAAAGGTCATGTTTCATGGCGTGCTGCTATGTCGTGTGGATAATAGGGGTATGATTACTGCAAATCCAAGTGTCTTAATTTGCGTTGTATCAAAGGGATAGCAGTTACAGTATCAACATCTAGTTAAATGGATTCAATATTTATTGTAATTTTCTATGTTTGGTGTGGTACACTGGTAAAATGTACTGAACTGAATAACTGAAAAAACATTAGATGATTTTTGTGTTAGCAGGAAGCCGTAGAGGAGTGGGGAGTGTCCGTGTAACACGGATGTAACACGATGTGAATTAGTCTCATATTGGTATGAGACATTTATGGTGCTTTGAATAAAGGCATGACTAAACCAATATATTCGTGACTTATGCAGTTATTTTCCTTTGCTCTGTCAGCAACAGATTACATTAGGAAATGTCATAGAGATGGACAGAGACAGCTCCAGCCGGGCTGGGAAATATCCCCATTATCAACAAAAAAGCAGAGTGGTGGAGGTTCTGATGGCTTTCATCTCTAAAGCATAATCTCCTCATACCATCGCAGCATCAGTGTGCTTTATCTTCCCTCTCTTTGCTTAAAGCAGCAGATCAATCGACCCCTGCTTTGCTCATCAGAGTCGAACAATCACAGGCAAGCTGTTATGGCACTTACTGCTGCTCTTTTTTCAGATTAAAACAAATGCACCCTCAGACTGCATCTTTGCCAGAAGTATCATTTACAATTTTAGCCAGCTAGTTATATAAGTAAATTTAAATCAATCTGATATCAATTAACATATTTTCAAATGATTGTACTCACCATTTTTTCTAAAACAAGAAGGCAGCAACCTTGTTTCTCTTGATGCATGTTTAACTCCTGCATGCTCCTCCGTTTATTCTTCAGCTTCCAGAACTCAGTGTTGCCAAGTAACATCTGGAACCAGTGATGCACAATGTTACTATACGTTGCTAAACAGCAGTTTGCAACATGTAGATTTTTTGTGAGTCAAAAGTAAAAGCATACTATCTGGCAGTGTTAAATACACTGAATGTGTTCAGCACCAGTGGTGCAACTGGTCGCAAGTAAGAAGTGCTGTTCGGGGGTTAATAAACCTTTGGTATGCATTGATGCTTTTTCCAGTGGTAATATTTTTGGAAAAAGACCGCCCTGAATTCCCTAAAGTATGTCATTTATTTTGGGTCTTGGCTTTCAATTGGCAGAAAACTATATTTTAATTAGCCATTTATTAAGTGACAATTAATAAGGAAGAATTTATTGAATAAGAACAAACAATTTTAGACACTACGCCCTCAAAGCACTTGGGGCTTCTGAGAAGTTTCAAATACAACCAACGTATAGACACGCTGCTTCACTAGTAGGGTAAATTTTATGGACTACATAAGAGGTTTGATATTAGTGACAATTTTTTTAAAAGCCTCTGAACTACCAACAAAGGCACATCTTTTTAACAGGCAACTGCTTAGGGCTCCAAGCCAGCCGGCGGCCCCGAGGACTGACAAACTATAAACTACAGCAGTGAAAAAGTGTAAAGGCAGCTGGTGGTGTAACAGTAGGCTGTTCGCAACTTGATCAAAAGGTCGCAGGTTTGAATCCAGGGCCGGTAAAGTTACCACTGAGGTTCTCAAGAGCAAAGTACTGCCCCGAAGCACTGCTCCCTGGACACTTGTTAGTTGCCCACTGCTCCTTCACGGATGGGTTAAATGCAGAGGTCACACTTAGTTGTGGTGCACTGTGCGCTGTGCTGTGGTATGTTCACAATGACAAATAATCACTCACTTTCACTTGAAGACTGACAGTTATGGCCTCACCTGACTCCATAGCTTCTTCTGCTGCAAGTGGCATGCATGATTCTGTGTAAACAAACCGAATGATATGTTATTTAATATGTGATGAACGCTGGCTGAGGGCCCCTGTGATTTTTTCCCCTACAGAATCACCAATGACAATCAAGATTAGGTCCAAACACCTTTAAAATTAGGGGTCAAATAATATTAAAGTAGTTACTGCAGACTAGTAACTATGTGACCTGAATTGGCAAGTTAAAAAGTTCAAAGTTGCAGCTAGTTAACAGATTTGTTTTAACCAGATAGACGAGGGAATACTGTTCTTCAGAGCGAGTTGCTCAGCACCAGGGAGCTGGTAAACTGCATGTTTTAGAGCATGCTCAGAGCGCGGCTGAAACACACTTTTGCGCCCTCTGCTGCCGCGTCTTGGCACTAAATGATCTTTATGACTGCGGGGTAACTGCGGAACGATCCAGAAGAGAAATTGCAGCTCCTAACGTCGAGTTTACGGTGTTTAGTTTAAGATATCTTAAGTCTCACCCGTTGGCATCATGTCTCCGTCTAAAAAGTATCATTTCTAAGTCTACTTCTCACTCCACATTCTTGATCCTCACTCTGATATATTTGCACATTTGTTTGCATTTATGCCTTGTACTTGTGACAGTGTTTTCCGTTGTTTGTAGGACCAATTTAGCTCCCGTTGTGACAGAATGTGGCAACCTTACCTGAAAAGTAGCCATATTTAACTAGAACGCTCCACGCACGCGAGGAAGCCATGCAGCGAAATCAAGCCAACCGGAAAAGCGGGAAAACATGGTGACCATAGCATCATTTCAGGGATGACCCTTTAAACTGAGGACGTAATTTTAAAAACTGCATTTCAAATAAAATAAGACTCAGTAACTTAAATTACTGCTCGATTTATTATCACGAAGTTGTCAGCTCTGAAAATCCGAAACAGCTAAATGAGTTTTTAAATCCGGGAAACAGTTTAGTTAAATATGAAGAGAAATCTACATTAAAACAGGATCCGATTGTTGACCTCTGCTTTAATTAAACAGAAGTGTCTGTAAAACTTGGAAGTACCTTCGACTTTCCTGACATTAGGGTTGCCCTTTTTAATGTCTGTTACGGGGGGAAATTATTCTCCCGGGATACTGAATATTGTAAGTCCGAGGTGTTTCCGCTTATAGGCAAAGTGATTGGTCGGCTTGGTTTTTGTAAGGCCTAGGTGGCAACGCTACCTGACATGGATTTACGCCACAAAGCATAAACACGACAAAATGTGCAAATATAACGATTTACGTTTTGGTTTTATTCACACTGTAATTATTTTCGGTGTGTTTTGAAATTGAGAATTGGCAAAAATTGTGTGCTCTGGTAAAATGGCGGAGTGAGGCAAAGTGAGAACGAGAGATTAAGTACAAACACTATAAAGTGAAGAGTGAGAACTGAAGACTTTTAAACTTAGGAATGATGACTAGGGTTAAGGTTAGGATTGTGATATGTGCATATAATGTATTTTTAAATGATTTTATGAAAACATTTAAAAGCCAAAATAAAGAAGGAATCCTGGTGTTTTTATACGTATTGGTGACAGATTGCTGACAGATAAGGCTTGCAAAAATGGCTAACAGATATCAACCTCAAGTATCATAAAATCAAGAAGAGTGATTTTGTATTTTGTACTACTGTCATCTTGCACACTTGCAATCAATTAGGGTAGCATCACAGCTCTGGGAGAAGTTGATGCTACACCCTGTTCCCAGACCGATTTTTTGCATGTCATTTTCATTGATTTTTAGATAATAACAGATGGAGAACAAATTACAACATACCAAATCATTAACCTGGCAGGAAAATTATGGGAAATTTAGTGTGAAAATATGATTTTTCTGAAATCCTACAATCTGAACCATGCTGCTAGAAATCAGAAGGAGGCCCACAATGGATGCTACCTCAGAGCAGAACAGCTGCATCAGAAGTAAGAAAGTCTAACAAATTATGTTATATATTGCGTCTATTTATATATAAATTTGCACTGGTTAGGATAAACCAGAATAAAGTTATTAATTTATGCTGGTTTCAATGGCAGAATCTAAACTGGTGAGTGTTGAAGTTGTAAAGAAGTGAAAAGATCAGACTGCAGATGTAGTTCCTTTATTCTTCTTTATAGTAAGCTTATTTACTGAAATTATATGAAGCAACATTTGTCCTGCAGTATCTCATTCCTTCCTCTCTCTGTTCTGCTTCCACCTTCTGTTTATCCACCCTAATACAGTATGTTGCTTTTGTAATGATAAATCATACAAAAGGAAGCGACCAGCAAGACCGAGTTCCAGCTCTGGGGCTGAGTGATCATTTGGTCATTTCCAGAGGACAGACGTGAAAGTACTGACCGTCTCTGATTGCCAAAGGCAACACAAAAGTTCATTGAGTTGTCTGAGCCATTCTAAATTTTAGTAATGTACATTGTAATGTACAACAACTTAATGTACAAGGGGTTTTGTGTTAACTTAAAACATCGACTTCAACAGAGACAAATAAGAGAAATATTTTGCCTGCAGAAAATCGAAGAACAGAGGGACCCCGGGGTATGAAGCACAAAGCACATAGTACAACCAATACAGAGAGCAATGAAAATACATTTGAGAAAGAACTGAAAGCAAATTGTACTCTCACGTCTTGTGTAGTACTACACAGGGATCACATGACAAAATGACACTCACAATATCAATGGCTTTTGGTTTTTTCTATACAATGTACAAATGTGTTGATTTCACGTTTTGAGCCCCAAAGGCTAAAGAGGACTATTTACAATACATTATTAACAATGTCTGCCCATGCGAATAAGTATTTTAAATACTTGTTATAACTTGAATATTCATAAAATCTTGATCAGTTTCCAAGTAATGTAAGGTAGAGTGGGGCATTAAAGACAAAATGACATATCTAGCAGATTTTCTTACAAGTATTTTTTTTAACCAGATATTAAAAAAACCCTCAAATGTACAGATCTGATTTTTTTGTAGTTAGTTGTGCCTCAGGGCATGTGGTATGATGAAATAAAAGTCTTATGAACATGCTGTACGCAACATGTTTCACCAAAGAAAACATATTAAATATATTTTCAGCTTTGAGACAGCAAGGTGGCTAACAATGAATGGACCTACAGTATTAGTACTCAGAGAATCCATTGAGCCAAATTGGTTCCTAACAATTTCATTCAGTGCTAGCCACATTTGAGAAGTCATTTTTCCATTGTGTTAAAAGGCCAAAAACAAAACTGAACTCAACTAAATAAAATGACCTCTTCCCTGTTTGTCCCAATATTGCACAACTTTCTTACAGGGGCAGTGAATGAGAAATTCCTCTGTTCAATACTATGACAAAGAGAGAAAATTCAGTCAAACTGCCCCCTTACAATGTAAAATATTTAACACTGACAGCGATCACTAACTTTCAAATTAAACATGAAGTGCTGTAAGAATCGTCGTCACTTCTGTGTCATGAGAAATGGGACCAAATTAAACAGCGATCATCACTTAAAGAATGACAGGGCAACAAATAATCTCACATAAGAGGATGAGAAGCTGGTGAAGTGGACATTAGAAGGAATTAAAATAATTACACCTAAAAGGGAAACTCCTCCTAAAACGCCAGTGTGGCCAACAATGAAGTAAAGTCAATGGGGCAAGTACTTGCTGCTTGATTCAGCTTAATTAAAAGTTAGCCAAAGTAGAGCTTTTTGGGCAGCGTGTCCCAGTTTAGTCAGCGACTGACAGATGGGAGGCGTTGCAGACCTGGATTATCCTCACTGGGAATGAAGAGCCCTGAAAAAAATGCTGTTTGCCTTCTCCACAAGAACCTTCACAGGCCAGATGATGTAGAAAAAAGCCATCCAGACAAAAATATGTCTTGCTCAGGTACTGCAATCAAATAAACGCAGTCATAAACACCAAAAAACTCTCCACATAGTGCTGTAATAAGGCTTCTTCTTCATTTCTCCTCAAATTCCATCCATTCAGATTTACAAAAGTCTCATGGGCAGAGTCCAAGAGCGTCTCTCTCTCTCTCCCTCTGCACATTCCCAACAATGCACTCGCACTGCATTCGGAGTGTGCGCCGAAATTAAAAACACGTCCAAATCGAAAAGCACAAAAAAATGTACAAAACACATCCACATCCACGCACATGCACGCGCATACACACGCTCCCACGCTGGGGCTGATGGAGGTGCGGATGAGACGGTCACTCTAGAGTACGGGGGGGCAAAGCGGCGCTGAGGCGGGTTTGCATACTTATTGAATGACCGGCGGCCCGGCGTCGAGCCGAGTCACCCAATCACCAAGTTACTGATTGTGTTACACAGAAAAAATTAGCTGGTAAGCAAACTGACAGGCACTGCATGCAACAGGAGGTGGGGAGAGGGGAAAGTTTGTGTGTGTGTGAGAGAGAGAGAGAGAGAGAGTGAGAAACAGAGATGGAAAGATAGAAAAGAGAGAAAGAAAAATGTGGAGCACGTTTGTAATGAATGATAGTGTGTATGAGTGTGTGTGTTAGTATGCAAGTATTTCGTAGGGTATATGTGTGTGACTGAGAGTGAGTGAGTGAGTGAGTGAGTAAATGAGAGAATCATAGTTAGTTTGTGATGAGTAGTAGTGTGTATGTGTGCCTGAGTGTGTGTGAGAGAGTACTGTGTGTGTATGCACAACTGGACAAAAGGTGAGGAGAGAGTCTGTGTGTGTGAGTGTGAGAGAGAAAGTGAGAGAGATGGCGAGAAAGACAGAAATCCTGTGTGTGTGTGTGTGTGTGTGTGTGAATGAATGAAAGAAAAATAATAGAGTAACAGAAGAGTTAGTTTGTGATGAGTAGTAGAGTGTGTGGGTATGTCAGTGTGTGTGTGACAGAAATAAGAGAGAGACTCATAAAGTAAATTTGTGATGAGCAGTATAATGTGTGTGTGTGTTTGTTTGGGTTAGGTCTAAAATGAGGAAGGTTTATTTCTGTCCGGTGATGGACTGGGATATGGAGCGAGGGGGGATCATGTCCAGCAGGTATTCTCTCTGCCTGTCTGCCAAACTCGATGTCTTGTGACCTCCAACAGCACTGGGGCTCAGGTAGGCAATGTTCACTCCTAAAAAAAACAGAGAGAGAGAGAGAGGAAGAGAGGGAGACATACATTCATCTATCAGTGATCAATTATATCTCATCTAAGCAGCTCCCTTGGGTAAGCAGCTGTGTGAATGAACAAAGGCAAAAGTCTATTGGAGCATCTTCTTCTTCTTCCTCTTTTGGCTTTTCCCTTCAGGGGTCGCCACAGCGAATCACCTGTCTCCATTTAGTCCTATTCTCTGCATCCTCTACCCTCACACCAACTAACTTCATGTCCTCTTTCACCACATCCATAAATCTCCTTTTTGGTCTTCCTCTTAGCCTCCTGCCTGGTGGCTCCAACCTCAGCATCCTTCTACCTATGTACTTATTGTCCCTCCTCTGAACATGTCCAAACCATCTCAGTCTGGCCTCTCCGACTTTATCTCCAAAACATCTAACATGAGCTGTCCCTCTGATGAACTCATTCCTGATCCTATCCATCCTCGTCGCTCCCAAAGAGAACCTCAATATCTTGAGCTCTGCAACCTCCAGTTCTGCCTCCTGTCTTTTCCTCATTGGCACTGTCTCCAAACCATACAACATGGCTGCTCTCACTACTGTCTTGTACACCTTTCCTTTCATTCTTGCTGAAACCCTTTTATCACACATCACACCTGACACTTTTCTCCACCCATTCCAACCTGCTTGCACACGCTTCTTCACCTCTTTTCCACTCTCTCCGTTACTTTGGACCCTAGACCTGAAGTACTTGAAGTCCTCTACCTTCTTTACTTCTACTCCCTCTAACTTCACTGTTCCACTTGTGCCCCTCTCATTTACACACATGTATTCTGTCTTGCTGCGACTAATCTTCATTCCCCTCCTCCCCAAGCACATATCTCCACCTCTCTTGCCTTTCCTCTACCTTCGCCCTGCTCTCACTGCAGATCACAATGTCATCTGCAAACATCATAGTAATGGTTAGAAAGTTTGCCCCGTGATCGGAGGGTCGCTGATTCAAGTCCCGGATGGGTAAAGGTACCACTGAGGTACTCATGAGCAAGGTATAGTCCCCAAGTGCCACTCCCCGGGTGCTGCCTAAAAAACCTGCCCACTGGTCCTTCACAGAGGTCACATTTCATTGTGATACACCGTGTGCTGTGCTGTGTTCACAATGACAAATAACTTCTCACTTTAATTCATTTAAACTCTGACAAGAGCCGAACTATGATGTGCAGACAACTGGGGGGGCTCATCTCCAAAACTATGTTCTCGGTCACCAGTGATCAGGAACTGCCAGAGGTGGTCCAAGGAAGGAAAACTGGTGAACCAGCAACCGGTCGAGGCTCACTGATGTACATGGTGAGTAAACAACCAGAAGAGCTACCGCAGCTCAACTGCCAAAATTGTTAATTCATAAAGCTATCAGAACGCAGGGCATCACAGTTTGTTGCGTATAAAGCTGCACACCTGCAGCCCTACTCAGTATTAGGTGGGTGGTCTTAATGTTATGGTTGATCAGTGTAGCTGGCACCAAACTTGTCTCCACACACACTTACCAGGAATGCTGTAGAGCTGGTGTCTGCTGTCATGCTGTGATCGGGAGCTGGACGTGGAGCAGTGTTTGGTGCTCATGCCCATGATGGCGGAGGGCAGCGTCAGCTGAGAGGCCTGGGCAAAGTTGGACAGCACACCGCGGGCTGAGCTCGAGCCTGCAGAGGGTGCGCTGCGCTGCATAGAGGCCTGCGACTGCAGCGCCTGCGACTGGGACGCCTACAAAGCATCACACACACATACATTTTAAACTACCCCAAATACACTAAAATAAATAAATAAAATAACCCATGTGTCCCTAACCACTGCACCTCTTTCTTATAGAGACAGTGATTTAGAAACTCCTTCATTAAGAAGAAATATGATACTTACAAACTAATTCAAATCAAAGGTGTAGACATTAAGAGTCGACCGATTATCAGCCCGGTCGATTATTGGGGGTCGATATTAGCCATTTTGCCAATTATCGGTATCTTTTTAATTTCGACCATCACAGATATTAAGTTATTACAAGGCGCGCTATTGTGGCTCCACTGCTGTCTCTTCACTCTGTGCTGTTTGTTCTCGACTCGCTGCCTCATTTCATGTCCCACCCACAACAGCCTATGACTGGCTATATGTTACATGAGTAGTAGCCAATTAACAATGAAGCCTTACTGAGCTTGGTGTTTGTAAAATTCAAAATTTTGACAGAGATTTTCTGATTTTTTGTATATTGGTTCCAAATATCGGTTCTCAGCCCCGTTAACTAGCAATAATCAGGGTCGATATCGGCCCTGAAAAACAATAGCAGTCGATCTCTAGTAGACAGAGAAGACAAATGTAAATCCCACTTAATGAGAAAGTGGAAAACTGGTCTCCTAATTGGAATGCGCATAAACAAGGTGCAAATTTAAGAAACGAAATATTTTTTCACTAATGTGAGCATTTATTGGGGGTCTCTCACACTCTCTGGGTCAGGGCACTGGAACTAAGATGCATGGCAAACATGGCATTTGGGCATTCATTGAATATCTCTATTCAGCAAAACTTGCTGAATAGAGATATCTGATTAGCTACGTCAACCTTACAATACAGACATAAAAATCAGGAGTTAACCACAGGAATAACCCTGAGTAATATTTAAAATTACTTTTAAATTCCCTACTTCAAAAAAGTTCAAATACAAGGGATGCGAACTATTTATGTTTGGATAGGATGCCACATTTTTTGCCACATTTGTGAAGCATTTCTAAAATGCATTTGCTCTGAATAATGAATAAAAATAAATAATGTTCTGTTTCAATAAACACCCAACATGAGGGGGTACTAGCCCCCTGAGCATCTGTCTTTCTTACTTCTGTGTGGGCATGTGTGTGTGTACCTGTCTGATGGTGTGATGTCTGATCATAGACTCTGCTTTGCTCACACTCGCTGCAGACACGGTGGGGCTGGTGGATAAAGCAGCCTGCTGTTGCAACCGCTGTTCAATCTCCTACAACACACAGAAATACACATGCACACACACACAAATAACAAGCATGTGAAGGTTAAAGCGTGAAAGCATGTCCCTGAAGAAGCGAGTTGTAGGAATTCTCCTGCTCTACCTGCTCTTGTTGTAGTGCCTTCACAAAGGCGTTCTTCAGGCGGTTGGTGTGTTCGGCTTTGAGAGCCTTCTTCTGATTGGACGTCATGCAAGACTCACAGAGGATCCGCCCACCTTTCTCCTTCTTCCAGTGGGGGGTGAAATCAGTCTTACACTGAGCACAAGCAAAGGGCTCCAGCTGACTCAATACACCACGCCATTTACCTAAACACACACACACACCACATGAAATGCTTCAAATTTTTGGGATGTTGTTGGGATAATATGGTGACGCAAACGGCTCATCAGAATGTATAGGCAAAGCAAACAAGACAAATGCAGAAGTTGGATTAAGGCAAAAAAAATATCTGAATATGTTCGAGAAGAAATTAGGGTACGATGCTCCTGTATACCAAGGTAGTTGGTAGTGTAGTGGTAAGGGAGTTGGCCCCAAGATCGGAGGCTCGCTGCTTCGAGTCTCAGGCAGGTAAAGGCACCACTGAGATACTCATGAGCAAGGTACCGTTCTTAAGCATTGCTCACTGGGCGCTGCCCATGCCAGCTGCCCACAGATCCTTCACGGATGGGTCAAATGCAGAGGTCACATTTGGTTGTGGTGCACTGTGGTGCTGTGCTGTGGTGTGTTCACAATGACTCACTCTGTTATGTTATATCAAGCTCCAGTGTAAAAACCGCTTAAAGAAAGCTTTTGGTGATTTTGCTGAGCAGTTTTCTAAAAGGTATCAGACGTTATATTATGATGTGCAAATATAAGCACATTATCCATTTAAATAAGGTGTCCATTATGCCAGTACTCCATTCCTCACCCTGACTGTCGAGGACGCTCTGTACAACCTCCTCCAGGCCCAGCAGGTAGATGAACTCGGAGTTAGCCGCCGAGGGCAGGAAGTGGAGCATGGGAGCGGGCGGTTTTGGAGGAGGAATCTCCAGCAGCGTTTTCTCCAGCTGTTTGCGGAGCGCCAGTTTAGCTGCCGCCTGACTGCTGGCCACGTCCTGCACAGTGCTGGAGCTGGAGACGGCACCGGCGCTGGCTAGAGAGGCAGAGCTTACCCCGCCCGTCACACCGGCCACGCCCACACCTCCCGCCATCCCGGCCACGCCCACCGCCTGCATGTGTGCCAGGTTCATGTAGATGGAGGAAGAGTTGGAGCGCTGGGGCACTGACACCTGCTGGCTGGAAGTCTGTAAGTGAGACCCCCAGACACATACACACACACACACACACACACCAATGTTAATTAGTGTTTGAAGTGCAAAATGTCTTGCTAAGAGCACATGATATGGTGTCATTTAAACAAGGCAAACCTCTCAATCACACTAACACACACACACACAGCACCTGCTGGTAGCCGACAGCACTGCTGATGTTAGTAACGGGTGTCCGCATGCCACTCGGTTTGGGTGGCAGTCTGTGGGCCTGCAGTTGCCCCGGGCTTGGAGCAACAACGCGCTGAGACATTAACATTTGGGGCACGGACGAGCTTGCTGCTGACCGTATCACACTCTGGCCCTGATGAGAGACATGGAGAAAAACTCAGCACACAGACTGAAAATGTATTACCCGGTTCCAAAATGCTGTCCTATTCCCCACCACTAGATGGCAGTTACAGGCCAATTTCTTTAGCTCTGTAGCATGCTGGGAAACGATAACCGCTCATTACAGGCAACTGGAGCCTTCCACTCTGGCCTTGAGGTGGTTCTGTATAATGTTTACTAGGGCTGGGGGACATAACCAAAATCTCATCTCATTCAGATGAAGTCATCTCATATCCCGCTAAATATTCCTATATCACAATATAGCACATTTGTAAATTCAATGAATTATATAGCAATAGTAATTTACTAAATAATAATAATAATATTACTACTAATTAACCTAATTAGTAATTATTTAAATATAGTGACCACACAGAAAAAAGACTGATGAGCAACCGAAATGTGAAGTTTCAAAGGAGTTAAAAAACATCATTTAAAACAGGTTTAGAATTGTTCAGCACTTGTGAAAAGTCGTTACACCGAACAGCATTATCAAGGTGTTACAATAGCCCAAGAGGCCAGTAGGTATCACTGTGGAGACAGCTGTTTTGAAACTTTTAGGATAGCTTTGATTGCTTCAGTGTTTCTCAAAACCATGTGGTGGCATGTAACATTGCAAACCATCATCTAAATGATGAAAAATTAAAAAATTATTGCCATTATATTGTGTATTTCAAGACAAACACTAGAGGATCATTTTTATTTCGGCATCATATATATATATATAATATATATATATATATATATATATATACATATAATATATTGATTCAAGATCTCATCCTTCATCTGTTGTCTGCTGAGTAAAGAATATAACAGGGTAAAAATAACATAAGGCAGTATGGCTGCAGTTCTGGCTTGGCCCTTCAGACTTAAAGTTCTCTGGGGAGTTTTTTATCATTGCAGTCACATATTTTATCCATAACAATAATGCTGATTGTGTTTGTTGATAGCCAATAGGATACTGTATTGAAAACTGATGTCAGTGTGTGTTGCTGATAGCCTGTGCAGCATGGAGGCTCTGGCTCACTGTGGTGTGTGTGGCGACTCTGGCTGGGAGTTTGGTGCTGGTCTGGGAGCTGTGAGCTGAGGAGTGGGCAGAAGAACTGCTTTGCACAACTGACACCTGAGAGCGGAGGGAGAAAGACTCTCAAACTGGACAAACCAGTTTCACAGTCAGACTGGTTCCAGAGCCTCTTCAGAACTCTCTCTTTGCAAGCCATACTCTCAAACGTCCAGTAGAGACAAAGTTTAGGGGGGAAAAATATAAAAAATGATTGAGGCTATTTATTTTTTTGTGCATTCATAAACAAAATCTAGACTTTATGCTCTACAAACAAAATATAGGATTTCAAAATACTCATAACCACATCCCAAGAATTCTCAGTGGTCCATTCCCAGAAGACCAGAAAATCCCCATAGTTAGACTAGATGTAGGCAGACATCATAGCGCGAGCTCAGAAATAAATTTTCGCCTTGAAATTAATTTTTCATAGCCCACTTAATTATAGTGCATTATGGCAATAAAAAAGGTATTTTTTCCGCCCGTATTAACAAGCATACCATGATACTGATAATGGAGAATAATATAATGGACTAATTTTCCCCTAATTATTTAAAATGTTCAGGCTTTGATGGATTAGGGCCCAGTGAGCTTTTTTCCTTTTATCATTAAGCATTTATCACGGTTGTAAATGTTTTAATATTTGATATTCTTTGTATTTTAAACCACAAAGCAAGAAAAAAGC
Source organism: Distichodus sexfasciatus (assembly GCA_032718565.1). Taxonomy (NCBI): domain Eukaryota; kingdom Metazoa; phylum Chordata; class Actinopteri; order Characiformes; family Distichodontidae; genus Distichodus; species Distichodus sexfasciatus. Next base: position 356,958 of record JAVGVS010000008.1, on the reverse strand, counting down.
ACAAAAATGTCTAATCAACTCAGTTCTGGAAGCTCTATTTACGGCTCCTGGTATTCAGAAGAATAATAATCCTGGAAGAACCTGACCTAAAAAATTACCAATATATAGAAGGAAGATGTTTAAATTTTCCTCTGCTGCTTATTGCAGTAATGATGCACTAAGATATCATCATCATACTATTTTTTTTAGTAATCTGGGACTACAGAAGATATTATACATACATTATTGTTGTAGAATAAGTTAATAAGAGACTTAAGACCAGCTCAGCTGCCATGTACTTCAATAAATCAGATACACACAAGCGCATAAGTTCCTCTAGAAATTAAAAGCATCTGATGCTTGGATAGAGACTGGGAAAATCGAACTGTACAACAAATCATAAAATACACAGGAATGGAATAAAAACAAAAGACAAAAAGCATAGGAGTAGAAAGAGTGAGCAAGAGGGCTTTGTGCAATAGTGAAGAGATAGATTAATTAGTGCTGGGTGATAAAATCTCGATCATTATTGAAATTTATTTTGATGTTGTTAATCGCTTAAACAAGTTAAGATCAAATAATTAAGCAGACAGTGTTTCCATGAGTAGACATAATGTTGGAACAGCAGCCATCTGATGGTGCACTTATGGTCCGTCTGAATGTGGCCTGATAGGTATTGTACACCATCCGTATTCACAATGAGATTGACAAGGAACAAAGTGAAGCAGCATCCGAGGAGCAGTACTTGATAATGTAGTTGGTAGTCGGGCCGATTATCGGTGGCCGATGGGTATCGGTGTTTCATTTTGACCATCGCCGACATTAAGTAATTACAAGGTGTGATACCGTGGTTCCACTGCCATCTCTTCTCTCTGTGCCGTTTGCTCTCGACTCACTGCTTCACTGAATCTTACCATGATCTCGGTCGGCTATATGTCCTGAAATGTGCCTTTCAACACTGAACACACTACGCACACGAGGTCAGCGTGAAGGAGAAGAGGAGAGTTTCAGCTGAGCTTGGTGTTCGTAAAATTCAAAATCTTGACAGATTTTCTTTTTTTTTTTTTTACACATCAGTTCCAAATATCGGTCCCGGTAACTAGCAATATCAATATCAATAATGGCCCTGAAAAACCAGTATCTATCGACCTTTAGTACTTGCTAATGATTACCAGTAATTAATGGTACCTTCACTGGTCTGGGACCTGAACTGCAACCAACCTGATCGTGGGTTAAATTGCCTAACCATTACACCACCAACTGCCCCAGTTGAAGTAGCGTGCGGTTGATGATGAAAACATATTTCCGTTATAATTTTAGTTAATTTTAATAAACTGCAACCAGAATATGAAATTGATTGTTCTAAATATTGAAATTACATAGAAAAGATGATATTTTTGCCCAGCTGATGATGGTGAAGAAACTAAATTGGAAAGACATAAGAGTGAGAGAAGGAGCAGAGGGTGTCTTGCCAGTTGTTTTAAGGAGTGGATAAAGGAAAGGTGTACAGAGACAAAGAAATTTGAGAGAGACAGAGAGCAGGGAGGAGGGGGAACGTGAAAAATATAGGAAAAGTAGAAAGAAAGAAAGAAAAACTTGGAATACAGAGCACAGGTGAGAATGAAGACAGAGACAGGAGGAGAAAGATGAGGAGAAGAATAGAGTTAGGGACGGTGAGGAAGAAAGAATAGAGACAACAAACCTTGTGGGTGAGATTCTCCTTCTGTAGTTGAGACTGTCTGAGCTTCTTCAGCAGCACCAATCTCGCCTCCTCCAGCCTCAGCTCCTCTCTTAAAGCCTTCAGCACTCGCTGACGCTCCGCTGCACTCTTCCCCTACACACACACACACACTTGTATCATTGCACTGTATTTTTATTGACTCATGGGTAATGTTAAGATTTGAATGCTACTACTACTCAGTGTCAGTCTGAGTTTCCTTCTTTTTGGAAAAAAGGGTTTACTTGCATGTTATAGTGCTGACTATCTTTGTCATTTCAACCTTAAGCTTCATAATAAAAAAACAAAACTTTTGCGGACTTTTCTGACAATATTTCCATGATGTAACAATAGTTTGACCGTAGCCTCCAAATGTCAACCTGAAAATGGAAATTTCTGAAGGACGCTCTGAGTTTAGGAATCCACATATCAATAAGAGTCAGTGTGCTAACAGGTAATGTACCTTTAACCATCAACCCACATTGTGAAAGTGAAGGATTATTTGAGCATTGTGAACACACCAGCGCAGCACACACTAACATTTACAGCATTTAGCAGACGCTCCTATCCAGAGCACCTTACATTTCCCAGATTTAAAGAACAATCTCCACGGAGCAACGTGGGGTTAAGGGTCTTGCTCATGGACCCAATGTTGGCAGTGGGATTCCTTTTCAAACCACCACCACACACAGTACACACAATGCACCACAACGAAATGTGACCTCTGAATTTGACCTATCCATGAAAGAGCAGCGGGCAGCTAACATGGGCAGCTTGAGGAAGGTACCTTGGTCATGAATACCTCAGTGGTACCTTTACCTTTAGAGTCGCCAATTAACCTACATTGCATGCTTTGGACTGCAGAAGAAATAACCAGAAACACCGGAAAAACCCAAGCAAACACGGGTAGAGAACGCAAACTCCACACAGAAAGGCCTTACGTCCGTCCCTGGGTTCGTACCCCGGACCTTCTCGCTGTCAGGCGGCAGCGCTATCCACCATGCCGCTGCAAATTGATCATGTTTCTGCTTTTACAAGCACAAGACTTGATGCACTTGTGAGTGAGAGCTCTACTCTGAAAAAGGAAATACTGAAAATGTGTCATATATTAATAATTTTATCAGTAACAGATCTGCTCAGATGAAATCTAAAAGATAACTTTTATGTAGCAACAATAAGTTATTTCATAGACAGTTGGTATTGTAATGGTTAGTGAGTTTTCCTGTGATCAGAAGGTCGTCAGTTTGAATCCCAGAGTGGTAATGGTACCACTGAGATAATCATGAGCAAGGGTACCAGGCACTGCAGATGTCAGCTGCCCACTGCTGCTTCACGGATGGGTCAAATACAGAGGGGGTCTGCCCTGGGGTCCATTTAATACCAGATTTTGGTATCTCTACTCATATAACTGTCATTAAACTGTCTGTACCATTTGAAATGTCCCCCCAGACATCACTATTACATAACAGAACATTGCCCAGCCTGCCGTTACCTTAAGCATGTATCCCGGGTTGATGGGACGCTATCCCTCTCGACCTGCTCACGCTTTGGGACTGGACGCCTCATTGTCAGACAGGACGATCACGTCGGGAGAGGGAGTGCGTCGCTCCTTATCGACAACGCTGCAAACATAAGAGCTGAGTATCTAACGTCTGCTGCGTCGACAGGCTCGCTTGTGGAGCTTGCAGACATATTCAGTCACGCTCACACAGAAACACAAAACCTGCATATTCAATCCCTTACCAGAACTCTTTTACTTTAATGTTACTGTACTGTGGCTTTCAACTCTTACTTGGAAAACTTTACATTATTATATTCAGCTCATTAGCATTTTCGGAAACACCATGACTGAAGATTGTTTCTTTTTGAGAGTAAAAAATACCAAATGACTGCACTTCCATTTATGACTTTTATGGAACCAGTGTGACTTATTTCCTAATTACAGGGGCAGCCTCCCTGGAGCAACTTGGGTTTAAGGGCCTTACTCAGGGGCTCAATGATGCTGTTAGGTCCTCCTGGGATTCAAACCCCAATCTTATTTTGAAACAACACCAAGTTTGTATTTCTTTATTTAATTTTTGTATCACTAAACCATTAAGTAGAAAATAATAATGCACTGTGGCAAAAAATACAGCAATTTCGAAATATAGGCAATTACATTATGAGTTCAAATTAAGGTACCCTTCCACTGAAGAAGCTGAGACTTTATTGGCTTTTACCCAAAAGTCTACAAAATAAAAGAATAAAAAAACAAGTAAGAAAAAAACAGCCATTTGAAATAATGAACTTTCCTAAGAAGCAGTGAATACGAGAGACTGTGAATACTGTGAGATCTTTGTTTACAATATATTACATATTAATTATATTATATAGGAATTATATAGAATCTAGAATCTTTTTCATACTATAACTGTTTCTAACCCCTTGCACATCCAGTGTAAAAGAGTAAAAGTCAATTCCACATTGTAGAGTAATACTGCATAAACTACTCTATCTGCCTCTAATTCTAATTCTAGTTTAAAGTTATATTTTAATATTCCATGTCTAACCCAAATGTATATTTTTGTACTTTATTTATTATTGTTTATTCCACTTTGTTCCCTTTTTCCTACCGCATTGTTAAAACTGGAGCCACGTCGTCTCGTCTCTCCATGTATCTGTACAGTATATAGCAGAGATGACAAAGTTTACTTTGACTTTGACTTGACTTTGACTTTTTCATATTATATTACAATATATTTTTAGGACATCTCCACCAAACAGAATTATGAGTTGATTGTAATGTCACAGCTCTAAAAATATGTAACCTCATATATTAAAGCATAAAAATTTGCAGAACCAGAAACCTGTTTTTCCCAATATAATATTGAGAATATTGTGCAATTAAATGAAGCCTTTGAGCACCGTCTGCATACCACTATTTCAAATATTTTGACTTGTTTTTGACTTGTGCAGTGACTGTGAGAGATACACTCTTTTCAACACCTTTGAGGGGACTTGTTTATGCTTCCACAACTAATTATTCTGAAATTATTAAATTACAAATAATTAGTGCATGTTGAGTGTGCCACCATGTCCAGACAGCTCCTGGGTAACGGCACCCATTTTCACCCTGGTTTTTAATATTTATTGTTTTTCATTTATGGCATCCTCATTTCCCCCTTGTATCACTTATTATATTTATGTTCAATTTTTAGTTATAATAATTTAAATGTGCTTAAATTCTGAATTGAAATAATATTATTACTATTACTATTACTATTACTATTAATATGTATGTATGTATATATATCATTAATATTATCACTATAATTATCATTAACCATGATAGAATTAGCACCAATTATAACATTATTATTATTATCATTATTGTTATTACCATTTATTTAATTTTTTTCCTATCAGGTAAATAACATCTGTCTGACCAACCTCACCCTCTCTGCCTCACCTCCTCTTGGCGCTCATGTCCACCGGCTCATCACTGATGTTCTCCTTGCCTGTCCTCGGCAACTGGCCAGTGAGCGTTGCCGGTGCCTAACTTTTTCTTGCTTGTCTTCATAGGTGGCGCTAGCTGAGGCTGCTGTGGCACTGTGCTTGACACAGCCAGGTCACCAAAGTCACGGACCGCCCTCCAGACGAGGTCCTTCCTCTTGAGCAAGCGCCAGCATCTTGAGCCCTCTCCTTGGCCTCACTGGCCCTCCGCCTTCCCAGCAGCTTGGGCAGGGCGTGCGTCGGCTACTCTGCGGCGCTCCTCCTGCTCAGGCACACCAACTTCCAGCAGGTTCAGCCGCCAATGCCTCTTCACTCATCGTTCATCCTGCAGGAAACACACCATGCATGCAAGCACACACGTGAATTGGATTTCACCTTGCTTTATTCTTGTAACAAATGGAATTTGAGGTTTCTTTGTTTACACCAATGCAAATGGTTTTCAAAATTCTTTCACTGTTTCATTCAGAATTACAATGGCAACAAATGATTACTGCATCACTTAATAATTACAGTGCAGTACAGTAAAGGGATTCTGAGTTATTAAAACACTAATTAATCATAACGCAAAATGCCTGTGTCGGTCTCGAAGAGTTAATAGTATCATTCTCACAGTTGCGTCTCGGCTGGTGTCAAAATAAAATCCAGAGTCCTCTTTGCCGAGTCCGAGACAAGACCGAGACTTTTAAAAACTGGTCTGAAATATTACAACACTACTGTCAGCATTATGTTACAATGTCATAACATTGTGGGCAAAAGTACACACTCACAGTATCGAAATAGATTTTTGAACAAGCAGATGGGATACAACACAAATTCTTCACACTACCAATCATTTCCCTTCATGAAACTATTTTGCAAACAATAAAAAAGCAAAAACACATCTTGTGGTTTTAAAGTAGAGGGTTTGCTATCATGGGTCTGCTCCCAGATTTTTTTTAAAGACACAAACTCTCCTCATGGATCTGCAATAACTGTGGAACTTCACATATACATAAAACAGACAAAACTAAACAGATCTAGTTTTGCATAAAGAGGACTCATGATTTATCTGTTTTACGAAATACTTATCCATCACGATATTTACATGCCCATTTCCTTTTACTAAGCCACTTTCTGCAATCTAAACGCTAGCAATCCGACAGCAAACAATCTCTCATAATAAGAAGTGCTGAAGAAATGTTTGGCTTTTAACACGCATACTGAATGCATATAGATATAACAACAGAACATCAGCCACGTAAATATTGCAGAAAAGTTCTAGACTGATTGTTATTGTTGTTCTTAATGAGATCAAGCAAGAGCCTCACTAAGTGATCATTTCATCCCTCTGTGTTTTATATCACTGATCTTTTTTTAATCTGGTCCCTCTAATAAATATTCCACCTCCTGTACGGATGAAGGATTATCACTTAAAACATGAGGCTAAATTAAGGAGAAGTTGAGGCTTTAGCTGAGATTAGACTCTCAAAAACAGCTACCTTAGACAGCAGAATAAAATGCTTCGATATTGTGAAAAGTTGATATTTTTAGTTTTAAGCTCTGTGGGCTTCGTCTACAGCCATGTACACAGATCTGCTGTGGGTGACACCTTGCTCTCATCCTCACCATCGGTCACTACTGGTGAGATGAAAGAAAACACTGTAGAGAGCTTCTCTCCAGCAGAGGTTGACCCGATTATCAGCCCTGGATGATTATATGTTGATTAGGGATGCACGATAATATCAGAATGATATCAGAATCTGCTGATAAATGGATCGATGTGATTTTTTCCCCATATTTTCATACGATATTCTGTGATGGTATTTGTGTATCTTGAAAGATAGAGCTTGTGCTTGTGCACTGAACATGTCAAAAGTCGGGGTGGGATTTTTATGGCTCGCCTTCTGTCTAAAATGCCATTATTCCTCTGGAACAGGTAAGCGTCTTGTCTTTTCACGCTCCACTTACGTCTTGAAAAATCAATTGTGTGTTTGCCTCAGCAAACATAAGCTTGATCATGGGCTGTGTCCCAGGCAGTGCTGGGCACATTACTTTAAAAAAGTAATTGGTTATAGTTACTAGTTACTTCTTCCAAAAAGTAACTGAGTTACAGCATTATGAGAGTAACTAGTTACCAGGGAAAGGAAGTTACATTTTTAAAAATGTTCAAAATATATCAAAAATATTGAGATCAACCTCCCCCACTTTGATGGAATTTAGCTGTATGTTCAATTATTTGTAATAACACTGACTATTAAATATGTGTAATTAATGAAATAGACACTTAAAATAAATAAAAAGTCTAAATATAAATAAAATAATACATTTTTAACAGAAAACATTGTACACAAATCTACACTATTCTAACATGGCTGTGGGACAATGTGAGACAAGACACCTATCAAATTTAATATATCACTGTGGGAATTTTGCTCTGTACTATGTATATAATAGTAGAATGATAAAAACACAATAGATGTTTTTATATTTTACTCTACCTTGCTTATCATACTCGTCATATGCGGTTTCTGCATACTACCAAAAGAAAAAAAAAGCTTTGCCGCTCCCGTAGCTGAGAGCTTGGTCGGATGAAAACAGCTTAATAACAGTAACACGTCGCATGTTATTGTCAATAGCGATAGCGGCGTTATAACGATAAATGCAATGGTGGGTAGTGCCGTTGCTGAAAAATTACTTTTTTCGGTAATGCCGTTATTCCCATCGCCAGGTCCCTTAAAGTTGTACTTTGCTCAAAATGCACGCCATGATGCGACTAACTCCTTTCATGCTCGCCCAACGCCTGTAGTAGAAATGTCGACTATGGCGTTATTTTTGTGCCAAAAAAAAATTCTGATCGCATGATAGGAACTCCGACGCCAGCAGATGTAAGCATAAACATTGGATATCTCTGCAGCGATATTTAGCATTTTTGGTGGTTTGTCAATTCTGGGTAATTTTCCAAAAATGGCGATTAAAGAGCGATTCGAGGCGACCGAGGCGGCAGATTCTGAATCGAATCAGCAAAATTCCTCTCAGTCGTACAGTTCTAAACCTAGTCGAGCGCCAGGGCTGCTGCTCTGCGCTGCTGAAATCACAGACAAAGAGCCTTAATGAGAGCTGGAAGCTCAGACCATTGTGGGGTCAGTTCCCATTGACACGGAGGCTGCTTTCAACATCACACCACCATCTAAATGTTATGTGACGATGGTGGGATCTGATTAATGGGGAGAAAATCGGCGCTCCCAGTGACTCCTGCGTGGTCATCATAAAGTTGGCCTGACCCACAGAGCAGGCAGACAGAATAGCACGATGAAAAAGAGGATGGGTTGACAGATTGATGGAAGAATGAAAAACACAAGCTCCCCATGGAATAAAATACCACCTTTTCCTTAACACATAATTGCACAGAAACATCTGGGTGTAATTTTCATCCATGTGTTGAAATTGAGCACTGGTGGAGTAGTGATTTAAACCAGAGCAATAAGAGGCCCTTAAAATAGGCGTTTAAGACTCTGATTTTGATGTTAAGGTTGAGAAAAAATGGCGTATTTTTCCCCAAACACAAAATACAAACTTTGAATTGTGTTACACATCATTATTTTTGATCCCTCAACAACATAATGTCACAATGCAGTAAGGGTCGACCGATTATCAGCCGGGCTGATATTTTATGATACTAGTATCAGTGTTTAGTTTTTGGCCAACTCCGATATATTAGTAATTACAAGGTCTGGTACTGTGGCTCCACTGCCGTCTCTTCTCTCTGTGCCGTTTGTCTCTGCGTTGCCTTGATCTTTGGAATTGGCTCCTATGTCCACTAATTGTCCGGCAGTTCGTAGCCTAGTTAACTAGCAGCATCACTTTTCGATACCAGCCATGAAAAAAAAAGTTGTCGCAATTTGATAAGTTAAATATGCATCTAAATTACTTAATATCTCATACCTTTGAGCTGCATAAAACCAAGAGCACTCAGGAAAACCCATGAGCAGCGGGAGAGCATGCAAACTCCATAGCCATCCCCTGGCTAACCACTGCGCCACCGTGCCGCCCCAACAACATTATTAAAAGATAAATTTTCTATGCATGTTACTGTTTGCAAGTGTCATCTATTGAACATGATACTTCAAAATGACTAAAGAAAAAAGGTTGATCAATTAATCACGATAGCTTTTTAAAAATACTAAAACCATAATAAAGTTGAGGCAGTTGGTAGTGTAAGGGTTAGAGCGTTTTCCCGTGATCGAAGCGTCGCCGGTTTGAATCCCACAACCAATAAAGGTGCCTCTGAGGTACTCATGAGCAAAGTACCGTCCCCAAGCACCGCTCCCCGGTTGCTGCCCATGTCAGCTTGCCCGCTGCTCCCTTCATGGATGGGTCAAATACCAGGGTCACATTTTGTTGTAGTGTATTGTGTGGTGTATTCACAACCCGACAAATCCTCCCTTTCACTTTATTTTGTAAATGCACGGTCTTTAGCACTGTTCATGACATAAAAAAGAATATTTTTAAATTCATCATTTATTTGACACGATTATCTTGATTATCATGATTATCTTGTTGAGGGATAAAAAAGTAACGACACACAATATTATTACACGCTCCTGAGGGGAATAAATAATAGACTAAATGGAGATTTTTAATATCGACTGTAAACTGTAAATATTGTAATCGGACAGTGCCAGTGTGCCGGCATTATCGTCCGACCTCGGGACTAAACGGCTGACTTGATGCTCGTAAATCTCCAGCTACTGAGATAAAAGCATTCCTGCTTCTTCTTTTTTTTTTTTTTTTGCAAGCTTAGGGGCAGTTAAATGTAGCACATGTGGAGGTGGAAATCAGAGTTTACCTCAAAATGAGGAGGCCAAACAAAAGGAATATTCCCCATAAAAATTCTAAATTGGAAAAGCTTACGAGACAAGCGGCACTGTTAGTGTTCGGAGGGAATCAGCTCTTGAGGAGATCGTTCTTCCTCTTTTACAATCAGAAAATGTCTTATAGCAAACTCACGCCCTCTCGTCCAATCGGCTTCCCTTTCCTGCACGTGCAGACTACAGTTGCACACAGAGACACAACTGCATGTATATATGTACACACACACACACACACTCATACTAAGACGCTCACACTAAGACACACGCAGACAGCACTCTAGGCGCTCTGCCAGTCGACACAGTCCTCACACGCCTCCAACAGCTCTGGCATCGCAGGGGGAAGGAGGTGCTAAGATGGAGGGATGGTAAACGACGAGCTGAGCTTACACACACACACACACACACATTCAGCCATCATCCCTCAAGTTTGTTTTAAGGCAACATGTCACTATTCAGAATGCTGTGAAATGTGTTTGAGTGAGAGTGTGCTTTTGAGTGTGTGTGTGTGTGTGTGTGTGTGCGTGTGTGTGTGTGTGAAAACAGCTCAGGAGTGCACCATGATGAAGCTGCTTAACTTGAACAGACATGCAAAAACTTCAATCACTTCAGTGGTGGAGGGGCACACAAAGAAAGCTCGAGACGGAAGCCAAGTCATGCCAGTGTGTGTGTGTGTGTGCGTGCGTGTGTATGGATCCTTTGTTAGCCCAGACCTTCCCCCTCCTCCCCTTGCATACATGAACACACACACACACACACTTTTCTCTCACGCACACACAATCACACATGCACATTCTGTTACATGCACACACACTGGCATCTCTCTCTCTCACACACACACACACACACAGTTTAAATATACATACATGTATGCCCCTCCCCCACTGCCAGCATCTGCCTGCCAATCAAATGCCTCCCTCTCCTGTACTGGGTGGGCAGTTTGGACTCCTTCTACCCCACCCCCACCTCCTCTGTTCCTCACATCTACCCTACATTACACACACACACACGTATAAACACATCCTGCAGCCATGCAGAGCAATGTTCCAAAATAAGCTGTTAGTGGCTGATGAAAGCGTTGCTGCCTCTGTCACTGGCTTATTCTATGACAGGAAATAACGCCAGTGCCAGCGAGGAAACACTTCCAGCGGCGAGCAGAAGCAGCATTCGGGTTTACTCAGCCTCGTCCTCCTTTCAAACGGTGAGACAGGGTTTTGTTAGACGGATGTGAATGTTTTTTAATAGGTAGTTAACTGTGAAAAACTAAAACCACCATAATGCCATTCTAAAAATGGAGCCATGCAGCTGAATAAAATGGGCCGTGCTGATGACCGGTGCGTGAAACAGATATTTACTGAACACAAAAATTCTGGTTCGTAAAATCAAGTCAAGAATAAATGGTTTTTGTAGCCGGTCGATACAGATCCAAAAGATCACAACACACAGCGCAAACACACAACACAGAACAAAGTCTTATTGTGCTGCAGATCAGCTGATCAGAGAAAACTCACAACAGAGAGAGAGAGAGAGAAAGAGAGAGAGGAATGAGAAGTTAAGAAGAAAGGAAAGACTTGGGAAGGGAGGAAGAAAAGACAAGATATTGAGGAGAGATTTAACAAAAGAAAGTTGCTGAGTTAATTGCATAATAAGGTGTATTTCAGTGAGACGAACGAAGAACAGGACTGGCAGGTACTGAAAAAGAAAAAAGAGAAAGAGTAAGACAGAGTTAAAGAGACAGACTGATGAGGGAAGAAGGAGAAAGAAAAAGAAAGAGACTAGGGTGAAGCGAGAAATAGGGGAGAGATTTAGGAGAGAAAAGGGAGTGAAAGCCTTAGGAGGGAGGAAGAAAGAGAAATATACTGAAAAAAGAAAGAAAATTATGGAGTAAATGAGTGAAAGAGACATACAGAAGAAAAGGAAAACAGAAAGGAAGACTGAAAGAGAAAGGAAGACTGAAGAAGCCGGAAGACAGAGAGAGAGGGGGAGAAAGACAGAGAAGAAACAGAGTGAGGAGAGAAGTGAGAGAGGGAAGACAGAGAGAAAGGCAGGGAAGACAGAGAACAGAGAGGGAAAGACAGAAAAGGAGGGAAAGACTAATTGAGAATGAGAGGGAAGACTGAAGGAAAGCGAGAGCCAGGATTTACAGAGACTAAGATGAAATGAGAAGGAGACTGGGGAAGAGAGAGAGAAATGAGGAAGATGGGAGGAAAAAGGAGGGAGGGCTTGGGAGGGAGGAAAGACATTGAAAAAAAGAAAGAAAGAAGAAAATAGAGAGGAGAGAGAGGAAGGGAGAGGGACGAGAGGAGAGAAGAGATTGGGCAGAAAGCGGAGGAAAGGAGAGATTGAAGGAGAGGTTGTGGAGTGAGACAGAAGAAGAATGTGAAGAGAGAGAGAGAGAAATAGAAAGTAAGAAAAGAGACGAAATCACGGAAGAATGAGTGAGAAATAGATCGGAAATAGTTTAAGTTAAAATTGAATTATTAACTTATTTCTTGCTTAATTTATATTTTTATTTCCTATAAAATACACTTCTTCACAAAATCGCTGTGGAATGGTGGCTCACAAGTGTGCAGTTATCTGAGAATTTGGTCAGAAAAGTCTGGTTTTTGTTACAGAAAAATATACTGAGATGCCTTATTTCAGTATTGTGACTCCTAGACTGAATATGCAAAGCAGCTCTCACTCTCTCTCTCTCTCACACACACATACACACACATGCTTGCTATAATTCATGGACAAAAGCTTACCTTTGTACTCACTCAACCAAAAAATACACCATTTAAAAGGAATGAAGAGCAATAAATGACCTTGATGCAATTCCATTCTCTCACTGGATCCAGGGCCTTGAGCGATCTATGTGTAGTTGGACATGGGCTGACAGAGACGCTCACACACACACACACACACGGAAACACACACTCACACACTGTTAGTTGTCACTTGTGCTACGTATATGTTTAACCATCTTACACACACACTCTAAAGCAGGTTTTGTCTTCTTGCATTTTTCAGATTAAAGGTTTGTTTTTGTGAAGAGTGAAAGTGATCAAGTGATTATTTTTACACCACAATCGTGGCACGTTCATAATGACAAAATAATTACTGTTTGCAAACAGTGCACAAAAATAAAACATAACTTCTGCATTTTTATATTTTTTTCCACACTCAACATTTCAGACTTTGTAGACTTCACCGTACAAATAACTACTCATTTCTTTAAATAAACGATTTGAAAATCCAACTGTAACCGTGTCCTGTAAGTTACTGTATCACCTATAGGTCAAATAATACTTAAGAGTTACTGACACTATCATAATATTTATTAGAGCCTAAAATGTGAATCAGCAGCACTGGGTAAATAGTTACTCTACCACTTAGGGTGTATTCACACCTGCCTTGTTTAATTCACTTAAAATGATCCCGTTCGTTTCCCCCCTTGGTTCGTACCTTTAAGGTGTGCAAGCAGCCCAACCTCAGTCCAACCGAGTTGCAAAAAGCATACCTTTTTAGATTTAACGAGCTTCCGTCGTTGTTGAGCATTACGGGAAATAATTGTTTGCATGACTACACAACACACATTGCCGTGATTAGCCAATGCTAGAAATGAGTCGCGGGTTAACGTGGAGCTCGAGAGCTCTCTTCAGCAAATCTTCCGCAACGTCTTGCTGTTGCAAATTACTAACATCATATTGTAAAACTGACGTTATCAAACGCTCAAACATTTCTGCAAACTTATGTAACTGTATAAACCATACTGCTATAAAGACAAGGAGAACAGCCTGAAACATCTCCATCATTGTTTACTTTCACTTTGGGCTTCCCGCTCTACGTTTCTGTCCAGTGGTTGAACGACCTTAGCACACATGTGGTTTTGTTTACAAATTCTGGTCCACTTGCGATGTCTACAATGTGAAAGCAAACACGCACCAATGAAAAATTTTTTTGGGGGGGGGGTCTGGACCAAAGCAACTGAACTAACAAACTTTCCTAGTGTGAATATGCCCTCACACATCAATTTAAACCAAACCCAGACCAGTTCAACACACGACACTTGATTCAGCAATGCCCTAAATGCACAAAATCAATATTACGCTTTCACGTTAGGCACTAGACTCATGTACACACATGAAAAAAAGATGTTCAGTGTTCACAGCGATTTATACTTACTTGCTTGTTGAAAAAATGCTCACTAGCGTATACTGAAATCAGTTCTATTAATTTGTGCTCCTGTCGAAAAATGCTATCTTATGGGTTTCCATTTCCATCTGTTATAATGGTATATACACACGTAGCTGGGTATTTATAAAAATAGATTTTTTTTCTTGTTAGCACCTACAGTCCTTGTGGAGAGCTTCGATCATTAAAACTAGCTATTTTTGAAAACTCTGGCCAAATTGGAGATTTCTAAAAACTCTGGCTTCAGTGACTATGTGGGCCCAGAAAAAGTTAGTTGTAGCATCAAAGTGTGCGACAGGAAATGCGTTGACGTCAGGTGTGCCACATTTGTTTGTTTGTTTTTCGCTGTAGAACATACCTTTAGGCTCAGTTATTCGTAAACATGGAATTAGTTTTCATTGTTTTGAGGACGATACTCAAAAGAACTGAATTTCAGGCTACATTTTAGAGAACAATGTAGCGGACAAAGTCTGCAAACACAAATACCCTCCATACCCTGTTACGCGCAAGCAATTATCCAGATGTGGAAATGACTTTCCCATACTGTGTAGGAAGCCTGCCAGAAGAACAGTGCTGGGAATGGTACATTTACCTGTCCAAAATTTGATCCTGTGACCCTCTGATCACCTGAGCGACTCCCGAACCATTACACTAGCACCTTTCTAGCTCCATTGTCTCCTCTACAGGGATGTTTTCTATCTCCAATTAAATTTCTAATTAATCTTCAATGCCAATTAAGTCAAACTTACCAACCTTCAAAAGAGCTGAAGAACAACATATTGCTTGCTATCTTTGTGATAATTCAAACTAACCCATCCTAACCTCAAGTAAAGCTAACCTTTCATTTCAAATAAGCACAAACTTTTCTATACAGAATTTTTTCATTTATAGGACTAAACCATATCACAGAAACACTGGCACAAAACTTCAACCAATCTGACAAATTTCAGGGGTTCTCCATATTTGCGAGGAGCAATCAGGCCTGACAGCCAGCTAAAACACCTGCCCACACACACACTACACCACACACTCTGAGTGGGCAGGGCAGAGGTCAGCTTAGTTCCACCGTCCTCCTTTAAGCTGAGCCATTATGTAACAAACCAGCTCATGACTTGGCTGAGGAAGAAAAAAAACTGTGACGCATCACTGCATGTACCCAGGAAAACAGCAAGTCACCCAGCCTTTCCAGCCCTGCATCTCCCAAAAACCCTTGACTTCCAGAAATGCGTTTCTCCCCTTACAAGGACTATGCTTTGGTGGATGGTGCTAAAACAGTTCAGATAAAAAGATGTGTGTGTAGATAGATGGATGGATGGATAGATAGACAGACAGAGATAGACAGATAAGACAGACAGAGAGACAGACAGATGGATAGCTAGATAGGAATACCTCAAGGGCCATCGTTTTGGTATGTTTAAGAAATGATAGATGAAAAAATAAATTCTATAAAAGTCGTTGTTTTATTAAGACTTATGTCATTAGCGATGTAATTAACAAGATTAATATATCATGAAATAGAATTCAGGTTCTTTTAAGGGTTCGTTTTTTGACTTAAGTTCTTTGTTCTCAAACTAATTAATGATGTAAGGCGACGTTTTACTATACATACAGCATATACATATGATAAATAATCACTCACTCACTTTTAAATAAGGAGCTATTGAAGAATTTTGGAATCTTTGTGAAAACTGGGTAAGTGGGATTTATTTCTTCCTAAGAACGCTTGAACTTTCAGTCATACATAATGTTGTGAGTCTTTACAGTCCTTTACAGTAAAAAAAAGCCCCTCTCTGAGGAAAGTCCTCACCTTTCTCCCTCCTCTGGCTTACACAGATTATGGATTTAGGGCATCCATTCCCAAATGTTCTGAAATCTAATAGCGGGGACGCGATGGTGGGCGAGAGGTCAGAGGAAAGGAGGAAGTGGAATCTAATCAGATTTTACCATATGAACATGAATGGAGTGCAGATTGCAAATTAAAGAGAGACCGACTGGCCATCAAACCAAACTGGAAAGCTGATCACCCACTCGCATGAAGAAACCAAGACACACACACACACAAAGCTGCCAATCCAGGCTGGAGATCTGGCGTGAGGACCAGATCCTCCAACTGACATCACTTCATCCTCATCACCATTCGGCAACCCACTCAGACAAGCGTGAACCCCCACCACACTCGCCACACACACACACACACACACAAGAATGGTTGCGGACTGACAGCCAGGGAATGGGCATGCTGCTAATTTGTGCGGAGCAGACTCCAAAGCCTGTCTAGAGCAGGCTGGTAAGAGCAGATCGCTCCTCTCCTCCACAGCTCTCCTCCTCCTCCTCCACCACTGCCTACAACCGGGCGGCCCACCTGCTGGAGAAGACCTCACCTGGTGGGCTGGGGACCGACTGTGTGTGCGTATGCGTTGGGGGACAATATCACCTACACACTAAAAGTCAGTCAGTCATTTAATTCAAAGCTAAAGAAGTGGCAAAAGCAGAAAAAAGAAAAAGAGTGAAGCTGGTCTACTTATAGCTACTACTACTGCCATGAGAGTGTGTGTGTGTGTGTAATCCCTTGCTCTCTCTGTTTTTGGGGATGTCACACTACGCATAGTAGCTACCTGTGTACTCAGTCAGAGTGTCAAACAAAAGTGTGCATGAAAATGGCTGATCTACTGAAAATGGTAGCGGATCTCATCGCAAATCACGCAGCCTGTGTGTAATAGATGTAGCGCTCAATGATGTGATCTCTCTCTACTACAACACTTAAGCACAGGTCTTCATCAAACAAGGCAACAACTCCGGCCGGGGGGTTGCCATGGCAATGGGTATATCTATTTTTAGACAGTACCACTAATCAATTTAATTTCTGCAGTAGCCTAAGGCAAAATACAGAGGGACGGAGGACTGGCCTTGGACACATAGAGAGACAGAGGGATAGAGGTGGAAGAAGGAGGCAGGAGGAGATGAACAAAAGTCTGGAGCTCACGACAGGGTTAAGCCCAAACAGGAGAATTCCTGAAACAAAGCAGAAATTTTGGTCCCAGGCGGAGGGAGCTGCAGATGCTTCAGAAACCACAAGGCAGGGCCGAGCCCTTTCCACACAAACACATGGCACTGATAGAACTCCCCGGCCACTTTATTAGGAACGCAGTTCTCGTCCCTAAACACACAACATTTTATTTGGAAATAAACATTTTTTAGATGTCACAGACTGTATTTACTATTGGTTTAGAAAAATCTGTCATCGGCTATCAGAGATGAGGAAAATCTGGCTTCAGTAGGTCAACATCCAATCAGGTTTCCATTCTACCTGCTCAATTAATCATTAGGTGAACTAATTGTGGTCCGATCTCTTGATAACTGACAACTGACTTGATAAACCTGGGTGTCACTTCTGTTGTTTTCCTGATGGTCGCTACAGAAAGTCTGAGCCAGCAATTGTGAGCTATGATCCCGCAAGCAGAGCCGTTGAGGTTGGCTCAAAATTCTTGATTGTTTTTTATTGCTAGACCAAGAAATACTGAGGGGCCAGACTTTTCCTGTATATGAAAAAATCACTGTGTAGTTCAAAGCAGGATTAGCCAAATGCAGAAGTTTGTTGTGTCAGGTATTTTCCCATAGTTTGGTACTCACCATTTTGAAACTGGGAAGACAGGAATAATAATCAATTCTGGTGGTCAACTGAACAGGTAGAGCGAAACCTGACTGGATAATGACTTGCTGGTAGATTTTCACCTCTGCCTTCTACCTCACATTGCACTGCCAGGTGTCTGACCCAACTGACCTAGCCAGGTGTCTAAAGCTCACCAGCATTTCTGTGGCTTTTACACACATCACTACAACTTGCTAGACTGAAAATGGACAACTCCATTAATGTCCAGCCGTAAATGTTTTTCTGGTCAAACTCTAGACCATGGATTAAGAACTGAGAGTGAGCAGTTAGCAACAGAAACTGGGCTGAGATTCTCAACATCAACAAGGTTCTTTCAAGGTACACTGTTTATAATAAAGCTGCCAAAAAATTTAAGCTCCCCACTTTCAAAAACATCATTACACCCAAGTCACAAATCAGTTTTGGCTACGATTTAACCCCATCCTAGAGTGCCTAATATGACTCTTTGACGGTAGAATAAACACTAGTATTAGGTTATAGGTGCGGATTTGTTCGTGTTCGTTCGCAAATGTCTAAGTGGGGAAGCCTCCGTTGTTCTGGATCGAAGCAGGCCACAGCAAACCTGGAAACCAAAATGAGACCTCCTGTTTCGATTAAGCATGTGAGAGAATGAGAGGATTAGAACTGATCCCAGATACTGGAAGAACAAGCAGGGGGGTGTTGGGGAATGGCTGAGGTCATATGATCAACCACAAGTTTACACTGGAAGCGCATGCACGGTGGAGGTGGAACAGCTGTATGTGTCCTGTATGAGCAATGATCAAATGTGGCACATTCCAATGACATGAGAGACTCAACTTAAACCCCAGCTAAAGTAGGCAGAGAGAGAGAGAGAGAAATAGAGAGCTCCCTGCCTTCTCCGTGCTCCCTGTGTCCGCAATGCTTTAAGTCCCGTCAGTCACTTCTCTTTGTCTTTTTCATATCTGTAGTGCCAAGTACAGTTAAAGTGCACAGTCCAGTTCAGGCTGGTTCCTAACCTCGGGGTTGGGAATTATCCCTTGACAAAACCTATTAGCGCTTGAGAGGTCACATATACACACATGTGCAAAAGCTGCAACAGACACGCACACACATCCGTACACGCGTGGTATAAGACAAAGGAAACATTTGGAGTGGGTTCTTTTAAGAACACCTCAGTACCACAGGGTTTGGGGTTCCAGTAAAAATAATGCTAAAAAGAAATGAATCAAAAGGCATAAGCTGTCTGGATATGTTTTTGGAGTCTAGAATTAAATGTAAAAGCAGTAGACAACACAAATTTAAGACAAGACAATCATCAAAAAGCTTTAAAAAATGTATACATTACATTGTACCCACTACTTACACACATATTCTTCAATCTACCTATCTACAAATCTATCTACACACAGAGAGATTAGAAAGACAATGACGCCACATAACATTTTCCATTTGTTGGCCCATTTGATTGGAGCTTTAACAAGAATAGCTTCTATTTCATGCTGTGAATAACATGCATGTATAACATCTCTGGATAGTTTTATAACTTTGCTATTGTGTGAGGTTTTCTGTGAATTATGCATTGTATAACAAGGCAACATTCACATGTGGGATCCCTCCTGCATGCTCTAGTCATCAAGTTCATTTCAGAGTATTAGATTTACCGTCCAGCAATCACACTTGCGCATATCTCTAGGACTTGCATTCTCCACTTTTAAAAACCTAACGTCACCATCGCACCACCACATGATACATAGATAGGAGAGTAAAATCCATATTGGAGCAAGATGAAGAATAAACACTAGTCTCAATACAGCAGTAAATCTTACAGTTAGAGACCAGTGATTATGGTAAAACTAATGAATGATTATAAATGTAAAATGTCGATACTTTTCTTAAATATAATTATAGATTTATTCCTTTTGGCTTCTAGAATTTATTTTTTCGTTCTCAATCCAAAAATCACACTGTACAAGTTTGGAAAAAGAGACAAATTCGGTTCATCTTCAGATTCTTTCACCCTTGAAAAAAGCAGCCCGACCTAAGAGAAATGTCAGATGCCAAGTCCATCTTTCACACCAGAGAGACCACTAGATACTAGATTGCAGAAGTGTATTATTCTGACATAAATCCCACCACTATGATGTGTAGTAAGTTACTGACAGTGTAATAGTCCGATTTGGACTGTTCTATGAAAAAGACAATCAGAAAAGCAAACAGTGCAGACTATTGATTCCTCATTCAGACCGAATCTGGCTTCGTGTCTAATCAAAGAAGCCTAACGTTGCTCACCACTGCGACAATCGCGCTGTTTTAGTAATCAAACTGGACTTTAAAGTGCCGAACCGGGCTGGTGTAACTCTTAAATCCGTGTTAGGATCTGGTGACTACTTCTTCTTTTTATTTTGCCAGGATGTTCCGTCCAGAATCGGCAGCGTCGGCGCGCACCGATCGCCTAAATAGGACATTACAAGGTAGCCATTTGCATGCTCTCGAAACAAGTTGAGGGTGAACACGTCTCCACTTACGTAAATGGCTGATGGTGTGATCTCTTTATTTATCCTAGCTTACGGGCACTATGGGCTGCGAGGGAGGCAACGGCGCTACGCATCGCACCACATCAAACTTAAAAATAAAACAATACACACACTCCAGTCGGCAAGAAACGACACACACTTCCATATCAAATGTTTACACCGCCGCCGCTACTGTACTTGCGCATTTTTTTAAGCAATCCGGCTTAATCCCGAGAGACGCACCAGAAACAATAAAGCCGGATCTCAGCGTAACGGCAACCGAAAACCATCCGACTGTCAGAAATTATTTCCCAAACTTGCCCAACGACTGACATTCAGATTAGTATAAGCATAGAATTGGATCATCGGGACTGTTTGCCTTTAAACAGATTATTAACATCTCCGTGCGATAACTAACTAAAAACAAAATCCGGCGGAATAGCCGGTTAGAACGAGAGCTCGCGCCTTAACGGATTGTCTTCACGCATGCCGTAAAATGTCGCTACAAAAAATAACCGGTTTTGCTCATATAATTTTTTTTTTCCGGGGCGAGTTGACGTTGCCCGGGCCGCGGCTGCATCCTCGGTCTCACCTTCCTCGCCTTTACCCCGCAGGTTCCTCTCACTCCGGTTTCGTTTGGGGATGCTGAGACACTGCGCGTTACCTCTGGCGGCTAGAAGTCGCGCAGCAAACAACACCTCGCTTTGATTGAGCGCCGCACCGCGCCTGCTATTAATCGCGCCAGTGTCTGATGACGTGCTCCGTGCTACGGTTTGTTGTTGTGAGGCGGCGGTGGAGAGGCGGGAACAGCGCTTGGTCGCCAAGATGTGAATGGGTTACTCTAGCTATTGGCCGTAGTGATTTAAGGGCTCGTAGGGCTGCCAGTGGTCGAAAGAGTACTGAATATTTGTACAAATACTGTTACATTGTTGAAATAATACTCAATTACAAGTAAAATAAAAAAAGTGCAAAGTTCTCTTTTTCAACCGTTAATGAATATTCATTATTCTACACCAATATTTATTTATGTTTGTTTATCAAGTCAAGCATCAAAAATGGTTTCACTAAAATGATGTCGCTTCTGTGGGAGCACTTGGTAGCATAAGGAGTCGGCCTTGTGATCTGAGGTGAAAGTGAAATGAGTGATTTTTTGTCATTGTGAACACAGCACAGCACACAGTGCACCACAGCAAAATGTGACCTCTGCATTTGAGCCATCCGTGAAGGAGCAGGGAGCAGTAAGCAGCTCACATGGGTATCTTGGGGATGGTACCTCAGTGGTACCGTACCAAGACTTGATTCTGGGGCAGAGACAGAATGACCTTCCAATCATGGTAACTAACCGTTAAGCTACCCGACTGCTGATTGCCAGGCCCCATACGCATGACCTTAAGAATCCTAAAATAAAAGATCATAGTATATGATAGAACAGACTTTACAACAGATGAGTCATAAAAATAAGGAAAACTTTTTTTTTTTTTAAAAACCAAGCAACATTGAAGTTATAGCACAATTTACTTGATTTAATTTACTTAGATGAGTTGTCAATACTACTAAATTTGTATATTGTGCATCCTTAATCCATATGCATCTACATTTAATACAAAACAACCAAACAAACTAGGAAAGGAGAAGAGTTTATTTTAAAAGTTTATAAAGAGTAACAGATGATGACAGTTGTGTATAACAGAAATATAAAATAAGAAAATGGAGATGAGAAGTAAAGAAAGACACATTTTAAAGAGAAAAAGAAGGAGAGAAAAATATTTACAGTTGAGGCAGGTGATTACAGAGTGCAATGAGCATATTCAAGCACACTTGAACAAGATGTAAAAAACCCTCCTGCATCTTATTGACTAAGTGCTCAATGCCAGCATTATTGACAGCAAGCAGCTTCGTACCACTCATTGAAAGCTGTAAATTCTGACCAACTGCGTAAACAAACCTGCTGATTAGCAGTCGAGTTCTCGGCACTGAAAGTAGAACCTGTGTGTCTGAGTAAACTGCCCAGTATACTCCAGCATCCAGGCTGGTTAAAACAACACATTCTGCCAGGAGAAAGCACAGAATGCTGGAGAGAGAGTGTGTGGCTTTGGAGTGCAGTTCAACTAAGTGGTGGAAAAACACATATTGCTATAGAGCAACATGAACACAGCAGTGTGGAGTGTTCTTTTTAAGTGCATACAATTAACAATGCACATAAAGCTACCAGGCACTAGGAGTGGGAATGGAGACACACCATCAAATTGAATATATTAGTACATATATATATAATCTAAAGACAAACAAAAGTGTGATTGGGAAGAAACAAAAGATATTCCTTTATACAGTATAAAAAATGGTATAATATACCTACATACATACACCTGAAAACAATAAATTTAAGTTAATTTGGTGTTAAAAGATTGCCCAACTTTAATAACAAAATAATGTAACACCACTCCCTTGATGCTCTAATACAGGATATCCCTTTTGTTAAGTGGATTATCCATAAAAAGGCTATATTTAAAAATAGTGTGTTTATATGTAAGAAACTGTTCATTTTAATACTTAGGCAAGAGTGGCTAAACACTGGAATTTTACAAATGGCTGAGCTGTGAAGTGTTTTGTGCTTGCAACAGATAATGATGCCATGTTGGACCAGGCTGGCCAAATGACTGCTCCAGATTACTTTTTGAAGAATTTCTTGTTGAGAAGGAAGATGAGGAGATTGACATTGACTTTGGCCTTATCAAACATCTTCATCACTGCAACACCTTCATACTGGAGCTGAAGCAGATCCTACACACAAACACAGACTTCAAATCCATGACAAACACCACCACCTCCACAGTAATGTGATAAAAGAAAAGCACAAAATAATTTAATGTTTTTTTTTGTAGTACCTGATATTTCGAGAGCTCCATGTCACCCAAAATCGAGGCCTTAACCAGAAGGTGCCTCCCTCTCAGTGGGCACAATGTCTGTGATTCTTAAGCCTGCAAGACAGAGAGTTGGGAGAGAGGGTGATGCACATTTTAAATCCTGAAGACAGTATGAGATATACTTGCACTCTGGCAGGATTTTTTAAATTTAATGTACTGAGTAGTGTGTGTGGGTGTGTGTGTGTGAGTGCTCTTCTTTGGGTGTAGGCAGATCTCTATCTCAGTAGGGGACTCCCCCTTCTCTCGTGGAGGCGGGCTGCGGTATAGGTAGTGTGGGCTGCTGCTCTTCTTGCCTTTGCTTTCGGCTGCTGCCTTCTTCCCATTCACCTGACTGAGGGCCAGAGGACACAGTGCAATCAGCGCTAGGCTTTTCCCTCCCACCGCCATCTGCCATGTGTTTGTGGGATTTCTTGGAGTGCAACAAATTTGGGAGGGGTAAAGCGGTGCGGTGTTTGTGCAGTTTTGCTGAGAATGTTTGCGTGCTGGTGTGTTACCTCGCAGTGAGGTTGTGCAGGCAGGTGGAGATGTACTGGCTGTAATAGTCGACTTGCTCAGAGTGGAAGGAGGTTTTGCAGTGGAGGCTGTGTAGTGTGTGTTTGAGCTTCACCAGTTCGGCCTGGCGTCTCTGGTACAGACGCTGGTGAGGATGTCCCTACATCACACACACACACACACACACACACACAGATGTACTTATTACTATACTGTAAAAATTATATACTCTATAGATACCATGAAAGCTAAAGTAGATAATTTTACTACCCTAATCTAACTAGCTTCAGTAACTTAAAAGCACATCTTTACCTCTTTTAGTTTCTCAAAATAAAACAAAGCACAATTTTCTATAAAAGTTATTTCTCCTCATGGGGACCTCAAAATGTCCCTAAGCTTAAAAACAGATAAGAGTGAATTTAGGGGACAAAAGGTCCCCATAATGCGATATATACATGTTCACACACACACAAACACACACTTTAATACAATTACATAGTTATGTGCTAGTATATACAGACTGCTATATTAAACAATACAGAATCCTGACCTGTTGCCAGGGTAAGTAACCGCTGTCGATATACATCAACTCAGTGAACAACGATAGCGCATTGATCCAAGGAAAACACTGATCAGGAACATCATACATATTGTAACATCGCACATATTGAAAAGAGGCTTGAGTTCAGAAATAATGTCAAATTATATTTTAGTCACTTTTTGTGATTTTATATTGAAAGAACTTTGTTAAATCAGCATATGATATGGTTTTGCTGGCTGATGACTCCTGAATCAAATCGAAATTTTTTTGGCAGGCATTATAAAAGGAACATCAAATAGTTGGCCGCTGGAATCTATATTATATTATATTATATTATATTATATTATATTATATTATATTATATTATATTATATTATATTATATTATATTATATTATATTATATTATGATGAAACTTGAGATTTACAACTCAACACTTTGAACCTTTTTTGGCTTATGAAAGTGAAAAAGGTGAAAGTGAGTGATTATTTGTCATTGTGAACACAGTGCACCACAACAAAAGGTGACCTCTGCATTAGACCCGTTCATAAAGGAGCAGTGGGCATGGGCAGCGTCTAGGGAGCATCGCCTGGGGACGGTACCTTGCTCATGAGTACCTCAGTGATACCTTTACCGGTCCAGGATTCAAACCGGCGACCTTCCGTTCACAGGGCCAACACCTTAACCGTTACGCTACCAACTGCCCCACTGTTTATTCACTGCTAGACACAAGTACTTCTACCACATTCCTTTAACCAACATGTGCTCTGAAGTGGTCCCAAAAGAAGAAAGAGTGTTTGAGTGTGTGTATATACCTTGGCAATGAGCTGCAGTATCTGCGTCTCTGACTCTGGTGGTGTCAGCACTCCCAGAGCCTCTAGCCTCCTCAGGCTACGCTGAATCTTTCGCTTCTTATCCTCCAGCGTCAGGTTGCTGTCGGCGATCAGAGACTTGTTCCTCTTCATCTTCTCCGGGGTTCGGGCGTCTCTCTGCGCCCTGCAATGCATCATCCAGCCATGCTGCACCTCCTAAACCCAAAACGAGCAAAAGAGAGAGAAGCAGATGAATTCAACTCATCTATTTGTAATGAAAGAACACCAGAAAGGAGAGAGAGTGTCCTCTGTACCTGATCCTGCGAGACGGAAGAGCGGAGGACTTCACTCAGCGTGTCTCCCGGCTGAGCTCGGATCACGTCGATGATGAGCTGCTTGGTGCTGGGACAAAATATGTAGAGTTTTATGACGACTGTCAGTTTAACAAACAGCCTATTGAGGCTCTGGGGTGTCATGGTTGCGAGGCACGCTGTGTTTAACAGGAGAAAAAAACATCAGCAAGCTGTCAGTCTTACCTGAGCAGAATGCCTCGGGCATCAGGTTTATCATCAGAGCTTTTAAAGACGTCAAACTTGCTGGTGAGGGTCAGGGACACCTCCATCTTATTGTAGTGAGCCAAAGTCTGCTCCAGGTTGGGGTCTGCAGAGTTGATAACTCCCTCTCCTGGGTGCCCATTACAAGAAGATCAATTTTAAATGGTTGCAAGTAGGCATGGGCTGTTTTCCGATTTCAAGGAATGCTGTGGTTTGAAAAAGTCAGTCAAGAACCTGCTAAAATTTTCCACCGTACTGTTCCAGTGTGGGCTTCTGTAGACCAGACCAATAACTACTGCTGGAAGATTGTCCTGTTGCCACTCTATTCACACTACACATTGTGATCGGGAGTCTTGAGCTTGTGTTACATGAACAGTACAGCGATCTGACAACTTTGCGTGGTGTGAACTAGGTATTAAAAGACTGCATTTATTTTATTCAGAAGAATTTAATGATTTTACATAGGGATGTACGATGATATTGGAATAGTATTGGAATCGCTCAATAATTGCTTTTTTTTGACCGATGCTTAGATTTACCCAATATTTCAGCCTATATTTGATAACGCGTTCTTTGTACGTTGGAAAGGTAGTGCTTATGCCAGGCATGTCCAAAGTCTAAGGTGGCATTTTATAGGGCCAGCGCTTTCTGTCTTAAAATGTATGATGTTATTTCGTGCCAAAATTCTGAGCACGGAGTGGAACTTTCGTTATTTAAATCTCTTGTCTTTACACGGTAGGACACTCACCTTTGGACCAAGAGGTTGTGGGTTCAAATCCGACCTCTGATGTTACCAACACTGCGTCCCTGAGCAAGACCCTTAACCCCAAGTTGTTCTCAAGGAAACTGTCCCTGAAATTAGGAAATGTAAGTTGCTCTGGATAAGAGCATCTGCTAAATGCTGTAAATGTAAATGCATGCGGGATGTGTCCTGAGCTGCATACTGTCGCACTTAATAGTATGGTAGGGTGAGGCACTCTTATCATACTTTTCTAAGCAGTAGTATGCATCTCAGGAAATAGCTGTGGTTGTAGCTGTAACCGCTCTCTACGCACTAGGTAGTGCACATGGAGTCACACGGACCACGTAAGGCTGCAAGTGACTTTTTTCATGAAGTGTCATGTGAAAGTGAAATGCGCCGCCCTCGCTCCATCCTGCTTTCACGCTCACTTGACTTGGCCCTGCATTATCAATGTCAGAGTTGAGACGCTATTTTTGTGCCAAAATTCTGAGTGTGCAGTGGAACTTTGGCGAGCAAAATATCTTGTCTTTACGTGCTCAATTCTGCCTGCACTTGCGGTCGACTCTGCCTTCCTCGTTTATCGGCATCGGTAGATATACAAGCATAAAAATGTCAGACATCGGCACATAATTCCTATATTGTGCCTCCCTAGTTTAACATAACAGACATTTACTTATGTCCCAATTATTCTATATGTTATTCAGAAATAAAATAGGCCGTGTCAAAATGACATTTTAGAGCTGTACTCATAACACTGCGATATTTTTGCTTTAGGTCATCATATAGTTAGCATCTCATACCAGCTCTTGCCTATTCACAATATTGGGTTTTTTTGTACACTTTCTTCAGTTTTCTTGTCTGTACACTCAGTGAACAGAGTGTCTAAATTTTAAGCATCGTAAAGAAGGTGGAAATGAAAAGTGCCTAAATGAAGGTTAAACTATTCCGAGAAAGTGGCATGAGAATAAAAGGGAGGGTGAATATTTGAGGACAGACTGACCGACGAGAGCTTGGACAGAGGGCACCTTGCCCAGGTCCCTCAGCAGCAGAAGCAGAGGGTCATTCTGCTCAGGACACAGCGCATCCTGGTGCTCCAGCAACAACTATGTGTACACACCCACAATAAGATGAGAGGGACAAGAGAGAGAAAGAAATAAGAAACAAAACTAAAATGTAAGTTTTAAGCCTGAAAGGAAAAAGGAAAGAAATTACATTTTAAAATAAAATATATCGCCACACCTTGTGTGTGTTAATGAGCTCTCCAATAGAAATGTAGATGACAGGTTTGTTGAGGATGACCATCTCGGAGTACTCATCAATGTTAAAACGCTCCTCCGGCTCGGGCACATCACACACTGCATGCAGAAACTTTCTGCAAGGAGGAAACAGGAGTTCCACATTAGGGCTAAAAAAGAAAAAATAATCACGAAACTCATGAGGATTTTAACGGATCACTAGCGTTTCTAAATCAAGCTCCAGACCTGAACTTGGCGTGTGTGAGGGTGATGTAGTCGTTGAGCGCGCAAAGGTGGGCGGAATCTCCGTGAAAGTATTTGAGGGCCGCTGCTTGTTGCAGGATTCGGGCGATAGAGCCGAGGGTTCTGCGCTGATCTGGGAGGAGAGCTGCACCCACTCCGAACTCCACCACGTCGAACCCGTCCGGGGCCACAACCGCAGGGTTCATGTAGCGGTAGTACACCAGGTTCCCTACAATCTACACACATCAATTCCTGTTAAACCACAGTTCACAGACAGAGATTTATACTTTACAGAAGAGTTTATTCCTAGCATATGCCAAACAGCCATAACATTCTGACCACCCGCTTATTAATGAAGCCTGCAGTTATGAAACCCAATGCGCCACAAGCTGCGATGCACTGGGTTCTGATACCTTTCTATCAGAACCAGCTTTAACATTTTGAGCTACGGTAGCTCTCCTATTTATTCGGTAATCATGGGCCAGCCATCGCTTTTCATGTGCATAAGTGAGCCTTGGCCGCCCATCACTGGCTCAGCAGTTTTCCTTCATGGACAACTTTTGGTAGGTCCTGACCTTGGCAGACCAGCTGCAGTTTTGGAGATGCTCTGATGCAGTCGTCTAGCCATCATCACAATTTGGACCTGGTCAAAGTCACTTCAGTCCTTACGCTTGCCCATTTTTATGCTTCCAACACATCAATTTCAAGGGCAAAATGTTTACATTTAACTAATTCAGCATACATTGTTATCCAGAGCGACTTCCATTTTCCTAATCACAGGGACGGTCTCCCTGGAGCAACTCAGGGTTAAAGGTGTTGCTCAGGAACCCTATGATGGCAGTGCTGGAGGCAGGATTTGAACACACGACCTCTTGGTCCAGAGGCAAGTGTCCGATTAGACCACAACCACCACCCAAAAGCCTTATGGGATATGAACTCCCATTTTCCAAGCCTCTCTTTTTATCCACAGAGTTATCATGACTAGGAATGCACCGATCAGATACGTGGATCAGACATCGGTACTCAGGATCAGCTGATACTCAAAGCCCAAAGCTATCGGTATCGGAACTGAAGTTGGATCGGTGCATCCCTAATTAAGACTGGCTTAAAATGCTGACATGCTGCATCATATATCCCTCTCACTGCAAGGTTCCTTTGTAATGAGGTAATCGATTCATGTCACATGTCAGTGATTATAATATTACGGTTGAAATATGGCTCATTATTGCTCGAGGGTATGCCGAGATTTTAATTTAGCAGTATGTGTACATATGATCAGAAAAGGGCTCACTGCCATATCAGGCAGTCTCCATATGAACCCCAAACAAAAACAAACGTCTACCCATTTGCGTAAAACTTTCACTTTCCACTCTGTTTACCTTGAGAAGCTCATCCTGACTGGCCTGAGGAAACTTCTCATGTAGCGAGTCTCTCAGAACCTTAGCAGTATAGCGCAATCCATACCTAATGTGCATAAATGAGCACATGCGCACACACACACACACACACACGCGCAAGAATGCAGAAGACAATGTCAAAAATGTCTAGAAGGAGATAAACACAAGTTTATACTCAAATTGATCAAAATGTTAGCCCTCAACAAAAGAGAAAAACACAAGTTCCCTATTACACAGAGGAAACAAGATTTTAACTTCTGGTGCGGATATGCGTGTACATACGGCAGCTTGTGCAGGTTGCTGGTGATGGCGTGGAGCACACGGTCGGTCAGACTTTTCAGGTTTGTGATGGCAATGTTTAAGCGCTGCTGTACCTCTGGGTGTCTGAGAGCCTGCTCTGCACTCACCTCATAAGGCAAGGAGCTGTGCATAAACACACATACACAAAAAGATCGACAACACAGTGAGAAAATATCATAACATCCCTAAATGATAGGTTGGTACATAATTTTGCACACTTTTGCAAGGAGGAATACAAATATTGCTAAGATGACACATTCCCACACAAAAAGACTGAATGCTGTACTCAAATGCTTCAACAAAGTTTAAGGATGTGTACACCTAAATTGTTTTTCTCAGAAAGATTTAGTTATCAACTGAATTATACAGGTTTTTAGGTGAAAGTTTTGAAATAATTTATCTTGGTCTCATTGTTTTACATCCCAAAAAACAGCCATTTTAACAAGGGTGTGTAACAGGAGTGTAAATCACTACGGACAATCGATTAAACAACCAACCATCTGCTGGAGCCCAATGATCAATATGAGAGAACATCATGGGCTGATTTAACACTTTAACACAATTTATATCCAATCACAAAAGCAACTAAAATATCATTTGACATTTCCTGAGCTCAGCCAGACAGGTTTCATTTTGGATCAATGTTACAGGGTCATTGAACTCCTGAATCGATGTATCAATGTAGATCGATGTATTGTTACACCCCTTAGTGTGCAGCCGTTTAATATCCACAATACATTCAATCTGATCAGGTGCTGATAAGCCTGTGTCACGTGCTGACCTCTTGTGGCCAGTCTGGCTCTCGCTCTGGTTGATCCAGCTCTTGTAGATCTCTACAGGGTCGGTGCGGATGCTGAGTGTGCGCTCTTGTAGAACCTCGCGCACCGCCGGACCCAGAATCTCTTTCAGTGCGTTCTGGCCGCGAGCGTGGCGGTAAAAGCTCACCAACATTTTCACCACCGTGGGGTTCCCCATCACCACCTCCTGAGGCTGGTCCACCTTCAGTCTGACGCACACACATCCAACACACACTTGAGCTACAAATGGCAAAACACACCGCTACTCCTCAACAAAAATAGCTGTTCAAATGATGTGTGTGTATTTGAACTGTACTTGATCTCGTGCCGCAGGGCCGCAGTGAAGAGCTGCAGCAGCAGGTAGGCCTCTCTACAGTCAGAGCCGTAGTTAAACAGAGTGAAGATGACGGTCTCCATGAAACGCGTGCTCTTGTTCTGGGGCATCAGGAATATGAGCTGGGCCAGATATGACGGCTGGATCTGCATGCATACACACAAACAGACAACTTAAGGCAATTAATCAAAAACATTAATTACAACCTCTAATTAACAAACTTTCTCATGACTGTTATTTCGATTATTTTTTATTCATTTCATACTTAATAAAGAATTCTGCTAATGCTGTCTCCTGTGTGTATTCATGTTCTGTACCCTTAAAACATACTAACGTGTTGTCAACTGACTCTGCCTGTCCTGTCTGTGAGTGTGTTTTTTTTTCAGTTATTTAAAAATGACAAGGATTATACATGCACTCTTTCATGAGTAAAAGAAATTACAGCTTTAATGGTTTTATTTACCTTGTCAATGAACTATAAGGGCATAAATATAAAAAAATATCAATCTAAATCATGATAAAATGGTCAATTTATCATGACATTGATTTGAGGTTATACTGCCCAGCCATATGACACCGAGTAAATAAAGGCAGTGTTATTCTGTTAAAATTCAAAAATGTCCTCAAGCTAAGGTTGGGAACATGATGTCTAACATTCATTAAGATTTAATGACATATTTTGAAGTAACCTAATTGTATCAATGTCTGTATGAAGTCAGCAACTAACTGTCAAATAAAATGAAAGCGAAAAGTGAAAGTGAGTGATAATTTGTCGTTGTGAACACACCACGGCACAGCACAACGGAATGTGACCTCTGCATTTCACCCATCCGTGAAGGAGCAGTGGGCAGCTGACATGGGCAGCACCTTGAGAGCAGTACTTAGGGACGGTACCCTTGCTCACGAGTACCTCAGTGATACCTTCACCAGTTCAGGAATCGCCTTCACGATCACGCGGTGAACTCGCTAACCCTCCCTAACTACTGGCAACTAGTTGTGTTAGTCTAGTGGTAGAATAGTTGTGAATATAGTTCTAAAAACAGCTCTATTCTACTAACAGAACTAACACTGGAACTGGATAAGAGTGTCAATCTGCTAAACGCTCCAAAAAGAAATTAATGTGCACAGGAACTGAAGGGTGTTGCAATAAGAAATACTCTTTTCTACTCTCACGTAAAGGATTTCAAAACAAAGAAAAGCTTTTGCAAACTGATAAGAATAAAATGCTTAATATTAGAAAAAAAAAATAGTTACAATGCAAGTGACTGGTCTGGGCATTTCCTGTGTATATACATTAAAGACAAAGAGAAAGGATGCACAAACTATAATAGTATTCTGAACCCAGAGCACACTGCACCTGCAGCAGGTAGAAGAGGTGCTGGTAGGCCTCCAGCTTGTCTCTCTTCTCTTTGCTCAGAGACTTCAGGCCTTTGTGCTTGTCCTGTGCCATCATGTCACACAGCTCCTCTTTGTTCTTCTTGGTCAGTTTCTTATGGTGCGAAACCACATCCTACACCCCAGCATCAGAAAAGAAAGATTTAAGAGAGGTTCACTCACACACAGAAGCTTAACAGAAACATGTCACTGAGGACAAACAACGAACTAAATCCATCTAATAGCGTGTAATACTTCTTTTCCATTGCTTAATTAAACTGGGAGCTGTTCCGGCACCAGGAGGTGAGAGGTAGCAGGAGGATAGAGGTAGGTCTTGCCCTATTTGTTTCCGACCTGCAGGGTGATGCGGTTGCGAACGAGCAAGCCGATCTTCAGGTCCATGAGGTCCAGGTCCGCCTCAAGCTGACGGTTGGAGCGGATGGTGCGCACCACCTCCTCCCGCAGGCGCAACAGCTCCCCCTCCTGCCGGATATCGTTATCTCCCAGCTCCAACAGGTGGGCAAACTTACGCACCACAGAGAGAGGAGGAGTGCTGGAGTGCACTACATACAGCCAAGATAAATCCACAGGGAAAGGAGAGAGAACAAGTAGTCATATCAGTAGTTGCAAGAAATTAACGGGCAAAAATCACAGAACTGAAAACAGGAATTTTAACATTATGCTGCTATACTTTTTTAATCAATGCAAACTACAACTGAACTGATAACCTTAAAATAAAAATAAATAAATAATTTTTTTTTTTAAAAGTCCCATACCCAACATCCGGTACTCCTCACGTGCCTTGTTGGCTCTAAAGAAAGCCTGGATTTTTATAATGGCACCAACCTGGCAGGTAAAAACCAGCACACTTGAGTGTTTTCCTAGACACATGCTCAGTTGTGAACGGCAGTAATAAGAGAAGAACCACTCACATGTCTTCTGAAGTAGCGCTGGCGCGCCAGGTACCTCCTACGAGTTAACCACATCTTAACTGTGGCCTGGATCTGAGAAAACATAATACAGTCATTAGATTACTGTAAACCAAGATTTTAATCTCTAATGCTTACAAAGAGAAAGCATTTTTTAAATCTTTAGATTACTACAGTGTAAAACACATTAATTTTCAAAAGACATACAGCAATAATAATAATAATAGCATAACAGGGAGGCAGGCATAATATTAGCTCTTTATTGCATGTGAAATCACTGTGCATTTAAATAGTAGGTTATGTTTTTTGAAGAACTTGTTTTAAAAATCAACAGTTTAGTGCTTGTCAGCAGCTCATCTGCATAAAGCTTTGGGTTGGTATATGATTCTGACTGTAAGATAACCTAAGCAAAAACAGCTTTAAAACCTTTAAAAGGTTTCATTTTAAAATGTCTGGGTTAAAAAAAACAAACAACTTTTTGTATTGAACAAAATTTGTTTTATTTTTAAACAACATACTGAATTCTTGGGACATTACCAAACATGCTTAATCCCAAACGGGGTCGCGGGGACCAGAGCCTATCCCAGAACTACAGGCACAAGGCAGGGAGCAAACCCCAGTGGGCACCAACACACCGTAGGGGAGACACACTCACTCAAACACACTCACATTCACACCTAAGGGTGCAACCAGTCTACCTACAGTGCACATGCTTTTGGACTGTGGAAGGAAAGCAGAGCACCCGGAGAAAACCCACACCAACATGGGAAGAGCACACAAACTCCACACAGAAAGGCCCCACGGCTGACCCGGGATCAAAACCCGGGACCTTCTTGATGTGAGGCCACAGCGCTAACCACCGTGCCGCCTACTAAACATGTATGTTAAGCTAAAGTAAAAATAAATATAGAATTGGATTCTTAATTGAATTAAAATGAACGCAGTCGCTTAATGCTGTTTTCACAAACAATTATGAAAGTTCCTAGTGTTCACACATAGCAATTGTTGACTGGCAATAAAACGTGAAGGTGCTTCTGATCAAGGGTTTGTGTTAGAGATTTGTCGTCAAAACCATGTCTTTTTTAAACCTTGAAACCACTAACCGATCCCTAATAACGTTGAGATGAGAAAGAACGGCTGACCACAGGTGTAACCTTTGGATAGTGATGAACTTTTTACCTTGACCACTGCTCTCCAGTTCTGGTAGAGGTACTGCAGTCTCCTCTTGTAGGCTCTTTGCTGCAGACACCTTCTCCAGTGGGACTGAGAGGAAACACAGTTTCTTCAGCCCCTTACATCACAAAGAACTGATTTCTCATTAAAGTCCAGGAAAGTTTTGATCAGCCAAGTTGTCGCCCTGTGCCAGCACAGGATGCAGAGGCGACTGTGCCCTCACCTGGATTGTGATGACGGCAGGCACCTGGGAGTTGAAGAAATGCAGACGCTCAGAGAGTTTCTTCCTGAGGAGAAAACCTCGCGAACAAGCCTGCAGCTGCACCACCAACCGCTCGCTGGCTTTCCACTGCACCTCCCGACTGTGAGCCACAGTTGCGCTACTGCACACAGCCTGCAGGGGGGCAGCAGAGAACCAAGAGACATACAGTTGTTAGAATAACAATATCATCCACACTGAGATCAGAAAAGACCTCTGTATCTTTGCTCCTAACTTTGGCAAAAGTTGACCGATTTTGTTCAAAATAATGTCACTGTTGTACTCATAATTAAACTGAGCATGATTATTATTAAACTGAGCAGCAAAAAGATGAATTATTTTTTCTCAGATTGGTCATCAGTGTATCTACAACACCTCTCAAAAAAAAAAAAAAAAAAAAAGTTTAACTCTGAAACAAAGCATCACTGATGATGGTGTTCATGACTTCATGCCTGTGTGAAATAGAGATGCACAATTCAGAAAATCTCACAATTTGGGCTCACGATTCAATTCAAAAGCAATTCACAATTAATAAACGATTCAATATTCAATACATAGATGAATATGTTTCCAGATTGCTGTTTTGAGCTACTTTTCCCATTTGACTGTAGCAGATCAACAACAACAAATAAATCACACTGAATCAAATGTAGTTTACTAAATGTAACGCATATGTACACATGCTGAGTGCATTTCCTTCATGCTCATGTGAAGGAGGTCTATCTGGCCAATTTCCACATTACAGGATTGGCGAGCTGAACTCGAGTTGGAGAAAAAGTAAACTAGTGCCATTACTTTAGTTGAAAAATATGAATCGATTCTTGGAATGCATGAATTGATTTTGAATCGACAGTGAAAGAATCGTGATTCAATTACATTTTTTTGCACAGTCCTAGTGTGAAGTGGGGCTTTTTGTAACCTGTAAATGCAAAAACAGATTACTATTCTTGAATTTGCTGTTGACATTTTATTGTTCACTGTTAAAAATATTGCTGTTACTGTTGTATGATAATTACTTTGTTGCAAATTTTACTGTGAATGCAGTTTCGAAATTTTTGGTCATTTTTTGCCAATGTTATGGGCAAAGGTATAGAGGTTGCAGATTATTTGCAAAAATAACTGCATATCTGGTAGACTTTGCAGCACACTCGTGGGAGCAGTGGTAAAGTTGTTACTGGGTACCTGGATCTCTTCGTAGTTGAGGAAGACGCTGTTCTGCACAAAGCCCTGAGGTCTCTCCCAGGTTCCCTCAAGCTTCTTCAGGTGGAAGTAATAGAAGCTTCCATCAGCAGTCTTAGTCCTCAGCCATGGGCTTTTATTATCGCCTGACCAAAAGACACAGCAAACTAGAGCATCATACACTGTAAATTCAGGCTGAACCAGAACAATTAAGGGGCTCAACTTGGAACTAGACGTTTGCAAAACTAAATACATTTTCAAACAGTTCTGATTGTTAATACCAAAAATGCAAAGAGAAAAATAAAG
Source organism: Distichodus sexfasciatus (assembly GCA_032718565.1). Lineage (NCBI taxonomy): Eukaryota > Metazoa > Chordata > Actinopteri > Characiformes > Distichodontidae > Distichodus > Distichodus sexfasciatus. The sequence goes on along the minus strand of JAVGVS010000008.1, from coordinate 321,013 downwards.
TCTGCTGAAAATTTAACATGGAACTGAAAAGAACAAACACACTACTCACTATTCACACTATTTTAGCAAAGCCTAAGTAGCTACTTTATCCATGCAGTAAATGTTACTAAGGTCAGTTAGCCATCTTTAAACACTCTTCTTTATCTGCCATTTACAAATAGACATCTGATGACGTCTGATGAGGTACAGTGAAGGATCCCTAATTTGAAAGTTGAACTGACCCTGTTGTGATTTGGCTCGGAGCAGGGCAGAGAGGTCAGCCTGGTAGGTGTCTGCACACTCAGCCACCACACTGCGGAGTGCCACCTCTGGCAGACGCAGCACTCGCAGGGTTTGGGGTGCTTTCCCCTCCCTCACTGCCTGATTGACAGCAGCCAGTCCCAGAGACACTGTCGGGATTAAACACATTCACAAATGTCAAACTAGCAGCCTTAAAAAGACAGTTCTGTATTGGCTATTATTAATGTTAGTTATGTGACTGTCAAGCTGTCCGTCATTGAAGGTAGTGCCGGGTAATAAAAACATTTCTCGTGATTTTTTTTAATTTTCGTCTTTTGTCTAATTTATTAAGATCTGATAAAATAGTGAAACGGACAGTGCATCCGTCTCATCAGGTGAGTGGGCATAACGTCACCAATTAAGATTCTATCCAAATGAATGATGATTAATCTTTTGTAATTAGAATTTTAGTACATTTTTTGCATATATTTTCAACTGATTGATAAGATATTTTTAAGCTTTAATGGACATTGTTATTTGCTCAATGTGAATTAGTAACTAGGTGGTCAGGATAAACTGCAACAAGAGTGTGAAATTCTGTATCATGATAATCAACTTTGATCAATATTGAAAAACAGGATTATATTATTGATCATGTCTCCCAGCTCTACTTGAGTACTGTACTGTGTTTGTGTGTATGTTCGCTTACGTTTCAGCGCTTTCTGAGAATCCTGGTTGGCCTGTCTCACGCCTTCCTGAATGTCATCTAACCACAGCTCTGCGCCAGGGTCACGGCTCAACTGAAGTGAAACAAGACACCCAACACACACAAGAAGACATAAAGACCCAAGACATTTGACTTGAACTTAAAGTTGCACCTCCAAATAAGCGTACCACACCTCTGCCTTGCGCTTCTTGATTCGGGTCAGTACGTCATGATAACGACTGCTGTTTTGGGCTAAAATGTCCTTCAGGCCACTAGAGGGCAGCATCAGTGCAGCCAAAGTTTTCTGAGGGTCGCTGCGGCAGAGCGCCTGGTTAATCAGCCCTATGGTCAGGATCTCTACAAGCGCAGTGAGGAAATATAAAGTGAACTGAAGTTAAATGAGCTTATTCAATTATAGCCAATCAAGAAACAAAAACTTAAACACAAGGCAAATGGAAGGTGCGTTTGCTCACGGTCATGTTCTTGTTGAGCTGCAGTGTTGACGGTGTTGAGTCCGCTCTGCAGCTCGTTCCATGAAAGCAGGGCCCTGCCCACCTTTCTCTTCAGCTCACACAACTCCTCAAAGTACCTGAGAGTTAAAGTTTACATTACCTGCTCATACAACTAGGGGTGTAAAACAACACAGTTTTATATCGATTCAGTGGACACGATTTAAAATCTGCCGATATCACAAAGTTTGCTACAATACTATTTTGATCAAGATTTTACTAATGATCAATGAGATGATATCATATCCTGATTTAACACAATCACTGCCATCACATCAAATCACATAAAGCAACTAAAATATTATTTGACATTTTTATTCCTAGAGCTTTAAATGAAACACAATATTCTCCTGGTGTTCGATACAAGAAGTTGTTACAATATGTGACCCGATCTGCCGTAATGAGTTGGAAGTCGGCATTCTATTTATTTAGATACGGGCCGATTATGTTGAAAAACATCAAAAATATCGATTTTTCTTTTTTGGTCTTATATGAAAGAAAAGGTCTTCAAAATTAATTTCCCAAAGTTTCATCATGGAAATAATTGTGAAAATGTACTTAAATGGCTATTTGTTGCAGCTCTCAAATCTTACAAAAGAATGTCCAAAATAAATGTTGGTTTCGCTTTATTTAAAGTGTTTAATAAAATGTTGAAATAATTGAAGCTTCAGTCTGATTTAATATATTTTCCTAAGTATCTAAATGCCTGTAGTAAAATTTTGTTGTTGAATACTGGGTGCATCTCTTTGGATGCTATGGATTGTTAAAGATATCAACAAAAAACTAACGAAAAACTTTAAATGCGATTTTCTCGGTTTTTCAGTTGGAAAATGGTGCTGCGATACCATAATTCAAACGATTGTAACTTGACAACCGTTTAAGATATAGCTTTGACCAAGATATGATTTTCTCATCTTTTCAATGTTACCAAAACCTCAATTTTGAATTTTGGGTCACTGTGACTCATTTTACCAGATCAAGTCACATATATATGACGTATCATGACAGTGTGGATCGATGCTATGTCCTTGTTAATCACTGAATCTTTGTACCGCCCCACCCCTACATACGGGTCAGAACACATACAATATATAGTTTGGAGAATGAAAGCAGAGATTGACAGTGTAGTGATGTCCAACCTTTGCATTAAACCGTCTTCCATGTCAGTGAGGCCAGCAGCAGGACTGACCAGCGTAACGCAGAACGCGCCCAAATCCTTGGCATCTAGTGCCTGGTTTACCAGAGCCACTGCAGACAGCATTTCCACAGCCACAAACAGCTCCTCCTGCTGCAGCTCACCCTGCAGACACCAGCACAGATGTTCTCAGCAACAGTCCAAAATATTCTTTTCTGTATAAAAAGCTTCTGAACAAACTAGAACTAAAGCCTGAACTGTTATGTCAATTCGGCATGCACTGCAGCATGGCTATAGTCTCGAGGTCGACCGATATCGTTTTTTCAGGGATGATATTGATACCGATTACTGGTTGTTAACGGGACCAATAACCGATATGGAACCGATATGCAAAAAATAAGAAATCTGTGTCAAATATAGAATTTTACAGACACCAAGCTCAGCTAAAATTCTCCTCTTATCCTTTTCGGAGCTTCACGGTCTGCTCATGTGCAAATGTGGTGTGAGTGACAACAAGGCTTCAGTGTTGATTGGCTGCTACTACTTGTGTGACATATAGCCAATCAAACTGTTGTGAGCAAGACATTAAATAAAGCAGTGAGTCGAGAGCAAAAGGCACAGAGAGAAGAGACGGCAGTGGTGCCACAGTAACGCACCTTGTAATTACTTAATATTGATGATCAAAACCAAACGCCAATACAGATAAACAGCAAAATGCTTAACAATTGGCCAGCCGATAATCAGTCGACCCGTACTATAGTCTGGAATGAAGTACTTTTATGGACAATTTGTATTATTTTGTTATTCTTATATTTTAAAACATATATGTAGCAAAGTAAAGAGTGTAATATGTTTAATGAAATAATAAGGTTTTCCCAAAAATGATGTTTTCCTGTTTCAAATCCCAAGAAGCATTCCAAATGTAGTGTGCCACACAGCAATCCAGCTTTTAGAATTGTGTTAAGAATTGTTTGATCACTGTCACGAACAGTTCTGCGAGAACTGACACAGGGATTGTCACAGCCCTTATGTGGTAGTCGTTTTAAAATGAACTGCCTCTTTTCCTTTACTTGTGTCCTGCACTCTGATTAGCTGTAATTCGCTAGTGACTGGTCAGAGTTGCATGTTCGATCACGTCTTTAGTGTTCATACATAGCAACTGTTGATCAAATTTGGAGTTGAGCCGGACTGAGGGCTTATGATGGACAACCAAAAATCTGCCTTAAAATCCTGTAGTGTGAATAACACCTTAAGTTAATGGATTAGTATTTAACACAGTTATTAACACAAGACAACATGCTTTCAACCTGGTACCTTTAAAGAGATACAGACATGGATTAGCAAAGGCTAAATGTTGCAATATAAATGTAAAACTAATACTGAGCTGTTAAACTAATATTGATTAATGTCCGTGTGACTGCTTAAGGCCAAGTAATAGGAAATTGGCACGTGTGATGCATAGTAAGCAGTTCGGGCACCTGAGGGCACTGCTGCTGCAGAGGGGAAAGCTCTCTCTGGTAGAGCTCAGCAGCAAAAGGGTAGACGTCAGGAAGGTTGGCGTCTGGGTTCATCAGGGCACGCACTGTCTGACGCGCGTCACCGCAGCGCACGGCCTCGTTGATTTTGGACACAGCCTCCATCACTACAACAAGCACAATCAGTAATAGTGAGGCGTAGACACAAACGATATTGGGCCTCATTCACCAATATGATTTTTTTTCTTCAATTTGTTCTATGTCAGACTCATGTATCGTAAACTGCTAAATTGTTTGTAAATTGTTCTTAATTTGCATAGGGAAATGCCCCACAAATCCCCTTCAAACGGCATGAAACAGCAGTGACAGAAAAAACACTAAAACAAAAAATGTTTTGTAAATAATTCAAATAATTATGAAGAATAATTAAAATGTTTGCATTTAAATGATAGAACACTGTACAACTGCAGAAATGAAGAAAGACCTAATATAAGTGCTTTGCACAAATACACATTCAACACAATTTGCGTAATAGTGCTCTTGAACATTCCCGAATTCCCAAATATGAAAACATTAGTAAGCTTCAGAATGTGAAAACTGCACAAAGGGCATTAAGAACAAATCTCTTCTTGAGAACTGTTTGTGAAAGACCCCATTGTCATGGGTGAACAGTACTGTACTAACTTATTTGGGAACGTCGAGCCTCCTCATTGGCCACACTGACACCTTCCTGCAGCTCATCTCTCTCCAGTGGGTCCACACAACCCAGATCCTAAAACACAGCATGAAGCACTCGTCTTTCTCTGTCTCAGAAACATCTTGTGTTCAAAAAAAATAGTACCAATAACCAAACAGGTTGCAGTTACAGCAATGTCTGAGCTCTTCCTCTCATCTCTAACTGAAGTTCTTACTCGTCTGCAGAGAGAATGCAAGTCTTCACCCAATTACCTAAGAGCAATTACCTTTGGCAATTAATGCTCCCAAGGGGCCACATGACAAACTTGAATTGATATGGAGGGCTGAACCAATAGACTGCAATCAACTCTGCTCAACTAATTTCATAAAAAAACAAGACAATTGTCTAGTTTTGATTAGCTCCTACTGTTAATACTAGATGTTACAGTTAAGCTATAAATGTCCGGAGCAGGGCATATTATAACTTTAAATAATTTTATTTTTGAAATACATTCTTTTAACAAAAGCCATATTGAAATATGTACATTGTTGCATTGTTCTCCTTCAAAACAAAAGCAATTCAGTCGAATGGTGTACATAAAGTACACTACTTTATCTTTGATTTTTATGTTTAATTTTGTTGTTTCACGCTGTAATTTCTGAGCTATGGCTCAAAACAGATCACTGGGTGAAACATGACTCTCACCAGGGCTTTCTGCTCTCTGTCTGAGGCGAGTTGTTCCATATACCAGTCAGCGTGGTCTCTCAGCACCCCTCTAAGGGCCAAGGTTGGGCTCTGCAGGGCTACAATCAAAGCCAGGGGATCCTCAGAGTCGATAGCCTCATCTACATGCTCCACAGCTGCACGCACTAAACACACACACAGAGATATATTGCATAAGAATTTGCTCTACATTTTAACACCTCACAGGTTCAATATACTGTACATCCAAAAGCTCATACATTGAGGGGCTCACCATTAACTTTCGTAATATTGTCTTGGATTTCACTCTGCGTCAGGTACTCTTCATAAATATCCTTCTCCACAGAATGGTGCATCTAAATGCACAACAGAACATCATCATCATCACAGTGAACCTATCATTTCAGACTCTCTGGATAATGTTGAGAATTAAATAGGCATTTCAGACTCTCACTTTAGTAGATGACTGAGCTGCCTTTTGAGAGCGGGCCTGACGCAGCATCTCCTGGTAGACAGCCATGAGGGGCTCCTGTAGTGTGGTCAACATGGCATTGGGGTTGCGAAGGGCTCGTGCTGTGTCCTCCGCAATGCCCCGCTCCACCGCCTCATTGATGGCTATCACTGCTGCATGCACTGGACACAAGTTAAGCGTTGAGGGAGTTTAATAGTGTTGATTCAGTGAACAATAATTTAATGTCTGCCAATATCACAAAGTCTGATCGATCTGAAAAAGCACATGCACAATTGGTTATGCATCAGAGGTGGCACTGCGGTAAAGCTGGTTTATTGTTCGACTTTCACGCTAATTTGTACATAGTGATATGACAAAGAGCAGAACAAGCAGCGTAGCACGCCACAATCCCAAAAGGAAATCACGCTCTTATACTGTTTAACACCAACACCTACAGCTTTCGCTCAGAGTCTCTGTGTTCGTGATGGTTTTAGCGCTGCAGGATTAGGGACCACCATAAAATTACAGAACTGTGTTTAATGAATAATTTTTGAGATGCTATTTTAATAATAAATAATTTAGCACATACATACTGTACAGGTGTGTAATAATTACATTGTTTTAGTTAGGAAATCAGTATTTAAGTCAAGTATTTCCTTAAGCATAAAAGAATAATCTCAGTCATGTATTCAGACATTTTTAAAGCACTATTTGTTTAATAAAAAACACTCTTTTTATTAAACACTCTGTTTAATAAAAAGACTCAGAGACTGTACTGTATCCGCAGATATCCAAATTTACAGTATCGGTGTCAAATCCGACATAAAAAAGTGATATCATGCCGTTTAGATTTTGATTTGATTCAATTAAGGAGCCAGTGATCAATGTGAGACAAACCATTATATTATATACTGATTTAACACAATCATTATCAAGCAACTAAAATATTATTAGACTTTTTCATTCCTGAGCTAGAGGCCGCAAATATTAATAGAAGTAATCTTAATAAAACCAGCCTTTACGCTTGCATGGTGAGGAATGTTACCATATTCATTGTGTCTGATAAGTGTTTTCATTTTGGGCCAATGCTTTGGGTTCTGTGACCACTGAATTCATTGTAGTGTAGACTGATGTATCATTATAGATAATTATTATTTAAGATGATCATTATACCCAATTTGGAAACAACTGACATGATCCAGATGTCATTTGTGGAATGATGAATGAGGAAATCAGAAGATAACATATCAGACATTGTCTTTAGTCAAATTCTTAATCCAGAATGTGTAGAATCTTGTTCAAACTCACCTTCAAATATCACCATTATTTGAAGTTGTGTTAATGCCGCTTAGTTGAACTGACACTTACCAGCAGCTTCATCCACAGACATCTCATTGGCCAGGATTCCTCCAATCTTGCTAAATGCTGGCATCTGAATACCATACTTATCCAGCTCCAGCTTCATGTTGTTAATCTCCTCCTCTGGAAATTGAGGACAAAAACTCATGATGCCTTCAGTGTGGTCAATTCCAACTAGTACTTACATATTTTAAAAATAACATGGCATTGCTCTCTATATTCTGCCTTTGAGAATAATGTTTTTTACCTGTGAACTTTACTTTGCCGCACAAGTCTTGGATCTGAGGAGCCAGACCCAGGCGAAAAAGGTAAAGGCTAGACAAATTAAGAAAACAAACATGATTTAAGTTGAACACATTTTGGCATAATTTTAGGGGTAATTATCATTCAAAAATAAAGTTCTGAATATATAATTTACCAGAATTACATAGCCAAAGATCACAGACTTGTACAGACCTGAGGGCATGGATACAGTAGACAGTTCGGGGCATATTCTTCTTGTCATATATATCTGTGGTCTCAGGGTAGAAAATCTGAAAGGATTTTATGATTTATAACTGAAGAAAAGTAACACAAATATTACTTTTGGAAAATATTTGTTTTAATATTGTTTTACCGTTGGCAATCCGATCTCCACTAATGCATTCCTCCAGTGGTTGATGTTATCAGTGTGACGGAACTGCAGGCCCACCGCCTTTGTAGACACAGAGATAAGGATGAAAAAGCATAAGTGCTGAGACTAATGACCGTGAATCAGTGGAGATTTCTTTAGCTCAAGCTTTGTGACCATCTCTCCTCCCTTATCTTAATTTAAAAAATTAAGGAATCTTAAATGTCCAACATGTGTGTTTTTTCTTTAATAAACTCCCCAGTGACAGACCTTGTAACGTTCCTGATTGATGTCATAGATCTTTTTCAGAGGAACTATTTTTGGAGCAAAGCAGTGGCCCAATTTAGCCAACACAACACCATTCCTCAAAGCCTCCTCCAGCTCAGTCGGGGCAGGAAGCTCCTCATTCAGGCACGCCTCCATCCATCTGACACAATGGCAAAGGAAAACCTCAGTTAGATTTTTAAAACTATAACTACTTATTAGACTGCACAACATGTACACAGGAATAATAGTCACATCTATGTCAAGCAAGGTGAATTAAATCTAACACATCAAAGTTACAACTTTTTTGCTGCTTGGTAATAATGAGAAATTGCTCTCATTCTTAATGACTAATTGTTATTTAATCATTTATTCAGATGTAAGGGTTCTTGAATAAAGTTCAAGAAAGGATGCTTCAAGTCATTAGAGTAATAAGTTATATATAATATAGTTTTATATATACAAGCACAACTTTGCAAATTTCTTCATATTTTGATTCCAAAGGGCCAGACTTTCTTGTTTTTAATGTAGTCTTAAGAAACAATATTTACACAGATATTTGCAAATGATGAAATAAATCACTCTACCGGTGCAAACTTTTTCAAAGTGCTGTATACTTTAACTTAAGTTATTTCGAGATATTTGTTCAAGAAAATCACGTTTTATGTAAAATTGCGATATTTATTTCATACAGCCACTCTTCTTGTATAAAACACCATACACACTATTGCCTTGAAATTTAAATCCAAATTCGCCAGAAAAAAACATCAGACCAGATATTTATTTATAACGGGAATGAGTGTCTCACCTTTTTGCTTCTTCCAAACGGCACAAGTACTGGTAAGCCACGTTTTGGACACGTTGCTCATCCATTTCTTCAGCAGTCAAACGTTCATCTATAACATTGAACAACGCAGTCAGAAATGACAAGTCAGCGCGTCAGCCACCGAGGTACTAACACACAAAATATGACTTATACACAGTTTGTGTACAGTTACTTACAGCCTGAACGGAGAGGAACTCCGGAATCTCCCATTTCTCTCGGTATGAACACTAAAAGCCCTTCAACTGAACAGAAAATGCCTAAGTAAGCTAAGCTACAGCCTCCTCCCGACACAGCAAGCAAACTGCCAGCGCAACGGCTCAAGCAAAGACGGCGTTAAAACAAGGTTTCAAAAACAGGCTAATAAATAAAATAAAGACGCAGAAACGATTGTATAGCTGATAACAAGACTTAGACGTAAAACTAGTGTCAACATTAAAGAAACCAAAAGAATGCAGAGCTCGGGTTGCCTTGCAGCGCTGAGGTGAGACGCGAGCTGTTTACTTTACGACAGGTTTGAATGTCCCGCCGCGATCCTATTGGCTGAGAGGCGGCGGTCACGCCCCCAAACTGCGTCCGAGCGCGTTACAGCGCCACAAGTGGTAGTTAACGGCAATGGCTTCTTTCTTCCTCTTCAGGAAAAATACCGCGGCAGAAAGGAGAAAAAATGACATTGTAAAGACGTTTCCTCCTGCGATTTGTAAATGGCGTTTTAAACAATTGACTACAATAGCTCTATTTATAAAGAATGAAACATTCTAGAAATTTTTGAGTGATTTAAATGCACCGATGTGTGTTTATTTTTACATTTACTCTGTTTAAGTATTAATTGAAGTGCATTAATTGAAATGAGTGATTATTTGTCTTTGTGAATACAGCACAGCACACTGTGCACAACAAAATGCATTTGACCCATCCGTGAAGGAGCAGCTTTTGGCAGCGCCCGGGAAGCACAGTACCTTGCTTGAGTACCACTAGTACCTTTACGGGTCCGGCACTTGAACCGGCGATCCTTAGATCACGGGGCCAACTCCCTAAACCTTATTCTGCCAACTGTCCCAATACCTGAACGGTATTTCTCAGGAATGAACATTTTCAGATGAAAATAAAGCTCTGTTTGCATCAGCAAAAAAACTCTTTTAAATTATGTTGTATCAAAAATGCACTTGTAGATCAGTCATGGGAAAAGGCAACCTTTATTTATCAAGCAGCGAAAAGTTTCAGCATGACGAGTCTGATGAAATTTGTCTCGACACTGCATAACATTGTGCAGACCTAATTATAAATAACTCTACATAGCGACTTCCCTAACCTCTCCTTGCTCGACATTTACAGTACTCCACTATATATATTTTTTGGCTTTCAATACGTATTCAACACAACAGACCAGAGAAAGCCGTAGCCACGCCTGCAACTCGTAGTGCATTGTGGAAATTGTAGTACACTGTGTAAAAAAGTTTCGTCGCGTTTTCTCTCTCTCTTTTTAAAGTAGTAAAGAAAGTATGTGAACTGTACAAATCAACATGTTTACATTGTGTATATATGTATTAAGTTTAGGGATCACATAAAATGCCACAAAAATGTAGATGTGTCGCTATGGAAACGAAGTCAAACAACCATGTGGTCAGCAGCGCGGATGTCAGAAACTACCACCAGGTCCATCAGAGCCGAGCAGTTAGCCAGACTACTACGTATCTGCTATATAAATACTACACGTTATTTAATATTATTTGCGGGTACTTCAACCGTGGATTTCTGGAAAAATGGCACAACTTACAAGAAGAGTAAGTTAATGATTAATATGCATTTAGCATTAGTACTAACGTCAACATTAGCATTACCTGGTTGTGTTTACCTTACATTTAAAAGCGAAGACGTAGTTTTACTACAGTACGAACGAAAAATGATAATGTAGAACAATATAGGAGATAATGAAACTGTTATGAATGCTTTGCTAACTGTTTGGAAGAGTGATACTCTAGACTAGTGATAAAACATTCATAAGTGAAGCGTGAATCCTCGCAACTGTTCACAACCGCAGTGTCCGTGACTTCGTGCTAGTACAAGCTGATCTCCAGCACATGGGTCAGAGCCCCGTTTAAAGGTGAAGGACGATTTTGGACAGAATTGTTATTAATTATTTCTTCTTTTTCTCATTAGGATTATGTCTATACATGACCTTAATGTCTTCTTCCTACTATGGCCTCCGATGGTTCGCCATCCCGAGATTCTCAGAAGAAGAAAAAGAAGAGCACCAGGAAAGGGAAGAGTGAAGATGTAGAGGACTCAGAGGTCCAGGTGGGCATAGAGAGTCTTACAGCAAGTGGTCATAAAGCTCTACAGCAGGGAGACTGCGCTCAATCTCTGGATTACTTCAAGAAGGCCTTCAAAGCTGCCGTAAAGGTAAAATAGTGATACACAGTACATTTACATTCTAAAAAGAGGTTGGTAAATTCAGGCTTTTGAGGATTTTTAGCTTGCAACAACCAATGCTTTCAAACCTAAAAGCATGGTTCGAATTACGGGGGGTGCTGGGGGGTACTGTACCCCCCGATCAAGACCCAGACCCCCCCAAAGAGACAAAAATAGCAGTTTGGGGGGGTTCTGTTATGAAGGCATGAAGGCAAATTACCCCCCCCAATTATGGAGGGGTAATTCGCACTCTGCCTAAAAGCACATTTTGTGCTGTTTCTCAGTTTTGTTCAGTGAGACACAGACTTACACGTACTCTACTTACTTTTACATTCATGGCATTTAGCAGATACTGCAGAATGACTACGTTTTCCTGATAGCAGGGAGAGTCTACCTGAAGAAACTTGGGGTTTAAGGCCTAGGACAGGGGCTCTTTAGATTTTTTATTTTTACTTTTTAAAAACGTTGAACAATTAATTTGCCACCTGTTACTAATGCATCCAAAATCTGGAATGAATTCAGCAGATTATTATCCTGTTCAATTATTACATGGGTACAATGGGAAAAAAACTAGAAAACTGACAAGAAAGTTAATTTAAAAGTAGTCCCGCACAGAAAATCTAATGTAAGCTTTTACAGGGATCTCACTGACTTCCAGAGCTCTTACTAAACTAAAATGCTTTTATTGGAATTGCTGATTTTTGAATGAATTAAAAGGGGCTCAAAATGTGCCTCGTTCCTCAGCTAAAAGAGGCCAAAGTGCTGCGAGCGTGTGCCTTTAACCTTGGAGCAGCATACGTAGAGGCAGGTAAGCCTCAAAAAGGACTGGACTTCTTGTCTCGAGCCGAACCGGGGGAACGGGGAGAGCGTGTAGCCGATCTTCAGTTTAACCTGGCATCAGCCCACGAGGCTCTGGAGAACCACACTCAGGCGGCCAGACACTACCTGCAGGCTGCTCAGCTCTACCGCTCACAGGGAGACGGCTCCAGCGAGGGTGACACCTGCATTAGACTGGCCCACTGTCACCTGCGCAGGAAGGTATGTAGCTCTACAACACAGAAAATGCTTATATCTAACTCTCATGGATTATCAGTCAACCCATTAAGAAGTTGATTGTTTGAGGAGGCAGCTTTAGATTTATACAGTGACAATTTACATTTATGGCATTTAACTGGGCACTCTTATCCAGAGCAATTTCCATTTCCTAACTAGAGGAATAAACTCCCTGGAGCAGCTTGGGGTTAAAGGTCTTGCTCAGGGGGCCAGTGGTGGTAATGCTAAAGGTAGGATTTAAAGCCACAACCTCTTGTTCCAGAGGCAAGTAACCACCATTTCAATGTGTAGCCAGTTTAAACTAGCTAGCATGACTTTAGGTATGTTGTAAAATGTTTTTTGTAACCCATTTTTGTGAAAAGTGCTACTTACTTTACTTACTGACTTGCTTACTTAAAAATTGCCCAGTTAGTCTGCTGTGATTTGTGTTTCAGTGGCCATGTTAAACGATTTATTCACACAATTGCACATTTTGCTGCAGGAGTGGGCAGAAGCAGCGGAGAGCTACCTGCGTGCAGCGGACAGCTATAAAGTGGCTGCGAAACCAGCCTCTTCTGCTGTGGCTCTGAAGGATGCTGGGAACCACATGCTACAGTGTGACTGCTTCACAGTTGATGATGTGATCAGCGTCCTTACGGAGTGCTTGGAGCTGAGTGCCAACATTACGGAGAATGAGACACTTGGTGAAGTATAATCAATATGCTGGTGCTGAGGGGACAAAAAGAGACTTATGCAACATATAAGTGACATCCTCAATGTAACAGTCAGACAAAAAAGAATTCAAAGCTTTTAATATCCCATTTATGAAAGATAAAATTGTCTCATGCCTCTCAGAGTCATCAGCCACTGTGTTAATCAGTCTTTCTCTATCACTATAATACAATTTGCCATTGATCATGCAGTATGACAAAGTATATGTTGAAACTTGTTTCATGATTTTTAAACCCAACAAGATTTTAATTAAACTTCTTCTTTTTTTTTTTAGGAAAACTGTACAATGCAGTTGGTCTCAGTTTCTCCCAGCTGAAGCTCTTTCCTGAGGCCTCTGAGTGCTACCAGTTGGCCCTGCCGCTGGTGCGTTCTTCACCTCGCAGGCTGGCCGTGGTGCTGCAGAACCTGGGTGCCGTCCACAACACCCTGGCCCAGTACCAGCGAGCCCTGGAGTACCACAGGGAAGCAGCTGCTCTTCACGGTGAGCAAGCCAAAAACGCCAGAAGACAGTGTGGTTAAGAGAAACAGTGCATCCTCAGCCATGTACTTATCAGTGGAAATGAAGGATTTATTTGATATTTTAATATTTACATTTGCCATTTGCCAGAGCACTTACCCAGAGAGATATGCTTTTTAGTCCACTGAGAAAACTCTCATACTAGTGAAAATAGAACTAAATCAAGAGCTGCAAGCCAACTAGAGTATTACCATGGGGTTGAAGTTAAATCCTTTCCAAAATCCTATCAGAGTTACACATCAATTATCTTCACAGTTGGAGCTACTCAAGTGTTAAATGTTAAACAAACATGATTCTGTGAACATACAATTTTTTTACCTCACATTGGTCCAAAAAAGGCGCCTGTCTGCATTTGTCATCAATCTTGTGTCAGTTGACAGCATAACGGTTAGCGGGTTCATCCTGTGATCGGAAGGTCGCTGGTTCGAATCCTGAACCGGTAAAGGTACCACTGTGGTACTCATGAGTAAGGTACTGTCCCCAAACGCTACACATGATGTGCTGTGGTGTGTTCACAAATAATCATTCAAGTTTACTTATCAAATTGAATAAGCTGCTTTTGCAATCACAAGTTGCAAGGAATGTTCAAATTCTTCCCTTTTACATTGACACTGGAACAGAGTTCTGAACACCACTGGTTGATCGCATTGTCAATAACCCTTGTTTCTATACTTTTTTCCTATATTTTTGGTTTTGCCAATGTTGTAATATGTTTACAGTAAAACAATCACTTTGTTGCAGATATAATTTTGAATGCAGCTGTGAAAATTATTCAATTCTTTCATATGCCAGAGTTGCTGGCAAAAGTACTGCAGTCTCTTTGACTCACAGTGTAGATGTGTACCTTCACAAATGGCACATGATTTATTTACTGTAGTTCCTGTAGATATGTTAATATCCATTTGCAGGGCTTCACCTCACCTTTAATACCATTAATGTCCATGCCGTTACCGTAGTGCACTAGTGAGCAGGTTCAGTGTCAACGAAAAATATGCAGCTGCAAGCCATACGTCTGCCTCAGGGGAGAGGAAAGAAAAGCTTACAGCAGCATCTTCTACATCTCTCTCCCTCTTTCTCTCTCTCACTTCAGTCTGCCTTCCTCTCCCTTGCACTCTCTCAAAGGCACACATATACAGCCTGGGTTGCTTTTACGTCATCCCTCCATCCCTTGTGTGTCATCAGAGGTGTGTGTTTTTGTGTGCGTATGGCTATTATGACGACCATGCAGGAGGCTTGCTTTTGTTAAGAAGAACATGTAGTGACAAGCAACCAAACCGATATGACTCATGCTCTCTTAATGTTTGTTCACCCCCATTTCTCTCTGCAGTTTCTATAGGTCTGGGCTCAAAGGATAGCACTTAATTGGTCAATAGTACTGAACAGAGGCGCTGCAGATGACTCACATTGCCGAACAGTGAAACAAAAGCAAGCATTTGTGTTTATATTAGCTGTTATCTATCCCCTTCACTGTCTTGGTAGGATCACTGAGCAGCCGTCAGGCTCAGGGACGGTGTTTTTGTAACCTGGGCTACGCACTCAGTGAGCTGGGCAAGCTGGAGGAGGCAGGAGAGAGCTACTTACATGCACAACAGGCCTTCAAAGACAGTGGTAATGGTCACATTTAGAATCATAATCACATTTATCCACTCGCCAGCTGTCCCCTGATCTTTCTTTTTCTTTTTTAAATCTGCCTTGTTACAGACGATTCCTCAGGCCAGTGGCAGGCATGTGAGGGCCTGGCAGGAATCAGAATGAGAAAAAGAGACCCAGAGAAAGCCATTCTTTACTACAAGGAGGCCTTGTCGCTGCTCTCCAAATGCAAGGTGAGAGTCTTCATCCCAAATCCCAAACCTGTTGCGTTGTAGCACTCTGATCTCTGCAATCCTGATTCTCGGCCAGGGCTCTGTTTGTGTGGGATCAATGGTTTCTTCTGTCTCTGTTCAATGTGAAAGATGGACATCTGTTAGATGGAGCTGGTCAGTTACTGGCTGTCTCCTGCTGTGCTGAGCTGCTCCTTGAGGCTGTGTGATCAGCAGTTAACATTCCGCCACACGTGGAGAGACAAGAATTAAGGCTTGTTCTGTGATACTTCTTCTATGGATTATTAAAAAACAACCAAACAGACTAAACATACCTTTTCGCAGCACACACTGTTACATCATCTTCCTTTCTTCCATTAGGAATTATAGAGAAATTGTCACAATTCCCCTGCCTGGCCACTAGAGGCCGTCTTTTCTACCTTTTTTTGTGTATGGTGTTTTGTGTATGGTGTTTGCCCTGATGTGTGGCGCCTGTGTTTCTCTCTGTTAACGTTGGCTTTTCCCATTTGTCTTGGTTTTAGTGTTCTTTCATATATCTATGTGCATGTTGAGGCAGAAATGAGTCTTTACTTGATTTATCAACGTAAAAAGGGCAAACATGATCAAAACAAAGCCTCTCTGCTCAGTCCTGAGACAACATAAGAACAAAACAGACAACCTGAACCTGATGTAAATTTACATTCAAATCATTTAGCACTCTTATCCAGAGTGACTTCCATTTCTTAATTACAGGAACAGTCTCCCAGAAACAACTTGGGATTTAGGGTTTTGCTCAGAGACCTAGTGGTGGTAGTTCCAGAGGTAGGATTTGAAGCAGAGGCGAGTACCTTAACCACTTCACTACCAACCACAGGGAACACTATAGGACTAAGACAACTTTCATATATATGAAAGTAAAGATGACACAAAGTCCAGCATCCAACTTAAATTTGGAGAAACAAAGGTGAAAGAGTATAGCGGCCACTAGTGTCCTGGCAGAGGAGAACAGGCCAGACTGTGAGAGGAATAGTCCTTTTTCAAAGCTGATTATACCTGTTTGCTTTCTGTGTACTGTAAATCAACACTGGATTTCAACTGTAATAGATAAGTTATCCTGTTTTGATTATTATTGTTATAATATTTACCAGATCTGCCTACATCGTGTCAGACAGATGCCTTCATGAGTGTTTTCATTATCATCTAGGAGTCATTTACATTGATCAAATCTTGGACCTATCAAGTAAATATGCACTTACCTATAAATATGGATCTTTTCCTGCAGGATGTCTCTAGCTCCGTGCAAGAACGCTTGGTCAATAAGTTGAGTGAGGCTCTGCAACTAAAGCTGACCATGCAGCAGGTGACCCAGCCTTCACACTGACCTCTGTGTGTGCTCCTTTGGACCAATTTTAGCAGAAATGTATCATCATTCCCGTCTTAGAAATGTTAAGGACAGTGGTATTTTGAAATGTCAGACTGGAAGGTGTTGTTTCAGTAGTTTGTTATTTCGTGACAGAGAGGGCCTCCTGCACGCCGAGCTGTCCAGGAGAGGCATTTGCACAGGCAGCAGCTACGGTAATACAGAATCCACTGTCAAATTTCCAGCTCCATAACTGTGCTTTGATGCTTACTTACAGTTACTTGGTTCCTAGCAAATTCTTGGTTTCTGCTTGGGCTTTGGTCAGATTTCATATTTTGTACAATGTTCATGCAGAATGGCTGACCGGAGGGCTGTTGAGGCTACTCAGGGTGACCAGCGGAGAAGAGAACTGCCGAACAGCCACAGAGCAGAGTCCCAGGGTATGACTCAAAACATACTGTACCTGTGACCAATGAAATTCTGAAAATTTTCACTCTTATAGTACCAATGTTTTACATTTTTAAAATATATTTTTTAAAGATTTGCCTATGTAGTTTTATAATTGCACGTTTTTCTTCGTTTTTTTCCTTTTTAAAGATTGGAGAACTACAGAACCATATGGACACAGGAAAGACCCTGATGATATGGTGTTGTCATCAAGAGTAGCACACACAGAACAGCCCGAATACCTAAGTGCACTGCCGGAGGCCAACAGGTACATAGTGATTCTCATCAAATATATATAGTTTTTGAACTACTGTGTATTACTTTATCTGGTCATTTACAGCAGATTTCAACAGCAAATATAAAACAGAATGACCATGGACTTCCAAAATAAAGATCAAAATTCCTTTTAGTAGTTAACATTGGGCATTACTTCAGGGCTGCTGCAGATGTCCTTTGCTAATTATTTTACGAGACAGAAAGTATTGATTTAACAGAAGTTACAATTGATTCGGCCTTTGCTACCCTCAAATCAATGAATCAATTAAATAAGTAGTAATAATTAAAAAGCTCTCTAGCAACCATCCTTTCAAGAAAATGACAATGTAGCTTTACAAAACATAGACAGTCTGTTCGATAAGATCAAGTCAGCTAGAATTTACCTGATGTGACAATGTTTGTAATGTTAGTCAGATTTATTGAGTTTGCATCAATTATTCTAATTAGCTCACAAGTGCTTTCTGACAAGTGCTTTCTGTAGACGCTACTGTATGACTTCTGAAAGTAAGACTTCTTAGATATGAAATCTTAAATTTTTTGCCTTTTGCACAGATGCACATTGTTCGAACAATCAATCAGGATTAAAGTTTTCTGGATACTTTAATTTCATGTCCCTTGTGTTCTCTTAGAATGCTGAAGTTCGACAGTGAGTAAGATGAAATGTTGTTTTTTGTAATTTAAGTGTCTATTTGCATGGTAGGAATTTAAATAACACATATGAAAAACCTGAGCTCCAGATTCCCGCAGACTCACATGTTATTCCAAAGAAGGGTAGGTCTATGCATGTGCACGCACAGTACAATTCTTTGTGTTCTGATTTGTATACATACTTTTATGTAATGAAAAGATATAATGAAAAGGATTAAACTGAGGATTAAATATTATTATGATACATTATGAACAATTTCCTCTTTTAGATGAGCCCCCATGTGGAAGCTCTAAGCAAAAACAAGGAGAGCCAAGCAGGTAAGGGGCTGTTCTCAGACAACAAACTTTTTACTTCCTGGCCAAATAGTAGTGAGGAGATATGACTGATCATTTGTTTATATTTGTTCATAGCGAAGCCCCGCTGCTGGAAAGCACAGATATCTCACCCTCTGCCCAACTTGACAGTGAGGAGGCAACACCCCTACACAGAAGATTAAAGTCCAGCTTCTGCATAGTTATGTGATACCTGCAAGGTTGCTTCTGCTTATTCTTCATAATGCTCTTTAGGAACAATTGTAGATTTGTCCTGGAGTAATTGGGCTGCAACCTAACTGAAAGACTTGGAGATAGACAACAAATGAAAGTTTTAAAAATAGTCAATAAATCTGACGCGGCCAAATATTATCAGAGAACAGCTTATCTTTATATAAAAGATTTACTGGATCTCTTATTGCAAAATGGGCATCCAGTAGTAGAATGAGAATGGTATAACTTATTAATTAGTGTCACAGATCAAACAGTTTCCTTTTACGGTTAAGTGGCAGCAGTCTTTCTCTCATTTGCAACTTCTACAGTATAACTGAGTGTTTTGCACTGTAACAGACACTCTTATGGTGGCTAGCTAGTTAGTATGAATCTGTATGTATTTATTGAGCTGGCATATAAATACTGATGTTTTTAAGTCGCCTTGCATTTCTAAAATATATATTTTTCATTCAAAAAAACACTTGTGCATGACATTTTTCATTCTTAATTAATAGATATGGTTTCTGAATTAAAGTGTTCAATGAAGCAACTGAAATAATATGCATACTGACCACAACATTGGAGGTACAAACCCAGCAGTTGGGTTGAGAATTACTGTCCATGTAGTAAGAAATTGTAAGTTGCTGTGGGTAAAAGAATCTGAAGAATCTGACCTAAATGCTGCAAATGTAAATGTTAAACAATTTGCCCAAACACCTGCTGTTTAGTAATGACCAAAAACCTAATTATACCTTTTTTTGTAGAAATCATTAACAACTGACTAGACTATTTCACAAATAAGGTTAATGCATGTAAAGCTTATACATTTTAATCATTTACACATAGATAGTAGCTAATTAGGTTTGACAAACAATAGATGTCATAATATTCTTATACATGCAGTTCAGTTTTTGCATGTTTTTCTGATCAAATTTGTCTTGCTTGACATGTTTAGTTACATTTTTATCTACAGAAGAAGTTAAATGATATTTATTTACTCACTGTAAAGCAAGTGGAATCTATTCAATACATGATGAATAATCAGGCTAGCTTTATGGTAACTGTGTCTGATTTAGTTTGCATTTACACGGCTGCACTGTGGTTAATAGAGAAGCGAGTGATTTGTTCAATTTGTCGTTCCATTTGTCCTTTACCAGATCTGAGGAATTTCATAATTCATAAGTGTTGACATCTTCGCGTATGTAAGTCTATTTCAAGGGCGGTCAGCGTAGATTAGCGCGTCTCCCACACGCATTAACCTGCGAGCTGTCCGTAGGTTTGTTAGCTGCGCTGAAGGGGGATTCAGCACCACTGGCAGCGGACAGCTCCCTCCATCCCTTCCTCCATCCCTCCTTTCATCCCTCCATCTCTTCATCTCTCTCACTCTCTCTCTCTCCTCCTTTCTGATCTCGGGTCTGATCTGCGCTGCGGAACTGAGCCGCTTGTTCGCATCAGACACGCGGTCGGAGTCCTGCGCTCCGGATTTGAGATCGGACAAGTTTCACTGCGTCTGCTCGAACGAGAAGTAAAAACGACTTTTTGTTGGTAATCCGACATTTGTCACACTCACAAGTTAGAGCTAAACAAAGATGATTTTGGAATGCGGAAAGAAGAATTAATAAAAAGAGGGAAAACAATGCATTTCGCGGCAAGGGACGCATCGATTTATAGGTGAATTCACCGTAAGAAGAGGTAAGATTCCATTATCCTTTCGTTCTCTTTCTCAAAGCTCATTGGAAGTGCATTATAAGTCTTGGGGTTTGTGATAGATCTGTTTGTCAGTATATTTTCTCTTGAGCTCAGAATCGATTCGAAAAGGTGTTTAGGTGCATAATAATTAATCAAGCCTCCATTGGTGACGAGGTTTTTCTTGGATGTGAGAGAACTGGATTTAAGTTGAAGTCTCATAATCTTTCCACCTCTGATTGACGATGAACATCAAATTAATAATTCCTTACGTATTTGAAGTAGTTTTGTGATATCACACTGACTTGATCTTATCATAAGAAATCATTTACCACAGCTTGGACCATGAATTTTGTTGCTTGTTCTTCTAAAATTAGCGCCAGAGAGCAACCTGAGGGGCCACAGTGCGTTTTCAACCTTATCCCTTACAGGCATGAGATTTGCAACAGAAGGCTTTGCTGAAAATAGACCTCACTCCTGTTGGGCTTAAGCGGAGACACAAGCAAAACATTCTTGCCTCCATCTACGGTGTAGCCAAGTTTAATTAAAGGAAGAATTTAAAGCCTGGGAATGGGAGGTGGGAGGCAAAGCCATGTGATGTCAAAGCTCTGCTCCGTGAAGCAAGTTTTACTCTGAGTTTAGACTGGTTATTTGGTGAAATCCTTACAGGAATGCAGCGTTAACTCAGAGAAAAAAATATCCAGAAAAATGTTTCATCTTAAACCAATCAAGACATTTCCTTCCGAGAAAAAAAGGCTTTGCTGATGAGATTAATAACTTTAATTATGTAATTATTGGTTATAGCACCGGAATAATTTATTATATAGTAAAAAAACAAACAAAACTAGTAACCCTTGAGAAAAGAAGAAATATTTAAGCATGATTTAATCTTGTTCTACCAGTCCCAAAGCACTGTAACTGAGTAATTACATTACTCAGGTTTAAGGCACAGGAACTCCTCCTGGGTTCAGACTGTAGATGCCTATTGTATTGTGTTCATCATGGACTTGGTGGGTGTCCTCTTTCTATGAATCAGATTAGAAGATTAGAAATTACTCACTTCTCAACATGCAGCCTTCAGTTCATTGTTACTGGCTCTGTGGTGAAGGCATAAAACATGCTGCTTTAGAAGTGGAAGCCCGGGCTCCCGATGTGGAAACAGATGGCGATGTAATGCTGTTTCTGACTCTACAGCTTTCAGGATGTGTTTAGCAGAGGCTTTCAGTCTGTGATCTTAGAGGCACAGTGTAGGTCAGGCTTTGAGTAGAGACAAAGGGGATCAGGAAAGGCTTTGTGGTGCACTGTCATTGCTATCAGTTACTTCATCAGATGAGTGACAGCCTGCCTTGGGTGGGTATACAGTACAGGGAGTGGGGGTAGAGTGTGTGTGTGTGTGTGTGCGCGTCCATGTAGCCCATATAGCTCACACTCTAGGACGTTGGAGATGTGTCAGCAAACAGTGTAAGGTTATAACTTGGTTGCACAGTTGAATAAAGACTGTGGCACACAATCACTTTTAAGGTCAAACATTGCGAGGTGTTAAGTGGGGCTTTGAGTGGCTGTCTATAAGATTACATAATTAAATATGGCGTAGGTGCCAGTAGCATTATAATGCACCGTGAAGGTCGTTAAAATGCTGGAAAACAGAAAAAAACAGACGTCCTTGATAATACAATAACTAATACATCTAAAAGCTTTTCGTTGAACAGCTACCATATAAACCTACTTTCTATGTCATTATTTCAATTTCCCATCCACTTGGGAGAACTGAAAGCCTCTGACATTTTCATGGTAATTTTGCTATTTGTTTGTACTGTGGAGCGGCACGGTGGGGCACTGGTTAGCGAGGTTAGTGAGTGGTTAGCCTCACAACAAGAAGGTCCTGGGTTTGATCCCCAGGTTGGCTGTGGAGACTTTATGTGTGGAGGTTGCATGCTCTGTCCATGTTCGCATGGGTTTCCGCCGGAGGGTCCTGTTTCCTCCCACAGTCCAAAAAAATGCAATATAGGTTAATCGGTGAATCTAAATTGGCCCCGTAAGGTGTGACTGAGAGTGTGATTGTGTGTGCACTGCAGTGTGTTGTCGCCTTCCCAAGGTTGGTCCCCGCCTTGTGCCCATAGTTCCCGGGATAGACCCTGCGACCCCACTCCGGATTATGCGGTTCAGATGATCAGTATCTTAAATACTTCACAGGGGGATAAGGTGATGTACTTTAAACACCAGCGAGGTGTACTTTGTCTCAGAGTAATAGAAAGATGACCTCATTGCTTGTTTTCTCTGGCTCCCTGAGTCACGCTTCACCTCTGTGGGTGCTTAAAAATCCCAGATGAAGCTCCTTCACTCTAGCAGGAGTGATATTACAGCTCATTCCAGCAGCTTTCTCTCTGCCCTGTCCTGCTACAGATTAATGGCTTTATCACAGTAGCGGTGACACGGCTCGGATTAATATGTCAGAGATACAGTCTCCCGGCAATTACTGTCTGGTAAATGTTCAGGCGATTTGTAGAGGATGTGGACGTCATACCTCTTCTGCCACAATTTGGACAGTGGCACTGCTTGGCATCAGTAATTAGAGGCCATAAGTCAGAGGGATGCTTCTGTCTCTTGGCATTCATATACTGACTGTTTTTAATTTGTTTTTCAAATTAAAAGCAAAAACCCAAATTCCCAAAAAACATATATCCTTGTTTCTGTGTTTCCAAAACCAAAATGAAAAAAACAATTAACGTGTCAGCTTCTGATTTGACATTTTGCGCTCAAATGATAAATGTGAATAGTGCGAAATTGAAAAAATTACTCATTATTAATTTTTACATTTTAGTTGTGAAAGCGAACACTGAAAAAAGACGCCCAGCCTCATATGCACTCACTTGGTTAGAATCACACCTTGAAATTGGCTGAATGTGTGGTATCATATGTCCGGTCAGTTACAGTCTGTAATTGGACACCTACAACTTATACACACTTAACATGTTATTAGGAACTCTCACTTTGTAGATCCACTTTGTTGGTGTCCAGTTAGGGCCTGCTTACACATATGTAGATATTTTTATAAACAAATTTTTAAAATACATTTGGGCCTTTCGTTCACACGTAAACAGAGTTTTAGCCACCGCAAACATAGATTTCTTAAAACACCCTCCAAAGTGAAGATTTTTCAAAATGCTGGATTCTGCAGATATGTGTAAATGGAAAGCCCAAAGATATTTTTAAAATGTTTATAAAAATACCCGCATACGTGTAAACAGCTTTTTTTTAAACCGAATTTCATGTAAATACAATTTTAATTTATAAATATATGCGTTTATAAAAATGTCCACATATGTGTGCAGACCATTAGATTAGCAACTATGCTTTTGGGAAACGCACCCCAGATGAGTAACATTGATAACGTGATTTCACACCAAAAAAGTGCAGCTATATAATAGGTTTTCTTGAGGAAATGGGTGACTATATTAAGTTTAAGGCATAGGTACAAGGTTAGTGTTACTATGAGGATGTTTAGTGTTTAGATCAGGTGTAACTGGGAGGAGATAAAATCGCAAAAACATTCTTTGTAAGTAGCTAATGACCTTCTCTTTCTTTTCAGCAACGTCTGGAGTACAAATATCCGGATGGCGCAGAACGGATCGTCACTATTGACCCTGCAGCTGGACGCCTCGCCAATTGAAGTTTCCAACACATCAGTCTTCCCCCCGCTGGCAGAATGGGAGGCACCCACTTTCACGCGAGCCGCCCAGTTCCGTGTGGGCGCCACACTGGTGCTCTTCCTCTTTGCTGCAGTCAGCAACCTGGCTCTCCTTATCAGTGTGTCCCGTGGTCGTGGCCGACGCCTGGCCTCCCACCTACGGCCGCTCATCTTGAGCTTGGTGGTGGCCGACCTCATGATGACGTTTATCGTCATGCCTCTGGACATGGTGTGGAACGCCACGGTGCAGTGGTACGGCGGTGACAGCCTCTGCAAGCTGCTCAGCTTCCTCAAGCTGTTCGCGATGCAGGCGTCTGCCTTCATCCTGGTAGTGATCAGCCTGGACAGGCACCACGCCATCCTGCACCCACTTGACTCACTCAACGCCCACCGACGCAACAGGAGGATGCTGTTGCTGGCTTGGAGCCTCAGCATGATCTTCGCGTCTCCACAGGTGGGTTACTGGTTATATCCTGATATTATTCTCATGATGTCTTGGTAGTCCTTAGTATTTGTCAAGTGAGGATCAAAATGTGTAGAGCAGTAGGGAGGCAGACAATTCTGGGCTCCTCACTCTGGGCTCATTTTTGATTGGTTGGTTGCCTGTTTGGTTTTTTAGTAGCACAAAGTCACAGAAACAATAGCTCATTATACATTAGCCTTCAAAACATAAGTCAAAGTTAGTCAATGTAAACTTTATTGCCATCCCCGTTGTATACAAGTATACAGAGAGACGAAATGACGTGGCTCCAGCTTCCACAGTACAAAAAGACGAAGTAAGGCACACAGAGTAAGCAAAAAATATATACATAAACTATAAAATATAAAACTCTAGAGGTAGAGGTACAAAATAGAATAAAAATGTCCACGTATGTGTACAGACCATTAGAACCTACCGTCCTTCTGTTACCATTTAAACTGATTATCCATAACATTATGACCATCTAATATTGAGGACACAACAAAGTGTGATCTCAGACCTTTCTGCCAGAACCATTATTAACATTTCCAGCAATTTGCACTATGGCCGCTCTTCAGTTGGCTTAGACAACATGGACATGAGCCTTAGCCTCTCATAAACCTGTTGTTGGTTCACCAGTTTTCCCTCCGTGGACCACTTTTGGTAGGTCCTGACACACCGGGGACATGTGTTGGAGATGCACTGATACATTCATATAACCACCATCACAATTTGGTGCTAGTTAAGGTTGCTTAAATCTTTGCCAAATTTTTTATGCTTCGAGCACACCAACCTCTGGCGACCAGGGGTGCGTTTCCCAAAAGCATAGTTTACATTAGAAACTAACATAGTGTAATAGACCGTGCAATATAGTTACATGCAGAATTTAAAACTACATTTTTGGTCCTGGAATGATCTTTTGTCAAGTATTTAACAGCAGTCAAGAGGGGTGAAATACAATTTCAGTTTGCAGTTTCACTTCTTGGATACAATACTGCCATTTTGCAGTAAATGTACTCAGATTAGCGGCAATGTACTCTGCAGATGTGATGTGATGTAAAATTAGAAATAATAAATTACTTTATGCAAACATTGATTAACAACTTTGTCTCATTCAGTGTGATTTTATCCCTGTTTCTCACTCTCATAAAGTATCATAGCGGAAACAAGTTATCACTGTTTTTCTTGTCAGTTTTGGTTTCGTGACTGTGTTCAGTGAATCATGCTTTATCAAATATGTTTGAATCAGAACTCGGGATGCTATTAAAAACTCCTGGGTGCAAACTTAAACTGCACAGACAGATAAACCGTATACTGATAAAGGTAGACTCCACATTCCATTCAGACACAGTTTAAAAAGTAATTCCTGCTGATGTTGGAATGTGAAAATGATCCTGGTCTAGTAACAAGTCGATTAACAAGTTGGTTTTTCCATGATTGCAGCAGGAAAAATTGACATTGCTCTGCTTTGTCTCTTCTGGCATGTGGATTTTTTTTGACTGTTAAATAGACATAGTCAGTATTATATGTCCACATATGTAAAACTTACATTTACCTCCACTAACAAAATGTTTTTGTGTGCGCCAAGAT
Organism: Distichodus sexfasciatus; assembly: GCA_032718565.1. Classification (NCBI taxonomy): domain Eukaryota; kingdom Metazoa; phylum Chordata; class Actinopteri; order Characiformes; family Distichodontidae; genus Distichodus; species Distichodus sexfasciatus. The sequence continues at coordinate 294,912 of JAVGVS010000008.1, read as the reverse complement.
AATGTGTTATTTATCAGACTTTTTTAAAATGGTGAATAAAAGATTTTTTCATATTGTTCTTTCTTCACCTAATAACCTAGCAGTCACTTTTAGGTCATAAGTACAAATTTACGTAATTACAGTCATATTTTCTGTACCTCTTTTTACATAAAAATGGTACATTTAGTGACAACTGCATCAATCTGACATCTGAACAGAATGTGAGCCAACCCACGCAAGGAGACCGTCTGCCAGATTTCATCTCCATTTCATGACCAGACTGTATACTGTTCACATAGTGATCCATGTGTATGTTTATACTATTTGAGTCCTGATTGGTCATGAAGAGTGAAAAACATAGCGCTCTGAGTTTTGAGACCCACTAGTAAGATCAGTAATCTTTTAAGACACAGTTTCACTCTGTAAATACTTTATACAACTTTACAACAGTAAAGTTGAACCGATGTGTCTATAGCATGGGAAAGTGTGATCTTAACAGAATGTGGAAGAACTTTCTTGCAGCAATGTTACATGGAGTTCCTTCCCATCATCTCCCACCACTGAGCTCTGACATCTTTATGACAACTAATTCCCATGCATGCAGCAAACAATTAAAAATGGCAGCCAGTGTTTGGCAATTACCAACTCCTCTATTCACTAATTAACAGGTTAGCAGTGGCCACATGCAGCTGTGGTGCTTCTGAATGTGTGTATGTGTGTGTGTGTGTGTGTGATTGTGTCATACTAAACAATGTAGCAACCAATTATAAGTAAAAACGAAATAATTCTTTGAACCAAATCATCACTTTGAAATAAAATGCTGCTTTTTATTACTGTGGTTTCTTTAGATTTAGTGATCATGTGTTTTTGTGTGAGAGAGAGAGAGTGTGTGAGTACTTTATGTCAACGCTAAAATAAATCATCACAGGTCAGGGCAGATTTATGAATGATGGGAGACCATCATTTATAGCAGTGCTGCCTCCCGAGCTTACTGGGAATCTTATTTCCACAACGGTGGGTGGGCTGTGATTGGATAAAGCTCTTCTGCCTCTGGCACTTTCATCCTCATCTAATATTCACACACTGCAGCTGGACTCAGGGGGACGATCACGTGACCATGGTGATGCAGCAAAAGATGGGCGAATGAGAGGGGCGTTTACGCATCTATCACAGCACACACCCACACACAATCCGCACGATCCTGACACACACTCAAAACGTGAGCAGGTGATAGTAGATTGGAAATACCCATTGGAATCAGATTTTTAATTATGAAATTGAAACTGGGCCAGTAAAAATCTTACAATCATTACAATCACTTCACGTCCTCTCGACTGAGTAATTAATATCTACAAATGTGATGGTTGAAGGCAAGTTCTAAACTTGTCTGCTGTACACGTGACTCTAATTTCATAATTACATCTCAAGTAGAGCTGTAATATTCAGTTCTTTTTTAGGATTCGGCTGCCTCTGAGTCACTCACTAAACTGATCTGGGTGTGAGAGTCACTTGAGTCAGTATCGCCAAATTGCCAGCTGAAACGTTTGGTTTTCATAGAAGAAAGTATACGTGGCTTGTGATGAGAATAAATGCACTTCCAAATAAATGACAAAGTTTCAAGACAAGGCTACTAGAGTGACAAATCTTTATTTTCTAGTGGCAAGTTAACTGGTAGATTCACTCATGACTATATGTGCTTTGAGGAGCGCTAAAACGATTGTGTGAGCAATTCAGATTCGGCTGTATGTTTCCGCTGTAGAGGAAGTTAACCGACAGATCCCCTCATGAATGTGAGTGCTTCGCGCCACGCTACTGATTCACCTGAGTCCCGTAGTCTACAAAGAGGATTCAACTCTGCAGGAAATTCTTAGGATCCCTCTTTTGAGTGTGGTGGTGCAAATGAACTGTACTTTATGAGATTTTTAGCAGCTATACCTGCTACTATGACTGTATTGATCTTGTAATGAGTTTGAAATGATTATAAGATGTATTTACGTTTATATTTTAGTCATGGTGTAGTTAGGACTCGATGGATTTGGGTTAATGGAAACCTCAGATTTGTGATTCGTGAGTTATTTAATGGATCCAGGTGATTTACAAATCTCCGGTCATGAGTCATGAATCTCCCGGCTCTAATATCAAGTGGTAAAATGACTCCACTCCTGCTATTTTCCATTCTGTTACCTTTACTAAAAGATATTTTATGGTTGTTGATGTATTTTGAGAATTGCTATTGCAATGTCTGCGTAATATGTAATATATGACTGGTCCTTTCCGGGTATTTACCTTGGTTATGGTTTTTGCCAGGATCGTGCACAGATATTTTGGGGAGCAGGTGCTCAAGCCAGATAAGGGAAAGAAACTGCCTTGCAAAAGGGCATTTATCAGTCAAAGGCCAAAAATGCACCACCTGTGGTCTTTCTGTGCACATGCCTGGTTGTTGCTGCATTTTGAGAATTGCTACTGTAATAAGTGCCATATGGTGGTAGTGGCACGACGATCTGAGTGACTGAAAGCGGTAGTGGTCAATAATGATCATAAAATTATGGTGTTTGAATCCCAGAAGAGTCTAAACAAGTGTAAAGCCATGAGGAACTGTCCGCGCAACGAGGAAATGTAAGTCCCACTGTATAAGAGTGTCTCATTAATGCCAAAAATGTTATGAAACGGTTAGTTTACCTGTCATTAAGCCTCTCTCTTATGCTTTTTCTGCAGCTATTTATTTTCCGAGCCGTCAAAGCGGAACGTGTGGACTTCACTCAGTGTGTGACCCATGGGAGTTTCCCTGAGCGGTGGCAGGAGACTGTCTACAACATGTTCCACTTCGTCACTCTCTATGTCATCCCTCTGTTGGTCATGAGCTGCTGTTACACTCGCATCCTTATCGAGATCAACAGACAGGAGCAGAAAAATAAAGGTATCTGCCATATACCTCAGCATGGCCTTTATTTTGACATCTCAAGACTCACAGACTGGTATACTTTATCCATAAACATATGTATTCAGAGGATCTTATGCAGCTAATAATAAATTATACTAATGAGCGGAGGTGTCAAAAGTACACACATTCTTCACTCAAGTAGAAGTATAGATACATGTGTTTGAAAAGACTCTAGTAAAAGCTGAAGTATTGACGACTTCTTTTCTCAAGTTAAAATGAAAAGTATAGGCTCTAAAACATACTTAAAATATAAAGTATAAAGTAACCGTGCGAAGAATAAAACCACCATTTTAGGGCATAAACACATAAAGCTCTATTGGCCATTACCATCATTATACATTCAAATTCAAAATTCAAATTCAAATGTATTTATATACCGCTCTTAACAACAGTCATTGTTACAAAGCCCTTTACATATAACCGGCCTAAACTGGTTATATGACTACTTTATCCCAAACACATCACACAACAAATATTATGATGCTGTAAAGAGCCCTGTATAAACAAACTCAACTGAAGTGAATTTGGTGGAGCTAAGCTTCTTTCTGCCACTGCAATCACCATATCTTATCCCACCAAGTTGCCGCCTGCTTTTAGCTGATTTTTCTCTCTCTCTCCCGCTTTATTGTGTCTATCGTGTTGTGAGGCATGTGCAAAAACCAATACACCAGTGGGACTGTCTACTCCGTGTGTGTTTACTACGTTTCCAAGCCTCAACCAATCAGTCAAGTTGTCTGGATGATGTGCATTATTGATATGGAATAGGTAAAATGTGGCAAAATGGCCTAATAAACGTCATTTAAATGAAACTAAACAAGAGTAACGAGTACAGATATTCATGCTAAAAATATATGTAGTAAAAGTTAAAAGTTGGAACAAAAATAAATGGTCAAGCAAAGTACAGATACCCAAAAATTCTACGTAAGTACAGTAAGGAAGTATTTGTACTTCAGCACTTCCCATCTATGAGAAGCAGTTTGCATGAATACTGCTAAATTTTGCCTATTGTATCTTACTCATTGGTTGAGCACAGTCTGTGAATGTAATAGTACTTTTTGCCAAAAAAAAGGCACAGTGTTAAACTGTGATGAAGCGGTATAAGCAGTAAACTCATTGGTTATTACTAGGGCTGGGTTCAAAAAATCGATTCACTGATCAATATCGATTCTCGTTCTAAAAATACGATATCGATTCAAAAATTCGCAGATCGATCTTTTCCTGCGACTATGCACTACTTCTCGCGACCGAGCAAGGAGAGCTATAAAAACGTGAGACCGGCGAAACCGAAACCAAATAGAGCCATGGCTGAAGCTGCTCTGCTCAAATCACCGTCTGGCCTAAAGGCCGATGTTTGGCAACACTTCGGTTTTAAAACAAGTGATTTTATTAATATAACCAAGCAAAAGTAGTATTGACGCAAAGAAATCTCTAAATAAACCGATATCGAATCAAATCGAATCAAGAATTGAATCGGCTCATGACCTTGTGAATCGGAATCGAATCCATTCAGGAAATCAGCAATGATACCCAGCCCTAGTTATTACAGTAAGTAACATCCAATTGTGCATCAATGAGGTTATTTTTACTGTTATTTTATGTGTATTTGCCAAATTCAAGGTGTTGCATTTTGAAATTGAAACTCTGCTTGAAAATGTGATTTTCAGCCCAAGCGTTCATCGTCAAATTAAACATACCGTATGTCTCCTCTATGCAGCTGGTGAGTCATGTCTCCGACGCAGTCGAACAGACATGATCCCCAAAGCACGGATGAAGACGCTAAAGATGACCATCATCATCGTCGTCTCGTTCATAGTGTGCTGGACTCCATATTACCTGCTGGGAATCTGGTACTGGTTCCAGCCGGAGATGGTGAGGGTCACCCCCGAGTACGTCCACCACCTGCTCTTCGTCTTCGGCAACCTCAACACCTGCTGCGACCCCGTTATCTATGGGCTCTACACGCCCTCCTTCCGCGCTGACCTCGCCCGCTGCTGGGGCTCGACGGCAGACTCACCCCGATCTGTGGACCGGCTGTCGGCTCGGCAAGGGCCCCACAGCGGAGAGCAGGACTCCGACCCCGCTAGCGTTAAAGGGGCGATGGGGTAAATACGTACAGTATGGAGAAGTTGCCTTACAAGTCAAGACTCAGAACTGTGCACCTTCTTATTTCATACACACTTGAATTTGACACAAATTCTGCACAATATCACAGAAGATGTCGTTAAGAAATACTTCCAATTGTTATTCCATAACATTCAGCTAGGTCTCAGTTAGTTTGGAATGCACAGTGGATTTATCCTCTTGCAAAAACTTTCCAGAGTCTTTCCTGCTGCATGAATCAACTGACAGCTGTCACACGACGCTAAAAGAACGTGTCACTCCTATCCAAGCTTAAGGTCAGTGGTGTCCTGCTAAACTGCCCTAAATCCAGCTGCTCCACTTGCTTCAATTCAGTGACCTTGCTACGTGGTGCACAAAGCCTGCAGCGACTAATTAATGGGGATAAAGGGTGTTTAAATCCAGAGCCGCACTTTGCCTGTGAGGTTTGCAGGCATTAGAACATTCAGCAATTTTGAAAGAATCTGATTTCATACAGCGCTGTATTGAAAATGGCTTAGAGTGGAATGAAACCAGAGATTTCGCGCGAGCCTCAATTAACTGTGCGGTCTTGATGGAGCCACAAATAATGCTTATCAAAAGCACGTCGAGTTTGGAATGCCTGGCTTCTGAACCCAAGTGAATGTGTGTGTGCGTGTTCCAGCCTGTATATAAAGTGACCAAATGTAATTCAATAAGCACTGTTTTATGTGAAATTATCTTTTAATACTGCCTCTACTGTATATTCCAGCCAGTACTGTTTTTGTATGTTACCTTTGCCCTGTATGAGTGTGCCAATTGTGCTGTGGTACTTGTCTGAGGAAATGGAACCAGTCCTGAAAATAAATATCTTAGAAAATGCAAGTGCAATGATGTGTAGAGACAGCAGAAGAATTCTGGAAAGCACTAAAGATCAGCATTAATATTTGATGGGGTCATTTTCCTGTAGGCTAAGCATTTTTCCTGGAGTAAAAATTATATTCCTTTGGTTCTAAAATAAAGTGGGAAAAGACACTTTGTAAAAGCATCAAAGCTCCACTTGTGGACTACTTTGCCAAGAGAGAAAATGAGAGAATTCTTTTCTAGATTAATGAGATATATCAGATGTATAACTTTGGAACATGCCGTACCAGCCCATACTCGTCCTGGAGCAACTCCAGCACTCTCCAGCAGATCAGAAGGGGCTTTTCATCTGAGCAACCACAAAGGGACAAACTAATAACACATTGCAAACACACACACCACAGCGCACAGCACACCACGACCAAATGTAGTCTCTGCATTTGACCCATCCGTGAAGGAGCAGCTTTTTGGCCACACCCGGGGAGGAATACTTGGAGATGGTGCCTTGCTCATGAGTGTCTCAATGGTACCTTTTACCGGTCCAGGACTTTACCAGAACCAGCGACCTTCCCATCACAAGGCCAACTCCTTAACCGTTACTCTAGCAGCTGCCCCGTGTAAAGCATTCACAGAATTCTGAGATAAGTATGTAATACTTATAAGTCAGCAAAATTTATGAGTGAGTGTATTACGTAATAGGCCAGTATAGTGCTTGCATTATATTCCCTGCATTATAGTCCTTGGGGCAGTTGGTGGTGTAACGGTAGGGTGTTCACCCCATGATCAGAAGGTTCGCAGGTTCGAATCCATGACGGGTAAAGTTACCACTCTGGTATTGATGAGCAAGGTACCGTCCCTAAGCACTGCTCCCCGGGGGCTGTCCTTGTTAGCTGCCCGCTGCTCCTTTACAGATGGGTCAAATGCAGAGTTCACATTTGTGTGTTCACAATGACAAATAATCACACTCATCTAGTATCAAAGGGTTAGGGATGAAATACTCTGTGAGACAGTAATATTGCATGATAAGCATTAGCACATCTTTCTAATCACCTGCAAGCCGACAGAGTCGTGATTCGTTTTATTGCTGCTCTTTCAGAGGATTTCGGATCCCTGCTGGAGGCTCTACCGCCTTATCGGTCAGCTGCACTCCACACCAAGAGATGCTATTTTACAGGGCCAAATGCAGATGTCTTTCTAATTGAGAAAAGAAAAACTGGGCATACGCAGTCTACACTCTTTTCACAAGGTTAGCCAGACTGTTTAGAGCACATTTACTCATTAGATGAGGATGGTTAATTGTACATTAGTGAGGAAAAGCTGTAAAATGGTGCAGTTAAAACTGTGCTGAAGAGTCCTCATTGGGAAATTAGATTCATAAAGCCTAATTACGCTATACAATATATACAGATGTAGACACATCAATACATTCCACACACAGTACTATTTTTCTCTCTCAAACACTAGAGTTGTAGTACTTGAGACCAGTTTTAAAAAGTCTCGGACTCGGTCATATTTGTACTTTGTCATAGACTCGGACAAAGAGGACTCCGGATTTTATTTTGATTTGATTTTGAATTCACAACTCTGAGAATATTCCATATTAGAATTCCTTTGAGTCTAATATGGAACACCATCATGTGCAAAAATGTAGTTCTCTTCCAGAAAGGCCAAAATGAGTCCAAATCGTCTCAGAATTACCCAAAGCTTTAGCATTTCTTCATTTTTAATTGATCAGAAAATATAGTTTTTCCATTTTATAATATTAGTGAGTAATTAATACAAAAAAATATAAATATAGAAAAATGTATTATTTGTTATCAAATAATTCTATTCTATATCCAGATAGATACCAAATGGATAAAGAAGTGTTTCCGACTGGCAGTAACCTTATTTTTCTTTACAGTACTGAGCCATAGAATGTTTCTCGACACATTCTAGTCTTGGTCTGGTCTGGTCTGGTCTGGTCTGGTCTGGTCTCGGTCTCGGTTTATGTGGACTTGATCCCAACTCTACAAAGCACACACACAAATATGCATGCAACGCATACTCCTATTTTCTCTCTTTACTCCTTTCTCTCCTTCTTGAACCCATGTTTACACACACTCATACATGAACATGATATACAACGCAAACAAATAGCTTCTCTCTCTTTCTCTAGTGCACACACACATAATGAACATAGTGAACATAAGAAACGTGCTCTATTTCTCACTAAATCTCACTCTATTTCTCACTCTCACATGCACGCAACACACAATCCACCATCTCTCTCTCTCTCTCTCTCTCTCTCTCTCTCTCTCTCTCTATGTCCCTCTCTCTCTCTCTCTCTCTCTCTCTTTATGTCTCTCTCTCTCTCGCTTCATATCTCTCTCTTCTCTCTCGCTCTCTCTCTCTCTCTCTCTCTCTCTCAAACACAAACACACAAATAAGCATGTAAACACATACTCATGCCCTCTCTCTCTCTCTCTTCTCTCTCTCTCTCTTTCTCTCTCTCTCTCTCTCTCTCAGACACACACATACACACAGACTGCAGAACACACATCTTGACATCCCCGCTGTCACCATAAAAGGTCCCCAGTGTCCCGCTTGCTGCCATGGTAACCTCTCAAGTCCACTCAGCGATAAGCTGATGAGAGTTTGTGATGGAAACACAAGGTAAAGGTAATTATCACAAACAACAGGCTGTGATTCCACACCAGTGTTTTGGACGCGGAACTCTGACAGCTATTTCAGAGTTAAAATAAGAGAAATAAGAGAGTGAGATGTGTGTCCAGGTGTGTTGTACTAAATAAAGTCATCCGACCGCCAGTTAAAATCTATACTCCTGCGGATGAACTAAAGCTGTTTTGATGTTTTCATGTTAAAAGACACTGTGTGCATTTTATCTGCCACTCTTGTTTTAGGCTCTGCCTCCTTTCAGCCTTTCACACTCCTGGAGAATGAATGAATAATTCAGTATTACTATCACTACTAAACTAATGGGATTCTAGTGCTATTTATGAACTGCACTGTGTGCAAATGGAACTGCTTTACACATTTTTGCATTGCAAAAAATCTAGAGGTTTTCTGCACTCATTTGCCGCCTTGTTTTCAATCCTTATTGTGATTACAGATAATAATGAAAGTGCTGTGAGTTTCTTTTTGTGTCTTTATCGGGGTGTTGGGATGTGAGCCACAAGTGGAGGGGCAAAAAATCTACAAATCTTTAGACCCATATAATAATGTATATATTTTTATAAAGTTGGTAATAACTATACCAGTGTACACTAAATACTGTTTGTTTGTATGTTTACAAGTGCACCACTAGGAATTTCAACCCATGCTGGGCAAGCTACTTCCAAAATGTAATACTGTACATTATACAGTAGAATACTAGTTAATTTCAAAATAATTGATTACATTACAATATTACAGTCTCTAAATTCTAATGTGTTACATGATTCCTGCACTACTTCTGAGTTACTTTCACCAAAATAACTTTGCATTACTACGACTTTGCATTCTAAAATGCTAAAATGTAGTTTACTGGAGCTCATTCCACATCCAGTGGAGGGTGATGTGGTGTAGCGTTAAGGAATGAAGGAAGTAGCTCGTTTACTCGCCAAATTTTTCTCTGGTGAAACAATGTTGGTGATTTTTTTATAAAAACAAAAATAAAAGGTCACAGGAACACAATATACAGTATGTTATGTAACATATGTAGCAGGATCCCTGTAGCTCAGTGAGGCCCTTAAATTATTTGTGGTATTCCTTTTATGGTGCCCGTGTGTTTATAATGCTTTTATGTGTTGCACTGACTTTTTCAGGGCTTTTTATAGTTCCCTAAAATCACTTTTATTCTTTTATGGCTTAGTGGGGACATTTGAGAGGGAAATTGACTTTACAGAAAATGTGCTTGCTTTATTTGAGAAAGTAAGAGGTAAAAGATTTGGTTAGGTTAGGGTTAGGGTTAGGTGCAGGTGTAAAATTATATACATCTAGTCATCATAGGAGTCTACGAAATGATCCCAAAAAGAAAGTTGTACCAGTTTGTGTGTGTGTGTGTGTAAGTGGGTGTGATGGGGGTGTTAGGGATGGAGTGGCTGGTAAATCTGATTGTCCCCTTAAAGGTTGGAAAACATGAGTTTTGTGGACAATATGTGTGGACCAGCTTTTATAGCTTTTATTCATCAACAAAAATTTGAAAACATTTGCTTTTGATTACTGAGGTGGTTATTGTATGGCTGCAGGTGTAAGTGTGTGTGTGTGTGTGTGTGTGTGTGTGTGTGTGTGTGTGTGTGTGTGTGTGTGTGTGTTTATGAACGAGATTAACACACATTCATGTACACTGATGCTTACGTTAGGGTTAGAGTTAGCTGTAGTTGTGTTTATTTATAGGGGAGATAATAAGACAATAAGAAACACAAGCTATTATCTAGCTATCATCTTCTGAAATCAGGCAGAAGGTTCCGCACCATCATGGCCAAAACAGAGAGACTCTGGAGGAGTTTCTATCCTCAGGCCATCCGTTTTTTAAACAAGGACATGTCTTTTTTCTAAATGTCTTAATTTGTCATTCCATACTGCCTCTCAACTCGATTGTTATGATCATTTATATTGTCTGACATTTTACTGTGCAATAGTTGCTGTGCAACTGCACTTGGCACTTGAAAAACATTGCACACTGCACTCATTGCACCATTTAAATCCATTGCACCTTATTGTATATGTCATAGTTTATTTTCTTTTTATCTCTTTCCCTTTATCTCCTTATTTTTTGTTCTCCTTGTCATTTTTATTATTTTATTTTTATATTTTTGCCTTAATTGTATGGTCAAAGAGCGGATCAGGATACATTTCACTGCATGTTGTACCTGTATAATTTGCATGAACACATAAAGAATCTTGAATCTTGTATTAGATCTCACTGAATTCTCCCAGTTATGAAGCTCTGGCAGATCAGCCTGTACCTGAAATAAGACTGAAATCACGCCTTGAAGCAAAACACATCGTCCTGTCATCGCAAACGAGTCCCACAGCAGGAGAGAAAGACGTACATGTCAGTCTTCTCCACCTTTAATGAATCCTTAATGCTTTCAATGAACTGTGAATAACCCAAACACGGACACAGCATGTTGTGGTGTTTAATTACAACAGAAACAACAGAATCTTATATTGTCGATATAAAAATACAGTTAATCAATCTGGTCCTGGGTTTTGCGGTGTCATTTCTTTGCGGTCTTCATTTCAACTCACTGTGCAACTGCCTACACCAATCAATTGAAAAGTGTTACTACCAGATCAATGCAGATAAACACAGAAACAGTCGCCAAAATGGTACAGATAAGATCTCAGTTGAAGTGTCTGTTATTCTCTGTTCCCTCTCTCTCTCTCTGTCTCTCTCTCTCTTTCTCTCACTTTCTCCATCTTTCTCTCCCTCTCTCTTTCTCAGACAAGAATTGTGATAAAGGCTCTATTTTCAGACACGAACAACAAACCCACCGTCCTTGACACTGAGGTCTGTCCCAACAGCTGGGGAGAGGCTTAGTGACCTTCTCATTGTCCCCTATTTCTAATCTCCTTGTTAAACACTCACTTACTCACACACACTCGGGCCAAAAATCTCATACCAGTATCAGATTTCATGTTATTTCATAAGGGAAGATCAGGTCCACACGTATTGAAATATTTTTTAGAGACAAGGGATCCTAAATATATCAAAACTACATCATACTTCGCCGCGAACACACACGCAGACTTTAACAAGAGAGGTCCAGCATAGTTCTAATGCACTTGGCCTCAGCTGGGGAAGTTGGTAGCGTAATGGTTAAAGCTATTGAGGTACCATTGAGGTACTCATAAGTAAGGTGCCGCCCCCAAGCGCTGCTCCCCGTGCGGAGTCCATGTCAGCTGCCCACTGCTCCTTCATGGATGGGTCAAACGCAGGGATCACATTTCATTGCAGTACACTGTGTGCTGTGCTGTGCTGTGGTGTGTTCAAAATCACAAATAATCCCTCTCTTTCACGTTACTTTTACTGAGCAAAAATGTTTTTCAACAGAAGAAGGCTGAAGACTGATCACAAATCACAAGTTGAACACTCAACTAAACTGGAAATATGCTACTAAACTCCTCAAACATCTTTTGTGCCTGGGAGTGTTTGAGGAGTTTAGTAGCATGTTTCTGCAAAAACTGCTATTGATCCTGATCATACTACACTAAATGACATTTCCATAAATCAATAGTCCAACGAAGAATCATTTGAGGATGAAGAGGAGAAAAGGAGATACCAAGTGAACCCAGATCAGTATGAGGACAGACATTTTTTGCCTGTACTCTCCTGTGTTTGGAAATGCTTTCCAGAGCTTAAAGTGTTAACTGTCCTCCACAGCTTCTGAAAGATAGATCTTTATTTACCATCTGGTCAATGACAGAAGAAAGGACGATGCACAGCACACGTGAGGATCTATGACCTACCAAAGCATGTTTTATTCATGTTGGACACTTCATAGTGACAGTTGGTATGTCATATCTGTACCTTGGCTATAAAATATAAAAGATACGCCCACAAAATTATGCAACTGATTACTTTTTCTGGGTTGATCCACAAGGCTGCAGTCTGGCAGTGAAAGTGGGGATTTTTTTGTGCCATGATCAAATCTTGGCTGTGGGCCACAGAGAAATGTGGTTGAGCTCTGAAATGGCTATTCAAGCCTCCTGCAATCCTCTGAGACTCTGTGCAGGTCTTCACTGTGCAGGACTTCTTTCAATTCCAATTACACTTACCTACCATCTCAAAGGCAAAGCGACAAACATGAAATTAAATGGCTGCAAGCCTCTCTCCTTAGATGAAATGAAAGAGGAAGACAAAAAAAGAAACAACTCCACAGCTGCCTGTATAGTAAAGCAAACCAGACTATTCTTGCGTCTGAGAAAATATAATACAATGCATGTTAAATCTTCACTGATGTAATTTTGCTTTAAGATATCTACAATGACTAATATGTCGTATTGCACAGGCACATTAATAATAATGCTGTTAACACTTAATTAGGGGTCCAAGCATGAAGTGCTTTGGAACCCTCTTATAATTTTTCTGTTTTGCTTCTTCTTCTTCTTTTTCTCCTTCTTCTTCTTCTTCTTCTTCTTCTTCTTCTTCTTCTTATTATTATTATTATAACAAAAGAAGACACATTTTAACCTTAAGGGGTGCTAAAAATGCTACATAAATTTATGCAGCCTAAACTGTAAGTCACACAAAGATGAAACTTGAACAGTAAGTGGGTATGTTGTGCTGCCTCGCATTTAATGAAGCCTATGATCGTCCTATCTAATTTTCATAATACGCTAAATAGACTTCTTCTAGGCCTATTGGCTGATTATAGCAAGTGAGGTGTCAAATGACTTTGCGAACGTCTCCTAATGTCATAACAGAGCTTTTTTGCTAATTCTGACTTCTGATTCTTTCTTCGATGCTTACTGCTTCAGCTTCAGACTTTTGCTTGGACCTCTCTCATTGCCTCTTGAGACTATATTTTATATATGTTATTATTGTCTGTGTGTTGTGCTCATGTAGCTTCCTGGTGTTACTATTTTACTCTCTTTATGATTTTAGAATGTACAATGTCATTATGACCTCAAGAGAGATTTAATTTGAGTTCTAAACTATTTGCCTTTGCCTTTCTCAGGTTCCTCCCTCTGCAAATGCTGAGCTTTCCCCTCGGCAGTATTGATTTCGAAAATGCATGATAATCATTTGTGTTCTGATCAAACGTTGGCTTTGAATAGTAGCTCACAGACTGTCTGTCGGTGTGGTGAAGCTGGGGGACTTATTCTCAAATATAACAGATGGACAAATTTTGGAGGAGCATGTGGAACTGCATTTGGTTTAAAGAGTATCGCAGATGCAGAGCCGTGTGTTTCACATGATGTCTGATAGTCTCTGTGGTACTGACCTCTCTTACTGGGCTCAGCTGTATCTGTCACTTCCACAAAAAAGGTGTGAACATTTTCTGTATTGCATATGATTGGATATTTAGCTGGCAATCATGTTTCGCCTAAACTAATTATGAACATTTATCAAATTGAATTAGATCAACTGCATTGAGATGAAATTAAAAAATTCCATTCCAGCAATAAAATCTATCTGTCTTACAGTAAAGTGGACCACCATATGAATAGCTGAAGAAAAAAGCCTATATTTACATGCAAGGCCTAATCGTTTTCTGTGATCGCAACGCAGTGGGCAGGGGGTATTTCTAGAGTGCTAAATAATAAATGGACCCTGTGGCTGTGGAATGAAGATGCAGCGAAGGTCATAGGACAAGCTTATGACAGCTCGTCAGGCTAACGAGTTGCCACAGCGACTCCGCTCAGCTACTAAGCTCTGTTCCTCTCCATGCCAGACTGCAGGCTCTGCTGGAGCACAGGTTTCTTCCCCAATGTGAGTCATGCATGATGGAAAAGCATGCTGCATCTTTCCCGTCTCTGTATTATGAAAAACACTGCTGATTTAACCCTCCTGTTATGTTGTGAATCAAATTACCCCATTTTAAATGTAAAAAATAAAAAATATATAGTTTAAAGTATTTTTTCAGTATGAAACCTTGTGCTCAGCTTAATAAGGGTAATCAACATATAAAATAAAAACAGTTCATTTCACATATGTTCAACCCCGCCCTGCATGTTTATATTACATAGATATTTGAATTTAAAATAATCAGTGCCATGTAAAACTATTGTGTAGGTCTATCCAATATACATAAAAGTTGCACTATTTTATGAAAAAAGAGTGAATCATCCTCATTAAAGCATGATCTGTGAGAGGTAAATAACAACATTACACCAAATACTGATTGAAATGTTTAGTAAAGGAGTTAATAATGAGATATTACCAATGTCTATTGGGATTTTTTGGTTTCTGACACTTTCAGATAATTAAACATGTCCCAAGTCAAACTGACCCACAAACATCACTGGTGTTCCTCAGAAACGAACATAACAGAAGGGTTAAAAAAATCTCTGATCATAGAAGGCAAATTTACCGTTAGCTGACGATCTTAATGAGGAACATTAGTGCAACAGACACTAACCTCTGAATAAGAAGCTTGAGTCGAAGAACGCAAAATATCTGCCATTATTTGTTTCCTTTGAAACCTGTAATGAATGAACTACGCACCTTGACATGAACTTGGATCTTACAGGAACCATTCGATTTTCTACCTAATGAATTGAACTGCAGGATCAGCTACCTCTGGAATTTACCTTGTCCTCTGGAACAACTAAATGTTCAATTGTAACACATTTATGTTCACCAACCAGCCATAGCATTATGCTTAATACTGAGAAGGTCTACAGGCGCATACAGAACACAATGAGATGCACTGTGTGTTCTGACACCTTTCTATGGGAAACAGCATTAACCTTTTCAGCAGTTTGAGCTATGGTGTTCTATTAGCTTGGACAACAACAATGTTGCTGGTTCACCAGTTTTCCTTCCATGGACTGCTTTTGGTTGCTCCTTACTACTGCAGAGTGGGAACATCACACAACTAGAGCTGCAACTTAAGAGTTGTTTTGACTTAGTCATCACAACTTGACCCTTGGTTAAACTTTTCTTCAGATTCTTATGCTCTGCCTAAACACTGCTGATCAGTGTGCACACTTCAAATGTAATCTTGACTCGTGGTTTCTCAAAAGGTTTATTCTTATTTACTACAGAGTGAGTTTTTCCGTCCCCCTCTTGCCCTGAATTTGCTCTTTAGCTCATAATACTATAGAAAGAATTTGTAGTTCAATTTACAAGTTAGTCTCAGTTTGTGGCTGGTTACAGTGTGGTCATGGAAAGTCAGATATTTGGTTTTAATTGTGAATTTAGTTAAAGAATTCTTGATCTCTAGTGACGTTATGGTCACTTAGAGATGAGTCACTCTGTTTAATGAACCAGTCAGTCTCTAGAGGATAAAAGAGGTCAGTAAACACTTACAGCACTCAAGTGCTCTTAAACAGAAGTGTACTGGAATAAAGCCATACATTAATACCAACTGATTTTGTTCGACAAATGTAAAAATATGGTCATATATATCACAGCATTCACCAAACTAACCCTTTTACTGTTAAAAATTAGGGGTGTGCAAAAAAATCAGATCAAATTGAATTACAATTGTTTCTCTGTTGATTCAAAATCGATTCATGCATTCCAAAAAATT
Source organism: Distichodus sexfasciatus (assembly GCA_032718565.1). Lineage (NCBI taxonomy): Eukaryota > Metazoa > Chordata > Actinopteri > Characiformes > Distichodontidae > Distichodus > Distichodus sexfasciatus. Next base: position 278,865 of record JAVGVS010000008.1, on the reverse strand, counting down.
GATTCATATTTTTCAAATAACTTAATGGCACTAGTGTACTTTTTCCCAGACACGAATTCAGCTCGCCAATCTTACAGACGGCGCTATGTCGAAATATGCCCATATAGACCTCCTTAGCATGAGCATGAAGGAAATGCAGTCAGCATGCGTACGTATGCATTATATTTAGAAACTACATTTGATTCAGTGATTCTTTTGTTGATCTGCCACAGCCAAATGGGAAAAATAACTTAAATCTAGAAACAAATTCATCTATTTATTGAATCGTGAATGGTTTATGAATCGTGAATTGTTTTTGAATCAAATCATGAGCCCAAGAATCGTATCATGAGATTTTCTGAATCGTCCACCCCTAATAAAAATGTGCACGGCATAACTGGAATTCATGTCTCAATTATACCAAAGAACAAAAGAAGGTGGAAATCCACTCGAACACGGTAAAAGCACACAAACTCCACATAGAGAGGTGTACACGGCCGACTCAGGTATCATACCCAGAATCTTTGTTAACCACTGTGCCACCACATGTCTTACCTGTGTGTAAATTTTGGACTATTTGATACTATTTTTGTTTATTTCTTTTATTACAATGAGACACACATTTTTTAAATGTTGTATATTTAAACCACTTGGTGGTAAAACAGATGTTGTTTGTTATGGTGCTGATTCAGACAGTGTGGTAAACGTGGCTATAAAATTGCAATTCCTGCCTCCTGCAGTGAAGATGTTGCTGATGCTGCTCTCACCTTGGCTCTGCCAGAACTGGCACAGTGCCACTCACTAAATCTGCAGTCAACAGCAGGAGTGTGCTCGGCCTGTTTCCAGCCCTACAACGTTAACATGGCATCTGAGTTGGCACACATTTTCACACACTTTTCACAACATACAGGCAAACAGAAAGACAGGAACACCTGGATCTTACAGGGGTTCTTTCTGGGACTTGCAACCTCTCAAATCTTTGTTGATCTAAATAATTAAATATTTTGTCGTACACATGAACATGCATATGCATATTATATGCATGAGCTCAACCTGGTGTGCTCCGGGAGTGGATGGGGCTTAAGTGAGTGAGTGAACATACCACAGAGAATATACAACAGAGTTTAAACTTGAGCTGTTCTGGTTCCTTAATTCCAGCACATAATAGCTTTTGTGCTACAGTGCTTGGACCCTGCTTGTGATTATATTATTTTATGTGTTTTTGTTAGGTTTGAGACCACAGCTCTCTGAAAAAGCTGTTTCTCTGTCTCTTTGTTCGTGATCTGATTGCTCTAACCGTCTTTCCCGATGCCCGCCCAGGTGTGTAAAGTAAGACATTTTATTCAAGTAAACTGTAGAAGAGAATGTTTAAATGATGACTCTGAGAACACTGAGGCTCTACTTAGCAAATTTTTATTTGGTACATAGGCATCAGTATAACCAAATGAAAACAGAATCTGGAAAACAATCATATTTATCTCACCTCAGGCACAATCACAGCAACAGCAACCACCTACAGCAGCCTGGAATGGTTTGAGCTCTTTAAAAAAACCTTCTGTAATAATAATTTAGAGAAACATAAAATGTCAAAAAAATTGAAAAATCTGAAAATTGGTTAAATGCGCCTGCACTAGATTTCTGGCTGCTTTGCTGTAATGTGCCTACGGGACACCTGTTCCTCAGGGAGGAGGTACACCAGTTCAACAGCAGTTTAAAGCTACAGTAAGTTTGGTTCTGAATAACACAAGTACGGTTGGAGAGAAACAGAAAATACAACCATTAAAGCATTGCTTTCTCATTGGTACAAGCATTCAATCATTCACTACTCATCTACTCGTTTTTAAACCTAACTAATAGATATGTTGGGCGGTCAGTAGCACATGAAGCATTTTCTGGTGAATTATAAGCATTAGTGTATATGACAACATTATATTAATAGCAGCAATTGGTGAAAAAGTGATGAGCTAGTACTGTAAAATCAGTTTAGACTGACTTGAGGTACTGCATGTTGTAATCCTGAAATCAAATATGGCCTGGATTCCATATCTAAAATCTAATTAAAGATCAAACTAACCTTTACATGGCTTAATAAAATGTGGAAGTCCATCTGTGGACCAGGTTATGTATGTTGTGAATAAATACCTAATTATTTTATGAGAAATCAGATCACATGGCAAGAATGGTAGCTCATGTTCTACTTTTTGCCTTCAACATACTATTCTGTTTCATTTCTCAAATTTCTACACGCATATTCTTCTTTCATTCTACTGAGAAAGAGAAGAGAATTTAAAAAAAATGAAAAAAAGTTGAACCAAAATACATTATTATTATTAATAACAAGACATTTTAACAAAAAATGACTTCTTAACATAGTAATTTTGGCAATATTTCCCATTCACAACAGAAGAAAACAAATGGTGAGAGGGAATATATAAGAAGGAAAATGTAAAAGTTCTACATAAGAACAATCAAAAACAATGTTTTTACATCTTTTTTAGGAAATTGGGTCTCTTGTTATATTTATTTTTTTCTTTTGGTATAATATGTGTTGCTCTCAACTCAAAACTGTGAGACCAATTAGTTTTTAAAAACAGCTTTTTGTTTGACAGTTAATTTACAACCCTACATCAGTGGTACACGTCTTTATTCGTATTATCAATTACAGTGTACAACCTCCAATTTTTGTTTTTGAACTTGACGCACCAAACTGACTGAAAACTTCCAAAACTTCAGCCAACTCAGACATATATTTAGAAAAAGCAATGACTACACCAAATCTAGCAGAAAGCACTAGTTAGTCATCTATGTGCTTAAGTCAAACAGAAGCATTAATATGAAAGCGAAAGAACAAACTGAAATATTTGGTCACATTCCACTACCATTCATAAAACAGGTATTTGGCAAATTACAATTCCACCATTATAAAAGAGAAAAAGCATTTCTTATTTACTGGTGCTGACATATGAAAATATATCCATTATTCATTAGCTATTATTTTAAAAGTTATATGTTTTAGTTCTAGAATAGAAATCCATGTCTAAAAGGTAAACTGAGAAGACAAGTTAAAAATTGGAACTAAATGTGAGGAACTCTATTAGGGTTTTGAGATTGCTTTGGTTAATGACAAGCTAATATTCAGGAGTTTGGTTATTTAAGTAGAACCACTGCCCTTCAAACAGCAAGATGACAGCTAACCTTAACTGAAGAAAAAGAAATATTCCTCAAGATCTTAAAGGAAAAGGCGAAAACCATGACAATAAAGCATCTTTGGATATCACTCAACTTGGTTTTCACTATTTGGAGAGGTTAAAAGACTAGGAGACTAGTTTCGTGCCTAGCGTTGTGAAAAAACCAGCAAATCTTTTCAGACAAAAACCAGTCACCGCAGAAACCTGGAAAATGGTTAGTAAATATTTAAAAGCAACAGAAGATCACTGTGACAACCACCAGTCCCGTGACTGCCATCCTCGTATGTTTTTAAAGAAGGAAAGTGCTAGAACATATCAGTCAGCCAGAGTGGGCTGCAAATAATGCTCTGTAAGTCCATTCTTTCCTGCAAGGCTTATTATTTTTTGCTTGACTTTCTTTGAATGACATGTTGCACTTCAGAAGCAGAACATTCTCCGAAGCTCGCTCCGGCAGAAGAAGTAAAACCCATGTAGACGTAGACGTGATAGACCATTAGTGTGCACTCTCTGTCTGGAGAGGTGTGAGCTTTCGTGTCTTTTTTTGCTTCCAACACATCAACACAATCCCCAGAGAGTGAGCTGCTAATGAGTTGGGCATCACCAAAGCTTTGGAGGTGAAGATCCAGTTACTTTGTAGACTCAAGTGTAGCTACTCCTTTGCAATGCCATACTACTAGTTGTATTTATGTGCTTATATACTAAGTTAGTATGCAGTTTGGGACAGAGCCAGAGTGAACATTCAGGAGGTCAGTGGTTGGCTTCTTCAGGCTCAGGTCAAAGAATTTCACTCTGTTGGAGGTCAGACGGTGTGGGACACGGGTGGTGGTGCCCAGAAGACAAAATTGGAAGCCAGAAGACAAAGTGCCCAGGGCTTCCGGTCGAGGTAGATGTGCTTAACCAGCAGCAAAGGCAGGCAAATGGTTTACCTTGATAGCTCCGACGTTCTCGTCAGGCTGAGGTAGCTATCTTTGGAGGTAATGGGTTTTGGCACAGGGGGAAAGGAGGAGAGAGGAGAGGAGAGGAATAGAGAAGGAGAGTAGGTAATAAAAGAGGGGGAGGCTACAGAACTGACCACTCCATCTCACTTTGCCTGCAGGCTAACTCGGTGACACTTTATCTCATATTTATAAGGCTGCAGAAGGCCACAAAATGGCATTTTGCTCACATACAGTACATACAATTGCTGAATTGAACAAACTGAAAATGACAGTCACGGTTTGAATTAAAGGGAACTCAACTCTGCCAGAAAAGGACACAAGTTCCCTTGAAAGCCTACCCTGAGATGTTAAGCGGAACTCTAAAAAATGTGTGACTTGGGAAGCCATGGTGCACACCAGAAAATAGTACTCCCTTCAAAAGCCACTGTGTAATTCAAACCCTACAAAGGACTCTGCTACAACTATTTGTGAACACCAAATTAGAATATGTTGTGTCTTTTTATCACTACAAAGGCCTCTGAGTTTTTGGTTCAACCTGAAAAACATGACAGTCCTCTACTGGAGTAGATTTTGACTTCAATATACAGTATAAAATCTTGATAGAAAAGAATGAGAGTGATGAGAGTAACAACTAATAATAAATGGCCAAATTATCCAACATGAGAATCACAGGAACATTACATGAAATTGTAAAATAAACTGTAGTCATATTTAAAATGTGAATATGGTAAAAAGCTTTGGTTTAGACCAGACGCAGGCAGAAGGCAGGAAGTCTTTCTATTAGAGATGAAAATACTGTAGAGGTCTACATATCCTCTCTTACATTCATCATTTAGAGTAGAATAATTTCTAGTGCTCTAGTGTGTGTGTGTGTGTGTGTGTGTGTGTGTGTGTGTGTGTGTGTTTGTGTGCATGCCTGACAGCTCTACAGTGGGCAGGCATTTGGTAAGGCTTTGGTGAGTAAAGTGAGATGGAGGAGCCAGCTGAAGCCTCAGGGTGGACGGGATGGGGTGTTTTGGGGTTGGGGATATTTAGCCTGTGCCAGTGCCTGTGCCCATGCTAATGCCAGGTTGGCAGTTAGGTTGCTGCTCGATGAGGACCTGGCAGTGTGGCCCTGCAGCCTGGCCCTCTACCCTGCCCTGAGGCTGTGAACACACAAAGCAAACGAGTTAATGACAGTATCCAGTGTTTAAAGAGTTTAATAACCACAGCATTAACTGCAGCAGCAAGATGGCATTTCTATATGTTAATATATATATATGTGTAGAGCCATGCACAGCTATATTGGGGCAGATGCTGAAGCCAAGTAATTAAATAATTAAATAATAATTTATTTAAAAACGATGTAAGTTTCACACAGTAGCACACCTTTTACTTGCTTACATACTGATTTATTTATTTTAAAACTCAAATGTCTAACACGACAGACTTTTACACAATTATCAATTGAATTTATTGAAATGGGAACCAACTGGCTTCCTCTAACTACTAAAGTTAAATTGTCACAGGAGTAAGCATAGATGTGGCAGTTGCTAGTTAACAGTTAGGGCGCTCGCCCTGTGATTGGAAGGTCATTAGTTCGAATCCAAGACCAGTAAAGGTACCACTAAGGTACTCATGAGCAAGATACTGTCCCCAAGCAGTGCTGCCCATGTCAGCTGCCTACTGCTTCTTCAAGGATGGGATCAAATGCAGTTTAAAGTTTTGTTAGTCAGTGTCGGTAGTCCAGACAGACAGATCAACCAATGTTTCTGACATATGTTTGCATAAACTAATGATCACATAATTATTTTGGTTGTCATACAGAGAAACTCGCCTAATCCAATTATGAATATTCTAATTTTGACTTTCTTGCTTTTGGCATTGGCATGAACTTGCTGTTACTAATCAACTCAGAGGCCAAAACTGCAGGGGCTTGAGCATCTCCTGTGGTCTATCTTTGCACATGCACATGATGTGTAAATGTGTGTGTGTGTGATTACCTGTGGCATTAGATCTATGGCCTCCGTGGTACGGATCACTCCCTCCTTAGCGGTTATGTCCCTCAGGCCCCCAAGTGGCCCTGCATCACTGTGGGGTATGGTCCAGTCGTCCTGGGTGCCCTTTCTGCAGAACAAACTACACACACACACACACACACAAGAGAACATGAATCTGTGTAGTCTGACACCAAACGCACATCTAGTATTGATCACTCTATAAAAAGCCTCTGCTTATCTGAAATGTGTGATATTTTAAGACATTACTTTGGAAATAATACACAACACAAACTGGTCAGCCATAACATTATGACCACTGACGGGTGAGGTGAATAACATAGATTATATTGTTACCTGGCAGTGAGAGGAGGATTTTTGGGTGGATATATTGGAAGCAAAAAAACTGGGTGTAAGGATTTAAGCAACATTGACGAGAGTCAGAGCATCTCCAAAACTACAGCGCTTGGTGTAGGACGTTTCCTCTCTGCAGTGGTCAGAAACTACCAAAAGTGGTCCAAAGATGGAAAACTGGTGAACCGGCTATAGGGTAATGAGTGAACAAGACTCACTGATGATGCACGTAGGGAGCGAAGGCTGACTGTGTTCTCTGCAGTTTTTGAGGCTACATTTAAACGGTAGATTTTCAAGCTACATGCTAGTTATGATTAAAGGCTAAGCTACAGCCAAGCTACTGTTTTAATCTAGTGGTTAGCTACAATACAAGCTATGTAGAAAAACTAGCTAAATACTTAATCCAGTTAACAAAAATATACAGACTTTTATAAATTTATCAATTCAATTTTTTGACATTAGCATCAGCTAGCTCACTGTAACTACCAATACGTTTTGTCACAAGAGCAAGCATAAATGTTTTATTAGGTTATATCTTAACGTTTTGCTCGTCAGCTTAAACACCTGAACAGTGGACATTTACTCCAGATGGACAGGCTGACTAATATTTCTGACATGCGAATATATCTGCGTAGGCTAATATTTTACCCATATTTTATCCAGTAATCCTAATAGTTGTGCTGTGGGATACCCAAAGCAAATTAATTTTGAAAAATGGGGAAATTATTTGAAAAGAAATTTATACTTTCACAATGTAACATCAAATAACAATGAGGTTTCAACAATATTTTGGTGGTTTAGAGTGTTTAACTGAATTGATATTTGTAAAATTAAAAAAAGTTATTGGAAAAAGCTAACGTTTTAAATGTTTCAAAAGTCACTTCAAACTGCTGACAAGCTGCTAAAATGTAGTTCAATTGGCATGTGGTCAATTTTAATTTGTTTCTCCTCAGTGCTGTTTGTTCAACTCCGACATACCTCAAACAGCTGAAAATATTAAGTCTTGGTTCTGTCTAAGAGGCTGTGCAGCTGCAGACCCACTGAATATTAGGCAAGTGGTGATGATGTTATGGCTGAATTTTATGGTGTACTTCACCAGAGGGAGTCTGACCTGCGTCGGTACGCAAACATGAGGAAGAGCACACAGAAGATAATGCACGCCATGCCGATGTGGATGCCAACCACTATGCCAGTCATAGAGCCATCTCCATCCTGCCTGCAGTTACACAAGCTCTGTCCTCCTGTTCACACACACACACACACACACACATTTAATGTCATCAACATACAGAAATTGTGTTCCACTTGACAGCAACCGAGTATTACATTTTTTCATTTTTGCTTTCGAATTCCATAACAGTATTCAAGTCACACGCCAGATTGGCAACCAGCCAAAGATGCAAATGTGACTATCAACGAATGAAAGCTAATATTAGCATAGTATAATGCACCCCCCACTAGACTTCCTTAATTGTTAGCAACACCAGCAGATAACACACACTTTTAAGCAAACGTCTCAAGGGTGAGATTTCCAGATTTCCACGTCATGGCCCAGGGAGGGGAAGAGATAATCCCTCCTTTGGATGAATCAGTTCACCTGTAGCTAACGAGCTCATTTGCATGAAAGCTTTACCTGAAAATCTCAGGTGCTGAACGTGAGCAGAGTTTTCAACTGAGGCCGCTAATATGCCTGGGAAAACCTCAAATTATTAGCGTTTAGTATTGTGTCTGGAAGAAAACCAAAATACATTCTGAAGATGATTCATATGAACGGTCATCAGTCTTTGAAGACTAAGACTAATGTGCCTTTAGCATGACCACTGATTATCATGTATTATGAATGTATATTAATTTTAACATTTTGGAATTACATTTGATGATACGTGATACATCTTAACCTCTGTGTCTCTACATGGTTGTAAGAAGAACTCGTAACAGTAAGCTGGGCGACCGGGGGCAATGTTATGTGCATTGGTATGCAAATATAGTTTATACAAATATGTATAATTATGCTGTAATGATTCACACACTTGATGACATATGGTGGTATGTATAAAAATATATAAAAATACACAACACACACATATTGTTATATTATACAGCTCCGGCAAAAATAAAAGACCACATCACTTTTTTCTGTTTACTGACTTTGCAATATGTGATTGTGAGTGTACAGGTTGCTATTCTTTTATGAGCTACTGCAATTGCAGGTCTGTGAAAAATAAGAAAGCAGTCCGTATTTTAATATGTGACCCGATCTGCCGTAATGAGTCGGAAGTCGGCGTTCTATTTATTTAGATACGGGCCGATTATGTTGAAATACATCAAAAATATCGATTTTTCTTTTTTGGCCTTATATGAAAGAAAAGGTTTTCAAAATTAATCTCCCAAAGTTTCATCATGGAAATAATTGTGAAAATGTAGTTAAATGGCTATTTAAGTTGAGTTGCAGCTCTCAAATCTTACAAAAGAATGTCCTTTAAATGCGATTTTCTTGGTTTTTCAATTGGAAAATTGTGCTGCGATACCATAATTCAAACGATTGTAACTTGACAATCATTTAAGATATAGCTTTGACCAAGATATCATTTTAAAGCTTATTTTCTCATCTTCTCAATGAACACCTCAATTTTGGGTCACTGTGACTCATTTTGCCAGATCAGGTCACATATATAACCGCAATTCTCCAATACTCCATATGGTAATCAGAAAATAGATAAGATAATTTACTCCGAAATGTTTGGAAATTTGAAATAAGCATGGTAAAGTTATAAAACAACATTGACATATATTTTACACAGACACATATTCACAAATTGTAAAACCAATGAATCGAAAAATAAAGTGATGTGTTCTCTTATATTTTAGCGGGTTAGGGATCATCCTATGATTCCAATAGAAAACGTCATTGTTTGTGTGTGTATACTCTGTGTAGTGTGTGTGTATGTTTGTGAGGCTCACCAGCAGTGTTCTTGCCCCCTGTTCCACTCTCAGCCAGTGAGACAAGGCGCTTGTTGCTGGTACTGTCCCCATTTCCATTAAATGCAACCAGCTGGATCTCATACACCGCTGCTGGCTCTGTGGATGGTGCAGAAATTTACAGTGAGAAACTAGTAATAACCATGTCAGAACGTTCATGAAAACTGAATAACTGAATTTGAATAACAAATTTCACAAAGTTTCACATAATAACAAAGTTGGTGAAGGAGGCCCAATGACTGCAAGATATAACTTTGTGTGCGTGAGTGAGAGGAAGATTCTAACCGAGGTGTGAGATGGTGTGTGTGTTGATGTGGCTGGGAAAGCGCTCCTCCGCTCTGAACTGCTCCTGAGGCACTACGCGGTAGGAAAGTTTAAACCCCTCCACCTTCCCTGCTTTACTGGGCAGCTCCCAGTACACCTGCATGGCTGTGCTGTTCAGGACCTTAGTGAAGAAGCTGGGCATGGTGGGAACTACAGGGACAGAGAGAGAAGAAAAGAGGATGACACATTTGACAATAAACATCGATAAAAATCTGAGTTCACAATGGTCTTGTTTGTCTGATCCTAGGTACTGTAAGTTAATTTCTAGTGACTTACCGCCCCCTAGTGTTGTGGCTATGACAGTGTTGGACTGCTGACTGGCTCCGAGAGGAGAGTAGGCTTTGAGATAGATGGAGTAGGTTGTTGCTGGTTCAAGGTTGCTGAACTCGTGCTGGAAAGTGTCTTTGCTCACGGCCTCCTGGAGCTCTTTACTGTCTGGCTCTATGAGGGAAAAGTGATCAGACAGTAAGGATCAAACAGACATTTTCACGATGTGAAACCAAAGATGAACCTGAACTTCAAGTTCTATTTTTCTTTGTATCTTACCACCAAGCATGCGGATGTGAAGCACATATCCGATGATGCCGTCTGAGACGTGAGCTTCGGGGCGGTTCCAGCGTAGCTGCAATGAGGTGGGTGACAGTGGAGTAGCCGTCAGATCTTGGGGGGCTTCTGGGAGGTCCATCGACTGGGTAACGGCGAGTCGCGCACTGGCCTGATTGGTGCCGGCAGTGTTCTCCGCTATGCACTGATAGATGGCCTCGTCCTCAGGAGTGATCCGGGTCACTGCCAGAGTGCTAGAGAGATGAAGACATTTACATTTACAGCATTTAACAGATGTTCCTGTCCAGATCGACTTCTAGGGCAATTAGAGGTTCTGAATATCGGTTTCCGATTGATTTTCAATTAATTACCCAACCTTATTGACTTCTTCTTCCTAATTACAGTCTCCCTGGAGCAACTTGGGTTTAAAGATCTTGCTTTGGGATCCAATACTGGAAGTAGGATTCAACTGAAGATAGGATTTGTACCCACAACCTCCTGGTACAGAGGCGAGCCCCAACCCACAAGTGACAACCGCTGGGTTAAAGGCAAGATTTTTGTGGGGCTAAAAGTTTTTTTTGTGTATGGGAGTCAGGGGGTTTACCTGTTGTTGCTGGTGAGTTTGACATTGTCACCAGGGATGAGGATCTTGCCATTTTTTAGCCAGATGAGGTGCGGCTCCGGAACCCCTTGAGCCTGGCAGGTAAACACAGCACTGCCTCCTAGTGGCTTGGATACAGACTGTGGCCACTGCAAGAACTCTGGAGGAGCTGGGAGAGAAAAAGGGGAGTATAAAATTAGGCACGATTTATAATCTAGCACATACACATGAAAATACAGCACTGTGTAAATGTTTTGAGTCACTACATTAAAAACACAAGAAAGTCTGGCTCTTTTGAAGTAAAATATGAAGAAATGAAGGGTGGCTCAAGACATTTTCACTGTACTGTATATTTCCTCTGTAAATCTAAATAAAACAAGGTAAAAACGGAGAGAGAGCCTCCATTTACACTTCCTCAGATATAACCTGCTCTAATCCATTCACAGAAAACCCACAATTTCAGTCATAAAGGGTCATAAATACATATTTTTTGTACGGTTCATGAGAATGACACAAAAATGGTTTACTACAGCCACATGAATGGTATTTGAACAGTAGAATGCAGCACGGCCTCTTGGGTGCTACTGGATCTCACTGTCCAAGTGATGTTGATCCCAAAGCTCAATACAGACCATAACTCTGGTCCTAGGAATATCTTTCAAGCCCTCAAATGACTTTGATCAGTCCAGAGAGCGCATTCTAAAGCTCGTCCCTGACCCCTCATAGAGGATACACTATAATTCTGATGTACAAGCTACATACCAGCCCTTAAGCCTCCAGCGCCTCATCCAGCACTGATCTACTGCCACTACCGGCCTGGGAAAAGATGGACTCTGGCTGAGAGCAGGGCAGGACTCAATAGGTCAACAGGGAGAGGGGGAGCGGAGGTGAGAGAGATGGAGAGGGCAGTCTGAATAGAAGTCATTAATCAGGGGAATACGGTGTTTATGTCTCACTGAGCTCTTAAAGCGCTCAGGCCTAAATCTTTGGTGGGGCCAAATTGCTGGAAACATGACATATTCACCTAAACATACACACCAGAATCTCACCCAGAAGAAGAGATCCTGGAGTGTAATGACTGTCATTATACACATATTTATATCGTTTTTGTGTATTTCAGTGTGTGTGCGTGTGTGTGTGTTTAAGGGGACCTCTGTGTCCTTGCCTATATCTTTGCCATATGTTGGCTGATTGTCAAAATTTGTTAGATTTAGAATTCAATTAGATTATTATAAACATGCCTTGAATGTGTAGCTACAACACCTTGCAAAGTCTAAAATTTGGTAAAACCTGTTTGAAGCAAAGTATCATTGACCATTTTCCAAAGGCAAGGAGGCATTTTGAACATTATTTGCAACTTCTTGTTCATTGTTGTTGAATTTGGTTATGAATAAACATTTTATTGTTCGCTGGAGTTGGCATGTATGGGTAACATTGCCATGTGTCATTTAAAGCATTTCAAATTACAATGAATTGGGCAATATAACAAGTTGGCAATATAACAAACACTTTTGTTGCGAAATTAATCCTGAAGGCCATAGTAAATGAATGCTGAAAAGTTACAAACAATGTTTAAAACGCATCCCTTTCACCCAGACACCAACTCACGAATGCCAATGGCAAAGATATCGTGGCTAGAGGTTTGCGTGTGCGTGTGTAAACATCCCAATATGAGGACATTATCCTATTGCTCACCAACAAGGTGGGGGCCTGTGTGATTGTGGGGACGTAAAACCGAGTCCCCACAATGTTAATCACTGCAACATACCCATTTCTTCAGGCTTGAACTCTCCCTTTATCTTATAAGTCGCCATAATGGTTGTGTCCTTAAAAATGTTTGTGTGTGTTTGTTTGTAAACCCCATAATAGGGACTTTCACCTCACTGCAAACCGATAAAGTGGGGACGTGTGTCATTACTGGGGACATAAAACCCACAATTTCTATTCAGGCTAAACGTTCCTTTTAAAATCCATAACGGTCATATTCTTTCAAAATTGTGTGTGTGTGTTTGTGAGAGATGGGGAAAGAGACAGAAAGGGTGAAAGATGTACAGGTTTTCTCCTCCCCCTATCTTTTGTGTATGTGAATAGACTGTATTCAGCAAAGCTCTACACACTAACCTCAGCTGAAGAGGAGACTATACACTCAGAGCAGCGCATGTGGATGTGTGTTCAGAGCTCACTTTAATGGTGGCCTGGTGTTTAAGGAGGAGGGGGAGTTTGCTGTTAATAAATCCACAGCATCAGTCCCGCTCGCAAGCCTCAAGAGCTCTTCACACTTGAACTTCAGCGAAAGCCTCAACCCTGAAGAGCCGAGCGCTCGGCAAACAGACACGCAGCCGAGGCATCCGTAGTTGCTCCTCCCACAAAAAACCCAGCTTTGTGGGAGAACGACGCATCTATTTCTTGCCAATGAATAGAGCAGCTCGGTAAAGCGGTATGTACTGAGGGCATCGCTTGAGAGGCTCATTGCTACACAGGAGACTTATTAACCAGGACATAACGCCACACCACAACTTTCTACCTGTTATATATATACTCTATCTATCTATCTATCTATCTATCTATCTATCTATCTATCTATCTATCTATCTATCTATCTATCTATCTATCTATGTAATAGATCTCTCTATATATTATTTAATATTTTATTAGGTACATTTTAGCAATTAGGTACATATATTAGACAATAAACATATTGTCTATATGTTTTTATTTTACTTTAATTTTTGATTTAGTTTCATTTTTTTAATTTCTAATTTTTAAATTTTAAACTGCATGGTCTTAAGCTCGATCATTTTACGACACGCTTTAATTTACATATAGCTATGTATGTGACAAATAAAAATACTTGAAATCATGAATCTTGTCATCAGAATAAGTCTGTCTGAGTGAGAAGTTCATGGCCATGGGAAACAGAGGGATAAACACAATGAAAACCATCTGAGATCTCACTCGTATTTCCTCCGCTGTTTTGGGATGGTCCGCCCACAGGCCTGGCGTCCCAAAAGACCATCAGCACCATCCGTCCCTCAAACCACCAGCCTGCTGTCCCCCCACAAAATCCCAAATGACCCGCCATGGCCTACCCTCCTCCCCCTTTAACCATACGCACCCACCCACCCACACACACACACTCCCACCCCCACACCCACCCTAACACACATCATTTCCTGGGAGCCTGCAGGGATAGGGTCAGGGGTCAGAGGTGAGAGGTGATTCTTCACTGAGACACATTTATTCTGCTCCTCCTCCTCCTCCCCTCGGCTATTCTTTCGTTTTCACCCTCTTTCATTGCCTGCTCCACCTTACTACTCGAACCCTCTCACATTACTCTTCGCTATTACTTTAGTTCGATCAGGCAAACTTAAAAATTCATCATTCTTAAATGTACAGTACATACTATGCCCTGACTTACATTACTTACCTTTTTGACTCTATCATTTTATCTTCAGTTTAAAGAGTTAAATAAATAAGCAACAATAAGCTGTTTAAATGTTGTTCTTAAACTGATCTGCCCTATTTGTCATACGTTTTGTGGAAAACATAATTTTAAATTCCTCTCTTTAATTCTCTCACTCTTTTTCTCTCTCTCTCTCTCTCTCTCTCTCTCTCTCTCTCTCTCTCTCTCTCTCTCCCCAGATGCTACCCAGTATCTGACACTTATCAGCGAGAGAGGAGCAGGTCAGCTCACATATGCTGAGGCTGTGCAGCTGTCAGGCCAGACTGGCACGAGCAGAAAGGGCAGACAGGGTCAAATCAGGCCTGAGCCGTGACTAACTCTCATCTACATACTCTCATTATATGCAAACAACACCTGCCCAGGCATACAAAAAAATGCTCAAGTTCAAGGGTAGACTCGGATAAAACCAGAACTGTGGTCTGGGATGAGCCTGCAGATATATAAAGTAGCACCTTCACTATTGCATCTAAGGAACAATAAAGCCTTTCAGAGAAGAGATCACATCGGGGAGAACACTAACACGTGTTCTGGTCGACGAAGATAGGAAGATGGTGTAATGAACTTTAATGTACAAGTAAAAGTTAAAAATATATTAAATATAAAAAATTTAAAGATGTAAGTTAAGATAACATCATTTCAGCTGACAGCTCTGTTCAGACATATATTTATTTATTTACTTGGCCATATATTTATTATATATATATTTACTTGGCCAATAAAATTGATACTGATTCTAATTCTACATTTAAACTCCAAAGGAAATCTGTCCAAAACTATTTGAAATTTAATTAACTTATTGCAAACCTTAGATAAAACCATTTTTGTGGCCTTATTACTATTGAATTGAACAGAATATGGAGACAAATATCTTTTTTGGCATTAAAGCTTATATATAGTAATAATTTTAATGTTAATATGAAATATTTCAACATATTTTCTCTGTTTGTTGTCTGTGCACTAACTTCCCCTTTTCTCTAACATGATGTTTTGATTAAAGTATATAACTTAGTTGGCGTCACTTGGTTTTAATGACAGTTTTTGACTTTAAGTCTAGCTTTACAGATTGAAGGACAGTCACAGACTACAAAGCACTGTTGTAAGTCACTCTAGATAAAGGCGTCGGCTAAATGCTGTAAATGTAAATAAATGTAAATGTTCCTGTAGGATAACTTCTTTGATGACAGCTGTGCAATAATTATCACCTGTTTACTTCTAAAACATTCATACATGAATTCAGATTTTGTTAGACGTGGCATCCAAATTCACGAGCAAATAAAACGAAGAGAAAAACAGTATTCTGACATACACAGTCTACAATCGTAACCTAGTGCTTAAAGCAGAGGTGCAGGACGGGTCACAGTTCTTTGTTCTTGCCCCAGATCAATCAATAAATGAATGAATGTGTTATCCAGCTCCTCCTAGCCACTGTGATGGAGAGAGACTGATAAGAGAGCTATTGATTGATTGGGTTTGGAGTGAAGAAGCGTAAGACCTCTGACACAAAGGATACACAATCTAGTCTTTTAAGAGATGTTAGACTGTATGTGTGTGCTTTGGGTTTAAAAGAGGACTGAAAAACATGGCTATGCTCTGCAGATGTGGAGTTTAAAAAAATTCCTGCCAACACCCTACATTAAAGATGTACCTGGCCAGAAATTCCAATTTGAGGTGCAAATGTGTCTAACTATTAATGCAATATGATGTGGATGTGGACTGTGAGCTCATTTTAAAATACTCTGTAAGCTTGATTAATTGTTAGGAATATTAGCACCTCAAATATAACGCTTGTTGCCCAGTGTCTCTTTAAAAAATCGTAAAGTAAAAATTTTTACTTCCTGAACCTGGACCTTTCCCCCTCTACTTCTCTCTACCTAGTGACCAGAATAAATCTGCTGTGTTTGCTAAATAAGCCATCTGGATTTCACTTTACAGTCTTGTTAAACATATTTTGTGTGGAGTATTGGACATGGTAAGGAGTGTATGTGCACTACTTGTGTATGATATGCAGCATATGAAAGCCCCTGGTGTGAGATGCAGGGAGGGTGAAGCCATATAGCCCATTATCAGGGTCCAGCTGCTCCCTTTTTTGTTCATTATGAGATGTAAGTGTGTGTGTGTGCGTGCATTATATATCAGTGTGTGCGTGTGCAGGGTGTTAGGGGTCAAGAGGAGGGGGGAAGGGTGACAGCTCAGCCCAGAGGTCATTGCCAGGCCTGAGCGAGGTTAATCTAGTCTGACCTGCCCAAAAGTGCAAAGCCACTCTCATTTATCCTCATACACACGCCACTACACACAGGCTATCTTTGGGTGTAGTTTTTGTGTGTCCACGTAGACAGAATGAATGGCCTGGCTTGGGGCTGGACAGATCAAAACCCATCAGATCTGGCACGAGCCAATTTCATTTCAAGTCAGACCTCCAGCAGGCCAGCTGCATTGCAGCTCATGAGAATTTTGGGGGAAACCGTCAGCAAATGTTCAGATAGCAGCAGTTCAAGTGACAGCAGACAGACGCTGCTTCAGTTCAGTTCAGTTCAGTATTGTCTGTGTTTTCCCTGTATGCGTTCATGTTTTGGACTCATTATTAGGTTTTATTTTTAAGTATTTACCTTTACAGCATTTAGCAGATGCTCTTATCCAGAGTGACTTAAGATTTTTAATCACAGGGGCAGTCTCTCTGGAGCAGCTTGTGGTTAAGGACCTTGCTTAGTGATAACTGTGGTAGTTCTGCTGGTAAGCTGGATTGGAAGCTACGACATCTTGATCTGTAGGCGAGTATCCTGCCACTAGACCACCACCTTAATATAATAACGCTGTTGACACGCACTAACACCTTGCCTCATCCCTTGACACATTAGTATATAGTGTGATGTGTCTGTGGTATAATCACAGGTGTCATTGTGTGAAAGTGTGACACTAATAGATGTACTGTAAGAAGAGCAATTTGGGGTGTGAGGCCTACCTTGCACCACCAGCCGTCCCAGTGCCGTACGCCTCATCCTGGTACCTGGCCTGTTTGCTGAGCACACATACACTCCTGAGTGCTGCAGGGACAGGTCAGAGATCATCAGGTTCCCAGTGCCCAGCACCTGGATCCCCTCCACTCCAATAGAACGTCCATCTAAACCATAGAAACACACAGACGAGAGAGAATTTAAGCTATAATGCACTAAAACTAAAAGCTATGAGACACGCAAACAGCTATATATGCTGAAATACTTAAAGATAGGTAGGTAAATTATGAAAAATAATCAGACAGTATGATGTTATGTTACCACTGTTCCCCATGCTGTTGATCCTAGAATACAAGCACTGCGTAAATGACACTCCATAACTCCTTACTAACAGTGTCATAATGCTCCTCTCAATCACCAGTGTTGACTATAATGTTCTGAGAGCAGCTTTTATCTGGCTGCTCATTGACATGGTGACTAGAAGACTTGAAGGAGCATATCTTACCCAGCCTGCTCCAGGACACGATGGGCCGTGGGTTGCCTGTGGCGATGCACTCCAAGATGGCGGTCTGGTGGACATTTAGGGTGAGGTTCTGAGGTCCAGAAAGGATCACTGGCTCCTTGTAGGTACGAGGAGCTGCCACTGTTGGAAAGTATAAAAGAAGTGTTTCATTGGGTTGTTTTGTGATGTTTTAATGTTGTGTTGACGTATGACGTAAAAGTGAATGTTGCTACTGGTCTCACCGTTGACAGTAAGTTGGGCCTCATAACTATAACGTGTGTTTGCAATATTTTTAGCCATGCAGCGATACAGTCCGCTGTCCGCATGACGCACGCCAGTGATTTGCAGAATTCCGTTGGGCAGAAGAGTGTATCTGCAGAAATAAAGAACAAGGTCACAAAATGTTATTTAGCAAACCAAAAACACCAAGATTTATGACAGGGCCACTGCTTGTTAGTTCGGAAAACCGAGTGTAAATCCTGCAAGTGTGTGTGAGAGAGGTTATATGAGTGTGTTTGTTTAACCTGTCATTATCTGTCTCGAGTGTGGTCCCGTTCCTCTCCCAGGTGATGCTGGCCTCAGGGATCCCATTAACGGCGCAGTGGAACCGGGCCACGCCTCCCTCGTCCACCGCCATAGACTCCGGGTGGGTGTGAAACTTGGGTAGAGCTGCGCGAGAAAAGCCACGAACACAAACGTTACAATAGCCAGCGCGTGTGTGAGGCTTCATCACCTACACGCTCTGCATCTCCCCCTGAAGCATGCAGTTAAACCTGCTCTGAGCGGCCCTCTATGTCAGCTGAGCGCCGGGAGAGCCGCTGATCGATAATGGAGGCAGAGTTTTGTGAGGGAGAGTGTATACCCATGGTAACCTCTGGCCTAATAGGAGACCAGCAGAGCCCCAATCATTTGCAGGTTCAGCCAAAGTGCTAGCAGAGGGATGAGTCAGAGAGAAATTGAGGGGGAGGCGGAGAGAGATAGAAGGGGTTACGACCACAGAGAGTTATTTATGTCAGAGCCGAGCATTCGACCAGATATATAGAGGCAGAGATGGGAGGGGAGGGAGAGAGAGAGGAGGATATCAGGTATTGGTTAAAGTTTCCCTAGGCCTTAAAGAGGTGTAAAGAATTGATCAGCATTAAACCAGAACAGAAGCCAATACATGCTCCCTGTACTTTCCAACAGTAAGTTGGTGGGAATGTGAGGTAAGGTGATTATTTATCATCATAAACACACCACAGGACAGTGCAGCAGAATGAAGTCTGACTTCTGTATTTAATCCATCCATGTATGAGCAGTGGGCAGTTCACGTGTGCAGAACTGGAGGGCAGGATTTGAACCAACCACCCTTCTTATCATCTTATCAAGTTATTTCCCAAGCATTCAATTATCACTAAAACACTTTCAAATACCATTTTGAAAATACAAACAGCATATTTAATACTGAATATCCATTTCACTGATTATATACAGTACTGCGTATAACCTCCTGGGCCGTGCTCAATTTCTTCATATATTGCTTTCAAACAACTAGACTTTCTTGCCTTTTTAATGTAGCCTTGAGAAGTAGTATTTACTAGAGGTGTAGCGATTCAATGATCAACGAGCCTATAGCATTGATCAAAAATAAAAACAGTGAAAATGAGTGATTATTTTTCATTGTAAACACAGCACAGCACACAGTGCACCACAATGAAATGTGACTTCTGCATTTGACCCATCCGTGAAGGAGCAGTGGGCAGCTGACATGGGCAGCACCCGGGGAAGCAGTGCCTGGGGACGGTACCTTGCTCATGAGTACCTCAGTGGTAACTTTACCGGTGTAGGAGACAGAGGAAGGCACACCGGGTCACGTGGTATTGGTGGCACTAATTTGTAGTATCACCTGTTCACTTGTTTCGGGTGATGGGGGAAGCCTACTTTTGCTGACCGCCAACGCGAATGCAAACGCAAACGTAAGATGCTGTTCGGGAATATGCCGTTATTGAAACCTGTGGATTTTATCGTTGTTTAAGGATTATATGGATGTTTGTGAACTGACTCTTGAGATGTTTTAATGCCTTTGGATGCTTGAAGATTTTTGATCCGGAATAAAGGATTAAACCGAAAGAAGTTGCCTTTGGATTACTTTTTGAAACGGGTAGCGCGTCGGAGGGGATAGTTTCCCCTATTCAGCCGCTCGGCGTCTCGAAAGTTTGTTAGATGGTCTGGGATTCGAACCAGCGATCTTCTGATCACAAGCGAATGCCCAACCGTTATGCCACCATCTGCTCCAGTACAACTTTTATTAAGAACGATAACACGCTACTGTGGACTACAGCGCAGGAATAAAAATGTCAAATTATATTTTATTTGCTTTTGTGATTTGATTTGTCGTCGGCTCCAAATCAAAGCAAAATCATAGTGTAGCCGATCTTGCGATATCAGAAGACATTGAATCGTTGTCCATTAAGTCAAAATAATATCATATTATGAAACTGGAGGTTTACATCCCCAATAAATAAACCTCTTGTCTTATTTTCCTAGCAAGATATAAGAAAACAAGAGGTGGCTCAAGACTTTTTAGCACAATACTGTATAATTCCAAAACACACTTACATGCAAACTGCACTCGAGCCTTCCGGCTGATCAGCATGCCATAGCGGTTCTGCGCAGCGCAGTCGTACTCTCCCGCATCCGTCTCATTGCTCTCGCGCCGTTTCTGGAAGTTTCGGATCAGCAGCATGCCGTTGTCCAGGACGGCCACTCTGGGGCCTGTGGGAATGAGCATGCCGTTTCGCCGCCAGGTAATCGTGATAGGTCCCTCCCCTTCCACCTCACAGTCTAACATCAGGGGTCGGTCCCTCACTGCAATCACATCGTGGGGCTCTTTAATGAAGGCCAGCTCCGAAGTCCCGCCTAAACCTGAGGAAGGAAGAAAAAGGAAGTAGAGAGGTTAGCCGATGCAGAGCGTATCTGTGTGCTGATTAGGAATGGCTGGCTGGTGCTTACAAACAGGTAAAAAGAAGGTGGGGTGGATGAGCTCTGGTAATGGTGAGATGAAGATGATGGGGAGAGAGAGGCTCCATGGTGGTGGTGATGAGGATGGATATGATGATTCACATCATGGAAGAAGGTGATGAGCTGACAGAGCAGAGATCATGTCATTAGACGCCAATCATTTAGTACAGTAACTGTATGAGATTAGAACATAAGCATCTAAGACAGGTGGTCATTTCTATTCGTTAAGAGTAGGGATGTAACGATACATAGATCTACACTAATACATCAATTCAATGAGCAACGACCCCATACCAACATTCCATAATGAAAACATCCAATAGACATCATACATATTGTAATGTTTTTGTATTGCTCTTCTGTCATGGACTCGGACAAAGAGGACTCAAGACTTTATTAGGAGACCAGCCGAGACCACAACTCTGAGAATGTTACTATTAAAACCTTTTTGAGACCAATGCAGGAATTTGGCGTTGTTTATTAATTAGTGTTTTATTAACTCATGATCCCTTTAACTTACAGAAACCACACACATACTGTCAGAATAACAAGACTTACCAGACATTATATTCATTCCTTTGTATGTGAAATTATTTCAGAGTAATTCCGTGGGCAAGAACTGAAGTAATTGCGTAAAAACGCATTAATTACATTATTCGTGATGTAAACAAGCACATTACCACTCGCGATTCTCATATCAAACGTGCAAAAATGTAGTTCTGTTCCAGAAAGGCCAAAAGCAGTTCATTTTATAGGCCAAAATAAGTCCAAATCGGCTCAAAATTACACAAAACTGTAGTATTTCTTCACTTTCAATTTATCTCGACCGCAACTCTACAGCATATTGATATGAATGGAAGTGATAGTCATATTGTCACCTAAAATAATGGCCTGTCATTTGTTGAAAAAATTATTTCTTTGCCTAAATCAGCTCTTCATGAAGCTGAACACCTCTGGTAAAATCACCTACATCCTCAGTTCAACAGGTCATGCAATCCTACCCCTGTAGTATAATGGCCTATGTCCAGAGTGTGAATTAAGCCATTTCATTTAGAAAAACTTGAAAATATGACGTAGGCCATTATTTTAAGTGGGTGACGATATAATATTGTCTCATGTTCATTATTTCTACTGAATCGAATCAAACTCATATTGTTGCAGACTTTGTGATATCAGCAGACATCGAAATGTTGTCTTTTGAATCAATGTAATATCATATCATGTTGAACTTGTGATTTACAGCCCCAGCTAAGAACAGGACACACAACAGCCACAGCAGCTAGCCAGTGTAGAGGCCAGAGACTTGACTCCGACTGGCTCTCTTCTCTCAGCCACAGCTTTATAGAGTTGTAAATCCTGTAAAAGCCAGGCTGAAGATGAGTGTAAGAGAGAGGGTGATGGGTTATATTACAGTAATTGATTAGAGAGAACAGTTTAACACCACGGTTGGCATCACTACTCATTTGTCTGCCAGAGATAACAAGCGAACTTTGACACATAATATACTAAAGCCATTGGACATCCAGTGGTTAATAGAACTGTTTATTTGATAGAACTAAAGCATCAGTTCAGCAGTGAGGTTATGCTGCATTTTAAATAGATTTAGAACATAGTGGAGATATATTAATATTAATCCATGTCAGTCCATGTCGCTAAGACCACTTTTTCTTACATTTGTTTTTAAGAAAGTCAAGACAGGTGAGTAGTAAAATATTATACGACTGTAGAATTGAAGAAAACCCAATATTTTACATTTAGGGCATTTCACAGATGCTCTTATCCAGACCGACTTACATTTCCTAATTCCAGGGACAGTTCCCCTGAGAGCAACTTAGGGCTATGGGTCTTGCTCAGGGACCTAATGTTGGTGGTGCTAGAGGTGGGATTCAAACCCGCAACCACTTGGCCCAGAGGCGAGTGTCCTACCACTAAGCCACCAATACCCTAGTAGCCCCAGTAACCAACACCAACTCCCCAATAACCTAATGTTTGGCACAAAAATGCATACAATAAATTTGCACAATGTTCTTCAGCAAATGTAGATTCTGTTCTATCATGGGAACACGTCTTGAATAAGAAAACATTGGAAATGTGAAATCAATCTTTGTGAAAAAAATTGTCAAATGGTTTTGGTAGAAACATTGTTTAAAAATATGGAGACTTTGGGAAATGTTTCTAATGTTTTACGTATTGTACAAATGGACGTGAGATTGAATTCTTGTCCATGTTAAATGGGAAAGACACTCTTGTTATTATTTGTTCTCAAATTTGCCTTACTTTAAAAGCGAGGGCATAACCCAGACGGCAGGATTTAACTGACTATCAACTCATACTGGACAGTTGGTCCTGTATCCCCTTTAGCTTACTTCTGAACCCTCAAACTTGACCATCATGAAGATGCCATAAGAAGAGGATATGCCGTCTGGAAGAGTCTTAATGACAGCTTCATTCCCTCTGCAGGCCGTGGGGCGTTCGCATGAGAAAGTTGTGGGACAACAGCGCAGGAGGGGCCGCAGGCTGGCTGAAGAGGGGCTGCTCCGGGCTATTCATCTCAGCTGAACTTGCACTTGACTTTCCCCGGTCTGATTGATAGCTCTGTTAGCACCCCCCTCATCTCTCTCAATCACCCCAAAACAGTTGCACAATGCTGCTGAATGCCACCGAGCCATTCAAGCAGTGAGAGCCACAACAGTGTCAGAAGTGGAGGGGAGAGGAGTTAGGGGGATGAGGTTAGGATGGGGCGGGGGAGGGCAGGGCCGAATGATTTGGGGGTTTGGGCTAGACCAGTGATAGCACTCCATCTTTGCTCCCACCAATCTATAATTGCCCCTGCCTCTTCTCCTTCCCCACCCCTCCTTCCCCCACACATGTCCCCCCCACCAACACCGTGGAACCATCTGCCCTCTCTCCCTGCCCCCACCGTGTTTTTCCCCCCCTTTCACTTGAACTTGGGGGTGACTTTCCCATGCCACCCCGATCACTCAAACTTCAGTGCTGTCCCTGAACCATCAACGTACCGCCCCCTTCTACATTTTCTTCTGTCTTTTTCAGGGTGCCTGTTTTGGGTGATTCACCGACGTAGACCCTTCTCACACCCAGCACCAAGAAACTCCCTTTCCCAGCTGTCGCCAAAAGACACAACAAAACACTCCAGTTGCACTTGAACTTGAATGCACTGTTGTGAAATTGAGAGTTTGTTGGCTCACGTCATGTCTGACGGATGGAACTGCTGACCCCTTTTCACAATGCGGCCGTCAACACAAAAATCATATGACCATCTAACCTTTTGTCCCTCTCGACATCAATCCTTCCTCCTTCTCATCCTCATCATCTGCATCATCCTAGCTATGCTGCTTTGGTCCAGCTGCTGAGTTCATCCCTTCAACAATCTGTTCAGCCAAAAATCAATTAAGCACCAATGGGAACAGACTGGCCTTATCTTCTTCTCATAGTCTTCATCAGTACCAGATACTGTATATAACCATCACTTTTATCATCTTTAATATCACGATCAACATCTTCACACTATTCCTCTACAGCATGGCATTGGCTTAACCACACTCCACAGTTGCCCAGGCCTTGGCTTTCCTCCAGCTCAAGCTGTGTGTGACACAAAGACTTTTATGGACAGAATCAGTTTCACTTTACTCTCATCTATCAGGCTTCAGTACTGCTGCCAATTAAGGCCTCCTTAACGAACACACATGGCTCCATCTTCTCAGCCTCCAAGGAGCAAAGATTAGAGTCTCAAAGACCGTGCATTAGGTTAAAACAAAAGGATCGCCGTTTCAGAGGTTTCTCTGCACAATAAAAGAAAGCAGTTGGTGTTTTAGATTAGCTTGGCTTTAGTTCGTTACGAGATCTAGCTCAAATAAATGCAAACTGGTTTTCATTGATCAAGCTTCAAAGAGTCTATTAGAGAATTGGTGCTCATGGACAAATGAGTGAGAATAAGTCATTTGTGTGTAAAGAGCTTTACCTTTGCCAAGAAAAGCTTTTGGCAGTAGAATGTGTGGAACAAACCGAGCCACTACAACATAAAGATTACAGTTTGAACGACTTAAACGCTATCACTTCAC
Organism: Distichodus sexfasciatus; assembly: GCA_032718565.1. Lineage (NCBI taxonomy): Eukaryota > Metazoa > Chordata > Actinopteri > Characiformes > Distichodontidae > Distichodus > Distichodus sexfasciatus. Next base: position 253,988 of record JAVGVS010000008.1, on the reverse strand, counting down.
ACTGACTCACAAATTCAATTCATGTTAGTTCTGAATGAAACTTCTTCAAAGGAATTATATAATTAGAAATGACTTTGGATAAATCTGAACTGATCACTCTGGCCGTCGAATTGGTTTGCCGATCTCTCACCACCGTTCCTTGAAGACTGGCAATAATGGTTCCTTTGTTAAATCAGGAGCACTTAGTTATGCCTAAAGCCCCCCATCTGTATTCCACACTCCCACAACAGAGAGCCCATCTCCACTCGTAAAGCGCCATTGGACCTCCTGGCCCTATGTCTGACTGGGAGAGCAAGTTTAGGGATAAATTCACCTCCCATCTGGGTGTCCTTAGCGAGGAGAAGACTATGGAGGCACACCCCGAATAGAAGGAACCCCCGTCGTCCCCACCCCCACTGGCAGACGGCGACCCCGGGCCCTAAAGGTCATGAGAGAGTGGGTGCGGGGCAAAGGAGGAGGGAGCAGCTTGTGGCTGATAACCAAAAGGCAAGAATGCCAGCCCTCTCCTTTTGTTTATTGTCCTAAAGGCTGGCCGTGAACTTCACAGCTTATTGTTGTTGTTCTGCATCGTTTTGAAGAGCCCACAAATAGTGAGAGGGGGGTCTGGGTCCACAGACAGGGCAAACACGTCTAAATCCCCTTATTGATGGTATCCCCTTCTTTGAATGTCAGTGGCGGCCGAGCCAGACCTACAAAATAATCCCATGAAATCTGAAATTGAAATGTTACTCTCTAAAACTCTGGGAATCAGTATCTGTGGGTAAAGGCTAAGCAAAGTTTTGGACCTCAATGTATGTTAACATAGTTCAATGCTCTACGTTGTTTTTAGAACATAATGCGTTGAATACGTTCCAGCAAATAAACATCAGATTCTGCTAAATGGAACCCATGACCAAGGCCTATAATGCTGTAACCTTTCACTTTCAATCTTTACAATAAAAACGGCGAATGTCCTTTTGTACGCATTTTGCATTTACTAACGTATTATGAAGCAAACCTACAGCCTTAAAGGACTTAAAGGGGTGTAAAATATAAAACATTGTGCTAGACTTTTAAATCTTTCTTTATGGCCGCTGCTGTAAATGTTTTACAGGCTGATGTATAGAACAAGCTGTGCACCCCGCTGCCTCTTTCACACACAACAGAACACTGCAGCCTCCTCGTCTCCACGGCCTCGGTAGTTGGCCATAGTGCAGACGGACGCAGCCCCATAGAGGCTCTACAGTTTGGGACAGAGAGACTCTGTCTGAGGAGGAGTCCAAACCCAGCAGGAGCGAGGGAGCCCACGGCAGGCCCATTGTCTCCTTAATGGGAGTTAACTCCCCTCTCGCACTGACTCGCTTTTGCGCTCTTTGCTGCCAGCAAAGGCACAAAAACTTGCATCGCTTGTCTATTGTCTAAGGAGGGATGCTCATTAATTAGGGTGTGTGTTGGGAGGGGGAAGAGAAATGAGTGTGTTTAAGACACAGGGCATTTCCGATTGAGGCGTTGGCTAAATGAACACTGACGCATGCACTTACTTCCTCCCTACTAACCCCAGAGACTGATTGGGGGTAATTAAATTATCACACAATTAGAGGGAGTGGGCATTACAAGTCAGTACTTGTGGAAGTAATTGAAAGGACACTGACTTATCAAACTGTCTACTTGATCTATACATTTGAGGTATACCGAGAAAAAAACACTGAAGCCACTTGATTACTGTGTTGATTTTAAATGTTTGACTTCATATAAATTTTTTCAATTATAATGTCATTTTATACGTCTTCTCACTTTGTTGATTTACTCCATCCACACCTAGTGGCCTTGACATATCTACTTATGTATTTCATAGTCTTGTGGAAACCATATGGTCAAATTATTCCTATCTTCCTGTTTACTATGTATGATGTACGTTATGGTATGGACCATTGAATTAAAGAGGGCTTTTAAATATATTGTGAGCACTGACCCCTTTGCTTGCTTATCTTATGTTTACTGCTCTCAAACCACACTCTTCTTCAAGTGGGGTGAGAGTTTAGAAACCTCTTACTGAAACACAAAGGAGTATTACATAGCACGCTCACATAAGTAAACTCTCACAAGGTCATAAATCACTGTATAAGCATATTTATGTTCTCATCTTGGGAAAGAAACTGTTTTCCCACTTTAAATAAGTGCTGTATACTTTATGTAACCCACTAAAGCAAAAGTGTCAGACTCTGGAAGGGCCACAGTAATAAGTTACTAGCAAATCAACAAGATCAACATTATTTGAGGCAGTTTTCCTTTTCTGTCATATGCCGTGATAAAGGAAGAATCCTCCATTTTTGCCAAAGGGATGTTTAAAAAAAGTGAGGAGTCTTCCTTTTCTGTCCTATACTGTGATTAAGGACTCGTTATCTTCCCCTACAACATATTCCCAGCAGCAAACCAGTTCCCACAGCCCTGAATTAAGTTCAGTCCTAATTGGTAAACATGAGGCCACCCCATCTCATGAGTGTATTGCAGCAGGCTGGGTAATTCAGGGGTAAGAGAGAATTGATGTGTTGTCCCCCCTCCTCCTGCACGGGCTGCTGGACTCGCCCTGAGACGCATGCTGTGTAGATCTTTTGGATTAACCCCCTGAACCAGGGGGAGCCGTGTTGGACTAAAAGTGGCCTAGCCAAGCCTCTATAGAGGTGTGTGTGTGTGTGCGCGCGATTGTGTGTGTGTCAGTCTTGCGCAGCTGCAGGGATTACTGCCCCTAGTAATGAGATCTCAATCAGAGTAACCACCCCTCTCCCATCCCAACCACAGCCCTTTCCAAGTCTTATGGAGATGAGGGGTGTTTGAGTGTGATAGGACTAGGACAGGGGTCAGGTGTCAGGGGTTAGGGTCAGTGTCTACGTCTGGCCCAGGTCTGTCTGTCTGCTTTGCTCTGGTGACCATGAACTTGCTGTTTCAAACCCCAAATGTGGTTCCATCCCATGATTTTACATTCTAACATTCAAGCACCTGCTCATGAGTAATTGAGAGATGAGCCCTCATTTGGTGAATTAACCACATGATGTGTGTTCAAAAATGAAGAAAAGCATCAAATAAGTTCTAAATTAGTTAAGACAAAATTTTTATACAGTTACTATCAGAGCAATTATTTGTTAATTAACCACATTAACAAAATGTTGCAAAAAGGAACTGAAAACCCTTAATCACGAAAAGCCAAAACTCCAAGTTACACTGAGTATCAGGATTTATCTGAAATCTAACCCAAAACCAAAAGAAAATTCCACGTCCCCTGGGCAGAAGAAATGTGGATTAATTTTAAAGAAAAGTAAGACAAAGTCAAAAAGAAAAATTTAAAGTATGGCTCTAATATTATTTGATCATCAGCTTAACTTCTTATTCCAGATTTACAATGAACAAGAGTATAGTTACTTTAAAGACTGACACCAAAACACGCGTGCGTTTTTACGCACGCCTTAATGGTTAAGCAGATTAGGTCTAATTAATCTGCTTTCCCAGCAGCTTCATTTACATGCGCTATATAATGAGCCCCGTCCTAAAGGTTGGGAGGGAAAGTTGTGCCTCGCTTTGTTTGAGTTAAAATTTCACAAGAACAGAACAAACATCTGTTTTTGGACAGTAATTTGGCGACTATTTCGATGCGCATGATCTGCAAGCATTTACAGGTACGTAAATTCCATTATGGCAGCCTAAAGTCCTAAAAGTCTAAAAGTTTACAAAGGACAAGGGGGAAAATTTAATTTTTAGGTTCATCACAAGATACAAGAGAAATATGAAGTATTTCCCCCGATTTCTTTGCAACAGCCGCAAACCGAAAGTCTCACAGAAAGTGTTAATCGCGGATGCATGATAATAAACCAAACCAAATAAAAAGGTAAATCAGTGCAAAATCAAAGTCTAACTCATTACAGAAACAAACTCAGTTATAACAAATTATAATACAGCTTAAAGGAAAACGATCAAATTTAGTGCCAAATGCTGAAGCGTCTAAGCTCCAAAACAAGTGTCCAACGCGACGGTCCTCATATTTTATAAAAGTAATGAAGAAGCAAAAAACATCTGGAAAATGTGGCTTGAACATACAGCATTAACATCTGGTTTAAATATCTGAACAGCGGACTGATTGAGAATCATTTGGTATTTTTTCCTCCATCACTCATGCAGCCTAATTATGGGAACATTTTTCATAATCTATGAAGCCTAAACAGTAGAAAACGATTCACCATATCTAAATTAAGAATGAAAGAAGCTTGTGTTGATAAATAATGAAATAAAGCAATATTTACCTGATAATGTGGTCAACACAAGCAACAGTGAAACAATGATCATGGTGATGGATTAGAAGGTCTGCGCTCCGAGCGTCACTTTAAACTCCCCGAGTTGAGCGAAATTTCATTCTTTAAAGATCCGAATATTACAAATATTTAAAAATAATAATAAAAGAAGAAGTATTCCAACTCGTGTCTCCAGTGCGTCTTGGATGTTAAGGGTTAGTGACACATCTCTGTGTGTTTTTACCCCCGAGCGCGTCCGCGTCTCTCTGCAGAATGAACCCGAGCTCCGTCCATTCACTCCGCCGGCCTCATTAACGCGACGCTACGCCAAATGAATGGACACTGACACGACGGGGACGCGCCCTGAAAACCAGCCAATCAGCACACGAGGAGAGTCGAGGGGGCGGGGCCTGGCGAAGCGCGCCGTTCATAAAGCGCGCTCCTTCACGCGCTATGAGAGAGACGAGCTGTTACGGCGAAGTCGTTAATCATTACAGCAATGTTGGCCAGTAGTAGATAAATAAAAACTAGAACTAAACACATTTTCAGTTAGTTAATAAACAGTGAAGTTACTTTTAAAACTCTGTAGCTTTTACAATAATGATTTTCTTTTCAAATAGCGATGTATTCTGACAAAACGCTACATCGTTACAAAAACACTATTCTTTTTGTCTTCTCTACCAGGTAATGAAGCCGGAGGACGGAATTCACTTGTGTGATTTGATATTTTATATTACTTTTAATATCACTTTTCATATGTTTTATTCATTTACTTTAGGAGTGTCCTACAGCACAAATATTAAGTGTTACTGCACCAAATGCACTATATTACTCACTATTGGCTCTACGAGAAAAATCACAAGCCTAACCCACCCACCTGATTGTAAAATATGTCAAATGTCTTTTTTTATTTTTAATGTCAAATGTATATTTATGTATATATGCCCCAACACAGGTGGACAGTAACTAAGTGCATTTACTTGAGTACTGTACTTAAGTAGAGTTTTTGAGTATCTGTAGTATTTTATTTGGAAACGTATGACTTCCACTTCCCTACATTTTTAAGACAAATACCGTACTTTTAAGGTTCTCGTTACTCATTACTTTCAAATCTGTGGATGAAGTGGATGTTATTCCCCCTTTTCTAAAAGGTGATTTGTTGTTTGGCAGGTGACAGTCTATCAGTAATCAGTAGTTACGTCACGTCTGTAAACTGTAACTATAAAACCAAGTTCAGACAGCTTGCTGTCTTGATCAAAACGTTGCTGTTGGAAAGTCACGAAGCTAGAGGTGCAGAGCTGGGTTTTAAGCAGGTTGGAATGTTGATGTTACGTTCTGAACAAGCTGCATTTACAGCTATTGCACTTTACAATTAGCCATTGTAAGTGTTGTGGCAATAATGCAACAATACTGTGAAAGAAGATGTACTTTTAATACTTAAGTATTTTTAAAACAAGTACTTCAGTACTTTAACTTAAGTAAAATTTTGACTGTACGACTTTCACTTGTAATGGAGTAACATTTGACTAGTGGTATCTGTACTTTCACTTAAGTAATGAAGTTTGCCTACTTCTTTTGCCTACTACTTTGCCCGCCTCAGGCCCTCAACCTCCCAAAAAATCCTCCAGGCCCAGGAGTACCCTTTTACTAAGAGCTGGATCCAGCCCTGGGACCCCCCTCCCTAAATCACTGAATTCATGTGTTCCAATTGGGGTTGTTTTTCAAGGGTTTGGCTTGTTCCCTTAGTTCCAATAAAGAGAGCTCTTAATGCTTCACCATCCCAAAAGATTTTGAACAAGTTTGTGCTCCCAACTTATTGGGAACAATTTGGGGATGGCCCCTCCCTGTTCCAACAGGACTGCACACCAGTGTGCAAAACATGGATGAGCATGCTTGGTGTGGACAGAGCCCTGACCTCAACCAGATAGAACTCCTTTGGGATGAATAAGAGCGGAGACTGCAAGCCAGGCCTTCTCATTCAACATCAGTGACTGACCTCACAAAGGCTCTGAAAGAATGGTCAAAAATTCCCATAAACACACTCCTAACCCTTGTGGACAGCCTTCCCAGAAGAGTTGAAGCTGCTGTAGTTGCAACTCCATATTAAAGCCTATGGATTAAGAATGAGATTTCATTAAAGTTCATGTGTGTGTAAAGGCAGGTGTCCCAATACTTTTGGCAATATAGTGCAGTTCCGTTGTAGTTGCTACTTTTTCTATGTAGCTTGTAGTGAAGCAAATTATTATATCAAAACATTATCTGGAGAATATCTATTTTTAATCGTAAGTAACTTATACAGTAGCTTGAAAAGCTACCATTTAAAAGTAGCTTCCACAACACTACATAACACTCACCTGTTCTCTCCATTTGTTTCCACAGATACGTCACTATTGTGAAACGAGTGTAAAGTTCATATGCATTTAATGTTCATAAATTCATAATTTTAGAATACATTTTGGGGGTAAGGCCCATTTGTTCATTCGCATTATGTTGATTATTTGCGGAGCGGATTACATCATTATGTGCTGAACATTATGAAAAGTTGAGGTTTTCAACCTTTTGCCTAAATATGACTACTGGGCAGTTTGTATTGGTCATTACTTTTAATAAATGTGTTTATATCCTGCCATTCCCCACCCCGCAACTGACATGGATATTGTATTACACCCTTGTGGACACTATTATGACCCAACTCAACATAAAAAGAACTTAATGTCCCAGGATGAGTGCAAAGAAACAGTGGCAATAAAATCAACAAAAATAGATCAACATACAATAACCTATGTGATTCATGGATCAAGATTCTCTTATTTGTCACTTACATATTTAAATATAATTATATATAACTACACACTTTGCTGACTAAAAGTTCATTGAAACAGTGCATGTAATTTCTGACTGAAGGAGGCAAATGAATCAAAGAATATATAATTTTTAAATGAAAATATTACTTAAGCGTATGATTTAAAAAATAGCAGCAGAAGGTAAATCCAAAATCTTGGACTTTAGTATTAAAATGGAACATTTGTAAAAATTGCACAATGCACTGGACAGTGCACTCACTAAACCCTTTGCCACATTATGGTTAAAGCCTTGAGTTTTGGCAAGCTGAATTGGACCGGCCGGACCCACGGTGTCACGGTGGAAAAGGGAAACTGAGAGGGCTGCTGGCTGAATGGCCGTGTTGTCAAAGCGCTGTGCGCCTCACAGCATGACAGAGCAGCCAATTAACAGGCATTAACATACACGGCGGGGCGTCCACTACACTCACAATGCCAAGGCCCTTACAGCACCACAACAGTCCGCCAGTGTGTTTTTCATTAGGTGGTCTTCTGTTCCCTCTAAAAGACATGCAAAAGGGATCTAATTAGGAGGCGCATGGACACATACATTAGACTGGAGCTTGCATCAGCTCGTCTCTCTTTCTCACTGTGATTTGAATCTCCACATTCTGCTAATTCCACAGCACTCACCTGAGAGTCTGGGAAATACCACTTCCAGAACAGAGAAGACCGTAAACACGTGCTATTCTGTCAAAAACTTGTCAATTACAGCCAAGTCAAATAATAAAGACATCACAGAGCCTAAGTAGGGAATGATGGATTTTACTCAATTTTATTCAATTATATTCTTACACTATAAGTAGTTTTTAATCACCATATATGTGTGCATTTTCTGAGATTTACTTTCAGGGAGCCTCTGATCTTATTCCCCAGTTGTCCCTGGTACATTCCTAACCTAACCAGTCCCTTGCCCTTATAACCTGTCACCCTTAATGCACATATTACTAGGTGCAGCCTCGCTTCTTACCCTTTCCCCCGGTAACGAATAACTTAAGACAAAATAGACCATTGTGCTAGATTTAGTGTCTCCAACGGCGTCCTTGAGGCCCCAGAGGAGTAGATAAAAGGGTACAATCTTGAGTGCGAGGTAGAGAGAGTTTGACACTGACCGGTCGAATGAACATCTTGTAAGAACATTGTTGCGCTTTTCTGTAATAAAGTTTTTTAAACTTCAAGAACTCTCATCACTGGCTCTTCCTTCTCAAACCTGAGAATCCAGCAAGAGCTTTTGGGACAATGTGCAGTGTACCGGTTAGGGTGTTCGCTCTGTGATCAGAGGTTTGCGGGTTTGAACCCCGGACCAGTAAAAGGTACCACTGATGTACCATGAAAGAGGTACCGTCCCCAAGCACTTCTCCCCAGGTATTGCCCATGTCAGCTGCCCACTGCTCCTTCACCGTACTTCACCACGGAAGGGTCAAATGCAGAGGTCGATTTTGTTGTGTTGCAGTGTGTGCTGCGCTTATGGCTAAATGCTGTAAAATGTGTTCACAATGACAATCACTCCCTTTTTTCCTTATTGAAACAAAATCCACAATCAGTGTATGAAAACGAGATGCTAGAATTGATGCTCATAAGTTCTTTATTGCATGCCACAACCCAAAACACAAATTATGCATACTATGAAGGCTTCGGTTAACATTCACCATGTCTGTTGTCACAGCTCAAAATCCCATGGAACAAAATGAGCCGGCCAAAAAAAAAAAAAAAGAAAGAAAAAATAATTCCACAACCACTCAAATTTGGCCAATTAAATTAACATAATCAGTGTCTACTGCATACAGATGATAAAATAGTAGCCTTTTAATTAATTATATGCAGAAGGACGTGAGCTCCTCCCTGGGGCTCTGGAAAGTACCATTCAGTTGAGGCCAAAAGTTTAAACATATGTAAGCAAAAGACTTTCAACTCCACCGACTACCATGCATTTCCTGTATTAATCTGAAATAGGTCTACTTTTTGCCTTTAATTTGAATTTTTAATTTTTTCTATCCAATAAATGGGACAAGAAGTGCATCATAAAACCTGCAAAAATTGAGTGCTGTATTGTTGGCTTAATTCTACTTGCTTAGCTGTGTGCCCCAAATTTCTCATTTTTATGGCACCAAAGGAGCGTAAAACAAAACAAAAAATCCCCAACTGATCCAGCTAGAGCCAGTTAAACACCAACATTAATACTGAGATAGCAGAGGAGTGATGTGTAGATCAGTGGTTCCCAAAACCAGTCCTCACTCATCAGCACAGCATCTCCTCCACAAAACACACTTGATCCTATTTGTGAAGGCTCAAGAGTTAGCTGCTGAGGTGGATCTGCTGTGCTGAGGCATGAAATCTGTTAAACTGTGCAGGACAGGCAGAAAAACAGGACTGGGAGTGAGAGTCACTGCTGTAAGTGAGTTAAAGATATGCTGCAGTTATGCTAAGAAGAATGTTTGTTCCAGGTTGGAGTGGCGACAGGGCCTTGGGCTGATCTCTCCACCACGATGAACTCATCAGGGTTGCTGAAGGCGTTGTAGTGAACCAGCAGGTCCTGAATCGCTTGCTCTTCAATCTACAGAAGAAACATTACAGAGAGTCAATCATTCATTCATTCCTTATCTGAACTGCTGAATCCCAACTTGGGTTGCGGGTGGACCCCAAACCTTGGGCAATTGGTGGAATATGTACTTTAAGGGTGTTTTGTACAGATAACAGTAGGCCTTGTTCATCATTCTTAAATTTGTTTTCAAGAAAGTTCCTAAAAGAAGTCTTCATTGGATTTGTGGCGATTGATCTTATAATGCCACCCAAATTGGAATGTGAAGTTGACAGAAAATGCCTAAATGTAGTTATAAAGACGATGGAATCCAGGACTGTAAAACTGAAGACACATCAGAAAGATGTTTTGGACAAGCTTGCATACAAGAAAATCCAGATAAGAGTTCTTTTCAGTGTTCATATTAAGAGTTGACTGATTATCAGCCGGGTCCATTGTTGGGGTGCGATATTATGCATTATAGACATATAGCCAGTCTCTGATTGTCTATATGTCACATGAGTAGTAGCCAATCAATACTGAAGCCTTGATGTCACTCACACCACACACACATGAGCGCAACGTGAAGCTCCGAGACGGAGAAGAGCAGAGTTTCAGCTGAGCTTGGTGTTTGTAAAATTAATTTTTTTGACAGATTTTTTTTGCACATTGGTTCCAAATGTTGGTTATCGGCCTGTTAACTAGCAGTAATTGGTTGTGATATCGTGTCTGACAAAACGATATTGGTCGACTTATCTCACATAACAAAACATTGGTGAACGTAACAATCTTTGTGAAAACTCCATAGAAACATTTCTTCTAATGAATGGTTGAGGAACGATGTCTGGAATTTGAATATAGGTGGTGCAGTTTGGCTCATACTGTACTTTTAAGTGTAAGTAATATGCATTACTCCTCCTATGTGACATTTTACTGGAATTTGCTGTTAAGTACGACTCATTCCATCCTTTACCTGTATAAGTGCCAGAGGTTTTTCACGTCTGCGAATGAGAGCGGCTTCTTGCTGCTTTTCCTCCTCCACAATGGCGGCAAAGGTCACTGAAGAAGCAGTTGGCGGACTGCCCGCTGACCCAAGCACCCATGGCCTTTAAGTTTAACAAATGCATATAAATTACTTTTTATGTACATGATCTCCAACACCTCGCATGGAAAACAGAAGCTGTAATTACCCAAGACACAGATAACCACTGTACAAATATATTAACACGATTCTGAAAATATATGCTAATATAATACCAATTACAGTTTACACATGATAATAATAATCAGTAAATCCTACTGGCAACTGACCGAGTACTAGATTTTGTAATACTATGCAGTTTAAACACTAGCAAACACAGAGCACCCATTCCCGTCTCATTGGATCTTCAGGATCTATAGCGTGCCGTTTATTGCCTTTTAATACCCGTTTTAATGCTACTTTGGGACCTTTTAATGACAGTTTTGTCCCAATGTTTTCCAGGGGTTATTAAGGCTACAATAAAAGTGCTACAATAAAAAAGCTGTGATGGGTGGGGCCATCAGCACAGATGGAAAAACATTAAATCACACAATAAAGAGTGGGCAGTACATTATTCTACAGCAAAACAGAAGCGTGAGTCAAAAAAAGAAGCAAACTACAAGCATACTTGAATATTTTTCTATAAAGACAGACAATTTTTCAAAGCTTTACTGATTATACATGCTGCTTTTAGTAAGATTATTTGTGCAGTTATCAAAGAGCAAAACTGACAAAAATCTTGGGATGGTGGTGGACTAGTGGTTAGGATACTCGCCTCTGGACCAAGAGGTTGTAGGTTTAAATCCCACCCTCAGCACTACCACCATTGGGTCTCTGAGCAAGAGCGTTAACCCCAAGTTGCTGTCAGGGAGACTGTCCCTGAAATTAGGAAAATGGAAGTCCCTCTGGATAAGAGCGTCTGCTAAATGCCGTAAATGTAAAGGATATTTAAGATTAGGTATCAAAAAAGCGATAAATTAGAAGTGAAAGTACGCATCATGTTAGAAAAGCAATTGTTAACACAATGCAAACTGAGACCTTCATTTGTGTTTTTTGTAACAGAAACAGGTTTTGACAACAGAGACGAGGCCCAATGCAACACTGCCACCTTGAGGAAACCGGGTGTTGTGAAAGCAGCGGGTGAGAGGGGCTCTGTGTCTCAGAACCACATCCGCCTGCTTGACTGCAGTGTAATAAGAGGTGTGGTTCTGTTCTCACCCTGCAGGCCGCTCAGCGTTGCTGTGCTCTCCCCATTTAAAGGTCACTCTCTCAGCACCAGCCTGCGTTCCTGCTCTCACAGCTGCAGCTGGTTTACCGCGCTGCTCCTCCTCCACCAGCAGCTCCCGGAAAGACAGTAAGGAGGGAGACGTCGGCACTCTCGTAGTCCTGAAGAAGATAAAGTCACAGATGGCGATCCCATAGAGATGATCAGGTACAAGTGGGGTGTAAGCTTTGGTTCTCATTCACCAATCCTTCTTAAGAAACTTGTATTTAAATCCCACAGTTTTCATAAGGATTCGGACGTTCATCAATGTTTTCTTATTTGAAATTTGTTCTTAGGGAAGAAGAGAATGGACTGCTGAAGAGCAAGTTTCACTGTATACACGTTTGTGCTAAACACTAGCTTACTGAATTAAAAGTATCTGATTATGTTATTGTGAACACAGCACACAGTGCACCACAACAAAATGTGACCTCTGCATTTGACCCATCTGTAAAGGAGCAGTGGGCAACTTTTTGGCAGCAGTGCTTGGGAACAGTACCTTGCTCATGAGTACCTCAGTGGTACCTTTACTGATCTGGGACTTGAACCGGCGACTTTCCGATCACAGGGCCAACTCCCTAACTGTTACACTACCAAATGCCTCAGTTACTGGGATTCCTTCAATTATATTATATTATGATATGATATGATTATAATATGATTTATAATTAATGTTCATTTAAAACACAGTACATTTGTATAAACTGTTTTTTATGTCCAATTCACCTTCTTCACAATAACGCTGTTAGGCATTTTCTTCACACTATACTTTTTGATAGAGTTTTGCACGTCGTATACGTACTTATGGCAACAAAGAACTACTGGCAAATGCTTTCAGTTTACCAGGACAGAGGGAATTCATCATTGTAAGAATTTGCCAGTTTAAGAACCCGTCATAAATCTGAAGTCTGAAAAAACCTTCTTACAATTAAAGAAAAAAACAATATCTTAGTGAATGAAGCTCATTGTTCATAACAATGGTTTTCAACTGGTTCTGCTTTTTCTATTATTCCTTATACCTTTACATATTTGCATTAAAAGCATTAATTCATAAAGATGCCCAAAGCATCCGAAAATGTTTTGAAAAATAAATATAATTGAACAATTTAAAAAGTGACTTCAGTAGCAAAACTGGATTGAACGTCACGGACCACCTGCAATGCCGCCGCGGATAACGGGTTAAAAACCCCTGGTTAAAACGCAGATGAGGCACACAGGACAAAAACATACCAAGCTTTCACAGGCTTTGCTGGAACAGCTACAGGAGGCGATTTGGCAGAGCCTCCCTCCACGCTGCCCTCTCTAGTGGCCATGGCCATCATCTTCCTCTGCTTCTGAGACAGTTTAGTGGATGTGACTGATGCTTTACTGCCACTTCCAGGCCTTTCAGTTACACAAAACAGCATGGTTATAAAAGCATAAAATCTGTAGATACGCTGCTGACACTGGAAAAGCAATGTTTAAAGACATAAGTAAAAGTTAACTATTTTTTCAGTCTAATAAATTAAAACCTTTGTGTGTTTTTTCTAAAAATAATTACAGCATGTTGGACTTTTAGTGTCCTCTAGGGGTTGAACTGTGTTACTACATTTATGACAACACTATGTCTTAAGGATTGTGTGTATGTTTATGGGACGTCTATTGTAGCTTATAGATACTAAGGATCATAAATGAACACAGCTAATGACTGATTTTAGTGCTTGTGCAACTATTTAACTTAAGTTGACATTGTAAAACAGTTCAGGATAGAAGGTCAACACACAGCACACAGAATCTGTAGCGGTACTTACGTCCCAGGGCTTTTTGGAGTGGCTCCAGGACTCTGAGAACTGGCTTCCATCTCCATAATTGCCCTGAGGTCCAGAACAGGTGCTGGATGAGAGGGACTGAGCGCACACACACACACACACACACAGTGTCACCTTGGTTAACGTACGCTGCCTTCTGCATCTCAACATTAGCTGTACTATGTAGTCTTACTGCACCATGAGAGTGAAGCAAATAAATGCAGACAATACTTGAGACAAACGGTAAAATCTCAAATATTTTACACTGATGACTGAGAGTAGGTTTAAATTTACAGTATAATATAGTTTAAAAGATCAGCATTTTATCCTAAAAAGACATTTTCAATCCAATAATGTAATAATTATTAATAATTTCAATAAAATATAATAATGTACACTTGAATGTGAGGTAATTAGTAAAATTGCACATGGGCTTCAAATAGATGTTTTGTTCTTTAGATGTTATTTCTTTTTCAATTTTAGAATGTATTGAATCTAACGTATAAATGAAGTAATGTTTACTTCCAAGTGTTAGTTCTTAATGCTAACAAAGTTGCAATGGTTTTTGGAACACAGAAATGGTCATTTTTATTGACCCCAACAGAAATGAAAATTGACACCAACTTCAAATGGATCTAGGCACTTCTTTTCACCAAACAAACCTAGAAATGTTCTGAGTTGCCATATTTAACTTTTAGGGTTAGCTCTATTAACTTTTCACTTAATACACCCTTTATTTGCAAGAATTCACTGAGGTGTGCGCTGGTTCTCGTAGTCATGCATGGAAATAAAAAAATTGTCTTAAAATCTAATGAAGCACCTCTAGGAAGACACGCAGCACCGTCAGAAGGATTTTTTGTTCTATACTGGAGCACCCCATTAAGATGAGAACTCCAGTAGACGTTTGAGAATTTGGCACATTCTCACCTTGCCTTCATCTTTGGAACGGGTTCAGGAGTAGAACACTTGGCAGGTGCAGGCTCATTCTTCATGGTGGGGGTGCTGGGAGGGGTCTTCCGCACATGCCCTGATTTCTCATCCTAAAAATAAATTGATCTATCATTTTGTAGTATTTTTAAATTAAATAGTGGTAAAATCTACTGTAAATAACAGGTATGTGCAGGGTTCAGAATTTTGTGGCATTACTTGTCTCTCATGTCTGTCCTGAAAGATGGGGGACGGCAGGTCTCGTGGGCTGCCCACTCCCATGTAGCTGCCCTCTGAATCAGACGTGATCAGCTCATGAAGAGACTCCACTGAGCAGGCCTTCCCTGAGTCAAAAAAGCCTGCAGAGAGTAAAGCACAGCCTTAATGAACAAAGATATTTTTGGCAAAAGTTGTGAGTAATCAGTGTGCATCCCAGACTACAGGGCTGTGTGTGTGATCAAAAACTCATATCGCGATACAAGTCACTATATCTTTTTACATTTAAACTTTATACAGAAAAATAAACAGTACTCATTTATATGTGATTATTTTTCTCCTTTTATTTAGAACTTCTGGACAAATTTTTTAATGAAGAATTTAAAAATCAAATGTATTTTTCACTGCTTGTCTGAGAGGTTGTTTTATAGAACTTCATTATCAAGATGTGGCCAGTAAGTGTGACCGTGGATACAGCTGTTGGATTGTTTGAAAATTCTTTGGAAAATTCTGGCACCGTTATCTTGAGCGCATTAGTGTTTTACAAAGCCTGGTTTTGTCCAATAGTAAGTCTCTATCTGCATCCCTCATCCAAACGATGAAACAAATAACCCTGTGACCAGTGTGTTATAGAGCGTAATATGACTGAGTGTGGTGTGAGTGACAAAAAGGCTTCAGCGTTGACTGGCTATATATAGCCAATCAGAGACTGTTGTGGACGGGACATTAAATGAAGCAGCGAGTCGAGACCAAATGGCACAAGAGAGAAGTGACGGCAGCAGAGCTACAGTAGCGCACCTCGTAATTACTTAACATCAGTGATGGTGAAAATTAAACACTGATATCGATAATCTGCAAAATGTCTAATATTGACCCCCAATATTCGGCCCGGACGATAAACGGTCGACCCTTAACCTGAAGATTGCCCGTTCAAATCTCGTACCGGTAAAGGTACCACTGAGGTACTCATGAGCATGGTGTTATACATTGCTCCCCGGGCGCTGCTCATGTCAGCTGTCCACTGCTCCTTCCCGGATGGGTCAAATGCGGAGGTCACATTTTGTTGTGGTGCACTGTGTGCCGTGCTGTGTTCACAATGACAATCACTCACTTTCACTTTCATAAACAAACAGACTCACTCGCAGAAGGTGGGCTCTGGATAACATCAGACAAGTTGTATCCTCCCGAGCTGTCCAAGCGGCGTCGTGGCTTCCTCTTAGCCTTCATCTTGGCTTTCTTGATCATGCTGTCGCTGAAGAATGATATAGGGAGGGTCAGGACTCTGCACTGAACAGCCAGGATTGGATTTATAGACATTATGTAAACATGGCGGGTTGTGACTGACATACTTGCCAGACTGCTCCTGCTCCAGGCTGATTTTAGAGTCAGAATCCCAGCTCATGTCTTCGTAGGCACTGAGATTAGGAACGTTATGATACGGAGTGATGAATCGTCTCTGCATGGCTGGAATCTGAAAAAAATGATGGCGTGACTTCAAAAATCTTCAAGCACCTCTCGAGAATTGTAACACTCAAAACCCAAACTAACTCACCATCTTCCTGTATGCTTCTGACAGCTCCAATAGTGCATCATCACTCAAAATCTCTAGGGCTCTGAGATAAATAAGGATTTGGCATATTACAAGAGCATCACAACTCTGTCAAATTGTAAAGCACGCCAAGCCTTTGCTTGGCCACGCTTCGTTCTGCAACTCATTTTTGATTACATCCAGATGCTAATTAAACATTAAATATACTGCGGCAAACGTGCATATGCAGTTAACTTTGCCTTAGTGGCAAAATAAACATTTGGAAATTAAAGATCCACTCAGCACCAACGTGGGGAATGATAAGACTCACTTGGACTCCAGGAGAGCGGACATGTTGAGCACAATAAACTGCAGACAGGAAAGCTTGAGCTGCTCTGCGTTATACACCACAGCAAACTCCAGCAGCTCTGCAGCAGTCTTCAGAGTCACTGCACCACAAAAACCAACACTCAGCATCCTCCAACACTGACTGACATGAACATTTATAATTACGTAACTGCTCTTATCCAGAGTCACTTAGATGATATGGACAATTACAGGACAAGCTCTCTTGTGTGACATAGAGCCAATCAGAGGTTGTTGTGGGCGGGGCATTAAATGAAGCAAATTAAATGAGAGCAAATGGCACAGAGAGACGAGATGGAGGTGGAGCCACAGCGGTGCACCTTGTAATTAGTTAATATCAGTGATGGTCAAAATTAAACAGACAGCGATAATCAGCAAAATGCCTAATAATCGGTCGGCACTTAATATTGACATTGCCTGGTGATTTTTAGGCTGCGGCTTAAAAATTCTAGTTAAAAAGAACATCCCATACAATATGAAGTAATGTAGAAAAATTGATGGGATGCATTGTGATGCATCAAGTTATTGCATTGAATCAAACTGTTGACATGATAATCGCAATAGAAGTGAAGTTTCACAACTCTACTGGAATAATGTGCAACTAATATGCACAAACCTGCTAAGAACCCTTTCTATTCTGGTTTGTAAACCTAAAGCAGAAATAAAGGTGCAGAAAGTAGCAGGATCCTACGCACGAACCATGATGGTAAAAGTGAGTGAGAACCTTGCTGCCAATAACAAACATGGACATCAAGTCAGTAATGTACTGGTATACCAAAGAAATGACACTGCCTCCGTTTGGACACCAACTAAGTTTCAAACCAAATCATATCATGAAGTTCCACTGGATCTGGATTTATAATTCAAGCAAAATCACAAAACACTTCAAGCAAACAATAAGTTCCAACACCTTGCTGCTACTTTAATATCCAACTAAAAAGCTACTTCCTTTGATGACACAACAGAGCAGAAACAAATGGCTCCTGAACGGAACATGGTTCTGCGCCAAACAGGTTTACAAACCAAAACAGAAGGGGTTCTTGGCTGGCGTAGTAGCTCTAAAACTTGATGTAAAAGGAGCGAATGTGCTTACACTGATAACAATGAATGAAAGATAAGGACTTGTAGCATACATCAAGTAAAAAAGTGGAGTAAAAGAGGAACTGCAAGCTTACAGTTTTCTGTGATGGCCACCTCACAGATCTCCTTCAAACGAGTGATGAGAAGCTGATCAGCAACCACTAGAACATTGCAAATAAACTCCACGCTCCCGGACTCTGTAACAGACATGCAATTAGGGTTTTGTCAGTGATGCTCCATTTTAACACATTTTTAATAGATACATTTTAACACTGATCAACGCCTTTAAGGAGCAAGAGAGTAGGACTGGCATATAGCTCAAATCTTCAAATCCGGTGCAGAATTCTACCTCTGACAGTGGGAGACTCATCTGTGTAGACATACTCCAGGACCACCTGCAAAACCTTGGCACTAGTGGGCATCTGCAGTGCAGTACAGCTGGTGGACTGCAGGGGGCAGAAGAGATGCATAGAATTCTCACTCAACAGTCAACCAAATGAGCAGAAAGACGTTTACGAGCATACGAGCATATGGAGTCGTAAGGATTGTTGTGATGTACACATACCTCAATCCAGGGATTCCCCAACATGCTGTTAAAATACTCTGAAAAACAAACAAAGCAAAAACAGACACAAAACCACAAATTAAATACAAACACAAGTGATACATTTGAAAACATGCATTAAAGTCAATTTCTACATAGTTACATATATCCAAGTTACAGAACAATTTAATGTAGATAAAGCAGAAATTCTGCATGAAGCCAGGTTCTCTTCCAGCAGTTTAAAGAAGCACGACTTCTGAATGTATGCTTTTTATGTTACCAGGTTGCCTCCAAATCTCATGTTACACTAGAGTCTAGGATAAACCGGTTGGCTCTGTGTGTGCTCTTTTGTCTCTGTACTATAGAATATTGGATTTTGGCATGTCAATAACGGTAAAGTGCAGAGCTTTGCACAAAAAGTAAACAAATGTTATTGTATTTTTGAACAACACTAAGGTGGCCATCTGGCCAATTTATGGCCTCATTAGAGCCAGAGGATGTAATACGGTATTTCATCCTGGGATCGACTGTATTTAGAGATGTAGACGTTGAATAATTGCCATTTAAAGTTGACCCAAGTCTAGTAAGTCTTCGAAGACTGGCAAAGGGTTAGTTTGTTCTTTGGACAAAGAGATTTCTTACCAGCAGCAGGCGATACATGTGTTCACGTTTGACTGAATTAAAATTTGGCTGTAACACAGACGCCCTTATAAGGGGTCCACCAACACAGGAAGTCATGTTTTGTTTTGCTTTTTTAAGGTTTACAAGTGTTTCTGACACTTGGTACTTGATGAGTTTCTGGTAATACGAGTTATAAATAAATAAAATAAAAACATTTATAAAAAATTAAAAAATACCAAGATTATGTATTGGACAAATGCTGTCTCTGATACAACAACCTGAAACTTAACACTTAATTTATACAACTTACATTAACACTGAATGTCACAGTGTTTTGTCATTTTTGTTGCCCAATAAATGCTGCTGTTAATATTTCGATTGTAATGAAATACAACAATAAAATCCGTCGTTCAGTTCATTGTACTGAGATGGTAATTGTTAGCCTGGTATAACAGGTTGTTGTTTAATATACAAGTTTAGTTGCTACAAGTCTAATATACCATGTCTTAGGATTTACCAAATTCCAATTTAATAACGAATAAATCAGAGAGGCACGGTGGCACGCTGAAGCCTCACAGCAAGAAGGTCCTGGGTTCGATCCCTTTCTGTTCCCCGTGTTCACGTGGGTTTCCACCGGGCGCTCCGGTTTCCTCTTACAGCCCAAAAGCATGCAATATAGGTTAACTGGCGTCTCTAAATTGGACCCGTAAGGTGTGACTGCGAGTGTGTGTTGGTGCCTACCCAGAGTTGGTCACCGCCTTGCGCCCAAAGTTCCCAAGATGAGATCAAGGATTACGCGGTTCAGATGAACGAATGCATGAATGAATAAAAACTGTAAGTGAATTGATGAAGTCCCAACAAAATCTGATTTGAGTATTGTCCTGGTTATGACAGGTTAGGTCATCATTATTTTCAAAGGTATAAATACTGTCTAAGGGCTCATATCGGTACATACATCGATAACGTAAGCCCTGTAATCTGTTTGGAAAAAAGCAGTATCGGTGTTAACCCGACATTTGTATTAATATGTGGCAAATTTTTAAATTTTAGTGTTGCTGTAGCCACTTAAGACACTAGAGCTCGGTTTCTCCCCCGTGTTGGTGAATGTAATCAGTGAGCACTGACGTTATGACTTTAAAGATTATGTCTGACATTTCACAACTCACAGTAACTGTTGAATTACTCTAGAAACCTGTAGAAGACTGAGCTTTAATGTCTTTGCTGTTCCTGTTGGTAATCAACATCATTACTGGGTCTGCTAACATGAGTGTCTTAAGTACTGAGGCAACTGTGTTGGAGATGATGACTTCTCTGGTAGAACTTTAGTGCTTTAGAGGATGTACTTCAGAGTTGCACTAAGGAGCTGCGGTTACAAACTGCAGACCACTTTAAATTTAAGCTTAATAGTCAGAATAAGTGAGAATGTTTTAGTGGATAAGGACATTCAAGTGATGACGTGAGGAAAGTTGGATATTTCTGCATTAATTTCCTTATCTTAGGCCATTGGTAAAATTGAGATAAAATGAAAGGAATTAGCACTGCAGCAGAAACAGTTAAAGTTGGAAGCTGTTAAAGTTAAGATTTAGTGTAACTACTGATCTCTTGTGGTAGAGGAAATAAAGAGTGGAGAAGGCTAGAGAATTTTGGATTAAACAAATTAAAACAAGAACGTTAGTCAAAAACAAAAGAATTTGACATAAGGAATAGGACTCAACAATGACAAAAAGGACTATATAGAGATTGGAAGTCTTTGGAAGCAGGTGTATGGAGGAATATCAGTTAACACCGTTTCTTCAGTAAGAGACTGCTAAATATTTTTCTTTATTTTATTATTTTTAGGGGCAGTTGCTAGTGTATTCACCCCATGATTGGAATGTTGTTGTTCAAATCCTAGGACCGGTAAAGGTACCACTGAGATACTCATGAGAAAGGTACTGTTCCCACGCACTACTCCCTGGGCACTGCCTATGACAGCTGCCCACTGCAGTGTGTGCTGGGCTCTAGTGTGTTTACAATGACAAATAATCAGTGAATTTCAAACTTTCTTTGTTGAGCAAATTACCACTTCCTCAAAGTGGACTAAAGAGAGTGTGGCATTTGTTGCTCTGCATCTTAACTAGAAAGGCTCATTACTTATTCCTCTTTCGCTCAGAAAACGGAGCTCCGATTATAACAACACTTATTCCGTGTTGTGTTCATACCCGAGGCTTATCGCCACCAGGAACAGTTGCAGAAAAGCTGAACAGAATACATATGTGGAACTGCTTGAGATAAGGAATATTTGTTTGACAAATGAGTACAGGCTAAAGAATAGCTTGGGGAGTTCACTAAACCTCTGCAAAGAATTTAAAATGTGTCTGAAGCCACATTATTTAGGTAAAAAGGAGGCTGTAAAGTGGCTGCAGCTGCTGTTTCCACTGAGGAATTCAGTTTCTCACAGGTGGAGACTTAGATAAATGTAAAAGTTTTTATTTGGAGCTGACCATGCTGACTATGGTGCTACTTTGTTCCACATCAATAGAAATATTGGCCAATTCTAGGCCAGTTAATAATGCTTAGAGTTTGCAAAGTGTTACAGTGTTATACTGTATAAACTGGGGCAGTTGGTAGCGGAACGGTTAGGGTGTTCGCCCGTGTGATTGGAAGGTCGGCGGTTTGAATCCCGGACTGGCAAAGGCACCACTGAGGTACTCATGAGCAAGGCACCATCCCCGTGCACTGCTCCCCGTGCACTGCACATGTCAGCTGGCAACTGCTCCTTCACGGAATGGGTCTAATGCAGAGGTCACATTTTGTTGTGGTGAACTATGTATGTGCTGTGGTGTGTTCACTATGAGAAATAATCACTCAATGTGTTTGGAATAATATTGTCTCTTCGGTTCTGACCTTAACAGACATATATCAAATATTCCGTACATAGTGTATGAACAGATCAGTAAAGCTGCAGGGAACTGAATTATATTGCAGTATAAAATATTAACCAAAACCAAGAGTAATCAACATATAGCTCACCAAGTCGGGCACACAGGACACACTTGTGACAGGAGAACTCTTTCCCATCATCTGACCTCAGAGTGACGTCACAGAGGTAGGGGCTAGGAATGACAGAATAGTGATCACAATCAGGAGTGTCACATTTCACACCACCAGGAACTAAAGGATGATGACTGAACTCACAACTTCTTTTGGTAGAACTTTGGTTTGTTACTAGTTTTCTTTTGCACCACATTGATCTTCCCATTCTCATACTTCACTCCGTCCAACCTATGGATGAGCAATAAAATGGATCTTCAATAAAATGTGCATTTCTTCCTAAGAAACAAAAATGATATTCACATTAAACGCAAACCGTACCTCGCAGAGAGACTGCTTAAGCCAAGTTTCTTTGCTACTCCTTGCAGCATCTTTACAGGATTGTAGCTAGTTTCACTTCCATTGCCTCCCTTGGCCTTTTTCCCCGACTTGGCACACTTGCTCTTCTGCTTGTCTGTTTCGTTTGGGGCTGAGGGAGGCAGGGAGCGGTAGACCTCCAGGGCAGAGCGACCGCTGAAGCCTAGCTCCTTCAGACTGTGGATGAGCTGCTGTTCTTGTTGTTTCTGCTGCTGCTGCAGCTGCTCGGGGCCCTGGTTGAGACGAGGGACATTCGGTCTGGCTCCGTGTACCAGCATTTCACAGGAGTCTGTGTACATGAAGAGTAGAGCCTGCTCCAGCATCTCTGGAGAGATCTTCTCAAGCACCAGGAGGTCACAGCCCACTGCGTCCACACTCCTCCTTACTTCCACGTCCTCCTTCTCCCCCACCCTCTGCTCAGCCTCTGGGAGAAGGTGCTTGCGGAAGAACTCCGAACGTGCCGAGAGGACGTACTTGTGTGCGGGGAAGGCACGGTCTCCGGCCTGAAGGGTCACGTCGTGGATGCTGTCCGTTTCGTCAGCTTCGGCAAGGAGTTGCTGAAAGTGGCGGCCGAAAGACGAGGCAGATACACTGGGCACTTCAAACAGGCTGCGATGAAAAAAGTCGTTACATTCTAGAGATTTACTTCGCAGATCTGCGTTTTATTAGTAGGATGTTCATTTTGGCTACTTTCAAACTTAAACTTGTACAGTTGTTGTCAAGAGAAACTTGGCAACACAGACCAGATCTTCTGAATAAAGACTAAACTTTAAACTCTTCCCAGAAGGGGAACATTTAACTGCACTGAAGTAGAACAAAGTGTAGAACTGAACCATAAGCAAGGAAGCAAAAATATCAAAGTCAAAGTAAACTTTATTGTATATATTATGTAATATATTATTACGGTACCATTTATTTAGATTTTTAGCTAGACAAACACTAACAACAGTTAAGATCAATGTTGGGTCACTCTTTTAAGTTTAACCTCTCTGACAGCTCTTACTGACAAATACATTATGATTTAATGATTTTAAGACATACAGCCCCTGTTTTTAGAGATTAGACAATGCACACAATTCGAGAGATGATTAACAACACAACTGCTTTTATCGTCTACATATCCCAAACTCATGTAAACGATTTCTTTCTTTTTACCTGATTTTGGGATCAGACTGCAGCACTCCAAAGTTACGGCCCTTGGAGTCCATAGTGATGCTAACGGCTCGGTGGATGTAGGATAGTTTCTGCA
This sequence comes from Distichodus sexfasciatus, assembly GCA_032718565.1. NCBI lineage: Eukaryota > Metazoa > Chordata > Actinopteri > Characiformes > Distichodontidae > Distichodus > Distichodus sexfasciatus. The sequence continues at coordinate 230,378 of JAVGVS010000008.1, read as the reverse complement.
GACGAATACGTTCATAGACTGCTCCGCTCTCAGAGTGGCTGGACTGAGCACCTGAAATAAACATTCACTTTTAGATCATTTCACATTAACGCTGCAGCTTACGATATCAGAAATATCAAAGGTTTACCTTTCTTGTCAACAATCTTCTTGTACTCGCCAAGCCACTGTCCACTAAAGCCTTCACCATCTGGTGTGATGAACATCATATTGTTCTTGCCTAGAGCAATGTCGGAAACAAAGACCTGTCGGCCATAAGCCCATCTACACTGCCTGACTGATGAGCCCACAGAGCGCCAGCAGAACACCTGGGCAGGAGGATGGACACACAGAAACACACACACACGCGGCAACAGAAAGAAGACGTGGTAAGAACCATCTCCCATAACATGGCTGCAGTTGTCTTTTTACATCTTTATAAAAATCTCACTCACCGTTCCAGCTTCATCTAGGGCCAGTATGGAGATCTTCTCTCCACCACTTTCATTAAGGAGCTGGGGGTCCACCCTGTGGTCCAAACTTCCTCCACTGACAAGAACTTTTTTGATATTCAGCTGCCTGAAGCACCAGAGCGGACATGAATTGTAAGTGAGTGAGTGATTATTTGTCATTGTAAACACACCACAGCACAGAACACACTGCACCACAATGGAATGCGACCTCTGCATTTGATACATCCGTGAAGGAGCTGCGGGCAGCTGACGTGGGCAGATTCAACCTTCCGATCACAGGGCGAACGACCTAACAGTTACGCTACCAACTGCTCCAAATTACACCTGTATACTAGTTTTTGAAAAGATGGAGTTCCAACAGACCAAATATATCCATAGATTTCCAACTTCATGCAATGAAATGAACAGATATCAGTATCTTCATGACCAGAGGAGACCAGCTGACCAGAGTTCAAAGCTGTAGAGGGAAAAACTGATGCCTGACCATAACAGTACTTGACTAAAACGTTCAAAATTTGCCATTGCTTATCTGCCGGAAAAAAAGGCTTTCTTCCCTTGTTATGTTATAGAGCATGATATTACTTTACATTATATTATATTTTGTTGATGCACAGTACTGTGGAAAAACTTTCGAGTTCCCTCATTTCTTTATATTTTAACAGGAAAAAGTGAACGTGAGTGATTATGTCATTGTGAACTCAGCCCATCACAGCACAGTGCACCACAACAAAATGTGCATTTGATCCATCCATGAGGGAGCAGTGGGCAGCTAATATGGGAAGCACCCAGGGAGCAGTGCCTGGTGACGGTACTTTGCTTATGAGTACCTCAGTGATACCTTTATCAGTTTGGGATTCGGACCTTCGATCTTCCGATCACAGTAGTCCGAACTCCCCAAAAATTACACTACCAACTGCCCCAAAAGAATAGGTGCAGTGATTTATTGCAAACATACATGTAAATACTATTCCTCGCAACTAAAACATAAGAAAATCAGGTTCATCTGCACATGATGCTGTTTTTATAAGAGACACATGTGGAGCTGTGGTTTCACATCCAGCTTGAACTGTGGTTTCTAACTGGACGGTGCCTTGAGGCCTCCCGGGAGACATCACTCACTTGGAGGCTAGCTTCTTGCACTGGTAGTCGGTGAGCAGGTAGATGTCTCCTTTCTCTGTCAAACACACAGTGGCTCCATTACTGGCTGCAGCCATGGCGATGGTCACGTCCTTGTGATGCAGAGCCGACACCTGCCGGGGTACAGTTACACATTTCTCCCCGTTTGGGTCCAACAGATAGCCTTATGGGTGGAAAGAATTCAAAAGGAAATTATTAGATGAAGTAAAATTATAACATTTTACCGTATATAATGGAGTAATGTAGAGAAATATAGGATCACATATAATTATTATAAATTATTATAGACCACATCACTTTTTTCTATTCACTGACTTTGCAATATGTGGCTGTGAGTGTAAAAGATTCAAGATTCTTTATTTGTCACATGCAAATTATACAGGTACAACATGCAGTAAAATGTACAGGTTGCTATTCTATAACGAGCTATTGCAGTTGCAGGTCTATGAAAAATAAGAAAGCAGTCTGCATTTTAATAACTGCAGTTCTGTTTTTATAGCAGCTATTGCATGTGTTCTATTCCAACACCTATACACCTGATTCAATTTGCTGATTAGGGGAAACAGACCTCAGCTAATGAGGACACCGTAGACTTGTGGACCATATTCTTTTAATGACATAAATGTAAAATAATCTATGTGTAGTCTGCAACTTCCAGGCTAAATTAAGATAATTTACTCCAAAGATGTTTGGAATTTTGAAATAAGCATGGTAAAGTTATAAAAGAACATTGACTTGTATATGTTACACAGCCACACACTGTAAAACCAATGAATCAGAAATAAACTGATGTTGTCTCTTATTTTTTCTCCGGAGCTGTATTTCTTCAAACTGTCCAGTTAAATTCAGTAATGATAGCTGATGTATTGCGAGTCAAATGAAGAGACCTCTGCACCTCTGCCCATAACTTTGGCAAATGTGGACAAATTTTCAATAATGCTTTCACTGTTGCATTCTGACAATTCCTGGGGTTTGCAAAATACTGTGGCTACACGTTTTAGGTGTGGTAGGCAACAAAATGTAGTCTTTAAATCTTTCATTTTGAATTGAATAGCGAATTTTTCTTTTTTTAAAAATCTGTCAATTTGCCAAAGTAATGAATGGAGAAATGTCCCTTTTTGACACACAGCGCACTAGTGACATGGCAAAGTTAAATTCTGAAGAAAGAAAATTTTGCCAAAAAACGTGTTTGTTGGAGTCAGGCCTTTAATGATAATTTAAACAAAAAGTAAAGAGGTTCTGCATTTTGAAGTGGGATCTGAAGAAACCTTTTCAGCTCAGACCAAACATGCACCAGACAGTTTTACTTATCATAATAATGTCACTCCATTCTTACCCAGCTGTCCCCCGTTTAATCCCACGGTGTAGACTGCATCTCTGGTCCACAGAACAGTGTGAAACCTTCCTGATGCAACACCAATCACAGTCCTCCCTTTCAGCTGTTTTGATGTGACCTGCACCCAGTTACAAACGGAAGCACATGAACACTGTCTCTTCCAACTGTCTGGCAAACGATTTCTAACAGGAGCAAGTCTCCACTTCTCTCACTTGTTTGGGCACGTGGACAGCAGCAGGAGGAGGTGACAGACCCAGCTGGTGATATGTGTTGAGGCCAAATGTGTAGACGTAACCTTCCTCAGTCAGAACCACTGTGTGATCTCGAGCGGCCGCAATCTGGGAGCACTGATGTGAGAGGAGCCCCTCAACGATTCGAGGAATCTGAAACAAACACAGACACAATTACAACACATTAAAGTGAGTGATTATTTGTCATTGTGAACACACCACAGCACACAGTGCATCACAACGAAATGTGACCTCTGAATTTGACCCATCCGTGAAGGAGCAGTGGGCAGTGCTTGGGGACAGTACCTTGCTCATGAGTATCTCAGTGGTAAATTTACCGACCCTGGATTCGAACCTCCAACCTTCTGATTATAGGGCGAACACCCTACCATTACACCACCAACTGCCACACCGAGGAGACTTAGAAGCATTACATTAGGGCTGGGACATAAGACCAAAAATGAAATTTTGTTGCTCCACTGCCATCTCTTCTCTCTGTGCCATTTGCTCTCGAGTCGCTGCTTCATTTAACGTCCCGCCAACAACAGTCTCTGGCTGGCCATATGTCGCACAAGGTCTAGGTTAAGTGGTTAAGGTCTAGGTTAAGTGCTTTCTTCACCACAACCTGCTGCTGGTTAATTTGGAATACTAAAAGTTTCAAATCTTACAGTTTACTAAAATGTTTATTTAATATTATTTAAAATAATGTTAAACATTTAAGTAACAATTAAGTTATTTAAATAAAGTTTTGTGGTGGTGTTTTCAAAATTAAAGATTTTGACAGAGATTTTCTTTTTTTGCATATCGGTCCCAATATCGGTTATCGGCCCCGTTAACTAGCAATAATCGGTATCAATATTGGCCCTGAAAAACCTATATCGGTCGACTTCTAATTTGAATGTTAAAAGTTAAGATTTCTCAGCATCATCCAAGCAAACCCCTTGCTCTTTTGTGTTAGGTTTGCACATAACTTGCAAAAGTTGCTGACTTTGGTGTGAATGTCATGTGAAATGAATCTTCATTCTAATACAACTTTTTTTAAAACTGCCAGCTGAGAAATGCTATGCTTTCATGCAGACTTAAACCATATCAAACTAGAGAAGCGCTTACCAAATATGTCTGTTCATCCCCATGTCCCAGTCGTCCACCTTGTCCATGACCACATGTGTACACCTGACCCTTCTGAGACAGGAAGACGGAGTGGAACTTGCTCAAGACCACCTGTGGAGAAACAAACCGTTGTGCAACTGCTAGATTACAAAACAACAACCCATTTAATAAAAAGGTTACGGCTTCCCAGACGAGTCTAGCCCTGACTACAGCCTCAAAACTTGCCACTAGAGGGAATTATTCTATCTCAGGCACTGGTTTTTCTTTAACAGTCATATTCGATGATTAATCTAGACTTTTGAATCATTATGCACATACTGCAACATCAAACAAAGGACTCAGTAAACGCTGACATTGTATAACCAGGTTTTTAACAACACTGCTGTCATCATTATGATCTGCAACCTGCAAACAGACAAAAGAGCCACTACTTGAATTGCCAAGGAGCTCAGCAATTCTGTGCTGACAGTCTATTATTCTTAGGCAGGCTTTGTTTTTGTTCAGATTTTCTCTTCTTGGAGACAAAAAAAATGAGATGGTTGGTAAATATCTTTAGCTGAAACTGATATATTTTTTTTAATTGGCCAGTCAGTTAACATTTAACACCAAAGCTCCACAGAAAACCCCAAAAAACTTGAGTCTGCAACTGGAAATTTGCTGTTGTGCAGTAACTTTCTAAACAATCAGCAACATTTACATTTATCCTTAAAGTTACAGGTAAATAGCATCTTGAACGACACTGTAAAGCAGCATGTACCAGCGTTCCAACTGTGTTCTACTCATTATTCGCTTGCTGTTTTTTGGGACTTTGCAAAAACACCGCTGTCTATTTCCATGCTGCTTGTTCTGCTCACCTGACCCGGCTCGGAGTACAGAACCCCTCTGTGTTCCGCCATGTGGTAAGTGCCAGAGACGAGCTCCAGCCAACATCATAACTAATGCAATACGCTCTTCAATGCCCCAACAGAGCTAAGATGTTCTGTAAAGCAGCCCCTCCATGTGCCAAAGTGTGCTCTGCGCACACACGCTGGTTCACTCCGTCACGCACCCCGGTCTTATTGAATTTGTGCATGTTATTTGTGAATGAATTTTTAACTCTAAGCATCTGCAGGACAGACTCGTTCATCACTGAGGCCTCTCTGTGTCTCCTTGTGTGGGGCACCTAGGGCCTGATGAAAGATTGGAGAACATGATCCGCTACACACTGAGCATTATAAAATTCATGTCTACGGGAATGTTCAAGCCAGTGGCTTTTAGAAATTAATGGGGCTGTTGAGAAACGAAAATAAACTAAGCACCTTAAAAAAATTAATATTAAAGTGTTTAAGTTTGTATTGAAGTGGATTTTATCTTACTTAGGAAGAAACAATAAATAAATACACTTACACTATATTTATGTTATAAAATAAATAATAAAAATCTGGATAATTAATCATTTCAGTAAATCAATAAAGAATTGAAAACAAAAAACAGTTCTATTTATTTAAAATGGAACAAATAACATGCTATCTGGATTTTCACTAAAGTTCAAAACCATGAACAAACTGATAAAATGGAAGTTTAAGAAGTCTTTTGAAGCCCACTTTTTGGTACTGATGTCCAAGTGCAGCTTCACTGAGGTGCCTGCCAAAGGCCATGAGCCTGACCCTACACTCGGAGCAGCTGCCCTGCAACATGTAACCCAACCTACTACACTCTCACACTCCTCCACTCACCCTCTCACTGCAGATTACAGTCTCTTCTTTCAGAAATGCTTAAAACCCCAGTGAAAGGTTAACAATAAGCCTAAGCAATGTTTCTGGATCACATTTCCCATGTGCCTATAAACACACATTGTTTAACTGCCTGTAACAGCTAATGCAAATGAGCTCCATGACGAGTGGCGAGAGAGATAATGAACTTATTCCTTGCATGACACGAGTCAGACTGACAGCTGGCATGTGGTGAGGAGGAATGGTAATGTTACTGAGGTCAGCTTAGGGTTGTCCAAAAATGTGTACTACACTTCAAAGCCCATCACAGCAAATATTAAATATTAATTAACTTTATTTCCAATAGGTGTGCAAGGTTTGAATTAACTAAAAAGTGAAAGACTGAGCCTAGATGAAGAGAATTTTCTGATCTTGGTAAGTACAATCAAGTTTAATGGGTCTTAAACTCTTGCATATTACAGCATGTGACAATGTCTTCCTGTTTAGACAAGTTGATAGAGAGCGGCTTACCCTGGGATTAGCATTAAATCTTCTATCCTGAAAAACCTGCTTAAAGCAATTCATGTAATATTCTGGAGCAACTCTCTTACTGGAGTAGTTGAAACAGCAAGGTGAACGAATGTCTTTCCTAATTACAAATAATATCCAGTCCAGTTTCTAAGTTCAGACCAAAGAAACTTTAAGATTATTCATGTGAGTGAGTGATTATTTGACAACAGCACAGCACATAAAAAAGTGACCCATCCTTGAAGGAGCAGTGGGCAGCTGACATAGGCAGCGTCTCGGGAAGCAGTGCTTGGGAATGGTACCTTACTCATGAGTACCTCAGTGGCAGCTTTACGGGATTCGAACTGGTGACCTTCCGATCACAGGGCGAACTCCTTCACCGTTACGCTACCAACCGCCCCTAATGTTGCAACATTAATTGAAATTTGATACCAAGCTGACTTTATTTACTGACATAATAAACATAATCAGTAAGCTTACTAACACTTTCCCAAAATTACCTGCTTTACATACACCCCAGTCCTGGCAAACAGGTCCACGATCTCGGGATGTTGCCGACTCTCCTGGTTACCATGCCCAAGACTGAAGTTGGAGTTATTGCCCCACGTATACACTTCAGTAGGATCTGAACGATGAGAGCATATTTAAGATTAAACGTGCACAAAGTTGGCAGATCTCCTGTTGGTAATTACTATAGCACTCATTTCGCTTACCGGTGGATCTGAAAGTGACGTGAGCTGGACGGTCCTTCATTGTTAGGTCTAGAACTGACAGTCCTTCTTTATCCGGAATAGACAGTGTACCGCCACGCTGTTACCCAAAACACACATTTGTACTTTCAATTACACTGTGCAAGGCACAAACTGCATTTTGATCTTTAAAAACAAAGTATCTATTATGGCTTGGCAACTAATTGAAAAATAATCAAAACTGACATTCAGAACCTTTAATTAACATAATCTTGCCATTACTCTGATAATACTCTTTAAAAAACTAATTCTGTTAATATTAATGCATTGTCACATGACTCCATCCCATCCAATCTGCCGAAACGTGTGATTCCATCAGTTATTTTAAAAGCGTAAAGACATGCACTTTCATTAGACAAAAAATATCCCAGTGTTAGCATTTAGCATGTTTATAGTACAAACCTTGTCACTGAACTATGAGAGCAAAAGACTAACAAAAGAAAAATTGAGGTTGAATCACCCAAACCTAGTATCTACACATAAACAACTTACTCAACAGATGAATTTCTGAGCAATTATAGTGTTGTTTTGACTACTGTTTGCAAACCAAATTGCACCTCTGGAAAGATAAAGACTATACATGCCGCTCCACTACTATAAATGTTATATCTTGTTAGCGAATTCCATATGTAGTGTAGACACAAAAGGCAGCAAACTTAGCTCACCTTAGCGAGGGCCAGGAGGCAGTGAATATGCCCATAGAAGGCGCTACGGTGCAAAGCCGTCCAGCCTGACTCCTTGTCCTTCACAAGCAGGTCAGCGCTCTTGCTGTCCAGAAGCCACTCCAGCAAGGCACGTTTGCCCAGCGAGGCGGCGAGGTGAAGGGCTGTGCGCCCAAACTCGTCCCGCAGGGCTGTAGCGTTGAAGCAGTGGGACGACAGAAAGGCCTTGAGCTTGCCTTCCGAGCCACTCGTCAGAGCAGCCACAACCTCCTCGGCGTGGAGCGAAGAGCGACATTTGGGAGTGCATTCAGGGGTCGCCAGGTTCATCTTAAACCTTCTTGAATAAAAATACTAGTATCCAAGTCACCCCCCCACCCCAGGGCGGTACATAAAATCTGCCTCACCCTTCACTAAATTACCCCCCTCCCCACCAAAGAAAATAACAAAACTTGCCCTTGACAGATTTTAACCAATTAACAAACAGTGAGATTTTAAATTCAAAGTGCATGTGCTGCAGGGAACAGCTTAAAGCACAAAACACAAAAAAAGCAGAAAAGGTGCTCTCAGATCTACAGATGGGGTGCTAGAATTGTGCTTGTGTTCAGGTTCCACCGCACCCTAGCATCCCCAGGGTGAATGCTAACCTTGCCTCAGTCCACCATATCAACAGTGAGACTCACTACCCACTGCCGAGAGGACAACCAATAGCATCAAAAACATTAAATATTTGGTTTCTTTTTTTCTGTACAAAATATTACAAATATAGTCTTTCATCCAAAAATACTTTTGTAATTATTTGTCTAGTTTAGCTTATTGTGCAAAAAGGCAACAAATCCACAACCACCTGACAAGTCCATTTAAAGAGTCCATCCAGTTTCAGGGGAAAGACCCTCTTCCCCCCAAAACTTGTTACCTTTTTAAGCCTCCATAATTGTCAATGGTACCTGTACAGAAAAATAAATACAAGGAAATCAATACCCACTCTGCTGTCAAAGCCAGTATTAGTAGCTATGTCCTTAAATTGTTGAGCAATGCAGTGATATTTCTGATATATTATGGTGTCTATCAAGTCTATCAATTTATGATAGAAGTTAGAACATTTCCAGGTTGACAAACAATGTGATTATTTACAAGTTTTTGGTGATCAAACTCAAAACGAAAGACCCTTATAAAAACTGTACTGAATTTATTAAACCGTCAAGGGATCTACTAATATGAGACAAATAACCGATACATGTCTGCTGTAAAAATTAATGATGATGTCAGGTTAGACTAGTAAACACAAAACCTAAATGCTTAGTAGCACAAGCAGCAGAGCTTTCTTTGTGTATACAGAGGCAGCTGCATCAGAGTCAAAGTAAAGTATAGGATCTGTGTATCTGTTTAAAATATATAGATAACCTTAAAAATGGTAAATATCGGTGCATTAAATCTGCCAGGTTAACAGTCAACCACTAATTTAAGTGTGTGATTATTTGTGATGTGGTACCTTGCTCATGAGTACCTCAGTGGCACATTTTACCAGTCCAGGACTTGAACCTGTGACCTTCTGATCACAGGGCCAACTCCCTAACCATTACGCTACCAGCTGCCACAATAAACTCATTTAAGTATCATGGTGCTTCAAAATGTGGATAATTAGGATGACATGTACTTAAACATTTTAACATTAACACCCCACACACGTGCATTAAGCAGCCACAAATCCACATTTTTTTTTACATCCTGACCACATGGAAAATATAAAAATAAGTTATAGTTATGATAAAATATCCTAATGCCATGTAATATTTGGCACATCCAGCTACAAGTAATGCCATAACCCCTACATTATATACTATCCACCAGGGATATTTCTGAGTGTTATTTTTGCATTAGAGGACTGTCATATGCCACGTAGTTTATCACAGTCCCTGAGTTTTGGCACTCACAAATGTTGGCAAGATGGTAGGCTATCTCCAGATCTCAGTTACATAACCAAGAAGCAATAGGGTTTCATGGCGATTATAAAGACACACGTCAATGTTTTAAATGGTTTATGGCCGAGAAACCTCATAAAGCTAAACAGGAACAAACTTTTAACACGTTATTTGGCTAACTTAGCATTAGCTCTGTTAGCCAGTTGGCTATATTTATTCTTCTTTCCGTTTGACAAGCGTCATTTTTTAAAAACTAAAATAAGACAAATTACGCCATCCGCGCTCGTTTTTATCCAAAAAACACAGCGAAACTTGTTTTAGCCACAACAGCAGCCAGCACAACTTATGTAAAGAATGTGGACTAGCCTAAAACTAGCTAGGGTTAGGGTTAGCCTACTTTGGATGACATCACCAGGTAAACCAGATGCTAACGTTAGCGTGAATCAAGCAAGCTTTCCCCCAGATTTTTATCCCGTCTCACCTGCCGCTAGATGAAGGAGAATGTGGTTTTTGAGTCTGACTCTGCGTAACAGATCCACAAACTCATTTTTACACAAACGGTCCTGCTTTTATAAATAACCTGCAGAGATACGGCTGGTGCAACCGAGCCAGACAGGAGCTCAGGCGACAGAGCAACAAAGAGAGTCCCGATTGGCTCCCCGAGTTGTGTATCCTGCGTTCCTATTGGTCGGTCTTCCAGACATTTCTCTGCATGATGTTGCGCAGTTTGGGGGTATATAGGGTGAGAAAACGTGAAGTATGCTTAGAATATGGGGGGACAAAAACTGTTAGGATTTGTGTCCTTCTACAAATGTAAACTCTTTCCAGTGTTTTTATGGGTTCAGAATAAAGGCCAACGTGTTCTCTCCTCAGCGACCTCTCCTTACACATGTGGGTCACTGATATCGGAAGGGTGTCCCCCCTCTCTTACGTCATAGGTTGTAAGGATTCGTTTTACATGAAGCCATTTTTGTTTTCTACTGTGAGACATACACCAAACTCGCCTCTAGGAGTATGAATCACACATTTCATTTTGAAACGATGCCTATTCAGTGGACAACGATACGATGCCTGCCGATATCACAAAGTCTGCTACGATACGATTTCGATTCGATCCAATTCGGGAACCAGCGATCTATAGGAGGCACCATCATATGCTGATTAAACACAACCCGTTCATATTAAAACACTTCCATTCATATCAAATCATTTTAATTCCTGAACTCAACCAGACATTTGGAAGAAAAACAATCTGAATTGACCTCCTGTTCAATATAAAGTGACGTTACAATGTGACAGGTCAATGTTTTGTATTTGCACTCATGCTATCGTCTTGTTGATCTTCGAATCAATGTATTGATGAAGATCTATGTGTTGCCTCTGGGATATTTGTGGTAATATGCTTAGCTTATATTTTACAGACACTGTTTTCAAGTGAAACATATTTTTTCTAATTATAGGATCAGTCACACTGGAGCAACACTATGGTTAAGGACCTTGGTCCTAACCAGGGAATTCTTGTAGGTAATACTGGTAGTTCTGTAAGTAGAATAGTACTGCGCTTGAACCCATGACCATTTGGCTCATAACGGAGTACCTTATCACTAGAACACCACCATGTGCTATTTTAAAAGGGTTGCGCCAGCCCAATAATTTCAGATCCGATACAATAAGAAGAAAGTAAAAATAGTTCTTTTTACTAATTATACACTCCTGCAAACTATGAATTCATGTTGCCACTCAGGTGCATTCTAATACTCTAAATTTGTCAAATTTTTATTTGCATGCTTAATATATAGTGCATAGTGCTATCCATTTACACTGGGCGTACTTAGTCAGTTTTAACAGCATTTAGCATGTCTTTAATATTAAGGTTATTAGTTTTACTTACACATTGCCAACTTGCTTATCATATCGCTTTGCCCAGTATGTTTTATTTGCACTACATGTATGTATACACTGGGGACTCTATGCTTCATCATTTTCTCACTCTGCATAGTATATGGTTGTGATGATGCTGTGATTCTTTCAAGGCATTACACAACATACAATTCATATCAAAAAGTAATTGTGCAACAGCACAAAACAGCAATCTGGTTTATAATCAGACTTTGCAGTGGCCATTTTCAAGGCCTAAAATAAGGTAATGCATAACTGTCTGGCTGGTGGGTTACCTTCAGTTAAAAATACAACGGTATTAAATTATTTCCCCCAGAGTCTGCGCCACATTCTGGCCATTATGTAATTCAGGCCATAGCGAGTTTAAATTGAGCACATGAACCATGAGCTGTGTTTGAAGGTGATGCGATGCAGCTACAAGGTAGAAAATAAGCAGATGTTAGGGCAGGATCCCTACCTGGAGTTATACTACAGTAGGTCAGCTGAACCAGAAATAGAAATAGGAGAATTCAGAATGCAAGATGTAAAAGAACTACAGTGCAAAGGAAATAAACTGCTGAAAACAGACATTAAAGTAGTATCATTTATTTGATAGTATGCAAGCACATAAAATATTGTTTCACTGACAGCACCTTTTCTATTTATAAGGTCACTATCTTTTAAGAAATGAAACACAGTATTCCTTTATTTAAGTGTTGCTGTAAGGAAGTGAAATAACATTATAAAATTCCACATTAAAACAAATGTGAGGAACTACATGCTCTACACGTTCTCATGATTGCTATCAGATATATGATGATTACAAGGATATATAAACAAAATCTTTACACGATGATATATTTAAAAAATCGTTGATTCATCCTTAGAGAGTGAAGCACATAAAGCCATAATGCATGGCAGAGGCTCAGTAAGCGTAGTAAGAATGCAGTAACCTAGCTGAAACCATTTCTAAAAGCTCTTAATCAGTAATTATGCTACAAATATTACATTACTAACACTTATATTTCACACGGTGGGTTTAAACTATTATCTTGTAAACAGGCAGTTTTCCCTAAAAGGCTTAAACTGCATTAGAGACCTATAGTGTCTGTTTAGAAGAGGTGATGTTATAAAAGTTACATGGTTTACACAAGGAGCTTTTCTGTAAGCAACGTAATTTATAATAATAAAAAAGCAGCAGGACACATAAACAGGAGAAGATAACCGAGTAGGACATTAACCTGAGTAACCACATACCGTAACTTTATACCCCACTTAGACATTTACACGCTGTGCATTATGGCTCTCGGGGTGTTGGCGTGTTTCCCCGTCCTGCTGGAATGGTACAGCCCACCCAATGGTTCGTGCCCAGGTTCCAGGCAGCGGACAAGGAATGTAACTCGTGAAGTCTCTGTTGTTCTGCTCAGGGTACGGACATGAAAATCCGAGAGGAATGCAAGATACATGAAAAAAATACAAACGCGAAAACTTTGGGGATATACGTAATCTTTGCCAAACGTTTGAAACCCGTGTATCTTACATGCGGCGTGTGAATTTTTTGTTACGATTCGGGCGCGACTCGAGTGGAGTGGAGCACATGTAACTTTTGTTGGAACTGATGAATAAGAAACGGCTACATCTCGACAAAGAGGAGTATTAACTTTGGGTATGTAAATCTGCGAGCGTTCAGAGACATCCCTCTGCTCTCATATGCATTTTTGTCCTTTTTCATTGTTTTTTTTTTTGCTTCGGTCTGTAACTACGTAATCGAAAAAAAAGTCTGAAGTGGAAGGAATGAGTGTTTTCCGGAAATCCAAGTGAACGTAAGAAGGGTCTTTTGTTTGCACGGACATTGTAAAGCCATTTGAAGGCGTCTCTTTGTGCAGTTACCTTGATTTATGATAATACGCGGCAAAATGAATGGAATGGGCTTCCTGCGGGTTCTGGTAAATAAGAAGAAAGCTGCCGTCTTGTCTGTGTGTCTGCTGCTTTTCCAGGCGTGCTTTTATACAGGCTCCTCTCAGGAATGTCCTGAAAACTGCGTTTGCACTAAAACGACAGTGGAATGCGTCCAGCAGAACCTCGTATCCATCCCTCAGCCCCTTCCACCAAACATCACCACACTTTTCTTGTCAGGAAACAACATTTCTCTTCTAACTAAGGAGTCTTTTCCCACCCTCCTGGAGCAGCTAACAGAAGTGTATCTGTCTGGAAACCAAATAGAGCAAGTGGAGCCCGGGGCATTTGACAACTTGCCAAGTCTCCGTTTACTTGACTTGAGCAACAATGCCATCTTGAATTTTAGTGGAGATGCCTTTCCTGAGAACAATAAGCTTCAGGTTTTAAACCTGAGTAGATCATTTTACAACATCTCCTTCGCCTATTCCTTTTCTAACTTTTTAAAGCACAGTGTTCCTAAACTTTCCCACCTCAACCTGTCCAATAACGACCTGATTGTCCTTCCAGTCACGATTAACATGCTGTCAGATCTTCAAACATTGGACTTAAGGAACAACTCCATAATTTCCTTTGAGAATGCCACTTTCAGAAGTCAAAAGCTTAATTGGCTGGACCTGCGGGACAACGCTTTGAAAAGTCTGGGAAATGAGACTTTGGCCGACTTCGGACAGACACCAGGGCTTCGGATCTACCTTTCAGGAAATCCTTGGCTTTGTGATTGCACCATTGAGGATCTGGTGATTTGGTTAAAGAGTACGGACCTTGTCGAGGACAAACTCAAGATGACCTGCGATATGCCTGAACAGATGAACAACAGGCCGCTGGAGAAGCTGGAACTGGCCAAGCTGCCTTGCACCTACTCTGGAGAGATGAAGGGCGTTCTGGAGACTTCCTACGTCTTCCTGGGGATGGTGCTGGCTCTCATCGGGGTTATATTTCTTCTGGTCCTTTACCTCAACCGAAAGGGCATTAAGAAGTGGATTTATAATATCCGTGATGCATGCAGGGACCACATGGAGGGCTACCACTACAGGTACGAGATTAACTCGGATCCGCGGCTGGCTAACCTCAGCCTCAACTCTGATGTGTAAAGAGATGCGGGGGCTGGATGGAGACGGACAAAAGTGGCTCACACAGTTATCGCACAGTGACTCAGCTCTAGATTTGCGTATTTTCCACAAGCTTATGCCCTAATATGTGTGCTGTGCCAGATAGGACATTAATTGGCTTCTGGGGTGGACCAATCATGCACGCCCCCCCACCACCCCAACTATTTTATATCTGATGTGTTTTGTCATGTTTATATGTGTAATGCTGCATGAGTCAAGACCTCATCAAAGAGGTTCATAATTTGTTTTCCATAAGGTATTTTGGGACCGTGTGGAGTGTGATGCAAAGAACTCTTTCAACTCTACTAATGAATGCGAAGTATGCTAATTTTATGCTTGCAAAATGACTGATATGAGCGGTTATACATGTCTTGATATGCTTGTTAATGCTTCACTTTTTCTCTTTTGAAAAACTTGGTACTGATAATGATACAAGGCTTGCATGCATTTCTGTACTTTTTCAGTAGCTGTTATAACATAATCATATTTGTTTATCAGAGTTGTCCATTTTTATATTCACATTTGTTCAGTGGACATGAATTAACTTTTCTTATGAGTATGATCTGTTGAAATAAAAGGACTTGCATTGATCATTAGTTTCTACTCCAGTGCTTTGAAATCCAGAGCGGGGGTGTCTGAAGGTGTTGAAACAAGATTTGGGATTAGGTGAATTCTCATGCATGTCCACACATGCATGAGAATTCAGACTTGATATACAAATATATATATCAAGTCTGATTGTTATATAGATTTTAAGATAGAATATAGTATATCTTTTCCCGCTGATTTTTCATTCAATTATTAACCCTTTTTAGTGCACAACTATCCAACATAAGTCGTGCATAAAGAGGTTAAATTGCTGTATGTTTTAATAAGTTGCTTACAACGTCAGATTGCAGTAAACCTGCAAGTTGTGCAGTGAAACTAACAGGCCTATACTTGTGCTGCGTTTAAACTACTAAGACCTCTAATTTGGCAATTGTAAATAATTCAGAAACCACAAAGCTACAAATGTCTTCTCAAATAGAAACAAATGGAAACTACTACATAATTTCTAGCATTTTTGTTAAGTAATGGCTTTTGTTTGGAGGATTGCAATTGGATGTAGTAGCTTATGAAATGATAGCAACCAAGAAGGATTTATTATAATCATGATTGACTTGAGTTCCCTTTTCATTGGTTCAAATCAGGTATTCATGCTGTAGATGGTAGTTTGATTAAATAATGTTTTGAGCTTCAGTATTCGTCATGGGTTAATACGAGTAAACCCATAATGATATATGGCATTGTTAAATCATAATACAGACTTACAGGTGATCGCACACACACTTTGTTTTGTATTGTAGTGTATGCAATACTACCTAAGCAATCCTCACTCTTCATTGCTGAGGTGAAATGTTTATATGATGCACTTAACTAAAGATAACAATTCACCCTTTGTTAGTGCTCAGTGTTGATTAATATTTAATTAATCCTTTTTTGCTTCTTTGTCTACTGGCTTGTTTGGACATTGTGTGTTGGGACCAGATGTCAGGTTTGAATGTGATGACCACTGATATCATATAATCTTTTGGCTGTATGTGTCAGTGGTGTGAAGTAATGTACGGTAAGGAACAGATTGTGACAATCCCAACCAAGACGTCGCTCATGTAAATGCGCCAAACTCCAACCTGTGATCAACAGCGGCTCATCCGGCGGATCTTTATCACATGTTTGTGTTCATAGCGGTTGCCAGGAGTCTCTCAGATCTCTCCTTCAAGGGCTGGTGAAACTGGAGGACGGGCCGGGAGGAGTAACACAATCTGCTTCGTCTGGAGTGTTAAAGCTTCTTCTTTCTCCAGCACAATGTGTCAAACCGGCCTCTGTAGAGTTGCGCTCGTGAGTTGCGGTCAGGCTGCTACGAAGCGTCCCTCAGGAGCGTCAATCGCCAACCAAAGGGCAATTAAGATCAACTGTAGAAGCGCAAATTAGGCCCTTCCACTTTTACTTGACTCAATTTATTGAATGCTAATTCAGACAAATTAGTTAAACACTTAATCCTGTTTTATGACCTCTTCTTTTTTTTCTTTTTTTTAATATTTTCTCTCTAAAAATTTTTTTAATTTTTTTTGGTGATTTACGAACTGACAGTAAAAGCTAGTTTGGTGTTCAGAGTTCCTTGCGTGTATCCAATAAGTCTCGTTGTGTTGAGTGTAATAGAGTGGCTGATGACACCCCAAGGATCTACCACACCCTCCCCAGAGAACGAGGCCCCGGCTCCCCTCTCGAGGGGATAAACAGGCTCTATCGCACGTTTCCACAGCGACGATGGTGACCTTGCGCACTTGCTGTGCGGGAGGCAGTGAACAGTAGACTTTTATTAACGAGTTTGGGCAGCGTACCTCAGCCATGCCTGGTTGAGCAGGTGTAATTAGAGGGTGAACAATGAAGGCCTGTGTGGGAGAGTCCTAAGTGCTGTAAAAGGAGGGTGGCTGTAAAGACCTTTAGTGTACTTACTGTATATCACCTTTTACTCTGAGTGCTAAGTAGACTAAGATATTAGTCAGATAATATTGTAGAAACACAGACCAGTCATGACATTATGACTACTCATGTTGAAATTGCTTGATTTGATTTATTTGGAATTAATGAATCTGGAATTGGTAGGAAAGTACATCTGCAATGAAAATAAGATTTTTTTTTTTTAAAGCTGAAAAGCATCTTGCGCATGGACACAATGTCATTGTGATGGTGGAACAATGCACCGGTCAGCAACAACATTATGACCACTTTTAGTCTAATATTGCGTAAATAAGCTCCCCAGGATTTCACAATGTTGGGATCGCAACTATCAACGCAAATTCAGCCAATCCCCGCCCAAATTCCTTACTACTGTGCAATTTTGACCAGTTATTGTCGTTTCCCTCAAAATGTCGAGCCTTATGTCAGTGAAGTCACTTCCTTGTTACGTTTAGAAGACATAGGAAACGTTTGATAAAAACGCCTCACATTTACCTTCAAAAATAACAATGATTAATGGTTAATAAAAACAATAGTGGCTTTGTTCCCTTCATTTCAATTAATTGTTAAACAGTCATTTTAAGGGGAGATAAAATCGCAAATTTTCTGCTACTTGGGAACAAAACGCCTAAAAGCACCGCAACTTTCATCACAAATTTTTTTAGAAAAGCTGCCGCAAAATCAGGCGTTTTAGGCCACAACAATCTCAAAAAGGCCCGCAAAAACCTGGAGGGACTGGTAAATCTGTGGCTATTTAGCCCAACAAATGCAATGTGCTGTGTTCTGACAGTTTTATCAGAACTAGCATTAAGATTTTCAGCAATTTGAGCTTGAGCTACAATAAGAGGCAGTTTTGGAGATGCTCTGGCCTAGTCATGTAGCTATCATCACTATTTGCCCCTTCTTAAAGTCGTTCAATTCCTTATGCTTATTTGCTGATTTTTATGTTTCAACACATCAATATCAACAGTCTAATATATTCCACTCACTGCGAGGTGTCATTGTGAGAAGGTAATCGGTGTTAATTACTTCACCTGTCAGTTGCAGTTATATTTTCAGGGCGCTTCTACAAAACTGATTCTTAATGGGTCTGTGCTCCGAGAAAAGGGTTTAGACACATTTAGATCAAAATGATAGCAGTTTTGTTAATTTTTTGGTCAACATCAAAAAAATTAATGTGAAGTTGAGGAAAAACAGTTGTTATGAATTTACTTTGGTATAAAGAACTATTTTTTTAAGCTTACCCGTTGTAGACCGTGTAAGTGAAATAATTATCTATAAATAGATCTTCCAAGATTGACAACAGCACAACGCAGGGGTCATTTTACATAACAAATCCCAGTCGTGACATATTACTTTCACGGCCACCATGCTGCATTGTTTTATTCTCCTCACAATGACTTTCCATGTTCACATCACACTTCTGACACTTCTCGGTATCTTCTCTCAACCAGGTGAATGAGTGATTTGTGGAATAGATGGAGTGTGTCACACTGAGACTCCCGGGTATTTTATTAGTTCAGGAGCAAGAATGATTGGTGGTACAATTGAGCGCTTGTGCTCATGTACGAGTCCCCGGTTGTTTATCAAGCCACATGTCGTTCTTCACGGATTTTCATGGTGCTAAGGGACTGAGATGATGAGTGGTGCATTATTAGGTCAGCAGGGGTTTGCATTATTCCCTCTGCAAGGCCCTAAAAAACTCTTGGCAAAACCACCAAGGACACAGGCAGGAGAGAAAGCTGGAATGGTTCTCATAAGGAATCGCTATATAGCTGAATAGATAAACGTATTTCCATTCTGAAGTTTTCTCAGAGGTTCGTGCCATTCCGAGCCGAAACTGCAGCGTGCCCTCATTGTGTGGGTGTATCGGCATTGTGGCTCGCTCCGGGAGAGCCTCATTTTGCCTAATTTGGATTTATGATGCAACATATTAGTGTGCCATTTCTTTCTTCCCTACTGAGCTTTATTAAACAAGCATCCTGAGAAATGAAGACGAATTTGAGATGACGGGAAGCGGGGCCACTCGCTCAGCCTCCGCTGGGACAAAACTAGCTGGAAATGGAGAAAAGTGTCTGATGAGAAGGAGCAACGGGTCTCATTTATACAGATAAAGGCCTCCTCAAGACACCTAAAGTGTGAGGTTTATCATGATGCACTTCCATAATACCAGGTGTTACTTATTTACTTATTTTTCTTCTTCATTTCCAATCCAATTTAGGGAACCACAAACTCAGACCTTCCACATCATTCATCCGCCCCTTTAAAAAGTATCTTGTTACAAAACACTAGCCTTGGCTCAAACTGAGCTATATGAAATTATTGATTCTGTGGTCCAGTGACTGATTTTGCATTTAATGCTCTTACATTTTGGTGCATAATACAATGTCATCTGCTTATGATATTACTGTCAATTATCAGAAAAAGCTGCTCTGCAGTCTTAGCAATATGCATATATTGCTGTTCTTCTCCAACATTGATCCTTTGAAAAAAATGTAATTAGAAAAATATATATAAAACTGAGAAATATCTTTTAACTCTGAAGACCTTTTGTGAACCATAACCATTTCATTACCATAAATCAGAGTAATTTAAGTTGTTGTGATGCTGAAACAATGCACTGATTAGGCACACAATTGAGTTGCTATTCGAAAGAGTCTTCTGACATTTATATTGGCATTAAAGCATTAAAATATTCAGCAATTTGAGCTCCAGTAGCTCTTGTATTGGATTGGACAACACATGCCAGCCTTTGCTCTGCATGAGGATCAGTGAACCCTGGCTGTCCATCACCCATTCACAAGTTTTCCGTCCTTAGAGTGTTGGTGGTTTAGTGGTAGGACACTTGCCTTTGGCCCAAAAGGTTATGGGTTCAAATCCAACCTCTGGCATTACCAACGTTGGGTCCCTGAGCAAGCCCATTAACTCCAAGTTGCTATCAGGAGAACTGTCCCTGGAGTTAGGATAAGAGTATCTGTTGCTGTAAATGTAATGTAGATCACTTTTGGCAGAGCAGGAGCATCCCACAAGGTATGCACTTTTGTAATGATTGCAAAATTGTGATGATGGCTAGACAACTAGCCACTAGCAATTTGGCCCTTATCAGACACCCAAATCCTTATGCTTGTCCTTCTTTATGCTTCCAACACACTAACTTTAAGGTCAAAATGTTGCAACAGTAGAGGGTTATTCTCTTCACCTTTTAGTAGTCATAAATTTATGGCTGTGGCTATGGTGTATATGGTAATTGAGGATAAGAAGACAAATGGTTCTTGCACTTTAAGTGAGACCTGACAAAGTTGACAGACGGAAGAGTCTAGTAACCCCATCTTTGTCTCTCTTCCATTCTCTGGTGAATCTGATACCTGCCCTAACTGATTTCACAGGACTGCTTGGCTGTGAGCGTCTTGTTAGAGGGCCTAGACAGAAACACCATGCCCTCTTGTTATGACTGCTGCCCTGTGGTGGTGTCAGACAGCTCAGATATTAGTACTGACCACCATTGTGACCGTGAGCTCATGGAAAGAGAACTGGCCATCCATCACTTATTCTCTCTCTCTCGGGTAAATGACCCTGATGTCTGAGATAGCAGACGGATTAGAGGTGCACACCAGCTAAAGACGCTAACTTGACTGACGGTGGATGAAATCTGAGTTGCTTTCATTCACCATCACTTTCATTAGCCTCTTTGGCCAGAGTGTTCCTTTAAGTGCGGGAGTGATCTTGTCCAGGACTTCCCTCGAACATCTGTTTCCAGGTTTAATATGGTTATACGAATGAGGTAACATAAGGTCATACTTCTGGGACCTGTTGGTGCTGCTCTTGCTTAGAACTGCCTGGAAAACTAGATTGCTCATAATGAATTAGACATCACAGATACTGCACAAAATACACACTCCACCCGTTATTTTCTCAGCAAATAGCACGAATGCCAGCAGAACGAGAGAGGAAAGGAAAAAGAGTGGCTTGTCACATTCTAATGAATGTTTTTCAGCTCTGAACCTTGTGTCAGTCTCTCTTTCCCTGTCTGGTGTGAAACATATTGAGCATTATGCTTCACGCTTTTTCATTATGAACGAGAGGAATCGAACCAGGATACGCAGGTCAGAAAGAAGTCAATTTCATGCCTCATTACCCTAAAGATATTACAGTGACTGCAAAGCAGTGGAAATTGTTTTCAACGCAGAAGTAAAAAATGCACAAATGCTCATATTCATTTTTGCATTTTGAGAGGTAATAGACTTCATAGGGCCGTTGTTTGCCCTCCACAGCTTGGCAATAACACAGAGCTGGAATACCAGCCATGAGCGTTCCTGGCCCAACTCAAATAGTCGGTGATGTGAAAGTAATTGGGTGGAGATTCTCAGGATCCACCCACCTCAGAACACACGTCTTCACGTACTGAGCCAACACACTGCCAACTGTCTGAACGACATGCAGGTCTACACAGCATATGTCTCCTCTCATATCAGTGCCAGGATAATTTAGATTCTGAAGTCTGTGGGAAAGCTGCAAAAAAGGATCATGGAGAAGAAGATGGAATCGTTTCTAACATGTAACATCATAACAAGTGTTTTGATTCTGCTATAGTCAAGTGATTCACACATCCCTTTGAGGAAAAGTTAAAACATTCATAACTCACTAAAGGAGATGGAAAAAACAATGGAAAAAAGACACTGAACAGACACTTTGAATACTTAATTCTGTCATCCTTAAAATGCCTTTCTCCAGAACCTCCAGCTGTACAATGTTCTTACAATGGAAACTTGATTACATTTCTATGGTTCCTTGCCATACCACTGTCTTTCCCTTGGAAAATAATGTCAGACTGAAAATTCAGAGATAAAATTTTGAGTTCAAAATAATACTGCAATAATACTGCAGTCACTGCATGTCATTTTGTCTAGACAGTAGTTTGTAAAAATGTAATTGCAATCAATTGTAGCTTGACTTGGAGATTTAATTAATGCTATTTATGAAACATTAAAATGCAAATCGTTCATTTGTAATTGTCCACCCTTTATGCTCAAAATTCATCACGTTAGAAATACCCACAATAATTCCCCATTGTTTAAGGGTTATTTTTCACTGTAGTTCATTTATTGCAACATTGTTTTGGTGCTGCAAAGTATCACGAAAAAACTTTCTCAGAACCACTCCTGGAAATAGGTCTGCAACAATAAGTAGACATAATTGACTAATTATAAAAAAAAAAACCCGAATGTATTATATAAACACTCAAATATAATTATTAATGTATTTATAACAAAATATGACGCGAAATTCTAGCCACCGCTGACGGCGTTTTAGTGCCACCTTAAAAAAAAAAATATCTAAGATTACGAGATTAAACTCGTAATATTTCGAGAATAAACTCGAAACTACGAGAATAAAGTCGAAAGCTTACGAGAATAAAGTCGAAATGTTACGAGAATAAAGTCGAAATATTACGAGAATAAAGTGGAAATGTTACGAGAATAAAGTCGAAATATTACGAGAATAAAGTCGAATCAAATTATATCAAACTACATTTAACTAAAGAGATTTTAATAAACCTTACCTTTGACGGTTGATGTTGGCAAGGTCTTCCGTAGAGCTAACTCACTGACGCAGACGACGTGCTTGTACAGAACATATCTTAAACATTCACGTAAAAATTCGACTTTATTCTCGTAACATTTCCACTTTATTCTCGTAGTTTCGAGTTTATTCTCAAAATATTACGAGTTTAATCTCGTAATTTTAGATTTTGTTTTTTAAGGTGGCACTAAAACGCCGTCGTACTGAGGCGTCGTAATATAAAAACAAGTAAATTTTCTGTGGTAACTGCAATGCACTACGCTGGGGGCAGTATCGCTTCCATTGTCCGCCATGACGGCTGTTTGTACTAATGAAGAACGTATGACTGACACCGAAACTTTCGAAAGTTTGGGAATATTTCACGATAAGAAACAAGTTGAATGCACACTCTGTAAACGACTTGTTGTCATTTCACGCAGCATCCAGGATCCGCCATGTCTTCTCCGGAAAGGTACGTTTAAAAAGTGCGTTGTGTTGATAGAAGACGCGCCAACGTTATCGTTTTCCTCTGGATCATGAGTTACTTTTGTCGTTATCTTGACAAAAACAAACAAACAAACAAACAAACAAACAAACAAACAAACAAAAAAGGTTTTCTTGAGGTCACTAATCATCTATTCTATTCGCGTTTATATTAGCATCCATTCCCAATAGTAAACCTCCTCCTAGCTAATGTTAGCGAGTTGTTCTCTGTGTTGTTTGTGTAACTCATTTGTGAAATATTTAATCTGCTGTTTAATGGTTAATGGAATTAAACAAAACACAGTGATGAACTATGATACATAGCTTTATGATACTTAAGACCATTACATTGTTCTATTTCTATCTAAAAGACTATTTAAAAGTGTTCCTTAAATTGAATTGTTTAATTTATTTCATTTATAGTGTGATCAAATGCATTAATGTTACAAATACATTCGATTAAGCTATTAAGTTTAAAAAATCATAGGTTTCAGGGTCATTACATTAATTTGATTTGGGAACAGGTTGTGCAGAGACTGGACAACGGGGTGACATTCACAGGTGTGGACTTCAGCAGGTGGGATAAAACAGAAATAATCATCGCCTAATTGAAAAAGTGATCCACCCATTAGGTGACTTCGAAAAGTTATCTTTAATTGCAGCACTACAATTAGTTCCATCAGACTTGCGATGTGGTTGGGAAAACTTGGATGGGAATGGGAATCTGTGTAGAGTATTGGGCAATGAAGACGAGGGTTGAGAAATGCTGGTTTAGGTTTAAAGGATGTGTTGGTGAGTGAGTGATTAGTGAGTTATTATTTGCCACAGCACACAGTGCACTGCAGTGAAATGGGATATCTGCATTGGACCCATCCGTGAAGGAACAGCAGGCAGCTAACATGGGCAGAGCCTGGGGAGCAGTGCTTGGGGATGGTACCTTGCTCATGAGCACCCCAGTGGTACCTTTACCTGTCCTGGGATACGAACCGGCGACCATCTGATCACGGGGCGAACGCCCTGACCGTTACATTACAATCTACCAAGTGCCCCATGTGACTGCATGCAAAACATAAACTGCAATTTGAACAGTCTGTAAGTGCCTTTAAAGTGATCAATACACCTGTACGTTTTATGTACCACATTGAGTTGCTAGTGAGTGTAGGCACATTTGGTATTACTAATACAGCACACAGAGAACTGTGAGTGTGTATTATACTTACAACAGAAGTAATCTGTCTGATTCACAAATTGATTATTCTAATTTATGCAAATGAGTAAGCCAGTGAGAAGCGTGATGTTTGGCTCAGCAGTGGAATAGAGAGGCCATATTGGAGAGTGGAGCAGAGGCTTGTTTTTGGTGTGTCACAAACGCAAGTGTTATCAAACCTGTGTTAATGTGATGTAGATCAGTGAAGCATGTTAGAAGGCATAATGACCTCACTCAGCTACATGACCAATGCAGAAGCTGAACACACACACATACACACTCAAACTCACACATACACACAGCACAGACCATCCAAGGCCAGATGGAGGGAACCTTATTTTTTAAGATATGTATTTTCTTCGTATTAAAATGAGCACTGAACCTTGAAGAGGCAATGTGACTGATTTCCCTCGGGGCTCGAATAGTGTGTCCTCAAATCTGGCTTGCTTTCCTGCCCTAGGAGGACCGGTTTGCTTACGCTGTGTGTGTTTGTGTGTGTGTGTGTGTGTGTGTGCGCGTAAATGGTGTAAAACAGAATTATTAATTTGTCTCATGCATCGTGCGTGATGACACACTGACTGTTTAAGATTAAATATTGTGACTGTGTTAATTTCTTTTTCCTCTACCCTGACAAATGCAAATATATTCAAGGAAAATTATCATGGAAAGAAGAAAAATAATTTATCTATAAAAATAACATCTCATTATGTGTATATACAATGTAGTGGATACTAATCTTGGTGGTTCTTTGGAATATACAGAAAGCATATAAACAAGGCTTGGTGATGTACAGTGAAATCCTGCGTCTAGATGGTGATAAAATGATGCGGCAGGCTGGGAAATAATCTAGTTAGAATGCTTTTAAAGAGCCCCCACTGCTGATGTCAAATGATAGTTTATAATGGGCTGGGTAATGAGTGCCCAACTCTGGCATAACTAATAACTTCATTTTCTAAGAACAAATTATGAACATGACTTGGTAATTACTTTGCACTTGCTTAATGACATCATGTGTTGCTTAGATGAGGTCTACCGCAGACTTCAATCCCCACATTGCTCATTACTGACACCACCTGCATTCCAAAGGAGGGTTTTTTGGGGGGCCTTCATTCTGCTAGCAGATTCACACCAGCAATATTTGCACCAATATATTTGGGATTTCATTCCATTTGTGTGCACCAGAACTTTGTTTTTTTTTCACAGAGAAAGCACCAGGATTTTTACTAATCTTTAAGAAAGGTTCATATCCCTGAAAATCGCTTTGGGTCAAGGTAGGACATTGTTAATGGCATCTTATTTGTATCACATGAACATTGTTATATTTTCCTCTTTTTGCTGACATGATATGTCGAGATGAAGGTTAAGAATGGCAACTATTACTTTTACTAGAGTATGAATCACACTCTCTCCTTTTACAATCATAATGTGCGACCCGACACAGCGACCATTGGAAAGATGAGAAAACGAGCTTTAAAATGATGTCTTGGTTAAAGTCATATCTTGAATGGTTGTCAAGATACATCTGTTTGAATTATCCCCCCAGCGAAGAAAATTGAGTTAAAGCTTTTTGTTGATATCTTTAATAATCCTTAGCATACAAAGGGATACACACAGTAAATTACAACTAGATTTTTACTAAAGTCATTAGAAAATGCTATTAAACTCGACTGAAGCTTGAAATGTTTCAAAAATATTTATTTAAATTCATATTTTGGCCTTTTTGGGAGAGAACTGATGGACACGTGTCTGTAATAGACACTGAACATATGAAGTAAAAGGCAGTATTGTCAGTAAAACGCTGATAATTTTTGTTATTTTTCTGTGGTTTATCTGTAATAAAAATGAACATTGGATACAACTGGAGTGTTTTAGTGAGATGGCGTTCCACAAGCTGGTTTTTTTTTACTCAATTCTATTTTTGTGCATGGAATAACACACAAATAATTTCACATATGGAGGAATCAATATAATACCTGTTAAGTCTTGTGATTCTGACAGTAGGTGCAGGGCTGCTGTAAGTTATAGGGATTCTGAGTTGTTAAAAACCCAGACAATAAACAGCGCAAATGTGTTTTAAGCATTTTAAGAGGGTTTCAACTTATATGGGCTTTTACGTACCTTTGCACAAATATCTTGACTATGAAACTTTGTCAAAGTCAAAGTAAACTTTGTCATCTCTGCTATATACTGTACAGATACATAGAGAGAGGAGACGACGTGGCTCCAGGTTTTTTTTTTCAGTACAGAGAACAACAGAACAGAGAACAAATAAGGCAGTGGCACAAATAAGGCACATGGAATAAACAATAAATAAGTAAAATACAAAATATTCATTAAAAAATATACATTTTAAACTAGACATGGAGTTTTAAATATAATTTGAAACTAGAAATAGAAATAGAGGTAGAACTGAGAAAGTTGAGAAAGTTAGGATGCAGTATTACCTACAAGTGGAAATTGACATTTTACACTGGATGTGCAAGAGGTAGAAAGTTATAATATGACAAATACTATATCCGGACTATTTATATGTACAATGCTCAGTGTATGTGCAAACATGCAAACATTTATACCAGCAGTGAACAATGTTTGTGCCAATAAGTGGCGGCAGTGCAGTGTCGTAACAACAGTTATTTGGGGAGGAGGTAGTCCATATGCGACGGTGATGTGTAAAGTGCAGTGGTGCAACAGAATCAGTCACTTCACAGTCCAGGTGTGTGTGTGGGGGGGAAGTGTGATGGTTGGGATATGAACTTTGAAGACCTTTTCATTCATATAAGATGTGAAAAAACCAATACTTTCAACGCTTTTTAGTTTTATCAGCCTGTTTCTCAAAATTAGAACGTGCGACTTCCGACTCATTTCGCCAGATTGGGTCACATATACTTTACACTTTTACTTATTTAAGAACACCAGTAGTTTTACTTGTAGATAAATAGTATAACAGTATTGTATCAGTAATTCTTATTAATTTTAAATACTCTTTCCACCCCCTGAATGAAAAGAGATCTCTCTGAACTGGAGCGTGTTTATAGTGGTACATATGGTAATTTCTGGTGCTGTTGTAAATTTCTGGGGATGAAAACAGACTGAGCCTATTCATCTTGCAACGCTTATTGGTGTGTGTGTGTGCATGTGAGAGAGAGAGAGAGCATGCGAGCATGACTCATGCCCATGCCCAAGACCACATGCAAGTTGAATGCCTTTGCAGATATTAACATTCATCTCTCTGGTTACAATCACGACCCCCTACTGACAAGTGGCTTATGCGTCTGCTCACTAAGTGTCTGTCATTTTCCACTCCCCCGTATGCTCTGGGACGGCGTTCCGTGTCCAGGGAGCAGTCTAGCGGTTGACGTGGAGAATAATGTAACCCGGTAGAGACATATACGCAGCCGTCCAGCCCCGTGAAATGTAATATTGGTAAAGTGCTGTGGTAACCTGAGAGCCAAGTACAGATATCAGATGTATGGCACTGAACTGGAACACTTACCATCATCCAGCCCATGCTCTGGACCTATTATGGCTTCTCTGGTTACGCTGTCTCAGATCGGTGCAGATTATTCTGATAAAAGCCCATTTATACGTGGGGTTAGTCACCCGTTCCGTAAGCCTCCGTGTTTTCTCACAGCAGCAGGCTTTACAAGCGCAGAATGTGGGGTGAAGCGGCAGAGTCGAGGAGCATGTTAACACGGGCCGCAGATCCAATTAGCTACGGCTCCCGATAAAGGACAATTCCTAAATTAAACTAAGGAGATTAATCTCTTTTAGCTAAATCTCTTCAATTACCGCTATTATTTTCCTCAGTTAGGCATAGGACATTGATGAAAAATAGTGCATTGAATCTTTCAGCGTTAAGCGTTTTATTTTGAAGACGTAATGGCCTTGGGGATCTACTGTGTTTGAGAACATTAAGGTTGGGATGCACTGATGCTGCCATTACATGTAGTAAATGCACATTTTTTTGATAGAAGCCATAGTTTGTACAGCCTGTCTCAAACCTAAATAAAATCACTCATTTTTATAGCAGAGAAAATCATAATGACTCGGGAACTAATTACCCTCATGTGTATAAAGACATGCTCTCACTGCAAGCAGAGTGAAATAAACAGTACTGTGCAAAAATCTTGTAGCTCAGGAATAAAAATTAAGGGTCGACTGATTATTGACTGGGCCGCTTACCAGGGGTCGATATTAAGCATTTTGCTGATTATCTGTGTCAATGTTTAATTTTGACCATCACCGATATTAAGTAATGACAAGGTGCGCTACTGTGGCTCCACTGGCGTCTCTTCTCTCTGTACCATTTGCTCTCGACTCGCTGCTTCATTTAATGTCCCACCCACAACAGTCTCTGATTGTTGATATATGTACCATACGAGTAGTAGCCAATCAACACTGAATCCTTGTTGTCACTCACACCACACTCACACACGAGCGCAGCGTGAAGCTCCTAGAAGGAGTAGAGGAGAGAGGAGAGTTTCAGCTGAGCTTGGTATTTGTAAAATGTAAATATTTGACAGCTTTTTCTTTTTTTCTTGCATAACGGTTCCGAATATATTGCATATTGGCCCCGTTAACTAGCAATAATCGGTTGAACCCTAAAAACCAGAGGTGTCAAAAGTACACACATTCTAGATACATGTGTTTAAAAAGACTAGTAAAAGTTGAAGTATTGACTCGACTCGACAACACGATAGACACGACACAGAGAGAAAAAGAAACTAAAAACAGACTCCCACCAACTTACCGTCTGTTTTTAGTTTCTTTTTCTCTCTGTGTCGTGTCTATCGTGTTGTGCGTCATGTGCAAAGGGGAATACACCAATGGGATTGTGTTTTCTGTGCATGTTTACTTAATTTTTAAGCCTCAACCACTCAGTCAAGTTGTCTGGATGGTGCTCAGTTGATACAGAATAGGTAAAATGCGGCAAAATGGCCCAATAAACGTCATTTAAATTAAACTAAACGAGTAAAGAGCCTGATTTGAAAATGCAAGGAGTAGAAAGTACAAATATTCATGCAAAAAAATTACATAGTAAAAGTTGCAACAGAAGTAGTCAAGTGAAGTACAGAAACAGTATTTGTACTTTGTTACTTCCCATCTCTGCTAAAAACGAATATTGGTCAACCTCTAACAAAAATGTCAAATTATGTTTTAGTTGCTTTTTGTGATTTGATATAAATGGAAGCGACTGTATTCAATCTGAATATAATATTCTCATATTGGTTACTGACTTCTGAATTAAATTGAGTTGAAATCGTATCGTTGCTGACTTTGTGGTCTTGGCAGACACTGAATCATTGTCCTTTGAATTGATATAATATTGTATAGTGATACAATTTGATATTTACATATTGATATTCCTCATGTAGCAGGCACTCTTATCCAGAGCGACTTACATTTTCCTAATTTCAGAGACAGTTCCCCTGAGAGCAACTTAGGGTTAAGGGTCTTGCTCAGGGACCCAGTGTTGGTAACGCCAGAGGTCGGATTCGAACCCACAACCTCTTGGTCCAAAGGCGAGTGTTCTACCACTAGGCCACCATCACCCCTGTGCGTCCCTCCCAGAAATGAGGGGTGGCTCTAGACTTCTGCACAGATCTGTAACCCCAAAACCCACAAATATTGTACTTTAAAAAAAACTTCTTGATGTTAAACTTCTCACCAGCTAAATGTGGAACTCAACTGCTCAACTTATTTCCCACCATGTTGTATCTGTGTACAGAAAATGCAATTAAACATTCAGCCGAGCAGATGTGGCTACTTTTAAAAAGCCTGGGACCTGAGAAACACTCCATTCGGTAGGCAGCAGGTGAACCTCCTAATTAGGAGATACAAGAGAGTGTGAGAGCATGTGGGCTAAAAAAGAGGGGATGAACGAGAAGGAGGTGGAGCTGGTGCATTAACTGATAACTTCCTCATATGGTTCGAATGAAACGAACAGTCAAACAACTCCTAATCAACACCATACTCGCGATGAGATCACCGGCAGGGCTTAAGTGAAGCTGGGCATTATCAAAAACAATGACCTCACTGATAGTTTGCTTTACCTTGGAAATAAACAGAAGGATTGAAAGCTTCTTTGTGCATGCTTTGTACAAAGTTGCATTTGTGTTTGTATTAATATATAATATTTCTGTTTGCATTTATTATATAATATATAATAAAATATATTTAAAAAAAAACTTTTGCTTCTTGGACACATTAATTAACTGTCAATGTCTGTAGTAGGGATGCACAATGATATCGGAATCAGCCAATGACTGCTTTTTGTTAAGTCATCGGCATTGGGCAGATGCTTAGATTTATCCGATATTTCCAGCCAATTTTTAAATTGATGACACACTTATTGTACGTCGGAAAGACAGTGCTAATGCCAGGCGTGTCCAATGTCTGAGGTGGAATTTTACACGGCTTGCACCTTTTGTCTTAAAATTTATGGCATTATTTTGTGGCAACATTCTGATCACGCAGTGGAATGTTCACAAGCGGAATCTCTTGTCTTTTCACGCTCGACTCTGCCTTCCTTATTTATCGGTGTAGGGATCGGCAGATTTAAGCATCAGTGTTATTGGCATCAGCTTATAATTCCCATATCGTGCATCCCTAGTCTATAGTATAATCGATTAGGGATGCATGATATGGGAATTATCTGCCGACACCGATAATCGATATAACTTTTCGAGAGCGAGAAAAGGAAACGATTTAAAAAAACAACAAATGTGATTATTGCTACATCACTAGATATCGGTAAACCAGGTAAATTGGTAAATCTTTTCCTTTTCTCGCTCTCGAAAATGAAATCAAAACTGACATTCAGAACCTCTAGTCTATAGTGTAATCGTTTAGAGGTTGTCGGTTGAATGTTGGTTTTGATTAATTTTCTATTAATTGTCCAGCCCTACCATATTACCTAATTAAGACAATTGGTGGAGAACCATTGGCTAGACACAGACAATAAATACACTTGCACACGGCGTTGGCATAAAACGGGCAACAGTCCTCGAGCTGCCCTATCTCGCCCTTTCAAGGACTAGGCTCAGCTAGCGCAGCGTGCTCCATCCTGGTGAACAGCAGCTCTCTCAGCTGAGAAATGGGGAGGCATAAGCAGGGGAAGCGTGCAGAAACACTCACTGCATCTTAGCAGCGTGAAATGCAAGTATCCAGATATTTCGAATGTGGCATGAGGCAGGTGACCTCCATATGGGCCGTATGACCTCCGGTTAATATCAAAATAGTTTGATACTTACACAAGATCATTACCACATAACACATGAATAGAACCGAATCTATTTTTTACAATTCCCTTGCGTCTTGAGAAATTGAAACCTAAAAGAAATTTATTTGCCTTGTCTGTGAAGGTTCTCAGTTGTCCAGGACACAGTTTTTCACATTAAATCTTGAAAGTAAAAGTAAGTGAGTATTTGTCATTGTGAACACCACAGCACAGCACACAACAAAGAAATATGACCTCTGCATTTGACCCATCCGGGAAGGAGCAGTGGGCAGCTAACAAAGGCAGTGCCTGAGGAGCAGTGCTTGGGGACGGTACCTTGCTCGTGAGTACCTCGGTGGAAACTTTACCAGTCCTGGATTCGAATCTGCGCCAACAACTGCCCTAAAAAAGATGTGTTTTATTGAATATTCATTTCCAAACCAAAATGGGAAAACTAGGAATGAGCCCTTTTCTAATTTCCCGTTTTGCACTTAGAAAAAAAAAAAGTTTTTTTTTTTGTAATGCATGACCCGGAAGGGACCTTTACAAGCAGGAGACTTTTAAAAAGCTGAAACTTAGCACATGTCCCATTTGGTTGTGGTGCACTATGTGCTGTGCTGTGGTGTGTTCACATTGCCGAATTATCACTCAGAGGCTTATATATGTATATATTTGATTGAGCATGTAACGTGTCCCATATAAAACATCACTTCCAGGTCACGCCACTTGCATCCAGCGAAAAACCAAAATAAAATGTAAATGTGTATTTTCCTTATTTGTTTGATTTTTCCATTTAAAAAAAAGAAAAATGGGGAACCAGAAAACAACTCTATATTTGTTGTATCCTTTTGGTTTTGAAAATGAAAATTAAAAATCTATACAATCACAGGTTTATAAAATAAATAAACATATGCAGAAGTCGCCTGACAAGATACATGCTCTAAATATATTCAGGTGTATATTGTGATAGTTTTATTTTCAGCTCTCTCCTGGTTTCAACAGCACCCATTCCGTCCTCATGATTCTTCAGTGTAAAAGGCCATTTCATAGAGAAGAGGGAGCACAGACATCATGATCATTAACTCCGCGGCACGTGCCTCACGCTTGTTTGTGCTGTGTTAAGGTCACGACTTTGCCAGGCACACATGTAAGGCTACTGACACGGGCAGTTGTCTCTGGGGTGGATTTTAATTAAAAGAGATGAAAGACACTCAGACATGGGCATGATAATTATGCGTCACCTGCAGAGGCTGGTAACCAGTATGGCCAGACCTCTCCCTCTCTCTCTCTCTCTCTCTCTCTCTCTCTCTCTCTCTTTCTGTCTCCTCTTATCCGTTCCCGCTGTTATGTGCTACAGCTAATTATATGCATGAACATAGCCGGACAGGAAAAGATCTTCTCTGTGAAACATGCAGCTCAGAAACTTCTCACTCATTGCTTTATTGAAAAACGTGTACCTCTTAGAAACACCTAGTAGACATTAGAGTCTGACCAGTGTAGGATTTTAAAGATATGATTTGATTACGATTATCAGGTCAGTGATTTGATACACGATGCATGCCATCAGTTTTTCTAAATTGCTTTGCTTTGCACGCAGATTGCTCACGGATTGAAGATTTTGGAGCCATAGTTACTACCGGAATGTATTTTTTTACCTAGAATGTTTATGCCGTAGCCAGAAAATCACCACACAGTGTCGTTATTATATAGTCAAGGTTTTCTACTGCTTCTGTCCCACGGACCACCACTGAGACTAAGCAGTCTGAGTGTGGGGATCTAGTATTTTTTTGTATTATTCTTTAGATATTTGCATTATATTTATTATTCATAAAGATGCTCAAGTCATCTGGAAATGTTTTGAAAAACATATCAGATGAAATCATTTTTAATAAGTGATTTCAGTAGTAAAATTATCATGAACCACCTGAAATGTGGACCACTAGGGGGCAGCGTACCGCCGGTTGAAAACCACTTATGTAATCGAATATGGTCTGCCGCTGCATCGATGCAGAACCGTCCACGTCTGCATCGTGATGCATCGATTATATGATTCATTTCAGTCTCTACTTAATAGTATGGTAGGAAAGGCACTCTCATCATACTTTTCTATGCGGTAGTATGCATCTCAAGAAATAGCCGGGGTTGTAGCTCAGCGACTCTCTTTGCACTAGGTAGTGCACATGGAAAGTCACACAACGCCCTATTTCACTTCGTAAGCTACATAGAGCGGGAAGTGATTTTTTCTTAAAATGTTGTGTACTATTGGACTTGCTCTGTCCTTGCTCGACTCTGTTTTCATACTCGTTTGACTTGGCACTATATTGGAAATATGGCATTATTATTGTGCCAAAATTATGAGCGTGCAGTAGAACTTATTCAGTTTTTAGTAGAAAGTATTTAGTTTCTACACACCCAACTCTGCATGCGCTCGCACTCGACACTGGCTTCCTTGTTTATCGGCATCAGCAGATATAAACATGAAAACGTTGGATATCGGCATCGGATCATAATTCCCATATCGCGCGTCCCTACAGAACATAAACCAGCGTTTGTCATATGTCATTATTTATGAGTGACATAGTGCAGTTAAAAGCAAAGAATTTTTATTCTTATAGTACGCCATACTTTCAACAAAGTCTAAAACAGAGTCTAAAAACACTAGTCTAAAAAGCTAGCTTTGCAACTGCGGTGCAAGTTAAGCAACGACAACACTCTGAACATGAAAAACATTACTTATTATCGTCATTAATTATTGTCCACAATAATTGTCAATACATATTTATCGGCAGTAAGCTCATATCTACTGAAAAAAACAGCATGTCCTTTATTGGTCAGGCTGTGGTAAGCAAATAATACAGCATCTCTTTTGACAAGCTTATGTCAACACATAAGACATCCGTTTTTGACTACAGCATTTTTGGCATAATACATCTAAATGGTGGGCTCTTGTAAATGGTGTATGCAATGTATATTTGTGTATATGAAATCCCAAGAATCATTGCTGTGTCACAAACACGCACACAAGCAATACACTCACTATGTCAGCACTGCTGGGCCAAAAGAACTCCAGCATTGATGTAATATTTGGTCAGCTGGTGTTTTGTGGTCAGACACAAAAGGACTGAACTATGCAAATGAAGATAAGCTGAGCAATTTAATGGAAATGCATAGAAAACAACATTTAGAATCTCTCACCAACTTAATCTGTCTCACACGAGTTAATGTGTACGTTTATGAACTGTTTCCTTAAAAGTACTACTTCTTGTGATAAAAGCAGATGAAGTAATTATATGAGCATTAATTGTAACTGAGGTAAAGATGTTAAATAACAACGATATTGATTTAATATCATATTACTCTGCTTTATAATGCTAATTGTGTGTGATTATTGTGTCATTGTGAACACACCACACACTGCACCACAACCAAATGTGAACTCTGCCTTTGACGCATCCGTGAAGGAGCCGTGGGCAGCTAATAAGGGCAGCAGTGCTTGGGGGGGACAGTACCTTGCTCATGAGTACCTCAGTGGTAACTTTACCGGTGCCAGATTCAAACCTGCGACCTTCTGATCTTGGGGCGAATACCCTACCGTTACGCCACCAGCTGCCCCGGTACCTATTTCGGGTCACCTTCGGTAGCTAAATATACAGTGTAAAAGTCTTGAGTCCTCATTTTAATCTATTTTACCTCTAAAGAACCAGACTTTCTAGTGTCTTTATTAGAGGTCGACCATTTTTGTTTTTTCAGGGACAATATCGATACTGATTATTGCTAGTCACCGGGGCCGATAACCGATATTTGGAACCCATACGCAAGATAAGAGAGAAAGTCATCTGTAAAATTCTAAATTTGAATTTACAAATTTGGGCCTTTTGTTTACACCTATCCACAGAATTCAGCGTTTTGAAAAATCAAGGGGTTTAAAAATATGCGTTTGAGGTGACTAAAACTCCATTTACGTGTAAACGAAAGGCCCAATCGTATATAAATTGTTAATAAAAATATCCGCATACGTGTAAACCGGCCCTAACTTTGTACCAATATTTTTTGTATGTTGGTCAAAAAAATCTCTTTAGAGGTTCTTTCTGTGAAGTAATCAGTTAACAAAAAATCTGTCCACTGGGTCTATTTTTCTCGTCTAACGACATACTTGATTAAGGCTGCAACAAACGTTTATTTTGTTAATCGATTAATCTGCCAATTCTTTTTTTGATTAATTTTTGATTAATATTTTATTTTAGCATTTTTTAATAAACCAAACTGTTTGTTTTTTTTATATTTATTTTTTACAAAATGGCAAAAATATTTTCTGATTAATTGAAAATGAAGAAATATTAAAGTTCTGGCCAATATTTTCATTTTGGCCTGTAACTCATTTTTGAATAATTTCTGGGACAGAATTAGATTTTTGTGCAAGATGGCGTTCCACATGAGAGTTGCGTCCCAATAACACAGTGGACATGCTTCGGAATAATCACTGAAAATATCAAATAAATGGCTGTACTGTGAGTAGAACGCTGGTTGTTTTTGTTATTTATCAAAACAAGTTTTGTCTGTAATAAATGGGAAGATGTGACTGAACTGGAACGCTTTAGTGAATGACTTCCCTGAGAGAGTCATGTGCTCTAACAAACGCAGTGCATGTCTTTTTGTGACGGCAAGGCAGTGCCGTGCTGTGCCTTGCCGTCACAAAAACACATGCACTGCGGAGTTCCCTATGAGAGTCGTGAGCGCTAACAAACAGAGCATGTGTTTACATCGCAAAAAATGTCATTTGTGCGTTTCGGTTTTTGTGACGGCAAGGCACGGCACTGCTTCTCGTTTCCTTCTTATTCTACTTTTATGGCGGTCAGCATCCAGCTTAATGGTGCTTTACTGCCACTGCGGCTTTGGTTAGCTTACTGTATGTACGTATAAAATAATGCAGAGCCCACTAATCGATTATTAAATTAGTTAGTAACTACTTTAAGAATCGATTAGTTGTTGCAGCCCTATACTTGATACACCTTGAACATTTGAATTAATTACTGTGTTAAATAAATGCATGAAATTAGCATGTATTAATGTCCAGTTCTATCTCATTAAAATTGCATTTACTCTTAGCATTAAGCAAAAAGAGAAGAAAAGGAGAGGAAGCAGAAGGCAAAGAAAGCAGCATGTAACGTTTGCTCAGATGTCCTTTGAAAAGGACAAGGAAATGACTTGATGTTTCCAAAAGCAGCTCCACCCTAACCAACCCCCTGCCTGTCAGCGGGCACAAAACACGCCAGACAGAAGCTGCGAGTCGGAGCCCGGGAGGGGCACTGCCGCCACACTACACCACTTGGTAATTGCTGTCCAGAAAGGAAAAGAAGGCAGATAAAAGAATTGTAGTGATGAGAATAATTAATATGCTGAAATCTGTGTGCAGTACGGCCCACGTGTCCACTGGCCGAGCTGTGCTGAAGAGACTGCCCTGTGGGAAGATCTGCTGGATTTTATTTCATTCCGGTTCCAGCTCTCACACGCTAATCAAATGAATAAGATATTGCTCGCG
Organism: Distichodus sexfasciatus; assembly: GCA_032718565.1. Lineage (NCBI taxonomy): Eukaryota > Metazoa > Chordata > Actinopteri > Characiformes > Distichodontidae > Distichodus > Distichodus sexfasciatus. The sequence continues at coordinate 193,115 of JAVGVS010000008.1, read as the reverse complement.
TAGCCTCAGGCTCTTTCTTCCATACACACATTATCCCTCGTCTCTTTTCCTGGATACGGAAACTACACTGACTCAGGTCTGTTTTTTTAAGGTACTTGATGTAGAAAACACAGCATTGAACAATGAATCCACATTTTAAAAAATCTATTTCTTATTCTTTAATTCATAAAGCACATCTCGAAAAAATAGGCCTGTTTAGAGTTCGATGATGAAATCAGTTTCCCGATTATTTCACCTCAGTTATAATTAATAAACAATAATTTCTTTACGTTTTTTTAAACCCTCCTGTTATGTTGTGGGTCAAATTGACCCATTTTAAATGTAAAAAAATCTAAAAAATATAGTTTAAAGTATTTTTTCAGTATGAAACCTCTTGTGCTCGGCTTAATAAGGGTAATCAACATATAAAATAAAAATGGTTCATTTCACATATATGCAACCGCCCCTGCATGTTTATATTACATAGATACTGTTCGGGTCAATTTGAATTTAAAATAATCAATGTCATGCAAAACTATTGCGTTTTATATGTAGGTCTTTCCAATGTACATTAAAAAAAGTTTTTAAATGCATTTCTTTATGAAAAACGAGTGAATTATCCTCATTAAACCATGATCTGTGAGAGGTAAATAACACCATTACACCAAATATTGATTGAAATGTTTAGTAATGGAGTTAATAATGAGATAATACCAATGTTTAATGGGATTTTTTGGTTTCTCACACTTTTGGATAATTAAACATGCCCCGAGTCAAACTGACCCACAAACATCATTGGTGTTCCTGAGAAACGAACGTAACAGAAGGGTTAAAGCCGGATTGCAGGAGGTATGTGACAACTTGATGTGGTATTGGCTTTTTAAGAGGACGGTGCATAAACACATTGGGACAAGTATTTGATTCAAGATGGTGGTTTTACTTTTTGATAAACTGTCTATCCCTAGAACTATACAAATAATGTTTTATAGGTATACAGTAGGGGTACAGTTTAGGTATACAGTAGTAGTAAGGGGTCTCTAAATCCATGTTTTGGTTGCTATCGACTAGGAGTGTAACGATACATCAATCTACATTGATACATTATTTCAAAGATCAGTGCGTTCTTACATATTGCAGCCAATATCTGTTCAAGCTCAGGAACAAATATGTCAAATGATATTTAAGTTGCTTTGTGATTTGATATGAATAGAAATGATAAATCATAAGATATTGTCTCATATTGATTTCTTGCTCCTGAACTGAATCAAATCAAACTTGTATTTTAGCAGACTTTGTGATATCAGCATATCACAAAGTGTGATATGCAAAGTGTGATATAAAAATATTGACCATTGAATTGTTACAATATTGTATTGTTAGAGCCATTTTTGCGCTGTAACTGAACATGCCCATTTCGCCTTGTGATCAAAAGGTCGCAGGTTCGAATCCAGGGCCGGTAAGGTTACCACTGAGGTACTCATGAGCAAGGTACCGTCCCCAAGCACTGCTCCCCGGGCGCTGGTTAGCTGCCCACTGCTCCTTCACGGATGGGTCAAATGCAGAACTCACATTTGGTTGTGGTGTACTGTGTGCTGTGCTGTGGTGTGTTCACAATGACAAATAATCACTCACTTAATTTGTAACAGAATTTTGAGTTATATTTTAGGGATGCACCGATTGCAATTTTCTTGATCGATTCCGATTACCGGTTTTTTGTGTGATCAGCCGATACCGATTTTTCCGATACCGATTTTTTTCCCAGATAACAGAAAATTAGAGCTACTGCGAGCAGTCGACGACATTGACACAAAATAATGGATTTCAACTTTTTTAATGTAATGCGGTAGTTACTTTCCCTGTTTACGAGTTACTTTTATAATAGTGACGTAACAGTGGCAGCTCTACAGCAAATACAAACAAAAACCTAATTTTCTTTAATATAATGCTTTATTTTCAAAACAAATTTTCTTTACAAATTTAAATAAATAAAATGTAACTCGTAAAATGTAACAACTCCGGTAACTCGACGTCCGAAAAGTAACACCTACTTGGCATTGTGTATTTTGGGCAGAGGTGATTTATCAGATTTCTGACGCCTGTATCCTCAACTATGGAAAACGGCTGATCATCATGTGATTGACTTGTGCATCTGTGTTTATGTTGAATTGGGAACAGACAAGTGGGCAAGGCGAGCCACTGATTGCGTGCTTATTAAACGTGTAAGACCTAACTATTAGATTATAATTATAAGGTTGATAAACTATAACTTGTGTTTAATCTACCTGTCGCCTTTCCTTTCTACGTCATCTTTGGTTTTTCTGTAAAAACTGTCTGTAGTGTGCAGTCAATCACAAGACCAGGAGCCATCGGCCAATAGGATTCGCAGACAGAACCTGCCAAAACCCCACCCCTGAACTGCCAAAACCTGCCCCCTTTCAAACTGCAAGGACATTTAACACATCGAGAGGAAAAAAGACATTTGCGAGAGGAAAAATACAGTTCGCGCGCAATATTATCACAACCGTGCATTCGATTCTTAATTTTGTGCTCTCGAGTTTCACATTTGCGCGTGCGATTTTGAAATTTACGCCCACGAATTTTTTGCGGCAAGCGATTTTGCGCGCTCTAGTTTTGGCATTGATGTGACGCCATACTCACGCATCCAAAATTCATTTCATTGCCGCACGATGTCACCCCATTCAAAGTGAATGGGAAACGCTCCCGTTGAGCGTATATGTGAACGCTGCCTGAATACGCGCGTGGCTGTGCTGCAAGTAATGCGCATGCGCAAGATCGGTTTGTAATCGGCAATACGTGTGAGTGAAAATCGGCCGATTCCGATCGCTGGCCGATCGATCGGTGCATCCCTATTATATTTCAAATATCTGAATATTTTTATAGCTTTTTTGATTCGTCACAATGTAGGTATTAGTAACCGTAATACACAGTTGCTTTACGTCAGGTGTATACACCTTACATTTAAAGAAGAAATTTCTTGAAGCAAAGGTCCGAAAGATCTTTACAATTACATCATAATAACTATATATTTATCCTTATTTTTCTCTCCCTCCCTCCGTCTCACCCGTCTTTTTCTCTTCTTACTCCGGCTCGGCCGCCTGTATCTCTCCCTTTGTTTTCTCTACATGTATCACTATCTTTCTTTTTCTTTCTCCGTCTTTTTGTGCGTTTGCCTTGCTGCCTCTAACTCGCTCATCTGTCTCAATACTTACCGCCTGGAATGCACATACTCGATTGGCTGAGAGGTATCATGTGGGATGGCTTAACTTGTATGCAATTGGTCTGTTCTTTTCTTCATCCGCTAAACCACTAGCGAAAAGACTACAAAACTACACTGCGCCGGCTGAAATAGAAGCACCTTGTCAGGTTTTAAACCGTAACCTTCTGTTTTGGCTATAGGTTCATATCCGTATGCGACAACTTTTGGGTCCAGACCCGGACCGTGGTCCGCCAGAGAGAGGTTAGTGACCTCTGCTTTGCATGTTGCAATTTGACTGGCTGCTGCAACTAGTATAAAAGTGTAAGAACGCACATAAGAGCAGAAGCCTTGAACCCAAGAGCAACACACGTCTTTTTTGACCGTCACAAAACGTAATGTAAAATTGTAGAGGTCAGGAATTCATCTTTTGTCCTGTTCAATTGTAAGTTCAAGTGAAGATACAGGCATCAAAGAAAGGATGGGATTCAAGAGTTTTATTTGTCTGATACGTGTCGAGTGTGAAGGAAATTCAAGCTCCGAGGCTAGTGAGTCAGCACGCTGCACTGACCGTTATGAAACTTTTAAACATGGCACGATACGATACAAATCCAAAACAGTCTCTACATCTTTTTTAAACAGAAAACAAAATCTAGATCCGACTTGAATGTTAGCTCAGACTTTGTAGATGCTGTTTTGTTGACTATATAGAATTTTTCATATTGAAACTGTCACAGATCTCATGCACATTCAGTGTAAAAGACAACTCTAAGACCGTAATTGTAGGCTGAATATCGCATCCCAATTGTCTCTCTTTCTACTTCTAGTTTAAAGTGAATCATTTATATTCTGTTTATATGTTGCTTATTCTGTGCCTTATTTGTTCCTTGTTCTTTCTTCTTTGCACTGTTAAAACTGGAGCCACATCATCTCGTCTCTCTGTATACTTGTACAGTAAAAAAAAAATGTCATTATTCTGTTGAGATTAAGGAAATACTTGACTTCAGTACAGCTTTCCTAACTAAAACAGTGTATTAATTACACACCCATATGTATATGCTAAATTAATTACTGTTAAAATAACATTTCAAACATTATTAGTTTAAACGCAGTTCTGTAATTTTGTGACGGTCCCTAATCCTGCGGCGCTAAAAGTGATTATTTTGTCATTGTGAACACACCACAGCACAGCACACAGTGCACCACAGCCAAATGCGAGCTCTGCATTTAACCCATCCGTGAAGAAGCAGTGGGCAGCTAACAAGCGCCTGGGTAGCAGTGCTTGGAGACGGTACCTTACTCATGAGTACCTCAGTGCTAACTTTACCGGCCCATGGATTCGAACCTGCGACCTTCTGATCACGGGCTGAACACCCCACCGTTACGCCACTGGCTGCCCTAAAACCATCAGGAACACAGAGATTGCGTGCGAGCACTGGTGTTGTTAAGGAAGTTAAACAGTATAATCACATCATTTGCTTTTGGGCGTGTAGTGTGTTGTGTGGTTGTTCTGCTCATTGTCATATCAACATGTACGAATGTCGAACTATAAACCAGCTGTACCGCAGTGCCGCTTCGCTTACATAACCAATTAAGCGTCCATGTGTTTACGCAACGGCTTTATAGATCGGCCCAATGCCACTGATACCCGATCCAGATATTAGAGTCGTTATCCACTAATCGGATCGGTGCCATCTTTAGAAATTTTACACCCCTAGTATCGACTCAAAAGCCTAGGTATCAATAACGAACGGTAGAGTTTGGATCGCTTCATCCCTAGTGTGAAACCTGGCTTAAGACTGCCCACAGAAGCCTGTGTTATTGCGCTCAGTACAACCATCTGACGTCTCTGCGCTTGCTAGGCGAGGGATGTTACAATATGCATGATTTCTGAACAACATTATCTTTTCGGATCAGTTCTTTGGGCTTGTTGTTCGCTGAGTGGACCCGTCAGCCTCAAAAAGGCAGGTTTGGGTCGAGCCGTCAGGGGGACGAGCAGCAGAGGCACCGGCCATCTCAAATTGGGCAATCCGTCTTGGCTGTGTGGGCGCTAACAGATTGCATCCTCACTTTGCTGCCTCTCCATCATTAAGACACCCACCTCCCCTCCTCCCTACAGAGGTCAAGACAGCTTGTCATTTAATTCTGCTGACGCCTCCCTGTCAGACGGCGGGCGAGCGCTCCCGGTAAAATTACGACACTCGCTCATGCTCTTCCTGAAAGCTCCGGCGTTCGTTCTTCCGTTCAAAACAAGGCCACAAGCGTTCATCAGATTCATTTTTTCCCCTCTTCAATCCAAGTTGTGCTGCATAGTTATTTGGAGCCGCTATGTTTATGCAGAGAAAACGAGCGTGCGTGTAAGACTCGGACAACCTTTTCGCTCGTGGTAATCATCTTCTGTGAAGGTGAGTAGATTGCTCCTCTCGCCTCTGGGCTAAACAGAAAATCCTCTTCAGATCTCTTTCTTCCATCGTGACTCTCGTTTCCACTGTCAGCCGTCTTCTCGGGCATCTGTCTACATCACTCACAATCGCTAAGCCTCTTAAAGAGCCCCCCTTCCCAAAAAAATCAAAGTGGTTTAACTTCCGAGCCATTAGAAGTTTCTCGCAGGTCGATGCCAGGGGTGTTTTAAATGCCGACGCGTACGATTTATCAGGAGAGAGACGTTTAAAAAATGACTGTCTAATTTGACATACTTTGCAATGCGACTATAACATTTTCGTAATTTCTATTAAAATGCGTTTTTAAAAGTTTGCTCTGCTCCAGGTAGCCAGCGTGTGTTCACCTTGAGCTTACTTCCTGCTGAGCCGGTGCCCGGGGCAGGATGCCAGGCTGTTTGCACATCGCCTCTGGAAATGGCATTTCTGTAGATTTGCTGCCACAAACGTGTGCAGGCCTCGAGCTACACTAATTAGACACCGGGGAATCAGAGCCGGGAGTGACGCCTGTCAGAGAGAGTGAGAGAGAAAGTGAGGGAGTGAGTGAAAGAGAGAGAGAGAGAGGAATGGAATCAAGTGAGCAAGTAATAAAAAGGGGGGAATGGAAGGATGGAAGGAAGGAAGGAGAGAGAGAGAGAGAGGGAGAGAGAGAGAGAGAGAGAGAGAGGGAGAGGGTGACGTTCCAAAATGAGGCACATCCTGCTTGATGACTGATGTAATGATGGTTATAGTGTGTCTGAGGGAGGGATGGAGAGAATTGAATTGAATTTGAATTGAATGTCTTTATTGTCATTGTCACAGGTACAACGAAATTGAAAGTGGTCTCCGGTCAGTGCATCATAAAATAAAATAAAAAAATAAAATAAATAAATAAAAATTAAATTACTAAAAGTGCTATAGTATCCATAAGAATAAATATACCTCATGCACTACATGCACACAGACATCATCCACCCATTCCATTTCACGAACAGTATGAACAAGCATCCACACACACATAGTTCGAAAGAAAGAAAGAAAGAAAGAGGATGGAGAGAAAGAAAAATAGTTAAGAGTATGGGAGTGTGTGAGTAAATGAGACTGAAAAAGAGAAAGATAGAAAGAAACAGAATGAAAAAGAATGAATGAGTGAGTGATGGAGTGGGTGAGTGAAAGAGAGAGAGAGAGAGAGAGAGAGAGAGAGAGGGAGAAAGGTGTGATGCTCCTAAATGAGGCACATCCCGCTTGATGACGGGTGTAATGAGGCAGAGAGAGAGAGAGAGAGAGAGTGTGAGGTAGAGAGAGAGTGCATTAGTGAGAGAGTGCATTAGTGATAGAGAGAGAGAGAGAGAGAGAGAGAGGGGGGGAGGAAGAAAGGTGTGATGCTCCTAAATGAGGCACATCCCGCTTGATGACGGGTGTAATGATGGGGAGAGTGGGTCAGAGGCAGAGAGAGAGAGAGAGAGAGAGAGAGTGTGAGGTAGAGAGAGAGTACATTAGTGAGAGAGAGAGAGAGAGAGAGAGTGCATTAGAGAGAGAGAGAGAGAGAGAGTGTGTGAGGTAGAGAGAGAGTACTGTACATTAGTGAGAGAGAGAGAGTGTGAGGTAGAGAGAGAGTACATTAGTGAGAGAGAGAGAGAGAGAGAGAGAGAGAGAGTGCATTAGAGAGAGAGAGAGTGCATTAGAGAGAGAGAGAGAGAGAGAGAGAGAGGGAGAAAGGTGTGCTGCTCCTAAATGACGCACATCCCGCTTGATGATGGTGTAATGATGGGGAGAATGGGTCAGAGGGAGGGATGGAGAGATAGTGAGAAAGAGAGAGAGTGAGAGAGAGAGTGAGATAGAGAGAGAAAGAGTGCATTAGTGTGTGTGAGAGAGAGAGTAAGGTAGAGAGGGAGAAAGGTGTGATTCTCCTAAATGAGGCACATCCCGCTTGATGACGGGTGTAATGATGGGGAGAGTGGGTCAGAGGGACGCTTGGAGACGGAGGGAGCGAGCCACGTAGGAAAGGAGAGAGCGAGGAAGAAAGATAGAAGGTGATGAGGAGAGAGGGATTTGAATGTGTTAGCAGTAACACGAGGAAACGACGAGGAGAAGAGGGTGGAGCACATCACAGCACACAGTGCACCACAATGATATGTGACCTCTGCGTTTGACCCATCCGTGAAGCCACAGTGGGCAGCTGGCATGGGCATCTCTCGGGGAGCAATGCTTGAAGACGGTACCTTGCTCATAAGTACCTTAGTGGTACCCTTACCAGTTCTGGATTCATAATGGTACCACTGAGGGTACCTTTACTAGGTTAGAGAGCTGAATGCTAGCACAATGTCACAATGTTATAGCTTTTAATGAATAGCGCAACGGTTAGGGAGTTGACCCAGTGTTCAGAAGGTCGTTGGTTCAAGTGCTGGACCATTAAAGGTACCCCTGCGGTACTTATGAGCACGGTTTGGGACTTGAACCAACAACCTTCTGATCGCAGGGCCAACTTCTTGACCGTTACGCTGGTTATTAAACGGAGAGTAATGTTGTCAGTAGTGACATTGTCCTAACATTTGGCCCTCGGTGGTACCTTTACGAATACCGGACCGGTAAAGGTACCATCCACAATTACTGCTCCCCGGGCACTGCCAAAAAAGCTGCCCACTGCTCCTTCACAGATGGGTCAAATGCAGAAGTCACATTTGGTTGTGATGTGCTGTGTTCACAATGACAAATACTCATTCACTCAATTATCAAGACGTTATTGACCAAGTGGAAAACCACGTCTGTCTCTCTCCGATTCGATTTGCATTTTCCCATAATGACAATCAACTCTTTAACGCACTGATGCTTTTATGGTGTTTCGTAAGTTTGTGGAATATTCATAATACAAACGCAGTCCATATAAATGCAGTATGTTACCGCGGCGATCACAACTCTACAGGAGTCCAAAAATCCACGCTTGCACACACTCCTTCTTGGAGGGAATAACAATGATGATAACAGGGACAGCAGGTAGTCCAGCTATTCTGACCACATTAAAAAAAAAAAAAAATCCCCCGGGGAGCTGTGTGGAGGAGGCCGGAGGAGCTTTCTGTCATCGTCAGCACTACACGAGGACAAACGCAGGATATCTTAGAACATTTTTAACTCTGCGCGCGGTGCCGAAGCAAAGCTAGATGCGGTCTGCGAAACACCGAGCATTGCAATGCATGGCACCGCCGCTGACGAAGAAACATTTTTCATAGACTGTGCTGCAGTTTTACATTGAATTTGCCATTGCAAAAAAGATTAATAGACACACTAGCCGAGTAAAAATGCCTTCCAGATAGAACCATTAGGAAGAACGATCGCTAAACTGCTGCGTGGAGATATTGCTGTGGGGTTTGCCAATGTAAACACACTCTGAAGCTTTCCAGAAGAGAAGACTCATTCCATCTCGGACACATCAATATCAGTTTGTTTTTTAAGGTTTTAACATATTTTAATTTTCTTTCCAAAAGAAAAGCAAAAAGGAGGAGGAGAATTTCCCACTTTTCTGACTTGTTATACTTGTTATGTATTGAAAGGCCCACAGCAGTGCTGGAGACTGTGCGAGAGGGAGAGAATTCAATCAAGAGAGTATTGATATTCATTATTCATTATAGTTTGATGCAAACTTTACCATACTCGTATTATCTACATTTTAAACCTTTCTTTCCGAGAGAGAGAGAGTATTTATTACTAGGGGTGCACGATAGGGACGCACGATAATATTGGAATCATTTCGGAATCGGACGATAATTGTTTTCTTCCGGACCGATTGTTAGATTTTCGGACAATATTTTGACGCATTTATTGTACATTGGAAAGGTAGCCTGAGGTGGTGTTTTACATTGCCTGTACCTTCTGTCTTAAAATGTATGCCGTTATTTTACGCAGTGGAACGTTTGCGAGCAAAATCGTATGTCTTTTCACACTCAACTCTGCCAGCATTGTGCGAAAAGTTTGAACTAAATTGCGTGTTCGCCTCACTTGGCGATTGTGAGCTCACACATGGGCTGTGTCCTGAGCTTGCACACTGCCACGCTTAATAGTATGGTAGGTAAAGCGTTCTTATCATACTTTTATCTGCAGTAGTATGCATCTCTAGAAATAGCCGGGGTTGTGGTTTAACGGCTCTCTACGCACTAGGTAGTGCACATGGAGTGTCACACGTGCCCTATTTGACTGTGAGTGGGAAGTGCCTTTTTCTTAAAATGTTGTGCACTGCGCTCTAAATGCTCTGCCCTCGTTTGACTCTGCTTGACTTGGCACTGTGTTAGATCGCAGTGGAACTTTGGCCAGCAAAATATCTGGTCTTTACACGCTCAACTCTCCCTGTGCTCGCGGTCAACTCCGCCTTCCTCATTTATCGGTATTGGCGGATGTAAGCATGAAAATATCGGATATCAGCATTGGTCAAAAATGATCGTGCACCACTAATATTTTGCTTGCCAAAGTTCCAGAATTTTGGCACAAAAATAACACCATACATTTTAACACAGGAGGTGCGGAAAATCCCACGGTGTATAAAATCCCACCTCTGACTTTGGATGTGGACACCCAGCCGATTCCAATACAATTCCGATATCATGCGTCCCTATTTGAAAGTGAGTGATTATCTGTCATTGTGAGCACACCAGAGCACTGTGCACCACCACGAAATGTGACCTCTGCATTTGACCCATCCGTGAAGAAGCAATGGACAGCTAACAAGGACGGTACCTTGCTCATGAGTAACTTTACTGGTCTGGGATTCAAACCTGCGACCTTCTGATCACGGGGCGAACTGCCCAACCATTACGGCACCATCTGCCCCTCAACAATTTGTTACAGTTTGGCACAAAATTTACTATACAGTGGTACCTTGACTTACGAGTGTCCCAACTTATGAGTTTTTCGAGATACGAGCCGTCTCTCTGCCGTTTTTTTGCTTGGAGTTGAGAGCTAAAATTCGGGTTACGAGCCAGCTGGGCGTGCAACGGCGCTATTTAATGACACTTTTTAATGCAACTCATTTCAGAAACATGCTGAAAGGGAGGACGACACAAACCACATTGGACAGGTTTTTATCGAAAACTCCTGCAGATGAAAGGGAGGAAAGCGTGGCGAAACGGGCAAAAAACCAGCCTTTCTCCTACACCATCATCAGCATCTTCAAGTGGTCTGATCTGCAAGGCCAATGCTGTACGTTATACTTAATAAAACCAGTTTATTGCAGTACATTCTATTGTATTGGTTTTTTATACAATATTTGTTATTTATAAGCATATTTTTCTTATTTAAAAAAAATGTAACAAATTTTTGGGGGGTCCGGAAAGGATTAATGGCATTTCAATTCATTTCAATGGGCAAAATTGATTTGACATACAAGTAATTTGAGTTACGAGCTCCGTCATGGAACGAATTAAACTCGTAAGTCAAGGCACCACTGTACTTGTATTATCCGCATACAAGAAGAGGGAGAGAGTAAGAGAAAGAGAGTGTGTTCGTTACAGTTTGATGCAAACTTTACCGTACTTGTGTCATCCACATCCACAAGTTTTCCAAATGAAATCCATAAATAAGAACACGCTGATGCAACATGCATCATATACAGCAGGAGTCCTATTAGGACACAGCACATGACCTGACAGAAGCAGCTGGACATTTAGGACATTTATCAGAAGCTCTTATCCAGAGCAGCTTCCATTCCCTAATTACACGGACAGTCTCCCTGGAGGATCTTGGGGGTTAAGGGTTGTGCTCAGAGACCCGGTGGTGGTAATGCTGGAGGTAGGATTTGATCTACCACTAGACCACCAGCACCACTTCATCCAGATCTAATCTCTCATTCTTCCTGTTTACTCTTGAGGGGGTTAAAGTCTGGTTTAAACAGTAGCTGTTCAACGACAAGCTACTAATGATCCAAAGTAGCTAAGCTACAGCCACGCTACTGTTTTAATATAGAAGTAACTAACCTGCGAGCGGCTGAGAAAACATAGCTAACAACATGCAGGCAATTTAATCCAGTAATACTTACATTTGTACTGTAGGATACTCTATAACCAGATAAATTTTTAACAATTAAAATATGATATTAAACACTTGTTTTATTTGCCAGCTTGCATAAGTTACACTTAAGTTCTGTCTCTTAAACCTGTCAGTCATACTTTTTGATAAGTACGGTCGGTCACAGATTCTCGCTTCCATCTTTGCCAAGCAGTGTAGAGACATCACTCTTATGGATTCTGTCTTGACTCCGTCTTGCAGTTGCCAAGAGCAAGCTGTGATGCAGTCGGGGCACAGTTCCCTATCAGATCATCTCAGACAATACTTAAAGCTGTTAACTTCCATCTCCGTATCCTGATTGATATTCTATATTATATGTTGGTTGATCTTAGGGTTTACACGTATGCGTTTATGAAAAAAAATATCCGCATGTTTTAAATATTTTTGGGCCTTTTGTTTACATGTAAACAGTCCTCAAATGCAGTCCAAAGTGAAGATTTTTTCAAAATGCTGGATTCTGTGGATACAAGTAAAACACAGTTTTCTTAAAACGATGACAGATGTATTTCTATTATGCGCATGGCTTTAAGTTCCCGCCGCTTCCTCGATTTTAGTTGGCTAGCAAGAGAGAAGTGACATCGACGAGCCCCGCGGTGTTGTAAAACAGGTTTCAGCATGAAGCGCTCTGAGCGCTGCAGTAAAAAAACGTATCCACCGACATCTTTTTTCCGCTGAAGGCGCTTAGCGCTTTGAATGCTGAAGCTCATTGGATTTGTGTTAAATAGAGGCACAGCCAGCGCAAAAAATGTGTTTGAGGGACACAAGTCCAAATACCTTAAATTCCTTACATACCACAAGTAACTACGGTAACCACTAAGAAGGCGACTGTATTGTGATCCACGCTAGGCATGTTGCCTCCTATACACTGATGGAAAAACCATGACACAGACAAGTGGTAAACATTCGAGGTTAGGATCATTTTGTGTTTTAGTGTGTACAGATGTTGTGTAAACGCAATTTAAAAAATAGTCATGTTTTTTTTTTAAATATCTGAATATGTGTAAACTGGGCCTTAGTTTCATCATCTGTGATTCTATTCCCTTTACCGCCTTTTTTCCCCCTTTACTTTTTGTAAGGCAGGCTTCCTGCTACTACGATGATCAGCTTTAAAGTGCTACACATTCTCATCAAAACCTGTGTGAAGCTGCAGCGGCAGCACATTTGTCAGAGTCTTCAAAATGTCTGTCGCTCTGAGCGTCATTCACGACTTCCTTTGACTTTTCATACGGAATGGGAACGAACAGCTTTCATTTTTATAAAAGAAATATGCCTGGGAACGATTCGCCCCTACAGTTTCCAGCTACGAATGTAATTTGGCTGCACACATGATAAAACATTTCTCTGTGTAGAGACTTGTGCGGCGGAGACGATGCGTAACAAGCTCCCAAGTCTATGAAAAAGCAAAAAGAAAGAAAGAGAAAACAAGGAGCCAGAGCCCTGACCAGGCAATCTATTGGTGGCATTAACTTCGGCTCGGGGGTGTCATTTATCACCGCCCCGTGCGCTGTCCTGGGAACAGCGTGGGGGAGAGCGAAGCTAACCGCCTTACATGCTAGCTCTTAACAGGCAACTTCTCCACAGCTCACCCAGGCAGCGTCTCCAGAGACTTCCAGCCAGGATGTCTCCGTGTGTGTTGTAGCCAATTCTCGAGTGTTAGAGCACTGTGGATTTGAGAAAAGCGGTGTGTAAATGTGAGAGAATGAGTGAGTGTGAGTGAATGACAGAGTGAATGGGTGAAAGTGTGAATGAATGAGTATGTGAGTGAATGACTGAATGAATGAGTGTGAATGAATTAGAGTAAATGAGTGAGTAAAAGAGAGAGAGTATGAGTGAATGACTAAGTGAATGAGTATGTGTGAATGAATGAGTGTGAATGAATTACTGAGTGAATGAGCATGTGAGTGAATGAGTGAGAGTGAATGAATGTTGAGAGAGAGAGAGAGTAAGTGAAAATGGGAGTGCATGGGAACGGGTGAGAGAGTGAGTAGAAGAGTGTGTGAGTAAGCGAGTGAGTGATAGTGTGTGAATGAGTGAGGGACTGAGTGAGTGAATATGACAGTGAGTATGAGTGATAGAGTTAAAGTGAAAATGAGAGTGAATGAATGGGAGAGAGGTGGTGAGTGGAAGAGTGAGGGAGTGAATGAGTGGGAGAGAGGGCATGAGTGGAAGAGTGAGGGAGTGAATGGAGTGGGGAGGGAGGAATGAGTGGGAGAGAGGGGGTGAGGGAAGAGGGAGGGGAGGAATGGAGGGAGAGGAGGTGGTGAGTGAGGGAGTGAACAGAGGGGGAGGGGATTAAATGGAGTGAATGGAGGAGGGAGGAATGAGGGAGAGAGGGGTGAGTGTGGGAGTGAATGAGTGGGGGTGGTGGAGGAGTGAATGAGTGGGGAGAGAGGGGGAGTGCAAGAGTGAGGAGGAAGGAGTGGGAGAGAGGGGGAGGGAAGAGGAGGGGAGTGAAATGAGTGGGAGAGGTGGGCAAGAGGAAGAGGTGGGAGTGAATAAATGGGAGAGGGGGGGAGTGAGGGAGTGGGAATGAGGAGGGAGTGAATGAGTGGGAGAGAGGGGGGAGGGAAGAGGGAGGAGGAATGAGGGGAGAGAGGTGGTGGGAGGAGGGAGTGAATGAGTGGGGGAGAGGGGATGAATGAGGGAGTGAATGAGTGAGGGAGTGAATGAGTGGGGGAGAGGGGATGAATGAGGGAGTGAATGAGTGAGGGAGTGAAATGAGTGGGAGAGAGGGGGTGAGGAAGAGTGAGGGGAGGGAATGAGTGGGAGAGAGGGGGTGAGGAGGGAGTGAATGAGTGAGGGAGTGGAATGGGAGGAGGGAGTGAATGGGAGAGGGGGAGGTGGGAGTGAATGAGGAGGGAGTGAATGAGGAGGGAGTGAATGAGTGGGGAGAGGGGGTGAGTGAGGGGAGTGAATGAGTGGGGAGAGGGGTGAAAGTGAGGGGAGGAATGAGTGGGAGAGGGGGGAGTGAGGGGAGTGAATGAGCAGAGGAGGAATGAGTGGGAGAGAGGGGGTGAGGGAAGAGGAGGGAGGAATGAGTGGGAGAGGGTGGTGGAGTGAGGGAGGAATGGGAGGGGGGGGAGAGGGGATGAATAAGAGGAGTGAATGAGTGAGGGAGGAATGAGTGGGGGGAGAGGGGAGGAATGAGGAGTGGAATGAGTGAGGGGAGTAATGAGTGGGAGAGAGGGGAGAGGGAGGAATGAGGTGGGAGAGGGGCTGAGTGAGGAGGAATGAGCAGGGAGTGAATGAGGGGAGAGGGGAGGGAGGGAGGGAGGAATGGAGGGAGAGAGGGGGGTGGGGAGGGAGGGAGGAAAGAGGGGAGGGGGTGTGGGCGAGGGAGTGAATGAGTGGGGAGAGAGGGGGTGAGGGAGGGAGGAATTGGAAAGGAGGGGAGTGAATGAGGGGAGAGAGGGTGGGGGAGGAGGGGAGGAATGGAGGGAGAGGGGTGGAGTGAGGGAGTGGAATGAGGAGAGGGGGTGAGTGAATGAGTGAGGGAGTGAATGAGTGGGAGAGAGGGGGTGAGTGGAAGAGTGAGGGAGTGAATGAGTGAGAGCGAGCGAGAGAGAAAGTAAGTAAGATGTGGACGAACTGGAAGCAGCGTCTGCTTCATTGTAAAGATGACTGGCTTCTTTAAAAGGACGAGGCCCGTCACACTAACGGTGTTGAATAGAAACGCTCCTGCAGCAAAGCCAGCCCAGAAATGACTGCTATTAGCAACGCTCCCGACCCCGATGGCCACGCAGCAGAGCATTAAAACTAAACTGCATGATGCAAGAAAACATGACGTCATGCTCATCCACACTGCAGTCTCTCAGCACTGCTCTGGGTACAGCGTGTGATCTGAGCCCGTCGGTACAGCTGATACTGTGCAAAAGTCTTAAACCACCACTCATTTCTTAATGTTTAGCTTGCAGTCAGTCAGTATAGCTGTTGTCTCATTTTTCTAGCAGAACATTAAGAAATGAGGTCTGGCTCAAGGCGCTCAGCCAGACGTGGATGTAGTGGAAGCCACGAGCAAACAGCGTCGGCCGGCAAATTAGATGCAGACTGATGCGGTTAAAGTTGGTCTGTGATAATGCTGGCGAAGAAGTCTTGTTTGAGTCACGTATCTCATACCAGCTCTTGCTCTGTGTGGTTATTTCTGTCTTGGCTGGGGCAAAATTATACATTCGAGAGTGATACGTTAACAATAAGGGCCAGATGCTGTCTGCTGTAAGTGTGCTCCGGTGTCCTGTGTTCCCTCTCGTCACAGGAGTCACATATAGCTCGATGCGCTGTAATTATAACAGATGCAAACCGTGTTAAGTAGATCCACTGCTGAGAGCAGACACGGTTTGTGTATCACTTTTCACAGTTTTATCACTTTTTAGCATATCCTTAAATAAAACAAATGTACTGGTTTACTCTATTATAGTGAAAGTGAGAGATTATTTGTCATTGTGAACACAGCCCACACTGCACCACAACCAAATGTGAGCTCTGCATTTAACCCATCCGTGAAGGAGCAGTGGGCAACTAACAAGCACCCGGGGAGCAGTGCTTGGGGAACGGTACCTTGCTCATGAGTACCTCAGTGGTAACTTTACCGGCCCTGGATTCGAACCTGCGACCTTCTGATCCTGGGGCGAACACCCTACCGTTACGCAACCAACTGCCTCAAAATATATTAAAAACACTCAGCCATACATGACACGATTGCATCTAATTTCATCACTTTTTCAGGACGACTGAAGCATTGTTTCCGTGAGCTGTGAGGGCACTGAGTAATCTGTCCACGCTTGTACATGCAAAAAATAGACTTCGGGAGATTCTCAAGTTTTAGAAACTTGTTTGTGTGTGAAATCCATTATGTGCTACTCCTATTAATAGGCCAAATAAGAGCTTTGGAGTGCCCACAGTTGGGACGATGACTTAGCAGACCAAAAATTCCTCTGCAGAACTGCCATGAATCCAAAATATCACGGTCTGGACTGTCCTCATCAGCAGATGGCAAGACAGCAAAATAGCTCGGTGTGATGAGGCAATACAGGATCATTTTAGTCAGTTTGTTTTTTTTTTCACACAAGGATGCTGTGTGCTTATAGGAGTGAACAGCTGCAAGACCTAGGGGTGAGCGATACGTGACCCTCCACGGCAAAACCAGTCGCTTGTCGCAACGGAGGTTTCCGAGAAAAACGATTTTATGTTGTGTGGGGTAAAATTTTGGATTTTTTGTTTTTTGTGTTTTGAAACAGTGGAAGGTCTATACTGTACTGTTGTGAATAAATTTTGCTGAAAAACTTACCCTTTCCATCCTAAAAACGTGACTTTCATGAGGTGAGGAATTCAATTCCAGCAGAATGTTAAAAGATTCTGTTTTGACCGCTCTACTCCAATATTTACGGTAAATCCACTCGTTGACTAGCGTGAAGATATTTCTCCGGAATCCATCTCCGTCTCCCGAGTTCAGTTAACCTAACGCAGGTAGGCTATCCGTGTGGCTGTGAATGCAGCGTAGGCTACCGTAAATACAAACATAGCCGCGACCGCACCAAGCGTCTGTGAGTGCTACGGCGATAGTCAACTTCAAAGGCAGATTTCTCCGTTTCTCACTTGGCGTGACAGGAGAAACCCTTTGAATGTTGATATCTCAGTCATATGTCGTCCCATTCATTCGATATAGGTATCGTTTTGAAGCTTGATTTATGCCCTTTCATGAAACATAACTCAATTTTGAAAATTTGCGACAAGCGACTGGTCAGATATATGGAATATACTCGATGTATCTCGGCTTGTGTGATGTAGTAAATGACTATATTGTGAATATCGAGTACAAATCCTCACATTAATGTTAAACTGACAGAATGTACATTATGTCACTTTCCAGTTTCGCTTCTCTGCCCTCTCAAAGCAGAGCGGTCACTCCCCGACCCATCAGTAAAACTCTCTTAGCGCACTCTTACATGCTTGTAAGGGGTGTGTTTTTATTTTTCTCAGCCCTCGGACTGGGGTGACATTTATCTACATATCTGAGCGGCAAGATGGCGGGCAAGGAGCTTTTCACACAATCGTTCACTGTTATTCTGTGCACAAAAACAGAAGTAAATGCGCAAACGTGCATAAATGACATTCTTCGCGATGTTAACGGGCTTGCGATATGGAACGCCCTTACTATCAAAAACGCTCCAGTTCCCTCAAATCTTCCCCTTTATTACAGACAAAGCACATATTTTAGCTGATAAATAACAACCAGCGTTTTACCTACAATTCCACTTTTTACTTGATATTATTTCAGATGCACATCCATTGCATCAGGGCCAGTGTCCACCAAACGTTTTTTTCAGAGCGCTAAGCACCAACAGTGGAAAAAAACGCAGGTGGAAGTGTTTTTTACCACAGCGCTCAGAACGCTCAAGTTGAAGTCTGTTCAATGTTTAGAACAGCACTGGGCTCGTCAATGTCACTTCTCTCTTGCTAGCCAATCAAAATCGAGGAAGAGGCGGGAGATATACAGTCAAGAACTCACTAACAACAAGGGCGGTGTATCTGGAGAAGCTGCCGCTAATGCCAAGATGTGATTTCTCTCCATT
Organism: Distichodus sexfasciatus; assembly: GCA_032718565.1. Classification (NCBI taxonomy): domain Eukaryota; kingdom Metazoa; phylum Chordata; class Actinopteri; order Characiformes; family Distichodontidae; genus Distichodus; species Distichodus sexfasciatus. Next base: position 174,885 of record JAVGVS010000008.1, on the reverse strand, counting down.
GTAAACATAATCTTTTTTGTGTCTTAAACTACAGATCTCAAAGGAACACGTTACAATGTTTACATGAAATAGGAACGAATGTGGAAGTGGCCGATGACGCTTTTCGTAACCTGGCAACGACAGGCGCTGAGAGAAGCGCCAAGAAAACGCTCTGGACCACTCTCAGCACAGAAAAAGCATTTGGTGGACATGGGCTCTTATTGCGACGCGTCGAGTTGTGGCGCAGGGGATTGTGGGAAATGTTGTAATCTCCCAGAAAGAGAGAATATATCAAGATATATATTGTGTATTGCAATATAGCGTAAAAATATCGCCCAGCCCTAGCAAGATCAGTGTAAACAAGAGGCAGAAGCGGGAACGTCCAGGATTGTCAGGGTTGAGGAATGTATTTAATTAAAATGTCTGAAAAATCAGCTATCGTTTAGTTTTTAGTTTTTAATCACAAGCCCCAAAATGTGAGCTAACTATAGAACAGAGATCAGACAGACTATCACGCTCTAAAAATTCCAGAAATTTCACCCAATCACCTTTAAGGCAACCTCAACCATTTTAACAACCAAGATGGCACAGCTGGCATTCCCGGAACATTCACCTCTAAAAATACACACACCCCTAAACAAATTCTCACACAAAAGGGAGGCCATTATGAAAGCTTTTAAAAGGTGAAGCACGTTCCCACCTGCCACGACACTAGCCTGTAATGCACTATAATTACAAGTGCTAACCACGTCAAATCGGCTCGCCGCTCAGACTGGAGACGGAACCGTCCTCACCACAGCATTACGGCTGCATTGTAGAGATGACTAGCTTCTTTAAAGAACGAGGGCCAAAGCACAGACGCAATGTTGAACAGGACTTGCACAAAGGTATGCACCGTGCCTGCATTCAAAGCCAGTCCAGACATGGCTGAAATTAGAAACACTTCAGACCCTTCTGACACCGCAATAAAAGCATTAAAACAACGCTGAACATGCTCATATGTGACCCTCCACGGCAAAACCAGTCGCTTTCAAAATTGAGTTATGTTTCATGAAAGGGCATAAATCAAGCTTCAAAACGATACCTATATGGAATGAATCGGACGACATATGACTGAGATATCAACATTCAAAAGAGTCGAGTTTCTCCTGTCACGCCAAGTGAGAAACGGAGAAATCTGCCTTTGAAGTTGACTATCGACGTAGCACTCACAGACGCTCGGTGCGGTCGCGGCTACGTTTGTATTTACGGTAGCCTACGCTGCATTCACAGCCACACGGATAGCCTACCTGCGTTAGGTTAACTGAACTCGGGAGACGAAGATGGATTCCGGAGGAATATCTTCACGCTAGTCAACCAGTGGATTTACCGTAAATATTGGAGTAGAGCGGTCAAAACAGAAACTTTTAACATTCTGCTGGAATTGAATTCCTCACCTCTTGAAAGTCACGTTTTTAGGATGGAAAGTTTTTCAGCAACATTTATTCACAACAGTACAGTATAGACCTTCCACTGTTTCAAAACACTAAAAACAAAAAATCCAAAATTTTACCCCACGCAACATAAACGGTGGTTTTTCTCAGAAACCTCCGTTGCGACAAGCGACTGGTTTTGCCGTGGAGGGTCACATATGTACAGTAATCTCTCACCACTGATGCTAGTTACTCGTCCAGTGTCTGGTCATCTCTAAAATCTAAGATGTGTTCAAACAACATCCTTGTTTGTGCATTAACTTGGGAGTTTTTCGCCAGGTTTTGTTAAGCTGTGCAACTTGGTTAACGGTAAGCTAGTTGAACAGCAGTTACTTTAAAGATTTGAAGAAGAGGCGTGGACTACAATGCCCTGATGTACGCTGCGCTGCAAAAAAGAATTTGGTCAAATGCTGTAGATGCTGCACATTTCGGGTATTTTCTGCACTAGCAAACCCTGGCCCTACATTGCTAATCAGTTGCATGTCATCATTAGTCTTCTGTGAATTTTAGGTAGGAAGACGCAACGTTTCTGCTGGGACTCAAGGCGAGCTAGACCCTCTATAAACACAGCAAAATGCCTTTAATAGCACCGTCTAACAATGTTTCAACATTTTGTTTTATATTAGGCTTGTTCTTTGTTATTTACACTTATGCACTTGTTTTTAAACGACTGAATGAGATGTGGGAAACCCGACCTCTACGCGTGAACGCACAAAACCGAGGCGTTAGGCTAAGGGGTGAGCTGGGATTCACCATATGCTTCAGCCTGACCATTGTGCAGAGTTGTCATGAAAAACTGCATGAGAATTGACACGGCAAATGATGCAAGTTGCATGCTAAATTATCTCTGCGATTAGGGGTGGGCGATATATCGAATATACTCGATGTATCTCGGCTTGTTCCACGTGCGATGTAGTAAATCACTATATCGTAACCATCGAGTATAAATCCGAATGTTATTTTTAAACAGACAGCATGTACTTCGCTTTCGAGTTTTGCTTTTCTGCCGCGTCAAAGCAGACATCTCACTCCCCTGCCCGTCCAGAAAACTCCTAGCGCATGCGCCTTTTGTACCGCTTTCGTGTTTCGCTTCTCTGCTCGCACCCCGCCTATGGCGTCACATCAATGTCAAAACTAGAGCGCGTAAAATGGCTTGCCGCAAAAATTTCGTGGACGTAAATTTCAAAGTCGCGAGCGCAAATGTGAAACTCGAGAGCACAAAATTAAGAATCGAGTGCGCGTTTGTGATAATATTGCGCGCAAACTGTATTTTTTCTCTCGAATGTCTTTTTTCCTCTCTGTGTTAAATGTCTTCGCACGCAAAGTAGATTACCGACGAGCGACTTTTTTGCTCGAGTGTGATTTCTACGCACGCGGTTTGAAAGGGGTGGGTTTTGGCAGTTTGGGGGCGGGGTATTGGCGGTTTCTGCCTGCAAATCCTATTGGCTGATGGCTCCTGGTTTTGTGATTGACTGCACGCTACAGAAAGTTTCTACAGAAAAACCAAAGCTGACGGAGTAAGAGGAACAGCGGCAGGTAGATTAAACGCAAGTTATAGTTTATCGACCTTATAATTATAATTTAATAGTTAGGTCTTACACGTTTAATAATTACACAGTCAGTGGCTCCCCTTGCCCACTTGTCTGTCCCCAATATAAAGTTTGCTATATTATACTTTGGTTTAAAATAAAAGCATTTACTATGTTATACTGGTGTCATTTTATGCAACATCAGGCAGAAGTTATCATTTATACAGTGATTTAGAGGAAATTTCAAGGTCTTGAGATATATATTGTGTATCGTGATATAGCTTAAAAATAGCGATATTATTTTTATGCCATATCGCCCAGCCCTATCTGCGATGCATATAATTTGAGTTCCAAATAAGATTTAAATGCAACATGAGCGGTAGATGACAAACTCCGAGGTTAGCCTTGAATACTGAAACACACAGGCAAATAAGGAAAAATGTAATTAGTTCTTTCATTTATCAAACAATTACAGCTGGTATTTACAATATAAGCTAGATTAAGATGAACTCTTTTTGCTTACCTGGCAGTCATGGATGTGGTTTTCGAGTTGAGCTTGAGTTGGTGCAGGTATTCCGGGCTGTGACTAATTTTTAAGTTTGTATGATCATGTGTTCATATTGTTCAGTCATGATAACTGTTCGATGGTATAGAGGGCTTTTATCAGCGACTTTTATTTATTTTTATTGGTGCAGTTAGTAATGCAACAGTTAGAGAGTTGAACTAGTGACCTTCCAATCACAGGCCAAGTCTCAGACTGGTACAGGTACCACTGAGGTACTCATGAGCGCTGCACCCTGGCTGCTGTATGCCTGCTGGCAGGTCTATAATGTGGAAAGGTGTGTGTGTGTGTGTGTATATATATATATATATATATCCAAAAGAAAGTTGGAAGAAATGAGATGTGACTCAAGACTGTTTTCTCAGTACAATATGTACTGTGATTCTCAGCAGAGTTCTACTCAGAGGCATTGTCTGAAAGTCAGACAGAAAGGACTTGGAAAGTATCACAGACACCACAGTGTGTACATAGACGCACGCAGAGTACTCTGGCAGCATCCTGACTTACATCGCAGAGAACATCTTTAAAGAACAGACAAGACCAAGTTACAAAAACAGACTTTTTAATATGAACTTTATTGCTGTGCGCTGTACATCCAAAATGCGTGTTTCCATGATCCCGGCTGAATGGATATTTATTTATTTATTGAGCGTCTTCATGACTTCATCTTCTCAAATAGGCCACCTACAGAGAGATAAAGAACACAGTTTTCCTAAACACACCTAGAAGAAGCACCATATTTCACCTCCGCTCAGAGGGTAAGCATATCTTTTGTTACTAAAGTTCTTCATCACTGTAATATTGCAAACTGTGGAAGTTTTTATTATGTCATTAATTTGGGAGCAGCTGCTCTAAACTATTACAGATAGACTTTTGTTGGATGCATGTTTCATCAAACATAAAATGTCAAACATACAGCAAATGTGGTGATTATTTTTAGGGGCAACTGGTAGCGTAACGGTTAGGGAGTTTGCCTGGGTAAAGGAAGTCACTGAACTGGTACCACTAAGGTACTTATGAGCAACGTACCATCCCCAAGTACTGCCTCTCGGGTGCTGATAGAGCTGCCCACTGCGCCGTCACAGATGGGTCAAATGCAAAGGTCACATTTCGTTATGGTGCACTGTCTGCTGTGGTCACAATGACACTCACTTTCACAAGTAAACACTCACCTGAGATGAAACTGTAGTGCAGACGGTGTCAACGATGCAAAGACTAATACTGCGATAATTAATAAACGACACACTATTATCCTAATCAGCGATTCCTTAATGGTTCAGGAGAATCTAATCGGACCGCAGCAGGCCATTACGATGACTAATGAACAAGATCCCACTCCTTCTGCCACTATTAAGATTCATACCGCCAAACCCCAAAATAAATAAATAATCAAACAAAAAGAGGGCCTGGAACTCCCCATCTGCCATGACACAAGTATTTGCCAAGCAGAAGGGAACAACATTAACCAAGGTACACTCATGCAAGAACTGCCTCAGATGACGGATGAGGGCAAACTCCAGCTCAAGGATGGCTCGCTGCAGCGGGTTACTCAAGGTCCAATATTTAACACAAGGACAATAATCCAAGCACATCATAATATAAAACACAGTATCCAAGAAAGATACATCAGAGCGAAGCAGATAGACTCTATAAAGCGGCCGTAACACGCTTTAAAACAATTTATGGATATCAAATCCTGAACTCGTGGGGAATGTTATTGAGTGAAACTTTTCCCAATTTGTCAACGTACTGAATGGACGAGACTCAGTATGCGCTCATACACCAATACTGCCATTCTGACTTACTAGAAAGTTTGAATTTATGAATGATGAAAGCTGATAGTCGTGAGCAGTGTACTTATATCAGTGCTACATGATTATTAGAAGTGGGAAATTAGCATTAGCTAGTGGAAACTGGCGTTAAAAATATTTGCCTTTGTTCATGCGAGGACTTCTAAAGTGGATAAAAACAGAAGAATATCGATATAGCTTGGCTTGTTCCATGTGCGATGAGTAAATAACCTTATTCACGATATAGTCATTTACTACATCGCATGTGGAACAAGACAATGACTCAGTTTTTTACAAAATGTAACTACTTTCTTTTTGAATAAAACTAGACTAAAGCTATGAAGGACAGAAATGGTTAAACCTAATAAATACTTTCAAGACAAATATAAAATCTAAAGTATTGATAGCTGACAATACTAACACAAGGTGGCCCACCTCCGCTGCTCAATACACCACATAGATGAATCAAATGCACTGAACTGAGGAAGCCTTTCGGATGAGATGCGAAACGTGTTTAAGAACCTAACAGAAGTCCAGACGCCGTTGGTTGAAGCTCTTAAGCAAGTTTTTGTGGCGTGTTCACAATGGCACTCACTCACTAAAACCAACAATACACTTTATGTCCAAGTTAAAATATGTTTTTCTCAACTAAAGATGGCACCGATCTGATACATCGATCGGATATCGGTCACATGGCTGGATCGGGCATCGGTGCCATGGGGCCGATCTGTAAATGCACAACTGGTTGTGTGTGTGAAGTCGTGCTGCGGTGAAGCTGGTGTATAGTTTGACATTCAGTCTAATTTGTATATATTGATATGACAATGAGCAAAACAAGCAGCAACACTAGCACTACAAGCCCAAAAGCAAATCACACCATTATACTGTTTAACTTCCTTAACAACACCAGCTCTCACTCGCAATCTCTGTGTTCCTGATGGTTTTAGCGCCGCAGGATTAGGGACCGTCACAAAATTACACGACTGTGTTCAAATGAATAATTTTTAAGATGTTATTTTAATTATTTTAGTAATAAATTATTATTAATAATAATTATTAGTGGTAGTAAATAATTAAGCTTATACATATGGGTGTGTAATTATTACATGTTTTAGTTAGGAAAGCAGTATTTACGTCAAGTATTTCCTTAAGCAGAAGAGAATAATAGTTATGTATTCAGACATTTTTTAAAGCATTATAATCTGTTTTCTGTCTAAAGAAAGACTCATAGACTGTATTGGATTTGTATTGTATCGGCAGATATCCAAATTTACAATATCGGTATCGTATCACACACAAAAAGTGGTAACATTACATGTTTAGTCTCAAACAGAGTAGAAAGGGCAGTGGATGTGTTGTGGTCTAATTGACATAAACCCTGTGCTGGGGATCATAACGCTGGGGTTGGGGTTGAACCCCGGGAACTACCGTTGGGCCTGTAATTAGGAAATGGAAATCGCTCTGGATATAAGCATCTGCTAAATGGGATAAATGTAAATCTTGGGAAGGTTTGGCCTTTGGATTGTCCTGCTCTGGTATTTCCTTATCTGAGCGCTCCAACCTTGGCTGACTGGCTGTCTGGTGAAGAGTTCTGCGCAGGATTAAGCTGAACAGTCTCTTACTGCGAGCCAAGGAAAGGTTGTTGATGCGGAAATATTAAGAACATTGGGTTCTGAAAGCAGCTGCGGTAAATAAGCATCTATAATAGTCCAGCTATGAAACGATAATGAGCTAACCTCGTCCTGAACTTACTGATTAGGCTGTGAGCTGGCGCCCGATAAAACGTTTCCTGAGCAGCGTTTACCTGGAACTACGGAGTTTGTTCTCCGCCATTTCACAGTAGGTGGCCTGCTCAGTTTCTGCCCGTCGAGGGTTGATAAATGAGAAGTGGTTTTCTATATCCATGCTGGAAGAAATGCTATTTTCTGCTGTAAATACTCAGTCCATTAGCTGAGGGTCTCTCATGCAGGAGAACGTGCAGAGGAGTGGGAAAAACGCAGCACAAAGGGTTCTCGGTGGAGGAGAACTAGTGCTTCCTCAAACGCAGATGCTCGTTTTTTTTCCCCTCTCTAAAACACTCTTAGCAGTAGCGCTGGGTTCTAAAATCTTTCAGTTCACGTTGACATTTATTTTAACACACTGAATTATTCAAAGATTTTGAGATCGTTTCTAAGATTTAACCATGGAAGTGCAGATCCCATCCAGACCTGCAGGTGTAGCTCAAACACTTCTTGGGCTGAAAGTTGTGTTGTTTTTTTAAGGTGTAAATCACAAGTTAATCAAGAAATGTTTTTATATCAATTATTGGACGATGACTCCATGTCTAATGATATCAGAAAGCCTGCTATAATATGATTCTGACTCGATTTGATTTACATCGCTGCCCTAAAGCACTAAACTTCATCTCCTGTAACCCAACATGACCTTCTGTCCAACACCATCCTCCACATACCACACAACCCACCCACACTGTCAACACCACCTTCATCACCTATACACAACACCCACACCAGACTCACACACACACCACACAACCCACCCACACTGTCCTCACACACCACCTTCATCACCTATACACAACACCCACACCATCCTCACGCACACCACACAACCCACACTGTCCTCACACACCACCTTCATCACCTATACACAACACCCACACTACCCACTATCCTCACACACCACACAACCCACCCACACTGTCCTCACACACCACCCTCATCACATACAAACAACACCCACTATCCTCACACACACGCCACACAACCCACCCACACTGTCCTCACACACCACCTTCATCACCTATACACAACACCCACACTACCCACTGTCCTCACACACCACACAACCCACCCACACTGTCCTCACACACCACCCTCATCACATACACACCACCCACTATCCTCACACACACACCACACAACCCACCCACACTGTCCTCACACACCATCCTCATCACATACAAACAACACCCACACCACCCACTATCCTCACACATCACACAACCCACCCACACTGTCCTCACACACCACCCTCATCACCTATACACAACACCCACAACACCCACTATCCTCACACACACACACACCACACAAGCCACCCACACTGTCCTCACACACCACCCTCATCACATACACAACACCCACTATCCTCACACACACACCACACAACCCACCCAAACAACACCCACAACTTGTAGAAAGTTTAAATAATGAAGGAAGGAGTGACAAAAATGTAACTAAAACTAATAAGCATTTTCGTCTGACACTATATCTAAATTAGCTGAACAAAAATTAAAACCGTCTGCAGGAAGACCTTCATCTCGCCTTCAAGCCAAATATCTCTCTTTTTTTTAATCCAGACACTTCTCGGCTAAACAGATCCCACCCGTGAACGTTTTTCACTTTTTGCATCAAGCGCCCGTTCGCAATCCTAATGGCCACCAGCACTTACAGCATCACAGCAGGCAGTGCTAAAATTACCGCTTCCGCTGCCAAAGATGCTGTGCCTTTCTGCGCTGGAGGAAAATAAACGGAAACGAGGCTTTTCATAACGCGCTTGGACAAAGCAGCATCTCAGTGTTACGTCTTTCTGCCCGACTCGAGCCTGGAGGCCTCTTCATGTGCACGACTGAAACGAGATAGGGAGTAAAAGTTAGAGGAAAAGGCTTTTGCCTTTAATTAGGAGTTGGGCCAGGAGGAGGAGGAGGAGGAGGAGGAGGATAGACTGGTAAACATGTGCATGAGGGCTCTTAGTTCAGTCTACCTGGCTAATAAGCTCGGCAGCTCAGCGCACAGTCCTTATTGTGACTAAAGCCGTAGCACGTTTAAAGTCAAACCAGCAACTTTTCGATCACGGGGCCAACTCCCAAACCGTCACACTACCAAGTGCCCCAAAAGAAGTCCAGTTACTCTCAAGACCTGCAATTAAATCCAAATGATGAAACATTTCAGTAACGTTGCACAGGCAAAAAAAATAATCGACACATATTATATATCAGCATTCGGTCCAAAAATACAGCGTCACTTTGTTCGCTCTGCCTGGTTAATAGGCTGGACAGCTCCCTGTGCATTGTGCGTGTGCAATTCCTCCTTTAAAAAGGTGCGTTTGAACTCTTTTACCGGCAGTCTTGAAGTGTCAGGCAGCAGAAACGGCCCTTTTTTACGGTTTTCGCAGGCACAGTCGTGTTCTTTTGCTGTAGGTGCGCGAGATGACAGTTACGCGGGGCTTCCGGGCCCGAGCGCTAGCAATTACTGTCTGGAAGCGGCTGAGGCTTGGCAATTACCGTCTTAAATAAGTCACACGCTGAACGTTCCCATTAACTTTCACTCATGGCTAGCCGTGTTAACGACACCGGGCCACCGAGTGTCCCTTTAAACTTGCAGTCGTGCCGTGAGACCAGAACATATTTAGAGTACTGGAATTTGTTTTACGCAGCAAACTCCAAGAAGGTCTGCCACGAACAACTTTTATCTACTGTATACGTTAATCTACTTACTATTTAGTGAGTTATTTAGTCAAAGTTAATTTTTTATTTAAGACTTTCATTCATTCTCTCATTCATTATCCGAACTGCTTAATGCCACCTGGGGTCGCGGTGGGGGACCACGGCAACTTACTTACTTTAATCAATTACTCTACTAAATAAATTTTAATTTATAATTTTTAAAGAGATTGACACTCACCAACTTCCTTTAATTTACTCCTTTAATTATAGTGACCACATTTATTCGCTGAAATGTTCAAATGTTTTTTTATGGCATTTACTGCACAGAAATGTTATTAAAATAATTGGAAAAAATACATACTTAGACATTTATAATTTGTCATTGTGAACACACCACAGCACAGCACACAGTGCACCACAACCAAATGTGACCTCTGCATTTGACCCATCCGTGAAGGAGCAGTGGGCAGCTAACATGGGCCAGGGACGGTACCTTGCTCATAATTACTGGCAAATTGACGACTTTCCGATCACAGGGTGGACGTCTTAAGCGCTACACTACCAACTGCCCCGTCAACATGGCTGTGCAATCCACATACTGGATCGGTGCCGTCTCTAGACTGGACAAGACCAGTCATGTGGCAGCACAAGTGGCAGTATGTTTTAAGGAGACAGTGCAGGAACCACACACTGGCAAATTTTTTAAGTATTAACAGAATTTCTAAAATAACCAACATGAGCAAGATTAGAGGCTCTGAATGTCGGTGTTGTTTCATTTTTTATTTAAATGCTCAGCCCTAATTAGAGAGATGTGTTAGTTGAAGCATAATTTAGTGTGGTGTGTGAAGAAGAAGCTCTGACCTGATAGGCCTCCATGGAGCGCAGTGAGGAGGGCAGGGAGCTGGTGCAGGAGAACAAAAGCTGGAGCAGTTTCTCACACGTGCAGTGAGGGAGCACCAGCGGGTGGACACTGATGTCTTTCTCCCAGGCTTCGACTGTCCTGGAGAGTGATAGAGCGAGAGAGAGAGAGAGAGAGAGAGGGAGAGATGTACTTGTTTGTAATAGAGTTTGACCGATATGGGTTTTTCTAAAGCCGATGCCGATATTTAGAAGTCAGGGTCAGCCGATAGCCGATATATGCTGCCGATATGCGATATGCTGCCGATATTTTTTGGCCAATAATTTCCCCTCTGTTTGTGCGGTAAAATATCACACTAATAATAACAAAGGATACACGAAATTTCACAACTGAACATTTATTTAACACTGACTAAACATAAATAACAAATAGAACTGTAAATGTCTCAACAATAAATAAATACATAACATTTGAACTTGACTAATAATTTGTAAACAAAAAGTTTTCAAGTTACAAACTAGTTACAAACAGCATAGATCACGTGTACCGCAGCAAAACTGGGCTAGCCGATATATCGGGCTGATATTTAGCATTTTTTGAGATATCGGCATCAGCCTATAGCCGAGTTTAGTATGCCGACATTCAGGCCTCTCTGTGGATAGCCCAGTTTTGCTGCGGTACGTACGTACAGGACGTACAGGAATCTTTATCTGGGGCAGTTGGTAGCGCAACGGTTAGAGCGCTTGCCCCGTGAACGGAAGGTCGCCGGTTTAAATCCCAGGACAAAGGTAAAGGTACCGTGAGCAAGGTACACGTCAGCTGCCCACTGCTCCTTCACCGATGGGTCAAACGTAGAGCTCTCATTTCGTTGTAGTGCATGATGTGCTGTGCTGAGGTGTGTTCACAATGACAAATAATCACTCACTTTATGAGTGACTTGAGCTCTGTGATGTATGTTTTTTTAGGGCTGATAGAGATTATCAATAAACAAAGAGAGTGATATTTAGAACTGATGTGGCTGCTGTACAGATGAAAATTGGTGTCAAAATTTCAAATAAAGTACTGAATTTAAATGGCTTTTAGCTCATGATTAATTCTGAGACCTTTACATAACGTTCAGAGCACAAAACGCACAGGGAGCTCTCAGCTCCTTTATCACAGAACGGCCAACTTTCAACGCCTTCAGTACTGATAGGCTACACTTGTGACGTCGTAATAAATCAGATGCAGCGTTTGGGACATTCCTCAAGAGCAGAGAGTGGTGACTTCAGACAGAGCGAGGCGTTGGCATCAGAGCCAAAGCTATTTTTAAAATCATTTTATTTTATCGACATACCAGTTAAAAAAACGCAACATAAAATTCTAAATATTGGTGCTCATAACAGCACAGCACAGCCCAGCACACAGTGCACCACAACAAAATGTGACCTCTGCAATTGACCCAACCGTGAAGGAGCAGTGGGCAGCTTTCTGGCAGCTTGGAGTCCTTGCTCATGGGTACCTCAGTGGTACCTTAATTGGTCCGGGATTCAAAACAGCGACTTTCTGGTCACAGGGCTGAACGTCGTTAGTAGCAGATTTACAGGGGGATATAGAAAAATATTTGTTAGGCCTAGTTATTAGAAGCATTCAAGAAACCTAAATGTCGAACTCATTTTCAAAAATTGAATTCAGAGAGCGAGATCAAACAAGATAGAGCGCGAGAAAGAGGGGGTTGGAGTAAGAGACAGGGACGTAAATCGCATTAACGTGACAGTTTGAAACATTACCGTTTTAATCACGTCACAGCAATTTGTCAGAGGCCAACGCTGAACAGAGAATTAGAACGTTAGAGAGGCTGCGAGATTGATGTTCTGCCACACGTTATGACCACGCTCTATTCAGGACACTGCAGTGACATTCAGCCATCTGTGCTTCAGCTCTGCAGGAAGTTCCACACTCTGCTCTTTTCAAGGGATAATCTGCCCAGCACACCCCAAGAAACTAGCGTGGCCAACGGTTAATGAAGGTGTGGGGGAGAAACGGGACAGCTGACAGTGAAACGCGGAGGGAAAAAAAACACCCTCAAGGTTGGCTGGTGCTGCAGTAAAATTGTGGATTTTGTTCTAACAATTCAGCGTCAAGACTTTTTGTGATGTGTCCACTGAGAGCGTTTTGGGGCTGCAACAACTTATCCATTAAATCCATTATTAAGACAGTTGGCAACCAATTTAATAGTCGATTAAGTGAGTGTACGCTAACCAGTGCCGTGCCTTGGAGTCACAAAAACTAATCGCGTAGAAACGTATGAATTGCATTTTCGCGATAACACATCCGCTGTTTGTTAGCGTGCACGTCTCTGGCTGCATTCACACTGCCATGCTGAAGTGACTCAAATGGGATTTTTTGCCTGAATGTGACACAGATCTGATCTTTTCAGGGCTGTGTGGACACGCAAATCCGATCTTTTCAAATCAGATTTGTGTCACTTTCATATGTGACATACTTTCATACTAAATCTCATACGTATCCGATTCGCGGCCATGCGACCTGAATGTAGACGCTCAGATCGGAATTCATGTGGCTTTCTGCTTATACGCATACGCTGACATCATCAGCCTGCACCGGCAGCACGGGAAGGTAAAAATGGAGGAGAGCTGCGATAACAGTCAGTGGAAGGATGGAGAAGTTGGGGATTTAATTGACTTTTTTTCTCCTTTTCGACCTGCTCATGTACAGCTGATTCACTGTTTGTCGTCCTCCAGAGCAAAGTGCGATACATGCGTGAGCTACTAACGCCTCCATTTTTAATGCCGTGAGTCGTCCCACAGATATGACGTTTTTTGTTGTTGGTGACGCAGTTGACCCGTGTAAAAACGTATCAATGTGCGCATGCGTGACGTTTCGGAGGACCGAAGCGTTCACATTACAGCCAGATACAGGTCACTTGTAGTTATGAATGTGAACCGTCAAGATAGACAAATCCGATCTGAGCAAAAAATCGGAATTGAACGATGTGGCTGGCAGTGTGTGAACGTAGACTCTCTCAGCGAAGTCATTCACTAAAGCATTCCAGTTCAGTCAAATCTTCCCATTTATTACAGACACAACTCGTTTTTAGCTGATAAACAACAAAAACAACCAGCGTTCAACTCACAACACAGTCATTTACTTGATATTCTCCGTGATTATTCCGACGCGTGTCCACCGCGTTATTGTGCCGTGACTCATCTGGAACGCTGTTTTGCACAAAAATGTAGTTCTCTCCCAGAAATGAGTCAAAAATGAGTTATAGGCCAAAATGAGTCCAAATGAGCTAAAAATGGCCAAAACTTCAATTTTTCTTCATTTTCAATTATTACCATTTTTTTTTCCCCATTTTATATTATTGTGAAATAATAAATATAAAAAAATAGAAACGGACAGTTTGGTTTATTTAAAAATGCTGGAAATGAAAGTTTTTTTCCCCTTTTTATCTAATTAATAATCGATTAATCAGAAAAACCAATCTGCAGATTAATCGATTAACAAAATAATCGTTATTTGCAGCCCTACCTCTTATACCTGCTAAGTCTGTTACAATACAAATTTGATTCGCTTCAGTTCATGATCCAGCGATCAGTACGAGACTGATTTACAGCAGTCACTTCCATTCATATCCCATCACAAAAAGCAACTAAAATATCAGGCCATTTTGATTCCCGCGCACACCCAGACATTACCAGGCAAAACAAACTTCTCTTTTAGTTCAAACAGATCTCCTGTTCAGCACAACGTTACAAATATGTATGATGCCTGCTACATGCCTGCTAGAGGTGTGTGTCTCACGGTTCGATTCGTTTCCAGATCAGAGCAACGATTCATTTTGATGCGATACCTTGTTGCATCACGATGCGTTCCATCCATTTTTCTTCACTACTTCACACTGCATGCAGATTGGGCACAGATCGCAGACCGGGCAGCTAAAGTTACTACGGAGTGACGGGGATGTTCTTTTTAACTAGAATGTTTATACGGCAGCCAGAAAATCACAGTCGTTATGATATAATCCAGGGATTTTCAACTGCTTCTGTCCCAGAGACCACCACCACCACCACTCAGACTAAGCAGTGTATGCTTAGTACAGTATTTTTTTTCTCGAGCTGGAGCTGTGACGGCCTGATTGAGTCAAAAAGACAAAGGGGATCGGTGCTGGTGCTCCCGCCGGCGCTCTGCACATCATTTCAGCACCTTCAGGCTGTGGCAGAAATCGCCTGCTGGGCGCTTGGCCGAGAGGGGGAAAGAGCATTTCAAGGTAAAAGATGCAGGTTTTGGGGCAGACACTCGCAACATTAGAAAACTTGTTCTCAAACTTGGCATACAAACATGTCTACGTTCAACTGACACTTATATTCACCACTGATTAATCATATCCTAAGTTGTGACTAATCATGGGTCAGTGGCAGTGGCCACAAAGTGAGGTCTGAGGTGCGTGACTCACTCGTGCCTTACATATGGCGCTTTTCCACTGGAGCCAGGAACCACGCTGCCAACAAATGCTTGTAAAATTATAAATAAAGCGACCTCTGCTCGAACCGTACACACGGCCCTGCTCGATGGCAAGGTCAAACGTGGGATGCTGAGTCACTGCTTTTTGATTGGTTGAAATGTGGACATGAGAACAGACCCAAGTGTCTCTGCATTTTGTGAGTTAATAAAAACAATGGAGATGCCAAAACAGACCTCTGCACTTGACCCATCCGTAAAGGAGCAGTGGCCAGCTTTTTTGGGGAGCAGTTCTTGGAGACGGTACCTTGCTTACGAGTACCTCAGTGGTACCTTTACAGGTCCAGGACTTGAACCGGTGACCTTCCAATCAAGGGGCCAACACCTAACAGATCGGTGAAGTGTATGTAGGGGTTGGCAATATAGCCATGTGTGATGACTATGTCGTGACCATCGAGTACAAATCCTCACGTTAATGCTAAACGGACAGCATGTACATCGCTAGAAAACTCTCCTAGCGCATGTGCGTTTTGTAGCGGAAGCGGAGTGAAGCGAGCGTGCAAAGAGAGACGTGAATATCCACACGACTTCAGAGACATGAAATGGAGACAGAAGCAAACGACTTGGTTCCAAAGAAAAACAGCACAAAACAGAAGTAAAGGCATAAACACAATCATAAGACATTGTTTGCAGTGTAAGTGCGTTGTGTGTGAGCGCTCTCGACTCTCATGTGGAACGCCATCACTCGCGAAAACGCTCCAGTTCAATCAAATCTTCCCCATTGGTACAGACGAAACTCACATTTTAGCTGATAAATAACAACTAGCATTCTACTCACAATACCGCTATTATTTGATATTTTCAGTGGGAGATTGTGGGAAATAGCAGTTCTCTCCCAGAGAGAGAGATTATATATATGTGACCTGATCTGAGTCGGAAGTCGGCGTTCTATTTATGTAGGTACGGGCCGATTATGTTGAAAAACATCACAAAAATATCGATTTTTCTTTTTTGGTCTTATATGAAAGAAAAGGTCTTCAAAATTAATCTCCCTAAGTTTCATCATGGAAATAATTGTGAAAATGTACTTAAATGGCTATTTAAGTTGAGTTGCAGCTCTCAAATCTTACAAAAGAATGTCCAAAATAAATGCTGTTTTCACTTTATTTGATAAGTATTTAATAAATATTTTGAAATAACTGAAGCTTCAGTCTGATTTAATATATTTTCCTAAGTATCTAAATGCCTGTAGTAAAATTTTGTTGTTGAATACTGGGTGTATCTCTTTGGATGCTATGGATTGTTAAAGATATCAACAAAAAACTGACGAAAAACAATTTTCTCGGTTTTTCAGTTGGAAAATAGTGCTGCGATACCACAATTCAAACGATTGTAACTTGACAACCGTTTAAGATACAGCTTTGACCAAGATCTGGTCATCTTTTCAATGACACCAAAACCTCAATTCAGAATTTTGGGTCACTGTGACTCATTTTGCCAGATCAGGTCACATTATATGTATATGTATGTATATACACACACACACACACACATATATATATATACATATATATATTCACACCCAAACACTTCCTCCGCTCTTCACTTTGGCTAATCTACTCATTTGACATTTTAACCTTATAGCACACAAGTGTTCGCAGGCCACAAATTTATGTGTGTGTGTGTGTGTGTGGTCTAATATTGAGTTTCTTGCCAAAGCTTTTGTTTCTCTGTACAGGTTGCATTCACTTGGTTTCTTCCTCTGTCCTCTTTTTGCTGTTCAGTATTAAATTTCTCTAAATGTCCCTCTGGCATGTCAGAAGGTTTAACAGCAGACTCCTATAGACCTGTGGTTTATTCTGTAATTTGCTGAAAATATATATTTCAAATATTATCAGGTACACACACACAGACCACAGAAATCTGACAAATAAATCAGCAGTTATTGTGGTATGTGCGTACACATGCACACACACACACACAGACTCTCATTTTCTCCTCTCAGTCTCTTTCTCACACACACACA
Organism: Distichodus sexfasciatus; assembly: GCA_032718565.1. NCBI lineage: Eukaryota > Metazoa > Chordata > Actinopteri > Characiformes > Distichodontidae > Distichodus > Distichodus sexfasciatus. The sequence goes on along the minus strand of JAVGVS010000008.1, from coordinate 157,757 downwards.
CACAAAACTATATACATTCATGTGAAAAAGTTGACACCTCACAAAATATTTCATTCTTTATTAAGAAATATCAACATGTCAACATTAAATCTTTTTACAAATTATATCTGTAGATAAAAGAGATATATTGTCTTATGTGCAAAAACTAATTCATTTATTTAAGAAATTAACAAAGAGGCCAGTTCCTACTGAGGAGAAAGTTGGAACACCCTCACATTCATTATTATTTCAAATGCCTAGAATTAGATTCAGGTGAACCACATCAGGTGAAAGTAGAGATCTAATCAACATGCTGGTGAAGAAAGAAGAAGAAGAAGAAAGGAGGAGGAAGCCAGAAGATGAGTTTATACATACACAGTGGCGCTGCAGTGCCGCGAGGAGGTAAGGACTTTGACTGCACTGACTGCCTGCAGTGATTGATGCTCGTCGTGAGGGCGTTAAGCCAGCTGAGATGGGGCTATGCGCTGCTGATGCTTTTCATAAGGGCTCCAAGAAATCAGAGTGTCCGTGTTGAGAAGCCAGAGCTTAAAAAGAAAACAGATCTATATCATACTGTATTCGGCTGCAAAAGTACAACTGGTTTAAAAAACCAAAACCTTGGCATGACCTTACCATGATCACAGATTTGCCACTTGGGGTCTGGATGGAAGCGGAATGTACTTTGAACAATGAGAGCTCAATAAAGGCGGAAGCAAGAGCACTTCCAAGCTGCAGTCCTGGATTAAGCGCTTGGAATGAATCACCAATTTAAAACAAGTTCATTAAAATAAGATGGTCAAGAAGACAGAACTTGCCTTGTTGTTGGACCGGCATCCTCCCCACTTCCACTGGCGCATGACCACTTCAGTTATGTAGAATCTTATCACCTCTGAAAGAAGTCCAAAATGAAAATGTAAAAATCAATAAATAAGATCTGGAAGAATTAAGGGGAACGTATTCAGTTTTTCCTCATAAATCAGCATCTCTACGTATGACTGGCATTCCATTCCTGTGTGTGGTGGAGATCCCACAAAAGCACAGCTCTCTTTACTCAAAAACTGTACACCAAAACTGTAACGGTATGTGCCTCCATTCTGAGCTGTCACTGTCCAGGGAAGTACAGTTTGGCATATACAGTCATATAAGAAAATACCGTAAATTTGGGAAGAGATTAACGTAACATGATGCAAAGCGCCAAACTTTAACTGCAAGTCTAACCTGGTGACAGACTCTACACAAGATTAGTTACACTGTGGTTAGTAATGGTGGGGTAAAAAAAAAAAATCGATTCTTAGGGTGTATTCACACCAGGAAAGTCTGTTTGTTCGCTTGCTTTGGACCAGAATTTGTAAACAAACCACATGCTAAGGGCGTTCAACCACTGGACAGAAACGTAAAGGCGGCGGTTAAGCAGAAGCCCAAAGTGAAAGTAAACAATCATGAAGATGTTTCGGGCTGTTCGTCTTGTCTTTATAGCGATATGGCTTATACAGTTACATAAGTTTGCAGAAATGTTTGAGCGTCACGAGCGTTTGGTGCAACGTCAGTTTTACAATATGATGCTAGTCATTTTACAGCGAAGACGTGCTGAGACGGCTGTGAAGGAGAGCTCTCCTCGGAGCTCCACGTTACCCACAACGTCTGTGTGTGTTGTGTAGTTATCCAAACAGTTATTTCCTATAATGCGCGACAGCGAGGCCCGTTAAACGTTGCATCTGGATGGGTTGGTCGGGCTGCTTTCACACCTTAAACCAACCGTTTTGTTTGGAACCTAACCAAGACCACCTCTTCAGCTGGGTCTCGGTACGCTTGTTTGCTCCGCACCCAAGTTCGACTGCTTGTATTCACACCTGCTCAAAGGGTCCGAACCAAGGAAAACAAACTTGGGTTCATTTTGAGCGAACTAAATAAGGCAGGTGTGAATACACCCTTTGATGCATGCGATCTCGCGGGATTTGTCTTTGATTTTTTGAATCGATTTTCAAAAATTTAATTGGTTGTACTGTTGATGGAAAGCAAAAGGCAGAAAGCAGTGCCTTTCTCCAAGTCTGTGATTGGTCGGTTTCATGTCTGTTTACACCACTAACATTAATTAATGGTAACATGCAAATTTTATGCGAATGTGCAAAAATGTACAATCTGGTTATTTCGACGTCTTGCCCTATGAAAGTGCTATCAAGGGAACTATCAAGAGGCTCTGTGGTTTCCTGTTAAATTTTTTTAATGGTTCAATGGAGTGAATGGACACGACTGTCTCTACTTGGCGCTGGTCATTTTTATGCAGCACCGAGTCGAGCGCGAGCGTGAGGGCAGAGTTGAAGATTATAATCGCGCCAGCAGCCCTCTGAATCGTAATCGAATTGAATCGTGAGGTGCGTTGAGATTCCCACTGCTTGTGGTAAGTTTAAATGGCACAGATGAGCTGGAAGACTGGCCTGCTTGTTTTAAATCAGACGCAGCATGATTTAATTTTGGGTTTCTAGTGAATTATAATAGCAGTGACAAGCATGTGGAATCACCCATATAGTTTATTCAAGAGCTATATACTATATATATATATATATATATATATATATATATATATATATATATATATATATATATATACATACACAAACATATATATATATATATATATATATATATATATATATATATATATATATATATATATATATATATATATATATATCTATATCATATCTATATCTATATATATATCTATATATATATCTATCTATATATATATATATGAGACTAGACTAGCTCAGAGTTTGGTGGAAGGTAGGATGGTTAACTTTTACTCTTGTCTGTCTAAACAACTGCTTTTGATTTTTATTTTTCAAATAAATTTCCTTATGGGTACAGAAACCATGGACTTTTCTGTAGGAAACTTAAAGGAAATGAAATGGAAATAGAAGGGAGAAATAAGAAAGTAACAGCACATTCATTTCCCCCTGCTTTAACATTTTCTTTCTGCAGTTGAAATCCCTGTGAGAATGAGACAGATTAACTCCATAATTCGCTTACCAATTAATCAAACAGCACTGAACCTAATTCTAATTAACCTGAAAATTATTATTCTTTGTCCATCAACTACTGCATAATGCAGCTCATATTTTAAAAGTTGCTTTGTTCTGTTTGTGCATTTTAGTAGCATTTAGGTCTGTGCCAAGAACACAGATGCACAAGGATCTCACTTCATCACTTCACTTGCTCTGTACGATTTAGGATAATAATAATAAAAAAAGAAAAACTTTTAATATGGCGCTAGCTCCATCTTACATCTCAGACCTTCTTAAACCATACATTCTAACACTGAGATCCCGACCAGCTCCTTCTAACACTAGAGATCCCCCGTAAACTCCTTCTAACACTCAGATACACCTCCTTCTAACACGAGATCCCCAACTAGCTCCTTCTAACACTGAGATCTTCCCAGCCACCTCCTTCTAACACCGAGATGCCCCCAACTAGCTCCTTCTAACACTGAGATCCCCCGACCACCTCCTTCTAACACCGAGATCCCCCCAACCAGCTCCTTCTAACACCGAGATCCCCCGACCACTCCTTCTAACACGAGATCCCCCAACCAGCTCCTTCTAACACCAAGAGATCCCCCGACCAACTCCTTCTAACACTGAGATCCCCGACCAGCTCCTTCTAACACTGAGATCCCCCCGACAAACTCCTTCTAACACTCAGATCCCCCGACCACCTCCTTCTAACACCGAGATCCCCCCAACTAGCTCCTTCTAACACTGAGATCCCCGACCACCTCCTTCTAACACCGAATCCCCCCAACCAGCTCCTTCTAACACGAGATCCCCGACCAGCTCCTTCTAACACTGAGATCCCCGACCACCTCCTTCTAACACTGAAGATCCCCGACCAGCTCCTTCTAACACTGAGATCCGCCCGTCCAGCTCCTTCTTGCCGAGATCCCCCCAACCAGCTCCTTCTAACACTGAGATCCCCCGACCACCTCCTTCTAACACAAAGATCCCCCCAACCAGCTCCTTCTACTTACTGAGATCCCCCCCGACCACCTCCTTCTAACACCGAGATCCCCCAACAAGCTCCTTCTAACACGAATCCCCCCAACCAGCTCCTTCTAACACCGAGATCCCCCAAACCACCTCCTTCTAACACTGAGATCCCCGACCACCTCCTTCTAACTTGCAAGATCCCCCAACTAGCTCCTTCTAACACTGTCCCCCAACCACCTCCTTCTAACACGAGATCCCCAACCAGCTCCTTCTAACACCGAGATCCCCCGAACAGCTCCTTCTAACACTGAAATCCCCCGACCAGCTCCTTCTAACACTGAGATCCCCCGACCAGCTCCTTCTATTTAGAATCCCCCGACCAAAAGCTCCTTCTAACACCAAAATCCCCCGACTAGCTCCTTCTAACACGAGATCCCCCCACGACCAGCTCCTTCTAACACGAGATCCCCGAACAGCTCCTTCTAACACCGAGATCCCCGACCAGCTCCTTCTAACACTAGAATCCCCGACCAGCTCCTTCTTTCTGAGATCCCCAACCAGCTCCTTCTAACACTGAGTCCTGACCAGCTCCTTCTAACACCAAGATCCCCCCAACTAGCTCCTTCTAACACTGAATCCCCAGGCACTTTCCTTCTAACACAGAGATCACCCGAACAGCTCAGCCTAACACCGAGATCCCCGAACAACTCCTTCTAACACTAAGGAATCCCCGACCAGCTCCTTCTAACACACTAGAATCCCCCGACAAACTCCTTCCTAACCTCAGATCCCCGACCAGCTCCTTCTAACACGAGATCCCCCAATAGCTCAGCCTTCTATTTTGAAGATCCCCCAGACAGCTCCTTCTAACGAGATCACGAACAGCTCCTTCTAACTTGCGAGATCCCCCAACCAGCTCCTTCTAACACCAAGATCCCCCCGACCAGGAATCCTTCTAACACTGAGAATCCCCCCCGGCCAACTTCTTCTAACACCGAATCCCCCCGAACAGCTCCTTCTAACTTACCCGAGAATCCCCCGAACAGCTCCTTCTAACACCGAGATCCCCCCAACCAGCTCCTTCTAACACCGAGATCCCCCGACCAGCTCCTTCTAACACTGAGATCCCCCGACCAGCTTCTTCTAACACACTAGAGATCCCCGACCAGCTCCCTTCTAACTTACTCAGATCCCCCGACCAGCTCCTTCTAACAGCGAGGTCCCCCGACCAGCCTTCTTACTAGAGATCGCGACCAGCTCCTTCTAACACCTCAGATCGCGACCAGCTCAACTAACACCGAGATCCCCCCAACCAGCTCCTTCTAACACTCAGATCCCCCCGACCAGCTCCTTCTAACACCGAGATCACAACCAACTCCCCTTCTAACACTGAGATCCCCGACCAGCTCCTTCTAACACTCAGATCCCCGACCAGCTCCTTCTAACACTTTAGAGATCCCCCGACCAAGCTCCCTTCTAACACTCCAGGAACCCCCGACCAGCTCCTTCTAACACAGAGAATCCCCCGACCAGCTTCTTCTAACACCGAGATCCCCCCGAGCAAATGAGCCCTCCTCTGCAGGGCAGGCAGGTCCTCAAGCTTTAAATGTTACCGTAAATCCTTTTTTAATGTTCCCTGGTCTCAGTTTGAGAGCATCTTTTATCGTCCAAATAAACACTTTATTACACTACTTTACCTTGATATATCTGTTGTTGATTTTTATTTCCCATTTTTCATTTCCACTTTTGCTTGTTTTAAATTACGATCCAGAGTTAGTAACTCGCAACTGTGTCACGTTATATAAGGCCCTGTCTGTGTGTATATGTTTAATACATATTTTATTTTATTGTTTTATGACTCACAGACTACGTTGTTCAGCAAATGTGCTTTATAAATAAGCTTGAGCAGAAGGTAGCTAATAATAATTTAAGAATACATTCATCCCCCGCCATGTGCATTTACAAGATAAATTAAGAGAAGAAAGTTCCTAAGGGCTATTAAAAAATGTCTCATACCAGGACACACAATACTAAGTGCAAGTGATATTTCTTTTGCTGCACAAAACCTGCAGTCAGCATTTTACTAGAAAGAATCTTAATACAGTTATCTGCGAGTCCCACCTGCCGTGATCTCCTCTCCCATTGTTGCAGAACACGTCTTGCAAAAGACCGTCGCGCTCTTGCTGCCCGGCGTCTGCAGTGAGACGAACAGAAATAGACAGATGATCTGGAGACCTGGCAGGTTAAAAGCACATAAAACAAATCGATTAGCAGAAGAGGAACCCGGTTAGTGAAGTGAGGGATGAATGGTGTGTTTGAATGACGATGGGCTCCTCCATCTCACCACCACGACTCGGCTCTCAGAGAGAGACAGAGAGCGAGAGTGAGAGGAAAAAAAATCAATTGTCCTGAAGAAGTAGGTTAGACCTCTCAGGCAGGTGGAGGCTTTTATAAAGGTGGATTGCCCGAAAGCGCCTCCTTGAGTGGCCTTCATAAGAAAGAAGAGCTTTTTCTTCCTGCCGTTGTCAGCCCAGAGGCAGAGTGGGCAGGAGAATGAGATCTGAGCAAGTGAGAGTGAACCAGGAGAACAGATTGGAAAGATGAGACTATGGCCGTGCAATAAAAGTATATACAACCAAAAGAAAAATGTATATATATATCACCTCTAAATGGCTGTGTTGTCTCCTCCATACTCAAAAATCAGATGACCTTAACAATGGTTTAATTTAAACCTTCGCCTTTTAATACAGCGTTTGGGAAGAGCAGTTGCTGTCTAGCTTCAGAAAAAATTGAATTGAATCGAATCGCGATTTTTTATCTGTCGATTCAGAATTGATCCATGCATTCCAAAAAAATACTGACTCTGCATGGCGAAACCAGTCGCTTGTCGCAACGGAGGTTTCTGAAAAAAACGACCTTTTCTGTTGCGTGGGGTGAAATTTTGGATTTTTTGTGTTTTGAAACAGTGGAAGGTCTATACTGTACTGTTGTGAATAAATTTGGCTGAAAAACTTACCCTTTCCATCCTAAAAACATGACTTTCTTGAGGTGAGGAATTCAATTCCAGCAGAATGTTAAAAGTTTCTGTTTTGACCGCTCTACTTCAATATTTACGGTAAATCCACTGGTTGACTAGCGTGAAGATATTTCTCCGGAATCCATCTTCGTCTCCCGAGTTCAGTTAACCTAACGCAGGTAGGCTATCCGTGTGGCTGTGAATGCAGCGTAGGCTACCGTAAATACAAACGTAGCCGCGACCGCACCAAGCGTCTGTGAGTGCTACGTCGATAGTCAACTTCAAAGACAGATTTCTCCGTTTCTCACTTGGCGTGACAGGAGAAACCCGACTCATTTGAATGTTGATATCTCTGTCATGTGTCGTCCGATTCATTCAATATACGTATCGTTTTGAAGGTTGATTTATGCCCTTTCATGAAAACATAACTCAATTTTGAGAATTTACGACAAGTGACTTGTTTTGCCATGCAGAGTCACAAATTTGATTCATATTTTTTAACAAACGTAATGGCACTAGTTTACTTTTCCCCCCAACACGAGTTCAGCTTGACAATCCTATAGGTGGCGCAATGTCGAAAAATCTGCCCAGATAGACCTCCTTCGTATGAGCATGAAGGAAATAGTCAGTTTGCGTACATATACATTACATTTAGTAAACTACTAAATTTGGTGGGCGGCGCGGTGGTTAGTGCTGCCCCCTCACAGTGAGAAGGTCCTGGGTTTGAGCCCCGGGTCGGCCGTGGGGCCTTTCTGTGTGGAGTTTGCATGCTCTCCCCGTGTTTCCTCAACCCGGTTTCCTCCCACAGTCCAAAGGCATGCAATATAGGTGAACTGACTGTGTGAGTGTGCCCCGTGGTGCGTTGGCGCCTGTCCAGGGTTGGTCCCAGCCTTGCACCTGTAAGTTCCCGGGATAGGCTCCGGTCCCCCCATGACCCCAGTTGGGATTAAGCGGTTCGGATACTGAATGAATGAATGAATGAAACTACATTTGATTCAGTGTAATTTTTTGTTAATCTCCCACAGTCAAATGGGAAAAGTAAGTCAAAACAGCAATCTGGGAACAAATTCATCTATGTATTGAATTGTGAATCGCTTATGAAAATCGAATCGTGAGACTTTCTGAATCACCCCACTACACGTCCCACCACAAGCTGCATGAACGTCGTCTGTCTTCAGAGCACACCATAGTACCGAGACTGCACTCATCACGATCACCAACAATGACATTATGACAGGTGACGTTAATAATATTAATTACCTGGCAAATATATTTGGCAGCAAGTGAAGATTTTGAAGTTGACATGTTGGAATCATAAAAAGTAGTACTGTATATTGTTATGGGGTATGAGTTTTTGGTCATATCGCGTAGTTGCAGAACGGAGGCTTCCTAAGAGTCTGACCCTTTGTTTTTTTTTTTAAATGTCTGGTTGAGCTCAGGGAAATAAAGGCCAAATGATGTTTTAGCTGCTTTTTGTGATCTGACATAAATGGACCTTCAAGTTCAAGTGATGTGCTGGTGTTACGTCAGAATATGATCTAGTCTCATATTGATCGCTGACTCACGAATAGAATGGAATTTAAATGATCATAGCAGACTTTGTAATATCAGCAGACACTGAATCAATATAATATTGTACGGTGATATGACGCACCTTTCCAGAGGGTGGAACTGAGGGAGGATCTACGTGGGATGAATGCGCCTCTCGGGTGAGAGTTTGGTCACAGCTGCTGTCCCGGTTGAAGAGGAAATACGTGTCACCAACTAAACAGTCGTCCACTTGAGGAAGAAGCTTCTTGTTGGCGAAGGGATCGGGGTGGCAGCACCAGTCGTCCACAAACGTGCTCCAGTTGCCATTGGGCAGGGGCAGGACTCGCCTGAACAGCCTGAAACTCACACCACGCGCGTACTAATTGAACATTTAATAAAGGTTATACTGCACGCTCCAGTAGACGTTGTGCACATGGATACGACTTCCTCATCATGCAGTTTATCTTTGCAAATTTTGTGATGCACTTGCACTCTCATTAAATGTTTATTCCATTAAAAGTGGTTGAATTCTTAAATAACACTGTTAAATCCATACATATTTATTCTATTATTTATATTATAACTTTATATATTTTTTTATCTTCCTTGATTTACCGCCAACCACCGAAGCAAATTCCTTGTATGTGAAACTACAATAAACTCTATTCTGATTGTGAAACGTTTTGCCGTGTTATTGCTGAAGAAAGACATCATGTAGATTTAAACAAACAGAACTAAAAACCTGAACGTTGCTCCTCACCTGTCTTTAAGAAGCGTGGCTCCACACGACTGACAAAGAAAACAGTATTTCTCCTGTGCCTTCATTCGACCAATCACACTGTCTGAAGCCTCTGGCAACAGTAAACACACCATAATAAATAAATCAATCCCAAGAGAGCACACTGGAAAACTGTACAGCAGCTAAAAGACGAGACAGCTTCTGATCGAGGACTGATGGTGTTTCGATCTTTTCCAGACCAATGCTGATTTTGATATTTGTGGATTTCAAGTTTGATATAAATTTACAAGTGTAATAATTAATAATGATATTTATTTTCTCCCTCGCCCTTAAACAGAACATAAAAAGACATTTCCCCTATTTTGACACAATTAATCACAACTCAACAATGGATTTCCCCCAAGGTTTCTAATGCATACTTAAGAGACTTCACAAAATGGATACCAATTTAAACAAAATAACAACAAAAATACAACTTTATAATGTATAGTAATATGAAATAAATAAATAAATACAGTGTGTGAGTGCAGTGCGCTGCCTCACTAGCCTCAAACTCCAAAGATTCTTTGCACGTGACACGTATCCAAAAAAGAGTCTTGAGTCTTCTTTTGTTGTCTTTTTCTCTACTACAACTTAGACTGTTACAAGCAAAAGATGAATTCCTAAACTACAAAGAAACTTTACGTGACGGTCAAAAAACTGTAACGCTCCTGAGTTCTCAGTATTTCAGGATCCAATCAGATTACGACACGTAAGGCACGTATTACTTCTATTGTTACATGCTAGTACATTTAATGTGTATACGTATTATAATTCTATTATGTAACACTGTACATGGAAAGTTATGGAAAGTTCCAGAAACATATCTCTACTTTCTACTGCAAATAGTAAATCTAAATATTCACACATTCATGCACAGAAAATGGCTCTAACACCGTGGTAGACAAACTTCACAATGACAAATAACATTTTTTCATTTCTCCATTTCAGTTTTAATTTCAATTTATCTACACTATTGCAATCTGCATGATGTATCTTGAATACAATTATTTGAAAGTTATTGATAAAATGGATATTATGTTCAACAAGTTTCAAGTTGGAATTCAACAAATACATAAATACTCATGCAATGCAGATTTTAAAACGTGGATCTCTTCATCCTTAAGATGTACATTATCAGGATATGAGATTACATAATGGGGGTTTAAGATTCAGGTCATCCACAGTCATCACGTATAAACCAACAGAGTGGCACACTGGAGCTGGGAAAGGTTGCCACCGTGTCCGGTTCAGAAGACTTATGACCACACACGTCGCTCAAAAGCCCTCGCTCCGACCCGACGGCGCGGGGGCTCCGAGCCGAGGGTCATGGGATCGGAACATCGCGTGTTCATCATTAATCTCGCTTAATCTGTGGAGTGTGATGATGCGTGGAGCCCAAAGGCAGGTCCGCATTCATTACTCAAACTCCTCAAGCAGACCAAATGAGATTGAACCGACTCTTGAACAAAGTCATGTTTAATGACCTCCTGACATTGCTCCACCAGGGTGTCCCAGAGCCCCTTGACATGGACACAGAGCAAAATTGTGCATATGGGCGTAAGCTAGTGCTGGGTCATAAAATAATCTCAGTTTTTTTTACCATTGCTTTTTCTTTTGATGACGATGATATGCTTACGGCTTAAATAGTGAAATGGTCAGCATGTGTGCCCTAAAGATGAAAGCACTGCTGCAGTCGTTTATGCCAGTGTGAGTCAATGTGGTGTAGCATGAAGTCAAACTTCTTTACAGCTCCCGTGGTTGACTCAGCCGTTAATCAGTGCTGGCGTCTTTAAGCAACGCCTCACTTGGAGCAACAAGCAAGGGAATAGGGAGATAAATGTGTTATTAATGTGTGGCATTGATAAATAATATCAAAGAGAGGGAACACGTCATCAAAAGTGCATCGGATATCAAAAAGCAGAAAATACAAACACCCGATGCAAGATGTGCTGCCAGTAGCAACACCTAAAATCTAGTTTCCAAATGAACATGTTGAATGTTGTTAGTAAAAGGTTGGCAAGGCTTTTTTGCATATACTTTGATATTGATTGATTTAAAAAATCGGCATCTTTACTTATTCCTTGTGCATTAGTAACACAGAGCCTCATTCACCAACGGTTCTTAAGAAGAAATGTGTTCAAATCCACAGTTTTCATGAAGACTCTGACATTTATCAGTGTTCTTAGGTAAGAATTTTACACTCAGTGAAGAATCTGATTTAGCTCATTTTATTGCATGACTGTTTGTGTGAAACATTAGCTTATTTAGTTTTCTTCAATTCTACAGTTGTATATTATACTTTTTAATGTCGTAAGTTTTGAAACAAATTTAGGAAGAAACTTAAGAAAATATTGATGAATGAAGCCCAGTTCTGTTCCTGGAGGGCCGGTATCCTGGAGGATTTCCATCAAACCTGGTGAGTAATTATGGTGAGCTTCTCCTGTGACAAGGTGTCAATGTTCTGAACTCAAGTATGATGGAAAACTTCCAGGATATCGGCCTTCCTGGACCAGGACTGGACACCCCTGCCACACTGTAGATTAAAGGTGTGAACCTTCACTGTTCTCCAAAGTTCAGTTCCGATATTAGGTCAACGTTTCGATTTGATACGATATCTCAATGCATGGCATCAATTTTTCTACATTACTTCACATTGCACTTGGATCAGGCAGCCATAGTTGTTACCGGGATGTTCTTTTTAACTTGAATTTTCATGGTGAAGCCAGAAAATCACCAAGCAATGTCATTATGATGTAATGCAGGGGTTTTCAACTGCTTCTGTCCCAGGCACTACCACTCAGGCTAAGCACTTTGAGTGTGGGAGGACATATCTTTTGTATTATTTTTTAGATATTTGCATTAAATTCATTAGTCATAAAGATGCTCATTTCATCTGGATATGTTTTGAAAAATGAAAAAAGGAATAATTTTTAAAAAGTGATTTCAGTAGTAAAACTGCATGTTACGGACCATCTGCAATGCCGCTGCGGACCACTAGTGGGCAGCGTACCGCCGGTTGAAAACCTCCATAATCATTGATTATGGTCTGACATTGCATCGATGCAGAATCGTCCACACCTGTATCGTGATGCATTGATTATGTGATTAATTTCAACACCCCTACTGTAGACAGTCTGTATAAACTGCAACGAGAATGTGAACAAAAAGGTTGACACTGATTACTATAGGAAAATTGCATAGCTTTATACTGAGCCTCAATTTTACATACCTTCAAAATGATCCACCTTAATCTTCAGTCTGATATGCAACCCATCATTACTGAGACTCTTCTGACACAAGTCGTCCACTAGACTGACACCTGGTGGCAGCTTGACCCGAAACTCCTCACTACGCACATGGATTTTTAGCACCGAGTCACTGCAGGACACCTTCACCTCATCCTGAGTCTCAGTGGTCCTCCTGGAACACCGAAAAGACACAAGGTTATTGTACATGGCTTTGCTGACCAAATATGCCAAAGATGTTACTGTGCAAACAGCCTCATGTCTTCCAAAGAGAATCCAAAAACACAAACGTGTCCTGTAAAATGAGTTATTCCTACAGTTGCTTACATAATATCCAATAAAACACCAACTTCCAGTTTCATTAGCCCATTCATGCTACACCGTCAAAAACTGTTTATTTTACGCTATAAAAAGCTGAGGTGCTGTCGTAAAGGCGTGCCCTTTATTTCTCACCAAATACAGTGTCACCCCGTGTTCAGAGAATATATTACATCACTCAATTTCAAAATTCCATCCACAACTAGTCATTTAATAATAGCAAAAATGCCACCAACAGTGACGCTAAATGCATACTTTATTTATGTTACTTGCCTTATTACTCCTGCTACTTTATTACTTATTATTTGTGTTAAACAGACAGCAAATTGCAAGTTTTACAATGGTCAGTAATGCTTCAGGGGTGTATGTGAAGGACTGGGTAACTATTGTAACATCACTTTGTACCTAACAGGAGGTCTGTTTAATTTTAAGAGGAATTCCTTTTCCATTTAAATGTCTGGTTGAGTCAAATAATATTGTAGTTCCTTTATGTGATTTGATATGCATTGAAGTAACTGCATTAAGACAGAATATAACATCAACTGCTGGCTCATGTACTGAATCGAATCAAAATCTTATGGCAGCAAAGTTTTTGATTTTGGCAGACTTTTTAATCATTTGCACTGAATCAATATAAATATCATATCCTGATGAAACCTGTAAGTCGCTAACACCTCTAATATGTACAGCTCATAACACCGGAGCAAGGAGAATCCTGGCCTTTTTTCCCTACACACTATGGGAATGGTTTCATCCTGAGGCGGTGAGTGAAAGTGGAGGTCGTTCATCAGCGGTGTCTGTCTCTTCATGTCCTCATCGCACCTCTCCAGGGCTGACTGCTGTTCAGATAGCGGCTTTAATAAGGACACTGCAGCCAGAAGGAAGAGACTCATGGGAGGACTGCACCAGGATGAAACGGGACGTTCATTGACTCTTCCATCTCAGTGTTTTAAGCTGAGTTTGTGTTTAAAAGCTAAATGTCAGTAGTGCAATGTCAGTGACCTTACAGTGAACATTGATGCTGTGCTGTGCGTTGTCTAGGATGTGACTTGCCTTTGTAGCATCAGAGACATCTTAAAGCACTAGTATAATGATGCAGTTGGTGATTATGGTAAAACTGTAGTGAAATTATTGTCAAAGTCCTAAAACGGAGCATTCAGTCGATGAAATGCACCACAAAAACGTCATTAGAAGCGGCAGGTTGTATCAGGAGCGCCATCTAGTGGTGAAAAAGTGAACACGACTGATTTAAAGAAGTGTCTTATGTAGCTCATATGAAAACTTTCTAAAGAGGTGAGTGAAAGGAGGGATTAAGCAGCATGGGTCTGAGGAGAGATGTACCCTTTATTTAAAGAATACAGCGATGATCATAAAGTGAAACTCAAAGGAGAGTTGATTCTTGCAGCAGCCAGAGGAACATCAGTTAGTAACAATACAAATGGCAACCAATCAGCCACAAAAACATCACACAGACTTTTCTTATTTTATCTTAAAATATTAGTCATATTTATTTGTTGTTACATTGTCTTTAAAATTACAGTAATGCTGTTTTCATTAAAAGCAGTAGCTCGTATCAGGAGCGCCATCTAATGGTGAAAATGCAGCAGAACCAATTAAAACATGTACATATGTTAATCAATTCACATAAATACTCGGGGTGGGGTGTTGTGAGCTGGAGAATGAGTGATAGCATGTTCCGTGAATTTAAAAATAACAATGACCAACATAACAGTTTGTGATACAAGGGGCACTCAGTAAACCCACAAAAATAATGCTCAACTTTTCTTATCGTATCTCTGATTTTAACATCGATTCAATGCTGTCTCGTTTATTTAGTTATTTCTACATTTCGTTTGCTTTGGACATCATAACGTAAACATTCATGGTATTAGAACTTTGTGAGTCGTCAAGCAGAAAAGTGACTAGTGGACATCACTGCAATAATCAAAGTCATAGTAAACTTTGTCATCTCTGCTATATACTGTACAAGTATACAGAGAGACGAGTTGGCGTGGCCTCCAGTTTTAACAGTGCAAGAGCAAAAAACAAATAAGCACTATATAAACAGAATATAAAATATAAACTTTAAGCCAGAAGTAGAGAGAGATTGAGAGACTATTTGATTACATGCGGTATTCAGCCTACAATTTTTAATAAGTGCAGGATACGTAACGGTGACTGAACACGCAGTGGCAAAGTAAGTGAGCTTTTATAGTTAAGCTGGTGTGTTTAAAGAAATACTTTTTCTACCGTATCTCCCAATCTCTATAAAAACTGCTAATTCCCATGTAAACCTTCTTACTTAACAGGAGTGTAGCGATGATAACTTCATTAAGTTAACTATTGTGTGTAAATCTAATACAGGCAGCAAGGGACAAATATCAACGCAGACACTTGCCGTATAATCAGAAGTCCGCTTTGCAGCCGCAGTCTCAGTTCGAGAAAAATAAAATCTTCTTTCTCCTGCATTTCTCTAATTAAATACTGAGCAAATGAGCGTTTCAAACAGCGTGTAAGGAAACTGAGTTCTTCTCTTGTTGTGGTGTCCCGTCGCACAATGTTACTCGGAGAAATTACCGCCACCTATTGGTCTGGCGCAGCGCCGCGCTCCATTACCAAAACGCGGTTAGTTTTATATTTAGTTTAACTCTTGTTTTAGCGATTTAAAACTTCACTATACTACTATATATAGTAGTAACTACGGTGGCCACTAATGGTCAGATTAAAAGAATTTTTTTTGTTTATGTCACATTCCAATGAAGTATTGATATGTAAGAAATTAAAAAGAAGAAAAAGCAAGATGTGAATCATTTCATTTTACACAAACCTACCGTGAAATTTAGGGACCGTCCTAAAAGTGCAGTTCCGGTCAATTTCAAGGTGAAACTCCGGTTTCAAGGTGACTAGGGGGTAAATAACTGAAACTCCCCGTTATCTTTTTAGAACTGATGAAGCCGTTTGGATGGGAGCTAAAACGTCTTTTAGTCAAAAGACTCAAGGCCAAGTCATCGATGTCCTGGATGATTAAGAAACTAAACAGAGAATTCCGGTCAATGCATGTTGCAGTAGCTCAGTTATTTTTCAACAAATAGGCATCAACGTTTTGTTGGTTTCATTTTGTATGATCAGAAATACTTCTCAAATTGATAAGAATAAAAGCAAATGCAACTATTGTCGTTGATCATTAACCATTTAGGTTTACCATTTTAGATTTTTGTAATTTGTGATAACCACATGTAAGTTAGTTTAAAGATAAACATGTAGAATCAATCTGAATAAACAAACAATGTTATTGAAATATTATTTTATTCAAAAAAGTTTTGTTGAGCTGCATAAAATGAAATAATTTTGTTAAATCAACAAGGTTCATTGAAAAAGTGTTCCTAAACTAACAGTAAACTCCCAC
This sequence comes from Distichodus sexfasciatus, assembly GCA_032718565.1. NCBI lineage: Eukaryota > Metazoa > Chordata > Actinopteri > Characiformes > Distichodontidae > Distichodus > Distichodus sexfasciatus. The sequence goes on along the minus strand of JAVGVS010000008.1, from coordinate 141,493 downwards.
AAAATAATCTCAAAACTGTTGCAATTTACAGTAACAAGTACAGAATAAATATCAGAGTTCAAGGCACTTGAAGTAACAGTTAATAATTTGTGATACATGTGACACTCAGGTATAACAAAGCTGTGATTATCTGTCAGATGTAACAAAATGCCTGTATTTTATACAGTTTATTACAGTACCTGTAGAAAAAAATATTTGGATAAACACAAAGGCAAAACTGTGTGTAACAGATTTACAGTAGTTTTTGGAACGGCAACAGGTTTTACTGTTGTGTGTTTCTACACCAAATGATAAACTTTTACGTATTCTCTACCTACTATTTAATTATGTTTGCTGTCATTTGGGACACTTGGTATTACAGGGATCCCCTGATTTGAAGAGTTCATAGACACTGACTAAAGGAAACATTGAAATGGCACCCAACATAGAGCCAAGCTGTACTACAGCACCACACCACACGAGGGCGCTGTGTCCTTCATCTCGCAGGATCACCCCAATGATCACCTTCACATAGGACAAAGTGAGAACAAACACCACCCAAGTCATGACCTATTTGAGAGAGAGCGAGAGAGATTTGGTTTTGTAAGGAAAAAAGAATGACGCAAAGTGAATGAGTACAGGCCAGAACAAATCATTATAACTCAGCAATCTAGCTAATAACTCCCCATGGTGTTTTAAGAGATAGCAATAGCAAATAGCAGTGCCATTTTTCAGTGACAAAAATAGTCAAAGTTAAGTGTACAAAGGTTGTCTGACATTGTTGCCTGCCCTAAAGAAACTAAGATATGCAAAAGAAAACGTTTCTGTATGTATAAAAGATCATCTACTTTCAAAGGGGAGCATAACAGAGAAAAATGGCCCACCGGTCTCATTACATAATCTACCAAGACAATGCATTTAACACAGGTGCAATACATGATATTAGTGGTATTTCATGTAATAATGTCATCATCTATTTATATTAATTGAAATAACAGCTGTAGGAACTTATACTTACTATAATTGCAGCTCCTAAGTCATGGTGAACCAGCAGAGGGCAAGGACTCAGTGCTGCCATGGCCATGATATAGGCCCCAAACCCTGTACCAGTCACTGTGAGAATTCCCATCAGCAGCAAAGACCTGGAGAATAGAGTGAATGAAGTCAAGACCTGTTGTACATAAAACTTCAATTTGTGTCTTCTGCCGATCCATTTGTAGTAATTAAAAATGAACTGTTTTGAATCAAACCATCACAGACCAAACAAACATTCACATTTACAGCAGATATTTTTATCTGGAGTGTAGTCCAGTTTCCAGTCTGCCTGGAGCAACTTGAAGTTATTTTCTTACATTTTTACAAAGTTGTTCTTAAGAAATGTAAGACATTTAAGTAGTATATAATAATATACAACTATAGATATGAAGGAAATCCAATAACTTAATGATTTTGCACTAACATTCATGCAATAAAATTAGCTTAAGAGTGATCTTCAGCAGTTGTAGACCCTATTGTTACCTAGGAAAACTTTAAAACAAAAAACCATTGGTGAATCTCAGAATCTTAGTGAAAACTGCTTGTTTAGGGTTTTAGGAACAAATTTCTTAATAAGAACAGTTGGTGAATGAGGCCCTCTTGCTCAGGAACCCAATAGTGATTCCTGGGATCCGAATCTTATGATAATAATGCAGAGTTTCAGTCACTTAAACCACCCAAGACAGACTCTTCCTATAAAAGGGCTTTAACCATACCATCTTTACCTGATTGGCATAAACATGGCGATGAAGCAGGCCACAGGATTGGCCGCTGTAGCCATGGTAGCGGCGAGGTGATAGGCCTGATTCCCGTAAGGCAGACAGGAGTAGGACTGTACTGATGGGAGAACAGCATTGGTTAAAGCATTGACCCAGGCCAGAACCACAAAAATGAAGAGCATCTCGGCTCGGCTGTAGGTGCCTCTGCCAAAACTGCTGCGAGGTTCGGTCACTTGGTCCTGTGGGGTTTCCAGCATGGGTCTCTGCTCAGGAGCAGTGTTCTGCACTGAAAGGCTAATGTCAGCCTTCTCATTACGCAATTCATTGCTGAGGTAGGACTGGCTCTTGCGTTCTCGCACAACAGCAGGGTGGTGGTTGAGTAAGAGGAACGCAGCCAGGCACACAGCCATCATGACACTGAGGAAGAGGAAAAAAACTTGGGCAGAAAAGTTGGCTGGCTGATAATGGGCTTCTAATTCACCACCACTGCTGCCCCAGGTGGAGTTTAGCAGGGTCATATTCACATTCGCTGTAGCATTCTTGCACTGAACCACACCTACTCCCTGGATTAGGGCTACCAACGCAGGGATCAGGCCGCTCAAACCCTCCCCAACAAAGTAGGTGGTGAGATATTGAGGTTGGAGTCGCATCATGAAAGGCAGGAAGGTAACTGATGAGGTGCAGTCCACCACTGACAACAGAAAACTGAGGGACAACAGCGCTACACTGTATACCGCTTCCCCTATTGCTAGTGTGTACTTCCACAAGAAGGCCAAGAGGAAGGTGGCCAGCACTCCCACCACTACAATGGCATAGATGACAAGCCGTTCATCCAAGACTCCCGGTTTGAAGCAATGCATGAGTGTGATGAAGAGCGGGCCAATGTTGGCCAACTGGATGATGACGGTGAGGTAGGACGGCAGGTACCAGTGCTCAGGGATTTCGGGGACAATGAGTGGGAGCTCCACCCACATTCCATTGATGGCAACCCATGAGCCGATGCCAAAGAGGCAGGCCAGTACGTGAGTGAGCAGAGCCATGGCAAAAACAACTAATTCAGCTTCAGATTATTCAACAGGTTGTGCAGGTCATCTGGAAGATATACAAAAGAGTTCATGAGTTTCTTTCATGCATTTCACAGACGCAACCATATTGACCATAGGGTTGCAACTGCATCTATACTGAGCCAGTCTACTAGATTTTACACATATTAAACAATGAAATAAAGAGCCTAGGGATGGGTATTTTTAAAGATTTTATCAATACTGATACTTATTGATACCAATACTTTTCAATAGTCTTATCAATACTACTCTCCACAGTTTTGCAAACGCTTTGTTTTCAGTGACCTATAGCACCATTTGAGTATTGTCAAAAGGCCAAAATGCCTAGTAAAGCTACATTAAAAAACTCTGCGCTTGCGGACACTTTTAAGTAACTAATGTTGATATTTTGGGCAGTTGGTAGCATAACGGTTAGGGAGTTCGCCCTATGGTCAGAAGGTCACTGGTTTGAATCCCAGACTGGTAAAGGTACCACTGTGGTGAGCATGATACCGTCCCAAAGCGCTGCCCCTGTCAGCTGCCCACTGCTTATTCAAGGATGGGTCAAATGCAGAGGTCACATTTCATTGTGGTGCACTGCGTGCTGTGCTGTGGTGTGTTCACAATGACAAATAATCATTCACTCTCACTAAAGAATATTGTATTTGTGTTTTGTAAAGTTGCTAGTGTCACACTCATTATACGCAAATACCTTGTTCCATGTTTATCTGCTTTTACATGACATTTACTACTCCCTTTCTCCTCACTTTACTTCTTTTGTCCAGGAGCTTATCAATATTTCTGGTCTGACCAGGAGTGCGTTTCCCAAAAGCATAGTTGCTAATGTATTGCTAACTATGTTAGCAACACTATGTAAGTTGCTAATGTACACTATGTTAAAGCACAACTATGCTTTTGGGAAACACACCCCAGGTTAGTACCAGTATCTATTTGGTACTGGTTCTTAGTATCCATTCTTAAAAAAGACCTAAGAATGGCGTCTTAGGAATCAACTTCATGCCTTTCCTTTCGTAGAAGAGAAACTTCTACAAAGGAAGTTGGACCTGTGATCGGGGAGTCATCAGTTCAAATCCCAAACCTGTAAAGATACCACTGAGGCACTTATGAGCAAGGTAAGGTCTCCAAGCACTTCCCCTGGGCACTGATAGAGCTGACCACTGCGCATTCACGGTGCTGTGATGTGTTCACAATGACACTTGTAAAATCGTGTTTTATAGACGATGTACATACAAAATAAGATCCAGATGTCATTTCATTTCGCAGCAAGAAGACAACGTTGTAAAATGTTCAGTTTGTGTGACCTTTCCCCCACAAACCCACTGCTCTAACCATGACCTTTACACAGTCTAATTATTCACTAAAACTATAATACTACACCATCCAGTTACTTCAGATAAATGTCCCTAAGCACTTCCTCCTCTTCTGCTTCCTGCTTCAGGTAATGCTGGTCATAATTTAAAAGGCCCAGACGCTCTAAATGTTCTATACTGAGGAACATTAAATGACCTCGGTTGCCCTTTCACATACGGATGGGGTTACAAACACAAACACAGAGAGCTACACAACGTACCTTGGGCTAGTGCTTCCCACCGACTGCTGTTCATTCAATACATTCTGAAAAGAGTGGAATGGATACTTCAACCAGCGTGTGATCTTTTCCTCCCTCCTCCCACACTCTTTCTCAGCGTTTCTCCCTTTCTCTCCGCCTGTGTAGCTGGTGGTGGAGCAAGTATGCAGGCGCAAGCTCGCTGTAGCCCTCTAACCTTCTGGGAGCTTATTCAAAAAAACATGTGCCTAACCACGACAGCCATGATGAAGGAAGCAGAGGAGAGAGGAGGAGCGAGAGCACGAGGGAGGGAGGGAGGGAGGGAGGGAGAAAGAGAGAGGGACTCCTCCCCAAACACCCCCCACTGCTGCTCAGTCTCATGACTGCTACTATTCTAGAAGCAGCTCTCAGCAAGTGCAAAAAGCGCACCTCCCACATTGCTCTCCTTTAAACTAATGACTTTTAACAAAGTGTGGTCCTTGTGTGTAACCTGAGGCATATTGTGTGTGTTTTAAAGACTGGAATGTCTTTAAAATGTCAAAAACATCTAATGACGTCCATTTACCTGATCCCATGACATGATAATGGGGACAAGATAAGATAAATGAATACAGTTGTCTTTATGACATATTCCTAAAGTCTATGATGATCATTTTAAGTATGATGATTATTACATATCTATTAAGATTTATATCACATTTATATATAAACACACATTATACAAACATTAGAAGTAGTCAGCATTATTCTAGCTTAAAAGAGGAGGCAGACATTCCAAATATTATTTAAAAATGTGCAATAATTTGCACCATCATAAAGAGAAGCATAAACATTCTTTCAGGATTAATTGACTTGGAAATGATAAATTAGCAAAAATGTTAAAATATTAAATGTGACAAAGTAGACGTGTGCCAAACCACACAGTTTCAGCTCTGCCTTCAAGCACTTTTCTGCTGGACAAGACCTTTGACCTATGCACGTTGGCATTAAGGGTTTAAAAATAGGGGTCTGTTGAAGTCTTATTCAAATCTCATAACAGGAAAAAATGTGTTGTTTTCATGAACATAGTCAAGGTGTAAAACTGTGGCTTGGGTAAGGATTAAAAAGAGGTGGAACTTAGTTACAGCAAATATTTCTAATCCCTCAAGGTATTATGTTATACAGTATTAGAAGATATAATGCTGAAGTAGAAAAGGTCATTCTGGACCACTGTGAAACTCATACAGTAGCATCAAAATACCTCAAGCTTTTATTAGCATTGCTGTTGATTTTTTGTAGTCAGCATGAATCAGCACAAAAGATACGGTGCACTGCTTAAGCACCAAAGCAATGGACACTGAGAAAATCACTGAGACTCATCATTATAAAAGACAAAAAAAATCAACATATTCACAATAAAAGATATGCAACAATTATTTATTGTAAAGATCCTCACCTGGGTTTGAAGTACCTGGCGTCTGAATGAGAGCCACAACGTTAGGGCGATGTGAGGTGGAGATTAGAAAGCAGCTGTGTGCTGTTCGGGGCCAAACCTCAAATATCACTCTTTCTTTTACACAGGCGCTTTATCAGGGAAGAGGCGTTTCAGAACCTGCCCCAATGTTTCCATGATCCGTTGAAATGAAACATGCAAAAAGAAGACTACAAACCATGACCTAAAATGCAAATATTAACTGTATAGCCTGTGTAAAACTGTCTGGTTTGTCTCTGCTGTGCTGCAGCTCAAGGTATTACTAGCTAAGCCAGAGCATCCAGAGGGTTTTAGGTAGTGTTTTGTGTTTTCCTGGTGGAGTTAATCCTTCCTGTCAAAAAAGTAATTGCTAAAATAATAGGAGTATTGTACATTTATATAGCTGCTTCAATTGCAACTGATTCTTAATCACTAGTTTGCTTGTCTGTTGCCACAACACTGACGGAGTTCGCTGCAGACTTGATGGCCACTCATTATGTTTTGTCTCAGCTGCTTCAAGGCTTCACAGGGAGAGAGGAATGTGTTCTTTCACTCGACAGGCAGCAGTTTCTCATGCCAGAAATGTGCCCTTTTTCTATGTCTTTTTTCCCCACCAACACAGAAGCCATTTAATAACCTGAATCATAAAGCACTGCATTGTTTCTGTCCTTCTCTGGTTTTGCATAATAAATGATTGTTGAGTTACTGAATTGGTAAAAACATGCAGTGAATCGTTGTTTGTATTGGTTCAACTTTATTTTCAAATATTTGATTATTATACGCTCTATGATAATAATAATAATCTGCTTTTTTGCTAAGGCCATCCTTGCAGTTTTCATCAGAGTAAAACCATCACAAAAATTATATCAAAAACTGTCTGAATAAGAAGGTGTGGCTAAGGTTACAGGTACTTGTGAAAAATAATTTTGAGGAAAAACTAAATTTACAGAAAGTTTAGCTTTTTGTTTAGAGCAATCAACGGTGTCTGTGAATGCAGTGCATTCATTAGTTACAATTTTAGAGATTTATATTTCGCATAATGTTTTGCATAAGAAGTCAACAAAATTCTTTATGAAAATGTTATTTAATAGTTGTATATAGTTAATAACTATTTTAGCTAATACAAGGGTAAATAAGTCATTTTTAAAATGATAAAGCTATGTGTATGCTGCACCGTATCTTTGCGTGTATGTCCGTAGTTTTACGTAACAGGTCTCAATTCTTGGTGTTTCCTCCTCTCTCTTTTGGTAAGCGTAATTAAAAGAAAAAAAACTTCCCAGTGTTCTCTTTTGGAATTTTATTTTGGCATGGCAAGTGCATTTAAAATAAAAACACTTCCTGTTGCTACCTGTTTCAAACTTGTTTCCTAACATGTAAGCAAGGTGTTAGTTAAAAAAATGAAAACGAGATTTCGCCCTCATTCTTTTATGCCATATCAAATGTATGAGGAAGTAGTTCAATTCTGTACTAACATATAGGGCGGCACGATGACGCAGTTGTTAGCGCTCCTGGGTTTGATCCCCGGGTTGGCCGTAGGGTCTTTCTGTGTGGCGTTTGCATGCTCTCCCCATGTTCACGTGGGTTTCCTCCTACAGTCCAAAAGCATGCACTTTCGGTTAATTGGCGACTCTAAATGGGCCCTGTACGGTTTGAGTGTGAGCGTGATTGTGTGGTTCGGATAATGAATGAATGAATGAAACTACATTTGATTCAGTGTAATTTTTTTGTTGATCTGCCACAGTCAAATGGGAAAAGTAAATCAAAACAGCAATCTGGGAACAAATTTATCTATGTTTTGAATTGTCAATCGCTTATGAAAAGCGAATCGTGAGATTTTCTGAATCACCCCACTACACGTCCCACCACAAGCTGCATGAACGTCCAGTCTGTCTTCAGAGCACACCATAGTACCGAGACTGCACTCATCACGATCACCAACAATGACATTATGACAGGTGACGTTAATAATATTAATTACCTGGCAAATATATTTGGCAGCAAGTGAAGATTTTGTCCTTGAAGTTGACATATATGATGAAGTTATTTACACCAAAGAACAGACTGGCCTATGACATTTCTTTTGCTAATAGTTATGACATAGGCTAACCCAAGAAAGACTGTGACTGTAAAACATCAACAAAAGATTATTGACAACATTATATAAAAAGGTTTATTTTACAAGGAACACATTATTAGTAACATTGCTCTACAGTGATTTAGAGAACCTAACATGTGGTAAACATATGCACTGTATTGTTGTCTTGAAATCACTAGAAAGATGCATAGCCAAGAAAAGATCTTTATCTAGAGTCCAGTACTGACACACTGAACAGCACTGACATACAGTTCACCAGCAAAGACACATTTGATAAGTCAGAAATGAAAAAAACCCAACCAGCTCCTTCAAATTGTCATCGTTTGTACAGGTATATTTAAGGCAAACAAACACACAGGACTCTGTCCTGAGCAGAAAGACAATGCAAACGCAGACCAAATGCATGTGGCTTTATTTTTCTCTCAAAGAAACACAGAGATCAGGACTAGCACAGTGTCGGATAAATCATATCATGCCAATCTCATGGAGACCTACACTTTCTCATCCTCTTAGGGAGACACTTATAGATACAGTCGAGTTGATTGTTCAAAAATCAAATCATTATTTACAAACCTAGGCTTTAACACATGCTGGAAAATAATTACAGTAAGAAGACACTTGCACAAGCTAGAGAACAAAATAAAACCATTATTCCCTCACTTTTGAGTTCAAAATCAAAACTGGTATTGAGATGAAGCTTCGAGGGTTACACATACTAATAATTATGAATGTATTAATAGTTCGACCTTCCAGATCTGAGGAGATTTAAAAGATCAATAAAAATCAACCTCAGAAATGACAATTTTTTCAGGAGTATACTGGCTATAATACAGATAAACATTTACTCCAGCCTTAAGGCAACCATATGAGGTCTGTTTCTTTGACACTGCATCACTGCCTGCCAAGTGTCTCTTATATAATTATGTTATAAAACATTGTTGGTCATGTGTGAGGAAAAAGGGTTTTTAAAAAGGCAAAAGTGATTTTGTTCATACTTTAACCTTGACTTCATGGTCCTGAATAAAACCATAACCCCAGTATGCATATTTTATACAAGACACTATATAAGATATTTGGGGTTTTGGAAGCTCATGCAGTCAACACCCATGCAGGACATTCCATCATTCTACATATGTAATGATGGACCAGAGTTATGGGTGTGGAGTCTATTTGTAAAAAAATGTTTAAATAAGAAAATGAGATGCTGAAAATGTTGTATTGTTATTTTGCATAATTTCAAATATGTGAGCAAAATTCTCAACACACCGCTCACGTCTGGCAACAATCTCACATGAGCCACACTGTTCAGAGGAACACAATGTGATATCCAGCAGCCAAGGTGGGTGTGGAGTGTGTTTATGGAGCAATCCGCTCAGTAGTGTGTGGCCACTAACGGGTCTCGGTGCACTAAGGATCCTGAGTCCTGTTGCTTTCACATAGTGGAAGCAGCGGGAAGGGTCATGTGGGCGTTCGTTCGGCTTCTTCTAACAAGTACAGAGAAAACATACAAATAAAGAGTCAATACTATAACTAGAAATGTAGAAATACATTTATCTACATCTGTACATCGATTAATCATCATACATACATCATACAATATCATTTTTCATTTTAAATGTCTTGTTGGGCTCAGGATTAAATTAAATATTTCCAAAGCCTGAGTCTGTGTCTTGAGAAGTGGACAAGACACTTTACTGCCTTAGACTTAGTCTTTAACCAAGACCCAGTGCTATAACTAGGGGTGTAATGATACATCAATCTACATTAATACATTGATTCAATGACCAATGAGCCCATAGCATTGATCCAAAATAAAGACATCAACCAGACATCCTGCATATATTGCCAAGCAAGTGAGGTACTTTATATTGAACAGGTAGTCTATTTTTATTAGAAGATTTATTTGTTTTAGTGTTTTAATCTAAATGTCTGGTTGAGCTCAGGAGTAAAAATGTCAAATTATATTTTATTTGCTTTTGGTCATTTGATATGAATTGAAGTGGCTGTTAAATCAGTGTATGATAATGTCTCACATTGAGTGCTGGCTCCTGAATTGAATATTTCAAAATCGTATCACAGCAGACTTTTTAATATTGGCAGGTATTGCATTGTTGTACATTGAATCAACATAAAATTGTATCCTGATGAAACTTCTGATTTACACTCCCACTGCTCAGGCCCAGTTGGTAAGAAAAAGATCGAAAGATCGCCAGTTCGAATCCCAGGACCGGTAAAGCTATCACTGAGGTAGTCATGAGCAGAGGTGGACAGTAACTAAGTACATTTACTTGACTACTGTACTTAAGTAGAGTTTTTGAGTATCTGTACCTCACTTGAGTAGTATTTTATTTGGAAACTTATGACTTCCACTTCACTACATTTTAAAGACAAATACTGTACTTGTTACTTCATTTCACTACGTTTCTATCAAGGTTCTCGTTACTTGTTACTTTCAAATCTGTGGATGAAGTGGATGTTATTCCCCCTTTTCTAAAAGGTGATTGGTTGTTTGGCAGGTGACAGTCTATCAGTAATCAGTAGGGTTACAGGACGCCTGTAGACTGGAACTATAAAACCAGGTTTTGCCGTTTCCAGTCTTGATTAAAACATTGTTGCTGTTGGAAGGTCATGAAGCTAGAGATGTAGAGCTGGGTTTTAAGCAGGTTGGATGATGGTTGATGATTTTATGTTGTGATCAGGCTGCATTTTCAGCTACTGCACTGTCCTCCTGATTAACATACACATATATGTGTGCACACACTGCCAGAGCTGTGTCAGAACACTACCATGCTGTTTTGTGGAGGTGTGTAGTCTTACAATTAATTACAAAATAAACTAATAACTGGTTTTCTTTATCAGTTTAGGTTGTGTTTCATTCTGAAACATTCTACCAGTTCTATATTCTACAGCTTCTACAAGCTAGTCAGAGGCATTAGGTATTATAAGTGTTGTGGCAATAATGCAAAAATGCAGTGAAAGAACATGTACTTTTAATACTTAAGTATTTTTTTAAACAAGTACTTCAGTACTTTAACTTAAGTAAAATTTGACTGTACGACTTTCACTTGTATTGGAGTAACATTTGACTAGTGGTATCTGTACTTTCACTTAAGTAATGAAGTTAGCTACTTTGCCCACCTCTGGTCATTAGCAAGGTACTGTCCCCAAGCACTGCTCCCCGGGCGCTGCTCATGTCAGCTGCCCACTGCTCCTTCACGAATGGGTCAAATTTCGTTGTGGTGTACTGTGTGCTGGGTTGTGCTGTGTATAAAATGGCAAATAATCACTCACTTTCACTGTGTTGTTGTGCAAACAAACTCACAAACCTGTAGGGGAAGGGGAGTCGTCTCCTCCTGTGCAGAACTGATCTGTCCCTAATGCAGCTATAGAGCTCCTGGGTCGAATGCAGCGATCCCCAGAGAAGCTTCTACGCAACAGGGCCTGCATCAAAGAATAAATACCAGTCAGACGTGTTGCGGCTCACGGGGCACTAGAACTGCATGCATGGAAGGGAATTATGAAAGCACAATTGTCAGGCATAACATACTTTTAATTTGGAACTGACACCGTGAGCCATTTTTTTGGGCACTTCATTGGGTCTGTCTGTGCACGTCTGCTCTGCCATGCGGCGAAAGAACAGCTCTGTTTTATACCCCGTAATGACTTTCTGTTTTTTTATTTTGATAAGTACGAAAAATCTTTGTTAAAGAGTATACATTGAAAAGTGGGAGTTGCCAGACGAGATGTATGAGTTAACTCTTATAATAATGCATTTACATTTCCTAACTACAGGGTCAATCTTCCTGGAGCAAGTTGGGGTTAAAGGTGGGGTAGGAGATTCTGGAAAACGGTTTGAGCAGGTTACAATTTGAAAATACACAATTAAAAAGTACCAACCCCTTTCTTCAGACTTTTTTCTGAAGCCACGGCTCCAGAGCACAGGAACGTGCAGCACTACTTGTTCGTGAAAAAAGGGGTACGCACGGAGTGAGGAGGGAGGGCAGATGGCACTTTGACAGATGCATCACCATCCGATTAATTCGTTTGTGGTGTTCAAAATGTTTGGATGAATGTTTTTACAGGATTGTCCGTTCCATCGGTGACTGACATTTTTAATTTTTTGTGACAAAGCATTTAATTAATTAGTTGCATTCAGAGTGTGAAGAGGATTTCAAGCAACACAGCAGAAATGCTCCAGAAAAGGATCTCCTACCTTACGTTTAAGGGTTTTGCTTATGGGCTTAATGGTGGTAGTGCTTGAGCGAGGACAGAGCCACTAATGCCCCCTTTAAATAATGACTAGGTAGCCTAGATTCTGCAAATCTGTCCCAAACTTCACATCAAATGTTCACTGCTTTAAAGTTAAAAGTGAGACTGACCTTGCGTGTCAAGGGACTGCTGGGAGCCGAGGCACTGCTGTATAAACTCAGGCTGGAGTTGGACCTGCTCACTGCCAGCCCTTTACTGCTCCCTCTGCGGCCAGACGCCCCGAAAGACTCGGGCGACAGATATTTCTCCTTTATCTTCAGGTTTGTCCGACCCTTCACTGTGGAGGAAATAATACTAATTATGTCTAAGGTTCATGATAATTACAGAGCAGTATTAATGTTTAATTAACTTGCCTCTGCAAGGGTCATTCTTGACCAGAAATTCATCCAGGGCTGTCCATCCTCCACCAACACGCACCATGAGTGTGCTTCGCAAAATGCGTACCATTCGTAACTGCTGCGAGTCTCCAAACTGTAAATGATGTTGGCATTTACGTTTATAAAAATTGATAGTGTTTTTTAACTGTAATTTTAATATCTCTGAAATGACCCCGTACTTACCCTGTAGCGGTTAGCACTAATTTGCTCCACTTGAAACCTCTTTGGACAGTTGCACTGGGAAACTTGTCGGCTGACCTGCAACAAATTTGGACTTCTGATAAACGTCTATAAAATACTATGCATTTATCTGCTGTAACATCATCACCGTATGTTGATCAGGTCTGCAATACACAACCCCTTACACAATAAGCTGCAATGCCCTGTGTGTTCTGACACTTCTGTACTGGAATCAGCCCTAACATTTTCAGCAGTTTGAGTTACAGTAGCTCATCTATTGGATCGTACAACACGGGCCAGTCTTTGCTCCCCATGTCTGGCCATGAGCCTTAACCGTTCATGACCCTGCAACAGTATTTCTTCCTTGGGCAACTTCTGTTAGGTCATACTGAACAAATGGGAACCTGTCTCAAACCTCAGCACTTTGAGCAATTCGTGAATCTTTTGTCTGAACTCATAAGTTACCTCCTCATTGATTTGGTCTGCATCTATTGTCCTTCTGTAGGGATCTCGGCTTGGGTGGAGCGCGCTCACGAACTCATAGTAGTCAATAAACCCGTCACCGTTCACATCAAAGATGTTTGCAACAGCTGTCATTTCCAGAGAATTGGTTGGAAATTCTGTGCATTCAAAAAGGAAAGTGTTAGTCATGTTAAATAAGAGAGTTTTCCATTGAGTAGTAGAGGGAAGCTAGAGTAATGCTCACTGGAGGACAGAACGTTGTCGATGAATTCCTTCTGGGTGATTCGACCATCCTGATCGCGATCAATGCTGCGGAAAACATCCAAAATCCGGGACTTCATGTGACTTATCCACTGCATATATTTCTTCCGCCATATACTGAAGTCGAAATTGGCAAACTCCTCCATCTGTGAATGCAGAAAACCACAGTTAATTTAAATGCCTGAATTATCACCTTTGTGGCCCGACTGTATTGGAATGTCCATTAAATTAATGCAGAGGATTTGTTTTTAGAACTGCAGATATGAAAAAAGCACAACAAGAAGATGTTGAGACACTGAACATGTCTCATAAATAAACAAGTACAAACAGGATTTTTGTGACTTTAAGAAACCAGCAAATTCATGTGACTAAAGTATGGAAGATTGTTGACACATATGTCTGCTGGTAGCCTTGCAGTGGTTGCAGCACTTATCTGGTCTTAGTGAAATAGGTCACATGCAGTTTTAACAAAACAAATTTAAGTTAAAAAGAGGGTTTAGAGAACATCGAAATCCAAATTTTCTCTTGTTACCAAAGCTCCAGGAGCTGTTACTTGACTGCAGAAGGTCATTTTCAGTCTGTTGCTTTACAAGCTACTTATGATTAAACATAGTTAAGCTAAGCTACAGTAAAGATACTGTTTCAACATAGTAGTTAGCTACTCTTCAAGCTACAGAGACAAAGTAGCTAACTACAACCAAGCTATTTCATCCAGCAATGCCAAAAGTCATACATTTTGCCAAATATAGAACCATTTTCTTGCTTATATCCTTGGCAAGGTTAACTCTTTTCTCTGACTCCATCTTGCAGCTTCTAACAGTGCTGCAATGCAATGATAGGTATGAGAGCCAGATGCTACTTCTGAGAATTCACTACCAGTCAGAAACCTGATAATTAAAAATATCTATGAGGGAAAAATAATAATGTGCAACAAGCACACTGCGCTTTATAAAATAATTTCTACCATAATATACACATAAACAACCACTGTCTAAATTATACATCTTTTAAAAACATTATTTATTTTATATTCTTACTCTTTAGATTTTTGGTTTATCATAAGATTTATCTTAACCTGTCATTAGCTTCTAATTTCTACATTCTTTTGATTTGCCTAGTTAAAGGATTCTTTAAATATGTACATGTATAACTATCTGTGTGTGTGTGACGAATAAAGACTGGTCTCGGTCTGGACTTGGTCTCGGTTTAGCTGATCTTGACTACAACTTTACTCTTTAAGCTAATTTTTGGTGAAGTCAGCAACTACACTGTGGCACACTTAGCAGACAAACACAACATTATCTGTTTGTTGCAGTGAATGAATATTCCTCAACATGATGATACTACTGATACTAAATAAAGAAATTTTGTGTTAACTGCACCAATGTTGCAAATTTGAAAAGTTTTTACTTCTGAGAGAATCTTATTCTACAAAATTCATCATAATACCTATCCAAGTCAGCAGCATATAAACAGCACATAGAGTGTCATTTAAGATGCAACTTTTGACATTAATGACCTCTTGGAGTCTCTGCTGGTGCTCCTCCAGCTTGTGTTGTCGGCTGTGGGCGAGGAGCCAGAGTTTCTGCCACTGTGTGACCAGCTGACTCAGTTGAGGAGTGTGAGGCTCCAGCTTGTCCAGGGGCAAGGGAATCAACGCCTGGGGCCTCTGGGGGCCTCTCCTCTCTACACACAACAAAGCCCTCCTGTCAGATTCCCTTGTTGCATATCATAACACAGCGTGAGATTGTGTAAATGTGTTGGTCTGCACTCACTAGATGGAATCTTGTGGCTGGGAGACACCTGCTGCTTTGGAGTTAGTTTGTGTTTGCAAGACTTTGTGGCACTTTCTATCTCTGGAACTTTTTTCTTCAGCTCATCCATGAAGATCTAAGCAGAAAAGGGCATAAAAGTGCATTGCATTCTAGTTACTGAAGAAGAACAGAGACAGTGCATGTTGCATGACGATAGGGGAGTGAGCATTAGTACCGAGTGCTGGACGATGAGCTCCGCTGTCTGCTCGATGTCCTCAGGTAGAGGTTCCAACTCCCTGAGGTTGAGAGATTCTTCAGCAGAGGAGATCCACTCCAGCAGACGCTGTATTTCCTCCCTCTCACCTTCCAGAGCAGACAGCGTGGCCTGGATCCTCTCTGCTTGCTGCTGTGCCCAGGTCTGAACCTGAAACATTTCCATACACAGATCAGCTGTAACATTATGACAAATATTTAGCAGATGCTCTTACCCAGAGTGACTCCCCTGTCCTAATTACAGGGACAGTCTCCCGGGAGCAACTTAGGGTTAAAGGTCTTCCTCAGGGACCTAATGATGATAGCGCTGGATATAGGATTTGAACCCTCGACCTCTTGGTCTGGAGGTGAGTATCCTAACCACTAGTCCACCATCACCCCCAAACAACAAATTTAAGAAAAATCTGGTGTTGGTGAATGAGGCCCATTAAGTGCATTTTAGTGACCAACGTGCAGATGTAGAAAATCTCAGCATGTGGTAAAAAGGTAAGATAGTATGGTGTATATTAGTTACTGGACCCACCTCTTCATAGCGAGTCTTGGTGACACTAATCCAGGACTTGATGGTGATAACAGAGTCTGGGTGACAGGAGGACAGAATCTGCTCCCCTGTAGCCTGTATGGACTCTAGCACCACCTGCTGACTGCTCAAAGAACTCATTGACTCCTGTTCAAATAACATGGCAATACGAACATGCAATATTAACTTAGTCATGAATAAAAGTAACCTGCGTGTGTTCATTTCTTCCATAATCTCTTACCTGGTGCTGTGCACGAAATGTCAAAAGGGCCTCCTCATCCTCAGGTAGGACACCATATTTCAGGATCCTCTCAATATCCGCAAGGCGATCGAGGAATGAGTGGACTATTCCATCAAATTCCTTTGCCTGGAGAGTTTTAAACGATTTAAATGAGCTGTTGTGGAATGTCCTGGGTAAATAGTCTTATGGACTGAGGGTGGATGCTCTTTTTGAGCCTCAATCTTTTGCTCCTTAAGTGTATAAGGATATAAGAAGGTGAAATAGACAGTAACTTGGGTGAGATGAGTCTGTAATGAGCCTATTTGCTATAGTCCTGCATCTTCCTCTGATATGGTAGATCTGATGTGGTGCAAATTCTCAACTCAAAATTTTGGTTCATGCATAAAGAGACCATCAGGTCAATGTCAGGGAGGACCTACTTCCAGCTCTACAAGCTGCTTTAAGACTGAAATCAATTTGAGCAAGGGTTACCAAACCTATCCACAAAAAGCAGGTGTGTAAGCAGGTTTTTGGGACCCAAATGTGTACTTTTTTCCTACCTTCTACCTCCAGCACTACCATCATTGGGTCCCGGAGCAAGACCTTTAACCTAAGGTTGCTTGAATATGTCCCTGTAATTAGGAAATGGAAGTTGGTCTGGATAAGAGTGTCTGCTAAATGTCCTAAATGCAAATGCCGCTAGTGTACTTTCAGCAAATCAGGGTTAAAATTATCTAAATTAAAGCCACTTAAGACTAAGGTTATGCTTTGACTAATTTGTTTCTAGATTACAAGACACATTCATCCTTCTCAGATTAGACCAGAACCTGGATCCTTTCAAAGACTGAAAGTTAATTTACAAATCCTGTCTTTGCTCAAAGTGTCCTCCCCGACATGGACTCGATGGCCACCCTACTCATGCAGTCATATCATGAGTGAATCAGGCCTTTATTGATCGTAGAAGTGAGGTTTGGTTACCTGCTGCAGTGCTGCCTCCAGCCGGGCCTGTTTAGACACTGAGAGTTTACACACGGCCTCCCAGCGTACCTCCAGCTCGTCCATCTGCTCCTGCAGCCAGTGAGCGTCAGCAGTGCTGCCCCGAGTCAGGTCCCTGACAGAGCGCTTCAGGGTGCGAATGCAGCCAGCTCGCTTTCCCAGCTCCTTCTGGAAGACCTGGGACGCACATTCATTTACAGCATTTATCAGACTTATATCTTAAACAGAGCGACTTATATTTAAAGCGAACTGCATTACAGGAAAAGTAGTTTGCCTTAATAACATGCTTTGAGAAAGTACCTTGTGCTTGTCGATCAAATTATTGACCAGGTCCTTCTCGCCACCAACTGGCACATCTTCTGCAAGTTGTGGCTCTGCTCTGTACAACCAGTCATTTAGCGCCTGCAGAGCATCTGTAAACCTGCCTGAGAACAGCAGCGCCTCCTCCAATTTATGTTGCCTAAAATAAAAAAGACAAATTATAGTAAGCAGTGTTCCCAACTGGATCCCGAGTGTATACACCAATCAGACATAACATTATGACCACTGACAGGTGAATTGAATAACATTGATTACCCTGCTACATTGCCCACCTGCCAGTGAGTGGGATATATTAGGCAGCAAGTGAATATTTTGACATTGAAGTTGATTTGTGTCATATGTACTGCCTCCCACGACCAATAGTAGGACCCGGAAGTGGTCAGTCGCGGTTCAAAGGGTATAAAAGGAGTCATTTCCTCTGCCATTGTGTCACCCGGCCCATCTCTCTGACTCCGTCGGCTTCAACTGTGAGTACTCTCAGTTATTGGGTTCATCTCTTTGACAGAGTGTGTGTTGTTAGAATGCGGATTTGTGTGGAAATCCTTGCTCTTTGTGTAAGAGAGTTCTTAAATTAACTCGCGTGGCAATCCTACCTACATGCATTCTCAGCCGGGTTTGAGTTAACCACCACACTGGCTAACGGCTAACGAGTAGCAGTTTGCTAAATCCTAACCAGATCACTGGCGAACTGTGAAAGTTCGGCATTCGGTTCAAATCCTAACCAGATCCCTGTCCGAATCGGGGAGAGGTCCGACAGCCGCCTAACCCGGCCGCTGGAAGATTGTTAACGTCTGTCTTTTGTGTCACATCCTAACCAGATCCCTGACAATGTGTTGGAAGCAACCCTGACAAGGACCAAATTGTGATGAAGGCTTAAAGACTGGGTCAAAACTATATCTTTAAAACTGCAGTCTGAACTTGTCAGGCCATACCAAAAGTGGTCCAAAGAAGGAAAACTGGTGAACCAGTGAGAGGGTCATGGGCAGACAAAAGTCAGGTCTTTTACAAGATTTGAACTGCATTGGTGCTGCTGCTATTTAGAAAAATATAAAACCAAACATAAAATGCAATTCTTGGTCACATCCTACATTCCACTGAGTATGAACAGAACCCAAAAAGAAAGAACTGTGCATGTAATCTAAGAAAATAAAGGAATCAGGTTCTTACAGTAATGTTATGAATAATGTTATAATGTTATGGTGATAATGTCTTGGTTGATCAGTGTAAGTATGAACATGGACTAACTCTCTTGATGAAGTTGATCACAGCTTGTAAGGCTTACCGCTCCATAGACTTCCCACTGATGGTATCCCATGAGTCTCTGAGTTCAGACACCATGTTCTCTAGATGCTGAGTGTCCACAGGATCCTGTGCTTTTCCTACAAGAGAGCGGCCACTCTTCAAAGAGGCCTCGTACATCGGCCTCTTAGAGCGGAACAGTTTCTGGAATTCCTGTGCAGAAAAGACCATTGGGCCTCATTCACCAACCGTGCTTAAGAAAAAACGAGTTCTTATGTGTGATTTGTTCATATTTACACTTAAATATCCATAGATTTTTCTTGTAATGCTCACTTTTATAAATAACCAGATTGTCACAAGGGAGTATTGTTAGGTAGATATATCCTGTCTTTATCCCACTTTACCTTCTGCTCAGTGAGCTGTTGTTTAATCTCCTCATGGGACACTGCAATCTCTTTGTGTGTGTCCAGTGTGTGCTCTACCTCGGTCATCCAGTCCATCAGCAGATGCCAGGATTCACTGAACTGGATGGTGGAATTACATAAATCATCAGAATAAGAATTAATTTTATTGCCAAGTACGTTCTCAAATATCTCTCACAATGGCGTCTTATTTTTGATGTATAATTCTTTTCCAAACAGTCCACAAAGTCACCCACCTGTTTGACTTGTCTCTTAACATTCTCCAGCATCTTGCCCCTCTCTGCAATGTGCTGGTGGAGCTTCCTGTATCTGTCTTGCACCGTTATCACAAGGTTCTGCACCACGTCACAGTCCTCCTTCCTGCTGAGCTCCAGGAGCTGTGAGGCTGCATGTTCCACACAGATCTTCTTCTCACCGTATGAATGGACCTCACTCACCAGCATCTGCCATGACACAATAACAAAATATATTAGCAGTCCACGAAGATCAACAATCCACAAAGATGAGAAAAACATGCAGCTGCGACACATTTCTATATACAACATGCACAAAAACAACATAATAAAGGAGTCAAGGTCTTACTGAACTATACGTTCTGCAATATTATTATAATATTATTGTCATAATGCTATGATAATATATGTATGAACTCCTGGAACTGGAGCACCTGGAGAAAACCCACGCAAACATGGGGAGAGAATGCAAACCCCACACAGAAAGACCCCACGGCCGACCTGGGGACCAAACCCAGGGCCTTCTTGCTGTGAGGCGAGTGCCGACTCAAACAACATTGATTTTACTTAAAAGACCTTGCACTGTATGACCCCAACTACCCACTGGATGACAGGGTGAAGCAACGACAATAAATACCTTAACTCCCTATAACATTTTTACAACTGAAGATCGCTTCTGAAATAGAGGTAACGTCTTCACAAAAATAAAAAAGTCTAGTTTCCTTCGAATCAAACTCGCAAGATGTGGAACACATAGTACACACTGACATACACACCTTGTGCTCCTGAAGCTGATTGCTGATGGTGTTGAGGACGAAGCTGGGAGTAGCCAGGGAACTTAAAGACTCTTCACACTTCATCATTTTTGTCAGTAGATCTTGAACATTACTATTAAACTCCTTGGCAAGACCAAGTCCTTCTGTCAGCTTAATCTAGCAGACAGGATAAAAAGATGTAAGGAAAAAAAGTAATCTTATATCTAACTCTTTTTGGCGTTCATAATTTTTTAAAACAACACTTGACTGATCACCTTCCGATCTTGCATTTTTGTATAGACGGAGGTCCATTTCTGCTCCAGGATGTAAAGGCTGTGCTCGGTGCTGGAGCCACGGGCAACGTTGCTGCCTTCCAGCATCCTGTAAACCGCATTACGCATGTTTGTGTAGGCGTGCTGTTT
This sequence comes from Distichodus sexfasciatus, assembly GCA_032718565.1. Classification (NCBI taxonomy): domain Eukaryota; kingdom Metazoa; phylum Chordata; class Actinopteri; order Characiformes; family Distichodontidae; genus Distichodus; species Distichodus sexfasciatus. The sequence goes on along the minus strand of JAVGVS010000008.1, from coordinate 120,901 downwards.
GGAATCCATTTCGTTACACAGCTCCTGCAACATCAGACAGGAACAAGATGAGCAAAAACATAATTTCTGCAAATATTTCTTCATTAATCGTTCAAATCACAAATGCATCGTATATTCATTATCCCAACTGCTTAATCCCAACTGGGGTCACGGGGTGACTGGAGCCTATCCCGGGAACTACCGGTGCGAGGCAGGGACCAACCATGGGCAGGCACCAACACACCACAGGGCACACTCACACTTTCAGTCACACCTTATGGGGCCAATTTAGAGTCGCTAATTAACTACTCTATATTGCATGCTTTTGGACTGTGGAATGAAACCAGAGCCCCAGTGGAAACCCACACACAGTGGGAGACCACGCAAACTCCACACACAAAGGCTCCACAGCCAACCTGGGAATCAAACCCAGGACTTCTTGCTGTGACGCGGCAGAGCTATCCACTGCACCACCGTGGCGCGCCGTGCCACATATTCATTGGTATTTATTGTACAATCAACACAAAGAATATAATAACTATCTGTCCTGCAGCATTACCAAATGAGCATTGAGTCTCTCGTTGGCTGAGTCTGGCATTCCCCACACCGCCTTACTGGAGGACAGCCTCAAGTCTGTGTGCTCCAACCACTGCAGCACCTCCTGGATCTCTATAGTCACATCCTGAACCTGCGGATGGATAAACAAGATTTATTGTAACCACTTAAACACTCTATTAAACAACTATTAGCTTCACAATGTGTAACTTTACTGTTCTCTGCACAGCACTGGTTAAAAGTGTTAAATAAATTTGTTACGCAGATGATAACACTTGTTTCTCAGTAATGGTACTCTTCTGGTTTTCTGATGTACAAATTTTAGGATTTCCCTGTTCCCAACACTTTTCTTTGGATTCAGGATGAGTTTGTGAATAAACAAAACTTTTTATGTTATGCATTTTGTATGTTATGCAATTGATTTTTGATGTACAAAATTAGATAATTTTTGTTTTATTAAACTGAAATAACATGATCAGCAGTTTCATGCTTTCTTACATGTTTTTTTTAAGTAGTTTTAGTCTTGTTCTTTTGTGCAGTTAAAAATGCACGACAGCCTTTGTACACTGTAAGAGCTTCAACCCGGATGAGCCTCTTTGAAGGACCCAGCATATCATACAATCATACAATACAGAATACAATCAGCCTGGCTTCTGAGATATCTCCCACATCAGGAGGGTTGCTGCTGCTTCCGTCTAACCTGACTCAGGTTGTTTTCCAGTTCCAGTTGCATGCGCTCCGTTTCACAGCGAACAAACTCCCAGCGCTCGTTCAGCTGCTCCAGACGAGACTGAAGCCCATGCGTGCTGTCTCCTCCCCCGGCCTCCAGCAGGCCCCTGCCAGCCCGGTTTAGAGACTCCACCATGTGCACGTGGGACATCACGTCATTACGCAGCACCTGCACACACATTGGGCAACATTTACCCCATCCCCAAACCATCAGCCATAAGGTTATGACCACATGATGATGGATGAAAGGAAATAACATTGATCACCTCGTTACAACAATAGATGCGTTGTAGTGGTCATAATATTATGCCTGACCATTCTAAATGCATAACAAATAACATCTCAGCAGTATTTTTGATGCCGTACTTTCAGGATCAGTAACCTCAGTGTGTACCTTGTGTTTGGCCAGCTCTATCTCACAAGTCTGCAGGTCAATGCTGACCGGTCGAGACGCCTGCAGGAGGTCAGCGGTGTGTGAGAGCCAGGCATGAAGCTCATCAAGATTGTTCTGGAATTGGCCCAAACCCAGCAGTGCACACTCCAGCTGGTGCTGCATGGAAACATGGTTTTATTCAGTATTATATTTATTAAGTCAAAAGCTTGGCAAGCACCCAAGTGGATACTGTGCTTAAAGACATGAATCTAAATCCATGTTTTATGGATATTTATATTATGATTGTTTTGAATCATTAAGACATTTGATCCAGTGTAACAGGCTGGTAGGATCCGTATATATGATTCGTTCATGTGTTTTTCGGGTTTGAGTTTTCATTTTTCACATTAAGACCAAAAACCAAAACGTGGAAAACACGTTTTTCAAAATTTATCTCCAAAACCAAAATGATAAAATGAATTATAAGTTGTTCTCCATGACCCAATTTTGCGACACGCTTATACACATATTCTATTCTATTTTATCCAATGCAAGTGCTAAGACCCAAAAGTGACCTTTACACATGAAAATCTCAGATGAAGTATACTGCCAATCCATTCTTATGAGCAGTAAAAAAAGAGTGTTATAAGTCTAAGATGTATAATATATACACTGCTGGGCAAAAAAATTAGGCAAACAGAGTTGATCACAGTTTCTATGCGCACTTTTAATTTTTACATACAAGTGCAGGAAGCAAACGTGTAACGCAATACTATATACATCATGTTCAAGGTTCAAGGTTCTTTATTGTCATCAGTCACTTTATACATGTACAAAGTGTGATGAGACAGCATTTCCCCATGGCCCCGGTGCAACATATAGTAACACTAAACATTACACTCAACAGGACAAAAGGTGCAACAAGCAACACAATAAATACAGAATGAACGCAGTAAATGCAATGTGCTCATTTCAGTATGGAATGGCTGATGAAAGCATGCAGATTCTAAACCCAAAATGATATATTAGTGTGTGTTTTCCATTTTTTTTCCATTTTCCATTTGAGTGAAATCAGAATACGACTTGCTACTCATTTTTTTCAAATAAGCAAATATTGTTTTTTTTTCTTTGGGGTAGATTTTTGGTTTTAACTTGAAAAAGAAATGAACAAATAGTACATGAACTTGATAGTGTTACATGAGGTTGTACCTGTCGACTGACGGTCTCGGACTCCAGACTGTCCCAGCGCTGCCGGAAATCAGACAGAGGCGAGACGGATCCGGGGCGCTCGGAGCCCGCTGAGAGACGACACACAAAGCGATGGTTCAGACTCTCAATCTCAATCTTTTTCTGGTACAGCTCCCGTTTGAATTCCTGTGAGGACAAAAATTAAGTGGTGTCATGTGAAGAAAAATACCCTCTCAAGGATTTTCAGCTATTACTTCTCTTTTGCTAACCTTCAGATCACACAGCTGCTCTTTGACAGACACGAGGTCTGATCCCACTAGGAACTCTTCAGTGGATTTCAACTCTGCAGACTTGAGCCATTCAAACAATCCCTAAAAAATGCACAACAGTTTGTCAAGCCATCTATAGTTTTGACTGGTGAAGTAAGAAATCATAGTAATCACTGCTCCAATCTACACTATATGATATAATATCTCAGACTGTTTGGAATAATAAATAATAGCTCAAATTGTACAACGTATAATAGCTCAAATAAAATATAATATTATTATTTGATAATGTGTCAGCTGAATAAATTTCATTTCATTCTTCTTTAATTCATGCTATTTTACTTTTATCAATGTAAGTATAAACTCACAAAAACATGGTGTACAAAATCTATTCTCACAGTGCTGGTTAGAAAAACATGACATTTCAGATGTATCCCGTCACACAGAAAAAAACCCAAACTATTGTTCTAATTTTGGCAGAATACAGCTTATCCTGTCAGAAAGCCATCACTGGCACCACAGGAGGCAAAATCCCTTCTAATGCTAATTTAAAGGCCCTCTGGGAGAACTGTAGTTGGCAGAGACCAACCACATTAAAAACTACTTGCTTGCTGTTTAAGTCTGAATGTGCAGTGCATTTAGCACATTCATAGTGTATGCTGAGCAAGGACTTTACTACAAACATTGATTAAAAGCAGTCATTATGTGCATGTCATTATAACCGTACCTGCATGGTGTCCTGATAATGCAATGCCAGCTGTAATGATTCTTCTAATTTACTGTGGCACTCAGTCCAGATCTTACTTAAGTTGTTCCATGTGCAATAGAGCTGAAAAAGATGGTCGTTTTTGGCTTTATACGCTGATATACTGTATATATTTCAATTCTGGTTAATTTCAGTCTAAAATTACTGACCTCGTCCAAGCTCTTTGTGACCTCAGGCTTGTCTGTATCTCCACAAGCGGACATCAGTTCCATTCCCAGAACTCCAAGCGTGTCCAGATCTCCTTGTAGTCCGTCTATATCCTCCCTCAGAGTCTGAGAAAGAACAGTAGAGAAGAGTGTAAGTCTGTTGGAGAGTCGATAGGGTTTTATTCTTAAACAATGCAAAAAGATTTGATTAATAAGTCATGTCAACATATTTTTTTCATTTACTTCAGTTTAAAACAATAACACATGCAACGGGTTTTAGTGGCTATGTTTAAAAGTGAAATTGTCAATACGCCACAAAGGAATTTTATGTATTGAAATGTTAAAAAATAATTAATTGCAATATATTGTGGTTCATTCCAGTAATACATCTTACAAATAATTTCTAACAGGAAACAATACAAAGCTAAACATTGGATGATAACAATTTGTAAAAATAATTAGTATTTACAATTTGAATTTATTTGAAACTTTGAGGCAGCAGTTGAAGTTTTTAGGTTTAATTTTTTACACATTCACTCAAACATAGTTACTCACAATTTTAAACAAATCTCTTTAAATCTTCAAAATTTCATTTATGCAAACTGACTTAAACAAGTTGTAACGCTGAAAAGTTACTTGCATATAGGGGTGCTGAAATTTATTGCATGTTCAATGCATCAACGATTCTGCAATGGCAGACCACAATCGATTATAGCAGTTTTAGACCAGCGGTCAGCTTCCTCCTAGTGGTCTGTGGCGGAACTGCAGATGGTCCGTGACATGCAATCCACTTTTTTATTATCCCTTGTTTCATTTTTATAAATAATAATTTTAATGCAAATATCTAAAAATATTCAGAAATACTCCACTCACACTGGATTTTATCATGATGACATTTCTTGGTGATTTTCTGGCTACGGCATAAAAATTCTAGTTAAAAAGAACATCACGGTAGCACCTATGGCTGTGCTATCTGTGATCCATGCCACTCTGCATGCAATATGAAATAATGTAGAAAAATGTATTGGTTGCATCACGATGCATCAAGAAGTTGTGTCGAATTGAATCGTTGACCTAATAATCATAAACGAATCGAATGGTAAGACCAGTGAAACCACTTCTTGCAGACGTTATTGCTTTAAGTTGAAGCAAATGAAAGATGTTAACATGACTAATTGATCAAATCATTTTTACAGCGAAGGTTCTCAGATCCCCAAATAGACTCTTCACCTGCATGGTTTCCAGGCTCTGTCTCATGGTCTCAGAGTCTGATCTGTTGGAATTGAGGTCCAGAACCGCCTGCTGTGCATCGTTAAGGCCGGTCGTTAAGTCATTCACATCACTCCAGAACCTCATGGCCAGATCCAGCAGCTTGAGAAGCCACTTCTCCCTCTCCTGTGCCTGTCGCTGAGCCTCGTCCCACTGGCCTGTCAGGCTGCTCACCCGAGACTGGATGACTACAGGCAAGTCATAAAGAGAAAGTGTTCACAGAATCATTTGGACTACTTCTGTTTTGTTGTGAACATGAATCACAATAAGTAAAAGTGTAAAAAAAAAAAAGGAGCAAAAAGTTGCTGTTTAGCATTTTAATTGATGAAAAGTTGTGATTTTGAACCTAGAAAATTGATTACATTGAATCCAGAATAACATACAGTTAATGGAGATATTTGGGTAAAGATCGAAACATTCCAGCTTTGATCTAGACATTTCTGGAATATTTATCTTATAATATGGCCTTACTTACGTGTTTAGTTAAATGACACAGTTCTTCATTGTCATATTGTCCTACACTGCCTACCTGTGCCTAAGGAGGCATCTCCTGTAGCTTGAGTGTTAGCTAACAGCTCTTCCGCTTGGCATTTCACACTGGTCAGGGACAGCTGGAGTTTGGAGAGCTCAGCCAGACTGTGCTTGTTGTCCTGCAGCTGCTCCTGGATGCGAGGCGTCAGGCCCTGCAGAACCAATGTGGCCTGCATGTGGCCGCGCAGACGCTCCAGACTTTCCTCTATCACAGTCATTCTCTCATTCAGCTGTAGGACGGGAAGTAGCATGAGAAAACAAATACACTGTTATGATGAAAATATCACATTTAAATCTCCATTAATAAGAGATCTCTGTGCAATTGGTGCATCAGCAGCCAAAGTGAAGACATACATGGAAGTGTTAGTGGAATGCAATGTCATTTACTCGATTCAAGATCCTTTACTTGTCACATACACAGTTGTGAGTAAAAGCTGTGTGGTTTTAAGTGTATTACCTGTGTGTACCGGGGCAGAGACTCCTCTAGAACTCCTGCAGCTTCACGCACTCGCTCTCTAATGGTCTGATGCTGCTCCTCGGCCTCTGCAGCTTTCTGGCAGTACTGCTGTGCCTGGTCAGGACTCAGGTCAGACAGACGCTTGGCCAAAGTGCCCAATCGTGCTATCAAGGGCTTGTGTTCTGCTATGGACTCCCTTAGACTCTGTGTGGACAGGGAACAACAGCTTACTCGCAAAGATGGTGCCCGGTAGTGTCAAGAACTACATACACATATCACTTTTAAAACAGTGTTTTCCCCATTGAACAGCAGCTGTGATTGAGAGCATTGTAAAAAGGAGCAATCGTACTCCGAGGGTCTCTCAAAGGACGACCTCATGGTGAACCGGTCATAAAAAGAGAAAAAAAAGAGGGATCCAAAACAAAGGCGTGACTGTTTGAACAGGAAGGGGGGGAATGGAATGCTTTGCGCTGAAGAGGCAGGGTTTGTAGTACCTGTAAGAGCTCCTGCTGTTCTCTGAAAGCCTCATAACTGATAGTGCTCAGGGCAAGCTGGCCTATAAGAGCTTTGGTTTCCTGTAACCAGGGCAACACTTCAGCGTAGCCCTCTGAGAACTGGGATAGGAGGGACTGAGCATGTTCCAGCTGCAGCACCACATGGGAATTGGTGCCTGTTGTTATCTGACACTGTTCCTGCAGAATGTCTAGACTTGCCTGTGAGGACCAACAACGACAGACCAGAAGATTAGAAGATTTCGGTGCAAATGAATTAGTATTTAAGGAAGTTGCATAAAATACGTTCTAACAAAATAAAAAATGATTCCATTTGTACCTGCAGGCTTCCCATTTCCCCAACATCAGTGTACGCCTGCAAGAGTTCTGAAATCTTCACCATCTTCTCTAGATTGAACCTGTGCTGGAGTATTTCTACTGCAAGTATCTGTTGAAAAAGGAATCAAATTATAATAAAATTTATTATGATAAATTAGTTATTTTATCATAATACTTAGCAACCCTGTCAGTCACCGAAAAAAATCTATGGAATCTATGGAAAGGGCTAAATAAATAAATCTCAATAAATAATAAATGCTCCAAAACTTTGCACAAGATTGTGTCTGTATAAAGATTTTAAATTTCATAGGAAATCACAGAAAAACTCACTTTCTGCTCATAAAGCTGTTTGGAAATGACTTCAGGGTCCAAGTTGATAACCTTGAGGTTCTCCAGTCCCAAAGATGTCGCTTTAAACCATGCCAGTTCCTTCTCAACAGCCTGCTCCAGCTGAAGAGGATACATTCAAAATAAATGACAGAAGCGGCTGATTCTAGCACATTCATCAGAATCTGAACTACGGCAATAGTACTGTTACAAGTACACTACTAGTACTTCAATATAGTATAATTTGATAATATATATCTGTAAGTACTCGAGACCAGTCTTGAGACCAGTTTCTGAATGTCTCGGTCTTGTTTCGGAATCTGCTATTTGTGCTTGGTCTTGTCATGCGCTCTGACTAAGAAAACTCTGGATTTTACTGATATTACTGCAGACCGTCCCTTCTCACATGCACGTGTGCGCACATGAACACAGATGAAGTCGTGGTTAACTGGGAAAGATGTCAGGAAAATTTGGTGATTCAGACCATGTTGTGTGGTGTTTAGTACGTACCCCCCTTATTTTTAGAGTGAGTTTGGTCTTGAGGAGTGTTCTGTGGTGGTTTGTTGAGTTTAACATATGATGTTATCAGTTTGGATAACTGCTTCCAGTGATGCGATTTCCTCATTATAGATGAGAATGGATAAATGTTTTTGAGGGTTGTTTAGGGTTTTTTTGCATGTTCCACTTGTCATGTGGTGTAAAACATGCATTGGTCCAATCTCGGTCTCGGTCTCGACACGGTTTCAGCCCTTCAGAGTTTCAATCTTGTCTCGGTCTCAACACACTCTGGTCTCAGTCAGTACTTGGTCTCAGTTTAGGTGGTGTTAACCACAACTCTACTTCAAGGATATACTTGATCTCGCTTTAATGTATCTTAAATATTTTAGTTTAAATTGACAGAATGTGTCCATCAATATTATACTTGTATATAAAGACAGAACATGTATATTAAGGTTGTTGTCCCATATAATGTTTGCATTTAATACAATGCAAATAACGCATTGTGCAATTTTTCTCTCACCCTCTGTCTCTCAGAAGCACAAAGCACAGCATCCCCGGACTGAGCCGGGCCCAGCAGCTCCCTCTCGATGCGGCCGAGCCACAGGTGTAAATCCTCCTGACTGGAGGTGCAGCGACTTGAAGCCTCCAGGGCCTGCTCCAGCCTCTGCAGCACATCAGCACTACCCAAACTCAGCACAGAGTAGCGGATCCGCAGGCTGTCTGCCTTCTCCTGCACCAGCTGGCACTCCTCCTCTGTGGAAGAGCATCACAGAATCTTTCTCCAACACATTTTTATTTTGGCATCATTCACAAATAGAAGGAGCAATAGAGTACCTGTTACTTTTTCAATGAGATCATGACCACATTGTCGGAGTTTTGCTAGGTCTGTGCTCTTAGCTTTTATATCCTCCACAACTGCCTGAAAGTCAAGAAGACAAAACAAGACATCCGAGAATGAGATGTGCTGCATATACTGTTAGGTCTACAAATATTTGTACATTGTATCTTCGTAGGTTCTCAGTTATCCATGACGTGGTTGTTTTGAGTGCTTGAATCTGGCGATAGGTTCTTGAAAACGTTTCACCTCTCATCTCAAAGGCTTTAACTTTCCTTTCTTATTCCATATTTCCATGTCCAAATAATATTATGGACCAGACTGTAGATGACTGGAATGTCAGGAATTGGCTGTTCAATCACCTTGGCTTGACCTGTTGCCTCTTGTAAATGGTGCATTGCTCGCTCTGCTGATCGCAGCTCGGCCAGGTCCTGCTCCACGGATATAAGCCACTGTTGAAGGCTGTCCATTCTGTCCTGGAAGAGCTGAGCCCTGGGCAAAATGGCCTCTAAACACTCTCTCCTGTTGAAATAACACATCCATGATATCAGCTGCTGAGCAGCGCACTATACAATCAGCTTTCCCTTACAAAAAAAAGAAGTATATTCAAGTGTGTTAGCGGTATATACTTCTAGCACACCTCTATACTTTTTACTCTCATTAAACAACTTTTATGATACTTAGACATTTTCTACAAGTAAACTTAATATCATACTCGTCATCAAACTAGTTAAAATAGGTGAAATAAGGCTCATCGAGAGTAGGCACAACTTAAACTTCAAGCATAACACCAATACAGACTTTTCTGAATGCATGTTAGTGGAAATCAAGTATAATTTAGTAAAACTTTGTTTATATTTCTGTTTAGCACATAAAAAGTAACTGAGGGGATATTTTTAGATTAGAGTACAAGTAAATTAACAGTAAATATATTTACTTATCATACTCTATAAAGCAGCGTTTTCCAATCCCAGTCCTCGCGGAACACCGCTCTGCACAGATTCGGTATTTTCTGCACCTCAGCACGCCAATCCAGCGTTGCTAATTAGCTAATCGGTAGCATCAGCTGTGCTGTGGGTCGGGAACCTCGAATCTGTGCAGAGCGGTGTTCCGCGAGGACGGGGATTGGGAAATGCTGCTGTAACGTATAAATAAAAAGCAGACTAAAAGTATAGAACGAGTATTTCAGAACTAAATATTTAGTAGACTATAATGAGATAGTAGGACTATTTGGCTTGCAGTCCAAAATAACGTGAACTAGACAGGTACTCAAAGTTTACTACTCATAGACTTAAAAGTAAACTTTAATAACCTAAAGACTATGCCAATGTAGTCAAGAAGTATTGACAAGTAAGAGTTAAAAGTATATTACTGCTATAATCTTCAGTATACTGAACTTTACTTGGGAAAATTTTGAGTTTTCTTTTTGGACTTTAGGGAATCACACTGACCTGCTTTCAACTGCCACGTGTAGCGCTTCCCACTTGAGTTTAAGGCGGGAGAGCTGGAGTTTGGCCCTATCACTGTCTTCTCCTTGTAGGCCCTCTGCCAAGTGTGGACCTTCCAGCATCATGGTCTCCATGCTGGGCCTCCGATCTTCTAGAATACGCTGGAGAAGCTGTTGGACAAGATCAGCACATTATTATATTTATTTTGTGGAACATGCATTTTGTACATTACTTCATTATGTATTCGATGGATATTTTAAATCACTTGATTGGTGCGTCATAAAATTAAGGGCCTGTTTACACGCATGCAGATATTTTTACAAACACATTTTTCATATGTTTATTTTTTAAATTGCGTTTACACAATATTCGTTTAAAAGTACCAAGGTTAAATGATGAAGTTGCCTCAGTGCTGTTTCTGACAACACAAAATAGATTTGATAGTTAACTCTAAAATATTTCCTGAGGTATGCTCACACAATATGAATGCAAACATATCAGGCCATGTAAAGTTCCTGTTTGGTGAATTTTTCTGCTGTGCATATCCACTAGCAAACATTTTTTACATTTAGTCACAATGCAATTGCACGCAATGCAAAAGTCAACGGTTTTCCTTTAAAAGAAACTAGTTTGGAGAGTTGTAGCTTGACAGGACATACAGTAGGTGTTGTTATATGTTCTGAGAAATCTGCTCGCTCCCAAAAACATGCCTTGTTCTCTCTTTATGCCACTGAAGTCAAAGGTTTGTCTCATGTATCAAGCCTTCATTGTAGTTTTTCAGGCATCTTTCACCTCTCTCACTCTGCAAACAAAGGCTGCTATTTTCGACTGAAAGGTGAATAACTTCCCTTCAGGATCTCTACACAAAAGCATTCAGGAGGGCTTTGTGAGCAGGAACTTTTGCGTTTCACTCCTCAATATAAGTGCAGTTGCAGAATAGAGTGCTCTAAAATACCTCATGTCTGAATTCACAGTTCATTACTCCTTTCTACAAGTGTGAATGCTCTTAAACAGTAAACCAGATCTTTTAACCAGATCCATGTATTTTACTTTGTTGTATTGAAAGTACCTTCTGCTCCTGCAGCTGAGCTTTCACCACTTTAAACTCGGAGGATGGCGGCTTTTGATTAGCTGTGAGCTCTTCAATCTCATTAACCCACATCACCAATGTCTGCAGATTTTGATGAAATGTCTCTGGGTCTCCAAACTCATCTTTCAGGGCCAAAGCACTCCGAGCACCCTTCAATAAAAAGGAAATCCTCATATTAGATTTTTGTGTTGATATATTCATATAGAGAAACAACAAAAGAATAATTAAACAAACAAACAAACAAACAAATAAATAAATAAATAAATAAATAAATGGTACCTTCCATTTATCCAGACTTGATTCTTGGTGACCATCAGTTTGCAGCTGGAAATGAAAAACATCTATTAATCTTTAAATGATTTATGTGATTTATGGTTGTACTAGGCTGCAGCTGTTTACTCTGTTTTGCGCACTGTGATCTCTTCCATTTTGAGCAATTTCTCACCACACATTAATGCTAGTGTAATTAGTAACCCAACACGCAAAATTTCCCGCCCCAGAGCGTTTGAGATGGAAAACAGAGAACTGGAGTATTGTAACTCTAGATGACATTGTGAGCACGGAAGACAAACAACTAACATGGTCCAAATTTCATTTCACATTGCTGACTTTACCCAGAACCTAGACTTTGACATTTAAAAACATTTGACATTTGCTTGGAAGTATTACAACCTCTGCTAATTCCTCTGCTGCTCCAGTCAGGACCCTAACAGTCCTGGTTACGACAGGATCGCCGCCCTTCTGCCCTGACGGGTACTCGGTCACTTCCACGATCTCCGTCACAATTGTCTCTGTTACTTCGGTAACCTCTGTGACTTCGCGGGAGCTCAGAGTTTTCCATGACCATGGGCTTCCCGAGTCTCGCCTTGTCTGCAGGCTGGCTCTTCTCTCCGCTGTTCCGCATTGGCTCAGGGGCGACCTCCTGTACTCTGGAACGTTCGTTCTCCTGGGCAGAGACCCGTTGTATGGTGTTTTGGCCGGGGAAGGTGTGCTTCTCCATGCGTTATCCAAAGTGCTGGTGGACGTGATGGTAGGGGCAGGAGAGCTCCTGTTTTTGTCAGGTGTTGGGGCTCGACTAAGGACCGGGTCGATGTCCTCTTTCTTCATTTCCGTCTTCGGCGGTTCTCGAGGGAGAGGCCATTCTCGCTGTCGCTGGTAGCACTCCTTGATGAAATCCTCGTTTGACCTCACTTGCTTGGATTTCTGACCCAGGCAGCTAGGCCTGCTTATGAGGTTACCCATGATCCTTCAGTCAGCCTAAAGGCGTGTGAGGTGCAGGGTAAAGGGAAGGCCTTTGGGCCATGCATGCAGGAATCGTCTCGGCTGCCTAAAACACAAGGGTCAAAGTAAGTGTAAGCTCCCAGTCTAATCAGTTATAATCAGGATTGAACAAATTCTGCCAGTGCTAATACAGACTGCAAACTCCAACTCTCAATTAAACACACACTTAAACACAAAGCGGCATCTTTTTTCCCAACGGTTCGCAAACAGAAGCCATTATTTGTCTGGCGGAGCCTTGATTCTGACTCACGCCACATTACCAGTACACACAAGGTTGATTTTTAAATTCTCATTCCACTAAGACACAAATGCAGCTCTGCAAGTTTATAAGGCATAGAAATGCGAGTGACAGGTCCCTCTATGAGAGCAATCTCCTCCAGGATGCCCACTGTTCACCCTGGCAGCCAGCGCTAGTGTCGCCTGCCAGAGCCGGGCCCCGGGATAGCCCTGGGAAACCGTTTAGCTCCTGATCAAATATGACAGGCATAAAAATGCTGCTTCATTTTCTTGTCACAATATGCGGGGGTCCTGTTTCCTTTCTTCTATTAAAGAAGGGGATCGGGATATTGGGAGGAGAGCCAAAGAGCACATGCCTGAAGGCAAAACATTCTGGACTACAAAAAAATCTGTCATGATTAGAAATTACTGCCGTGACCAACAAGAATCAGGAACTCAACATTGTAGGTGTAACAACCTTTTAAAATCGGTCAACCTTAACTTTTGCAGTTTATGCTAAACTTAGTGGGGGAAATAGCCGGGACAATGCATTCTACAGCAGAATTTTTTAGATACAATATTGTGTAAAAGTCTTTAGCTACCACTCATTTCTTCATATTTTGCTTCCAAAGAGTCAGACTTGTGTGTTTTAAACAGTTTGTGCAAACAACATATGCGTTTGCACAAAAAAAATTCTAGCAAACAATAAACTCAAAACTCAATTCATGAAGAAACTGTGTGACTGCTATGTCCAAAAATGTAGAAACAAATAACAGTTAAATGGCTGTTTCTGCTGATTATAGTTGATCAAGCTGTAAAAATTACTCACTTCAGCTGTAACACGCTATCCAGAGGAAAAGTAATATCACGTTTCTACTTAATTGTCTGGCCAAAACAGAGACTGACAACCTTAAAGTTTGAGAAGAAGGCTTAAATGTTAATGGTCTCTTAATGAGCTGAAAATTTAAGGATATGAATAAATGAATGTCTTTATGACAAAAAGTGTGGATGGAGTTAATGGGAAAGGAAGTGGTAAGAAGCAGTAACTAAGAGGTAATTAATAAAACAAAGTGGTCTGAGACCTTTGCACAGTACTGAATATATGCTGACCTTTCATACACACTCTAATGCTGTTATACAAAAAATATTAACAAAAACATCAACAAAAAAATTATTTAAAAAATATGAACAACGTCACAGTTACTCTAACATTCCATGACCAATGTAAATGAACAGTTAAAAAGGATCTCATTCAAGGTTAAGTGACAGAGGCTCAGTAAGTCCTAACTCCAAATGTTTACGTAGGTCAGATACACTGGTTCAGTGTAGCAGTAAGTGTTGGTGCACAGTGGCCTAAACCCTGAATGAGATTCATCAGTGAGAAAGAGCTAGTATTTCTGGATCAGTGGGACTGAAGACCTAGTTCATGATCAGTCGAGGAGATAAACTGGCTCAATACTGTCACAACGGCAATAAAATCTATACTGACAGATATACATCTCTCTGGCCCAGTCTGCTAACACACTATAGAGTCATCTGGCCTAGAAATAATTCATATTCTCAATTTACAGTCTTTTTTAGTGCCTATTAATATGCATTTTCTGAATGTACTGGTTTATAGATTGTAGTAGATGTAGCAAGTAGGTGTGGTTAGTGTTTTGGTTTAATTGGTTGAATGTAGTTGTTTTGTTTTAACGTCTACGCTATTAAATGGAATGCTATTAATAGTACGGTATCATGATATTTAGGACGCATTATGCACTTTCACCTGTTAAGCCCTGAGACTGTTTTACAGATTTTTGCTCAAAAAAATACACCCAAAATAAATTGTGTATATCTCAGCAACCACAATGTCTATTTTGATGCTTTTGGTATCATTCTAAAGGTAACACATGAGATTACTGTGAAATCAGCATACATGTTACTGGGTCAGAATAAAGGAAGAGGCAACACAGCAGAACATGAAAAAAAAAATCATGTTCGCCAAAAAAAATAAAAATACTATCTGCGTATCTGTGACTTTCATTTGATATGTGGTATGCATGGTTAGCCGTAGTATAGATTCTACAGCTGTATTTCCTCCACCTAGACCTACGCAGTGTTTTTGTTCTTTGTTTATTTATGTGTTTGGTGTTGGAATTGTGTTATGTTTAAGTCGATTTTGTTTGAGATTCTATCTGTGATGGGGCTCAAACCGTTAAGATATTTTCCTGGAGTGCATCACATATTCATATTTCACAAATCTAGCGATTAAGTTTATATGACTCACAGATGCCAACTGATTGATATTCTTGATGTAGATCATGGACTATAAGCAGTTTCAATATTACCCTTATACAGTGTGCGCAAAATGTCTTGGCCTTGAGTAAAACAGAAACTAAGTGTCAACTGGGACTGGGAACATTCCACCCAAACATAATTTGATCAGACTGTAATTTCACCAGTGCCTTTATGAACACTGTGTTTACTATATTCCATAAAATACTTGTTAGAAGTTTCAGATGCAAGGTGGACTACTAAAGAAGTGCAGTCAATTTAACACACAGTCATTAACATCTAAAACAAAACAACCTATTCAAGCTCTTTCTGTCAAACACAAACATGACCATTATCACAGACGCCCCAAACCTCTGCTCCATTTAATCAGCTGGTCCCTAGTTTAACCACCCCTCTTGGCACTGATTTACGCAGCATGTCTCGGACAGAATCCCAATAAATCAAATTAAGCTAATGATGGAGGGTTGCTCTCACCAATAATCTATAGCAGTAAGGGTGAGGCTTAAGTAGGCTTAACGGTTTGACTGGTGATACGGTTAAGTACTAAATAAGCTTGCGTATGATCAATTGCCACTACATACCAGCACCTGTCCCATTATGGTAAAAGTGGGTGGTGGATTTAAATACTGAATATTACATGGCGTGGAGAAAGAGGATGCTCTCATAGCACGTGTATCAATATACTTGACATTAATAACGGTCATAAATCCGATCCTGTACATCCGTTCTGATTGATTTGATATCATATTAAAGATAGTGCTTTCTCTAATTAAAGAGATGATACATAAGCTCCCCCAAGAGACTCTTAAAACCCCCTGAAGGTATTGTTTAAACTAACACACCCAGACTTACACAATAAAACACAACAAAAATGTAAAATTCTCCACATTTACTCTTTTGACCTGAATGCCATTTAATAGATTTTCTAAGCTTAATTCCGCTGAACAGAAATCATACTCACAATACCAGCAATGAGGTAAGCACAAAGGCACTCCCTCCGGAGAGAGAACTAATGAGAACCAAATTCCTCCAAGCCGTTCCTGCTCATAATGAATTCATGCCAAAATCCCCTTCAGTCCAACGAGAATAGTCCACATAACATCACAGCCGCCCTGCACCTTACCCTGCTGGGGCAGCCCAGTGGGAAAGTTTGAAAAAGAGCCCAACCCCGGACTGAAAGATTTGGCGGTTTTTGACCGTTGAGGACACAGCGGTGCATACTTACCCCTGAATACACAGGAGGACAACAAACTAAGGAAACCGAAATTCCATTGGCTCCTCCATCATCATTCAAATCGGGGCACCAAAATCTTTGTTGGCTTTCAGCAGCATCCTTTAACAGGCCTCCTTTCTCTTCAGGGTAGACTCATACATATAGGCATATACACATTGTGTATCGGTGTGAACTCCTTCACTTGCAAATACACTCTTAAACACACACACACACACATATAGAGGCTAGGCGAGATAACCCATGCTTTTCCGTTGCCCACAGTCACAGGCAAACAATGTGCCTCTCTGCTTCCAAGCGCCCCCTCCCACCACCAGCACCACTCTCTCTCCTCTTTGTTGCACCGTCTCCAAAAGAGGGATTCCGTCCTTCCTTCCTTCCTTGTAGAGGCAACTGATGGGACGTTCAGTTCCTTGAATCCAATGCCGTTATTCCTTAGTTTCCGGGTCGGACGTCTAGCATTCGATTCCCATTCCAAGATCCCGGCAGAGTTGGGATCGGATCGTAAGGCACAGGCCTGTTGTGTGAACTCCTGGCTTCTTGTGTTTCTCTGGTGCCAGACAGTTGGACAGCGCAACACTCCCTCACCTCCTACTCTCCTTCTTTCCCTCCCTCCGCTAGCCCCTCCCCCAGATCCTCTTTTGGCTCACACACTCCATGCTGCTTGTAGGGAGAAAGGAGAGAGAGGGTGGGGGGGTCTTCTATAAGACCCCGAGCTGCCCCCTGAACATTCACATGTTAAGTGACAGCTGCCTCCAGCCCCTCTCTCTCTCTCTCGCTCCCTTCCTCACGTAGCAAGTGCAGGCTACAATAGGAGGGACCCCCACCCACCTAGCTTGCCCCACACACACACACACACACACACACACACAACCCCCATCTCTATTCAAAACACTGCGCTCTAGTCTGAAGCTTAGTCACAAAGGAGCCTAATTACTGTAAAACGTCTTCGTTTATTTTTCAACTCACTTCCAGTTCGGTCCACAAATCGCCCAAATGTTAAAAAATGGGAAAATTAGAAATGATACTTTCGATCTAAATCAAATTTATTTGCTAAATGGACTGAACAACATGAAATTAGTTAAGGTCTCACTAGTGTTCCAGACATAATCGACACAGAAACAGATATAAAATGCATATTTAATTTTTATATATTAATAAAAGCCCACATTTGTATTTTTTCACCAGAGGGCATCTCAGTGTTCCCACAGTTCTTGATTAAAAAGTTTTTTAAAAGCATAAAGGTGCATCATTTCCTATGCAAAACTGCGCTGCAAAATATATGTTTGGTTTTAAATGCATCCTTTGTGCTTTCCCAGGGTCTTCTGGGATGAACACCTATTGTCACTACTACAGCAAGGTGTCAGATCTCAAATAAGCCTTTACCCTTTGGGCGCATGGGAAGACAGAGAGAGAGAGAGAGACAGAGCGAGAGAGAGAGAGGGAGGGCAGGTGTACAAGCAGGTGCCATGTAGCCCTGGAGGGAAGGAGCACAGGTGTGGTACAGACACACACACACACACACACACTCCTCCTCCTTCTTCTCATACTCACTCATTTACACCTGCCCCGCAGTAATTATCTACATCACAGACAGATGGGGCTTGTAGTTAATTCTCATTGTAATTTTGATCACAAGATGCTTTAGAAATTTAAACACACAAACAGATCCACTGAATCTTGAATGTGCCAAACCTATTAAAAACACACAAGAGTTAACAGGATGTAATTGGCAGCTACTTTTAAACAGTTGGTGGCGTATTGGTTAGGGAGTTGGTTCCGTGATTGGAAGGTCGCCGGTTCGAACCCTGGACTGGTAAAGATGCCACTGAATTGTGTTGAGTTCACAATGACAAATAATCACTCACTTTCTCAAACAGTAGCTTTCAAGCCACAAGCTTGGTTAAAAGTAGTTAAGCTACTGTTTTCACATAGCAGTTGAATACACTACAAGCTAGATTTGATTACGATTATCGATTCGACGATTCGATTTGATTACGATTATCAGGTCAACGATTCGATTCGATATCACGATGCATCCCATCAATTTTTCTACACTTCTTCACATTGCATGCATATCAGGCATGATCACAGGTCGGGCAGCCATCGTTACTACGGGGATGTTCTTTTTGACTCGAGTGTTATGCGGCAGCCAGAAAATCACTGTCATTATGATATAATTCACAGGTTTTCAACTGCTTCTGTCCCAGGAACCACCACTCAGACTAAGTAGTGTATGTTTAGTAGAGTATTTACTCGTTAACTCATTATTCATAAAGGTGGCCAAATCATCTGGAAATGTTTTGAAAAGTAAATCAAATGAAATACATTTTAAAAAGTGATTTCAGGAGTGAAACCAGCAGTCCGTCATTTGAAAACCAATAATCGATTATGGTCTGCCACTTCATCTATGCCAAATTGCTTACGTCTGCATCGCGATGCATCAATTATGTGATTGATTTCAACACCCCTACTACTAGCTACAGAGAAAATGTAGCAAACTACATCCAAGCTATTTCATGGCCACAGATTCTTGCTTCCATCTTCGCCAAAGTGGACTCCAACCTCTGACTCCATCTCACAACTGCCAAGAGCGTGCTGTGATGCAACTGTGAGGCACCATAGACTATCAGATGCCACTTCTGCCAATTCCACACCCATCAGACCTTCAACACCTGGTAGTTGAAAAAAACCCATCTTTTTTAAAAAGAGAAAAATAAAAGTCTTTTTTATAACATTTTGCCGTGATACCTGTAAAAATATTACTGAAAAAGATAGCGTTTAAAAGAAGCCAGAAAGTACTACCAGAAGTAGTTAAGTTGATAGTATCACACATTTTTGTTTTATTTCCCAATGCTGCTAGTTGCTCAAACACATCCAATGACTCAGATGTCACCCAATCCTTATTAAAATATACATTTTACAGGACTTATCTGTTAAAAGCTCACATCACCAGGAAAATGTTAGTATGAATCTCTATTTAGTAACCCTAATTTTCTCTATATTTTTATATTGTTTTCGTTAACTTAATCTTCTTAAGTTCTAATTTCTAAAATTCTTTTTAAATTTGCATAACCTTAAGAACAATCTGGTCACGTTTCACTACACGCTGTATGTGTATAACTATGTATGTGACAAAACCTTGAAGCTGAAAAAATCTATAACTACAATGTGTTTCCTCCTGTAGGTGTGAACTCACTGTTTCCCATTGTATTTCCTGGTTACATCCACAAAGTTGGGCATGACCCTTTGAATGTGAAAGCTGAAGTACCTATGGAGGACACAGTCAGCCTCTGTGGCACAAAAGAGTGTGTACTGGAGCAGGAGAGTGTGTGAGAGCTTTTGAAAACGACCTCAACCTTGAGTTTAAAGACCTAGTCTAACCTTGAGGACAACAGCAGGGTGGGGCAACACACTGGGACCCTCACTCCATCAGAGTGGACCACCCCGGCAGCATTGGGGAGTAGCTAACTACAATAATGCTACTAATTTAACACATTTCTGATAGACTACCATACCAGGGGTGTCACCAGCCTCAGGATATTTTGAGTCTAGCCAAAATACCCGGGTAGACAAAATAATTGTACAGTTGTTTAGCTTATTTAATTCACTAACATGCATGCATCTGGAAATGAAATTATAATTTAGGCAGCCTACTATAGTCTGTAGTCTACTATAACACCTTTTATATATTTGTATACCTGTATACAAATTGAAAAAAAATCATTGGCTCCTCTTTGTGTTTACATCTGGTCCGGGTTAAACTCAGGGTGGAAACAGCCGTAAGACTGTACCCATGCTCAGGACCGGAGCTAGCCATTTAGGTGCCTTAAGCACAACAGCGTTGTGGTGCACTCTTGGCAGCTGTGAGATGAAGACAGAGGATGGAGTCCACCTTGGCGAAGATGGAAGCAAGAATCCGTGGCTCTAAAATAGCTTCAATGTAGTTTGCTACTTTTTCTCTGTAGCCTGTAGCGTAGCAAACAGCTATATTAAAACAGAAGCTTGGCTCTAGCTTAGCTGCTTTTTATCATAAGTAGCTTGTAGCTTAAAAATCTACTGTTTAAAAGTAGCTTCCTCCAACACTGCACTCCAAATGAGAGGCACAGAACGGTAATGAAAACTGGTGGAACAGAGATGGAACACACATTCCACTTCAAAATGGCCTGTCATTTTATTCCCAAAGGGAGCTGGGTATGAGGGGACTCCGAGCACTACACTAAGCACTTAAATTATTAACCTCAACCCATCCCCCCCAAACAGAGACAGTGCAAGACATAAAAAGACAAAAAGCGGAAAAAAGGAAGAGTAACAATGGCCTTTTGTCCAAACAGTCTTGGCAAAGTGAACTGAATGGTGAGACCCCATGAGGTCAAGTTATTTAACCTTCTTGGGATGTGATGAATAAACAGAGCATCCTTATCTGTGTTAAACGCTTAAATGGTTTTTCTTACTTGGACAATAATGTGTTTCCCTAGGCACTCTAAATTATTAATTTAGCTAAAGCTCTCAGAGTAAAAGATTAGAATGAAAAGAACAAATACAAACAAGAATACTGTGTTACACGGATGCATTTTGGGGATTATTTGGCTGAATCTGATGTACAACTGAGCACACGGGGAAGAGATGCATAAAGTTTCTAATTTAGTGCATTCTCTTCACTTCTGAACAATTACAAAATTACAAAACCATTACCAAAACAGCTGTGGGTTATATGTTAGCGTTCTAGCTGTAAGATTTCAGCCCAAATCCAGACAGAAGTTTGTCTCTCCATATTAACTGCCTGATCCTGATTTGTTACAAAGATCTCTATCGGAGTTGTAACTTGCCACACCCCTGACTTTCTGTATTTAAGGAACATTGTGCTAATTGTTTCTTTGCAAAGTATTGTGATGTCCATACAAAGCGTTTTCATGTTCTGCCTTCTTGTGTACTGTCCATTGTCTCATATTTCTGGATTACTCTCTGTTTTTGGATTTGGATTTGTTAGTTTGCAGACTATTTCAATTGGTTTCAACTGGTCTTGTTTTACGTTGATTTTTGCAAGTTTCATCTGCTAATAAAACCTAAATAAACATATTTAGCATGTGGGTACACGGAGTAATTCTTACACCGCCCTCTCCATCATTTTTAAAGAACTTTAATAGCTTGGGTCTAGGTAATATTTTCACTAAAGATTGGACCGATTCGACAAGTGGATCGGATATATGTCTGATAACTCAAATCGGGTATCGGTGGCATTGGTCCAATCTATGCATGGGAAGTGGCACTGTGGCAAAGCTGGTTTATTGTCATTCGCGCTAATTCCAACATATGGATATGAAAATGTGCAGAAGTGTTTACTGTTTAATTTCCTTAACAACACCAGTTCTCGCTTGCAATCTCCATGTTCCTGATGGTTTTAGCATCGCAGGATTAGGGACCGTCTCTGAATTACAGAACTGTGTTTAAACAAATAATTTTTTAGATGTTATTTTAAGAAGAAATAATTTTATTATATATACATATACATATGGGTGTGAAATTATTACATTTTTTAGTTAAGAAAACAGTTTTTAAGTCAAGTATTTCCTTAAGCACAACAGAATAATTTCATGTATAAAGACATTTAAAAATACATATATTTCATGTTTAAAAAAGACTATCAGATTTGTATTATAAAAAAGTGGTATCGTGCAATCGTTAATTTTCACTATCTACTATTTATAAGGGCATAATTATTAATAAGGACATAAAGAGCTTGCTGCATGATTTGTGGGTGTGCACTGTCAGTGATTTGGCATGATCAGATGTCTACTTTTGCCAAAAGCTATGGTCTGTAAGACACCTGATCCCTGTTCTCCACACATCCGTCTACTTACTGAGCTAACTGAATTGTTGCCTCTAGTAATGTCTTCCAAAGCTATTACCTTGCATCAATAGCTTCAACCCACTGGAAGCATCCATATAAAGAATTTATCAATAATGGCTTTGTCAAAACTCTTCAGCCAACCCTCATTTAGGAAAATGAGGCAATAATCATGTGATTTACTGCAACATCAACATGCAAATGCTATTTCTCACTTTTGAAGCCAAATCTGAAGAAATAAGGGGCGGCTCAAGACTTTTGCACAGCACTGCTTATCCAATCTGCTTAAACTTTACTGAGTTTGAGCAACAATGTGTTGTTTACCATCTTGAGTATTGTTTCTGTGTTGATTGGGACACGAACAGCCTTTTTGCATGTTCACTAGCCAGCACGATGTAGCGAATAAGTCAGATGCCAAAATGGGTTGCAGATGAGGCCAAATTTGATCAAAGCCCCCATGTGTCTCAAGACCTGAGAGCACCAAAGTGGATTAATCCCCCTGACATGTTCCCCTCCCCCACTATTCCAGCATCTCCCCAGCCTTTAAATTCAATCAGACCTCAATGGGTTGCCCAATACTCCATAATTAGCACTTGAGCAGACATGCTTTTTCCATGACTCTCACATCAGGCCTTCTTCGCTAAGTGATAAATGAATATGTAGATTCAAGGCATCTACAAAAGAGGGGGGTGTAAAACCAAAGGGCCAATCCAAGAGACAAACACACTCATTTATCACCCCTGGAGTTCACTTCCCAGAAGGGGCAGTGTGTGTGGAGATGGGGGCTATGAGAGTTTCCCTGCTGCGCGTCTGGGATACTGGAAGCTGAGTCACTGAGGAGAAAATAAAAGAATTAACAACTTCAAATACCTTCTGATTCAACTATTTAGCAGCTGTAGAGATCTGCACCAGATCTTATTCCATTATTTTCACACACTGCACTTACTACCATACATAGTTATACAAAAATGCGCCCATGCACAGTTACTGGACTTTAAGTTAATCATCTGAGTTCTGTTTAAACTTGAAGAGCCAGTTTCCTAGTTGAGGATTAAGACTAGTCCTATACTAGTCAATCTCTATTACTTCTACAAATTAGTCCAAGACTAGGATTAATCCTTGAGCAATAAACCAGTCCGTAGGGTTAATTTCCCAGTCGAGGATTAAGCCTAGTTCTAGACTAGTTTTGAGTTTGAATGGTAAATTTCCATTGGTACTACAACTTAGTCCAAGACTAGGCTTAATCCATGAGCAAGAAACCAGGCCGTAGAGTCTTAGGACTGAATGAGATGCATTTCATTTCTTGTACTTCTGTAAATACATATATGTGACCCTCCACGGCAAAACCAGTCGCTTGTCGCAAATTTTCAAAATTGAGTTATTATGTTTTCATGAAAGGGCATAAATCAAGCTTCAAAACGGTACCTATATGGAATGAATCGGACGGCATATGACTGAGATATCAACATTCAAAGGAGTCGGGTTTCTCCTGTCACACCGAGTGAGAAACGGAGAAATCTGCCTTTGAAGTTGACTATCGACGTAGCACTCACAGACGCTTGGTGCAGTTTCAGCTATGTTTGTATTTACGGTAGCCTACGCTGCATTCACAGCCACACGGATAGCCTACCTGCATTAGGTTAACTGAACTCGGGAGACGAAGATGGATTCCGGAGAAATATCTTCACGCTAGTCAACCAGTGGATTTACCGTAAATATTGGAGTAGAGCGGTCAAAACAGAAACTTTTAACATTCTGCTGGAATTGAATTCCTCACCTCAAGAAAGTCATGTTTTTAGGATGGAAAAGGTAAGTTTTTCAGCAAAATTTATTCACAACAGTACAGTATAGACCTTCCACTGTTTCAAAACACTAAAAACAAAAAATCCAAAATTTTACCCCACGCAACATAAACGGTTGTTTTTTTCGGAAACCTCCGTTGCGACAAGTGACTGGTTTTTCCGTGGAGGGTCACATATGTGACAAATAAAGAATCTTGAATCTTATTCAGAAGGAGAACATTTCTGTTTCTGTGATGATTGTAGAAAGCAAGATGAGCTCAGAAATAGATAATTTTATCAGACAGTAATTCTCTGTGGAACAATGGTCACTAAAATGACTTTGTGCGCTTAACAAGCACTATCCTACCTCTGAGATACGGTCCAAAATCATTTTTCCAAGGGCTTTTGAGCGTGCAATCCCATTCCACACACACACACTCACACACACACACACACACACCACAGTTGATGGGGTGGGGGTATGTGTTTACTCATTGCCATAAAAAGTGCACAAAGAAGAGAATCAACAGTGCCGTCATCATTTCAGCCGTCCCATGCCGAGTTTTTTTTGCAGGTTGTGTGTGCGGAGCTCATTTGAGATGCAAACTTTGCTTTGCAGAGCTCAGGGGAAAAAAGAGACCTTTAAGACATGCAGCTTTTATCCAACTATTCAGCATCAGCAGGAAGTCAAAAGGGAAGAGGCCCTTGCACTGGCCACATCACACTCCAGCCACAGCGGCAGCTTTGCCTTATATAATCAAAAGGAGGCTTTATGAAACGTATGAAATAACTCTCTTGGACCCCATGCAGCTTAAATCACTATAAAGTCTAAAAACGTTTTTGTTTTACATTTCAAATAAAATCACTGCTTGAATCTTTAGTTTTCCTAAAGACAATTATAATGTGATTTATGGCAGACCTGTCAAGAAATGACCTGCTTCTCTATTCCAAGATTTTAAAATACGAGTTTTGAAATACTGATATTACAATTAAGCAGAAATAAAGTCACCCATTTGTTATAATTTCATTTTTCCCTGAGAGGCAGGTGTGCCTTCCCTGTTGAGGTAGTGTTGTGGTAACAGAGTATTTATTAGGGGGAGGGGTCGTTAACTATCGAGTCACTCCAGTCCCTCCAGGTGTAAACTCAAGACTATCACCATGGCAAAGTAATTAGAGCCAGAAGAAGACAGATAAAGATTTGGTGAAGTCAATGATAAAACAACAAAACTAAGCTGTGAGTCAAAATGCCACCTCTATACCCTTGCACAGAGCCAGGGCAGCATCCAGCTCTCAGTACGACTTTTTGGGGGCAAATCAAAATAAAAGAGCAGATTTCAAAAATGCATTTCAAACAAACAGTTTGAGACAGAAACACATTCTGCACATCACTGGATAGAGGAAAGTTCAAAGTTTGGTCCTTGAGGTTGCCTGCATGAGCACCATTCGGCACTTTTAGGCGTGCTTTTAAACGTTCCAATGATGTGCAGAATGTGTTTCTGTCTTACACAGTTTATTTGAAATACATTTTTGAAATCTGCTCTTTCATTTCAAATAGCCCTGTATATAGTTTGTAGTGTAACGGTTGGGCGTTTGCCACGTGATCAGAAGATCGAATTCGGTTTGAATCCCAGATCGGTAAAGTTACCTCTGAGTTACTCATGAGCAATGTACCGTCCCCTAGCACTGCTCACCGGGCACTGCCCATGTTAGGTGCCCACTGCTCCTTCACGGATGTGTCAAATGCAGAGGTCACATTTGGTTGTGGTGCAGTGTGTGCTGTGCTGTGGTGTGTTCACCATGACAAAAATTCACTCACTTTCACTTTCACAAGCTATTGTAGTTACATGTTTAACGTGTGGTGGGCAATATAATAATCACAACAGTAGGTTATTGAAGAGAAGCTTAATTACACAGGCCTAAGAATAAACTATATGATTAACATACACACTACCAAGTCCACTAAGGTGTAAACAGGGGAAATTCTCCACCTTGTCACTGGGGTGGTCCCCTCAGATGTACTTTGTTGTGTCTCAAATCAGAGAATTTAAAAAATTTTGCACATAAAGCCACAAGATTTTATTTTAAGGATAGTTTTTGTACACTGAGGTAAACAATTCCAAGATTTGCATGGGACCAGCAAAAGTATCACCTCTGTTTTCTGACAGCGATCTTCAATTATAAATTGAAGATCGCTAAATTAATCTCTGGAGTGAAAACACAGGTAATGAGTGAACACTTGAACATGTGTCAGGGTGTCAGTTCTATTGCAAATTTATCAGAGGAGTCTCTCCGTAAGTTTCCTCCTCCACCCATCTGACTCTAATGTGCTTTCTGTGTGCTCTCTCATGTGTGAAGTGGGCCTCCAACACCGTGCTCTCCCTCACAAAAGAGTCGGCCCAGATCTCTGGACTGGAGCTCCTCACGGGGACGGCGGCTCCGTCTGTTACTCTCCCTCTCTGTGCTGCCAGGCCTCCCAGGTTGTGATGTCAGCCATTACTGCTCACATCTCTCTTTCTCTTTCTTTATTTCAATACCTCTATGTCTTTGTTGCGCGCTCTCTCTCTCCCACCCACACACACACACACACACACACATTTACTTCAGTAAACTTTCGGATATACACCATAAAAATAATGATGACTGTAGTTTAATAAGCCAAAGGCTGCCTCTAACTATAACCTCAACAATGAAAATGAAACTTCTGCTTTTTTGTTTTTAAATATTCATTTTTTATCAAAAAAGCCAAAAGGGGAGGCGGGAAAAATCATCATCAGCCACCGGAGCTCAGAGTTGGGGAAGATACTTTTAAATGGTAACCTTCCAAGACTCAAGCTACTTAAAGTATCTAAGCTATGACCAAGTTACTGTTTTAATATAGACTAAAGAGAAAATGTTGCTTACTACACAAAAGCTATTGTCACAGCCACGGATTCTCGCTTCCATCATTGCCAAGGTGGACCCCATCTTCTGACTCCATCTTGCAGCTGCAAATAGTACACTGTGGTGCAATGAGCATGCACTGCACCATTTCTGCTAACTCATTACCAATCTGAAACACATGGCAGTTGAAAATGGCCATCTTTATAAAGAGTTCGTATTCATTCATAATCTGAACCGCTTAATCCCAACTCGGGTTGTGAGAGTACCGGAGCTTACGGGCGCAAGGTGGGGACCAACCCTAGGCAGGCGCCAACACACCGCAAGTCACACACACTCACGCAATCACACGCACATTCACACCTCATGGGGCCAATTTAGAGTCCCCAGTTAACCTATAGTGCCTGCTTTTGGACTATGGGATGAAACAAAAGCACCCAGAGGAAACCCACGCAAACACGGGGAGAGCATGCAAACTCCACACAGAAAGACCCCACAGCCGATCTGTGGCTTGAACCTTCTTGCTGTGACGCGGAAGCACTAACCGCTGCCCCACCGTGCCGCCCCTAAAGACTTTGTAATATTTGATAATATTTGATAGGAATGTGTGTTCCCGTGCCATCAACAAATTGAAACAAGTCACTAATGATTATCTTTGTTTCGAATTTATCTTGCGCTGTCCTTCTGCTTCCCATTTAAAATGTCTCAGCAGCAAAGTGTCTAAATCTGGAGCCTGGAAGCTCATAAACACTAATGGCAAAGGAAAAACTATTTAATTGTTCTTTTTAAACATTAAAATGACATATACAAATCAAACGGTGTATGTTGGTGGGACTCACTGCAGGGTCGACTGGGGGCAGCCTCATCTCCATGTCCTTCAGCCAGTGCCGTAGTGCCCGGATCTGCCCTCGGAACTCACTCTGCCACTGGTTCCAGGCTTCTGGTTCCATCCTGGGAAGGCGTCAGGACGCAGAACTTACACATTTGGTAGTGAAGTAAGAAGCAGACTCCTTGTTTTTTTAGTTTTCTGTTCTTTTTCAGTTGGGTAAGATGTGACAGAGAACTGAACTTTACTGTTGTAAATATAGGCAGAGTCCCAACCTAAATACAGTCCTGTTGACTGAGAAATACTTGAAGGCCAGAGACTGATGTACACTGAGGGGCATGATGTACACTGATCAGCCATAACATTATGACCACCTGCCTAATATTGATGCAGCCCCTTTCGTAACAGACTGTAACGCACTGTGTGTTTTGACACCTTTCTATTGGAACGAGCACTGACATTTTAAGGAATTTGAGCTTTTACTTTATCAGCCTTCACTCTCCATGCGCATCAACTTTTGGTACGTTTTGACCACTGCAGACCAGAAACTTTCCACAAGAGATGCTCTGACTCAGTCGTCTAGCCATCTATTAGTATAGCTTAGGGAAGTAACGGTTAGGCCGTTGGCCCTGTGACTGGAGGGTTGACGGTTCAAGCACTGTGTGCTGTGCTGTATACACTATGCCAAACAATCAAGTGAAAATAAGTGATTATTTTTCACTGTGAACACACCACAGCACAGCACACAGTGCGCCACAACCAAACGTGACCTCTGCATCTGACCCGTCCATGAAGGAGCAGTGACCACCTGACAAGGGTAGCACCCTAAAGAGCAGGAGCAGTGCCTGGGGACGGTACCGTGCTCATGAGTATCTCAATGGTAAGTCTCTAGGATTCGAACCTGCGACCTTTTGATCATTGGGCGAACGCCCTCACCGTTACACCGCCAACTGCACCAATCATTCATTTAAATTCACCTAAATAAACTCACCATTTGTTTGTTGTCAAAGTCGCTCAAATTCTTATACTTGTTCTTTGTTTATGCTTCCAAAACATCAACTTCAAGGACAAAATGTTCTCTCACTGCTACTGTAATCAGTGTTATGCTCTTCACATGTCAGTGGTCTTAATGTTATGGCTGATCAGTTTAACCTTCTGTGTAGGATTCTCTAGCAAATACATGGAAGTTAAAGATCAAATACTTTTTAGATCTGGTTTCCTTACCGATAACTTTTGGCTTTGACAATAGCTTCTTCCTGATGCAGAATGTGCACACACAGAACACATACAAATACAGTCTTAATTAAAGCAGTCTTCTAATTAATGCAACATTTTTGACCATCTTTTGGAAATTATTAAATGATCTCAAATAAAGAAGTGCAATCAGCTTTTTCCTTTTCGTTGGGGACATACCTGAGAGTTTCTGTCTGGAAGGAGAGGCAAGCCGGGTGGCACGGGCAGGGTAAGAGCAGGACGGTCAGCAAAGTAGTCAGTAGTATGAGGAGGAAAATGAAGTCCATCTATGACTAGGACCTCTGGACTCTCTCTCATTTGCTTAAATAGAAATAGATACAGACATATAGTGTATAAAGAGAGTCCGTACCAGCTGATACTACAGCAAAACTACTCTAGATTTGAAACTGCTAATAAATGTTTTCATCCACAAAAGGTATTTTATATTTTATGCCATTGGATCTAGAGGATATTATCAGCAAAAAATGGTGCGCCACTTCAGAGACAGCAACACCAGTTCTAATGTCCACACTCACACTCACACTCTCTCTCACACACACAGAGTGTCAGCTGTTCTAGGTATATGTGATGTATATGCTTTGCATTCACATTTTAAATGTATATCTAAATGAAACAATTGTTTGCAATGTAAAAAAGAGACTGGAGGACAAATCAGTTAGTTATTGTTCCAATACATTTTATTTACAATAGAATATTGTTTTATTCTCAAAACCAATGTAATTTCCTCCCACCATTATGCAATATGTCTTCAGAAATACTATTCATCCACCAGTCAATTTTGAAATCATGACTTTCTTTACTTAAAATGCTGAGTATTGTGGCTGCATACATCATGCATATATTTTAAAACTCTTCATTTTTGTTTGAAACATCTGCTATCAGGTTAGTAAAACATGCAAAGAAAATATAATACAGATTATGATATCAAAAATAAGAAAAATAGAAACAAAAAAAGAAGAAAACACAAGTCAAGTCTCAAAGAAAAACAGTGTCAGCTAAAAAAGAAACACTGGTTGAAGACGCAATACAGTAAAAGTGAAACTCTTAATGGTGAAGAAAATGACAAACCAGGATGAAGAAAATAATGTATCCCCATAAAAGAAACAAAAATAAATACTTAAATCAATAATAGTGCTACTTTGATGATTAGTATTATTAACATCAAACTTTAGTTTGGTGTAGTGTTCAGTAGCGTCCATTGGACAAGTTGAAAGTGGAAATCATATTAAATGCACTGCATAAGCCATAAAGCTGAAGGTCAAAATTCCAGTCTGTCCTTATATATTCAAGTGTTAAATTTCAATCATAAAAGTACTAGGATTTTATTGTTAGTCCAAATGTTTTATGTTTTAATTTATCCTCAAAATGCAAAGTTGTTGAACAGGGTCCAAAGTCCACATAGTAATGCCAGAATATGATCTGTCAGTTCCTGGTGTGATGTCCAAGGCAAACTTCAGTGCAACCCTAGCATCTACTCTTTTGCGAAAGATGGTGTTGGAGCAATGGAAGAAAGGACAAGGGTTTACTGCAGATCTAGAAACAAAACAAAAAAACAAACAAAAAAAAAGAATAGTATGAGGTAAATAAATGCAAAAAATAAGGAAACAAGCAAATGCTCAATAAAAATGTATGAAACAAAAATGTGCACTTAATTAGCTACTGTAGTATTTATGGATGATTGTCAACAAAAGAATATGCCATAAATTGTGTGAGAAGAGCCTACCTCAACGTCTGAAGGAGAGAGACGCAAACTAAGATCTGTTTGACTGTCCAAGTGCACGTTATCATTTTCTTCCATTGCTGCATATTTGTTTATGGATGATCTCTGTTTAAAATATAAAGAAAGATGAAGAGAAGACGCAATTAGTTAATGTTACAAAGTATTCCATGACGTCGGTCAAAAATATTCCCTGTGGGATAAAAACAGAAAAGTAAAATGCACAACTTGTTAATTGACCACATACCAGAAAATGCTAACTGCATTCAGGGTTGTCCAGGGTTTGAGTAGATGTAGGTTAAGACATCTGAAATCTTCTTGGTGGTAATATACCAGGACCACATAATATACTGGGTGCCTTGAAGATGTTTCTTGATGGCCAAGGATGGTGAGACTTTTACTTTGTGGATTTATAATGGACTTTATAAATGTAATACATGAGGTAAATTTGAGGATCCATGTAGTGTGTGATGGCATAGGTTATGTTTTAAATGTGTTTTCTTCCTCCAGTGTTAGCACTTGAACATATATTGCCTTTACATACATTGCTCAAAATGAACTATTTGCTCAACTCTATTCCATAATGGGCAAAGTGTTTTTAAGTCAAGGCTTTCTTAATCTTCCATACACATATTTAAAAAAATAAACATCCATATAACTCAAACAATGTTCATGTCTATCTTGTCATATTTACTGGTGCATTTAAAAAATCCAGGTACAAAAAAGACATCTGAAATTACAAGCAGAAAATTTAGGTTTTAAGTAGTATTTAATTAAGGCATTTACTATATAACTGTTAAAATTTCATTTTTTAATTAGAAATATTAAACACTACTACAAAACCAGTGGTGGTATTTGAATAAGGAACAATACGCTTCAGTAATAAACTTTTAATATAAATCAGCTAAATTAATATAAAGGGAAGAGCAGAAGATAAGAAATTGCTATTGTTTATAGTTGATCACAAAATGCATAGTATTTAAGCATTCAGGCTAACATATGGTGGGACAATGTCACCAGTCCCAAGCAAAGACATAACTTTTGGAATGCACTTTTCTATATCAAACACATGCAAATCAGAATAAATAAGTCTCTTTAGTTTCATGTTCTATGTATCTTATGCAACTGTAGTGTGCAGCAGTGAAGCTGATGTAAAAGCCACTTAGAGTTGTAGAGCTGCTTTACAGATCGTGTCGTGAGAGCCTGCGCTGATCAACAGAATTGGGTGCTAGTATTAAAACCGGCGAGTATAACTGGAAGACGAGAAGGAGGACGATGAGAAGTTCATGCTGAATCCGGAGCCAGTGGCATCAAAGCTACCTCTTCTCGAGCCTGATCTCGATCCCGTCCTTGACCCCGACCTAGAGCCAGCGGCAGAACCGGAACCGCTAACGTTGTAGGGACTGTAAAGGCCTTTACTGGACTGTGAGCAGGCCTCAAGCAATCTTAATCCCGTTCCTTCTTCCGTCATGCTTCTGTCCATGGCATCCTTATAAGAGATCTTGAGTTTAGTTTTAGGGCACGTAAGGTATTTGGAGTAGGCACTAACATCTCTTAGCTTTTGGGCTGTACGGACATCGATCACGCCTTTTCTGATGGCCTCCTCGAGAGAGACTCTTCCATCAGCCTCTGGATCAATAAGGCCACCGGTGAGATACTGCACCTCTAAGAAACGTTGTCCAGCCTCATAGTACAGCCAGCCTTTCTTTAGGGCTTGAGCAGCAGACATCTTTGCTTTGGTTCTAGGATCCTCAAATCCGTTGTAGGCTTTCTGTGCTAGATTGATTCTCTCTACCATTATTTTATCTAAAAGACCTTTATTGGTTGCATCAGCAACGGAGTACTTTTCCCCAGTTGCTGGGTCTATTATCCCCCCAGTGCAGGCCTGTGCCTCTAACAGTCTCTGGCCAGTGATGCTGTCAACTACGTTCCTGTTGATGGCTTCTGTGACAGAAATCTTCTCTAGGGTGTCTGTATCAAGAATTCCAGCAATTGGACCAGTCACTTCAGTTGGATCGTTCCACACAGTTGCAGGAGTTTTGATTGAGGGTATGGGACTCATTGGATAAGAGGAAGTGGATCCAAAGGAAGATGACCGGGAACGGAAGCCACCCATGCTCCCAGATAACATGTCTGCAAATTCTGTGATTGCAAGGTTTCCAGTGCGATACTGGTCAAGAGCAGCCTGGTCAATTAGCCCTCTTGCAAGAGCATCAGCAATATCATACTGGCGTCCAGACCTTCTGTCAATAATGATGGACTTCTCTTCACCATCTGATGAGGTCATTGTGATTTCTTCCCATTCACATTCCTGTTCTGCAAGTTCGAGATATGTTTGGTGGTCGATGAGTTGTTTGCGATAGGCTTCATACACAGACATTTCTTTGCCCGTCTCAGGATCAACAATGACAACTCTGCGTTTGCGGACAGAAGATTTGGAGGATGTTTTTCTCTCACGTTTCCTTTCCTTTAAGAGCAGAAGCACAAGGCCAGTCTGGGGATCTGTAATGCATCTCTCCATTAGCTGCAGATAAGTCAGATTCTCCTCTGTATTCGGATCAAAGAAGCCCTTGGTGTCATCAGATGGGTCAGATAAGATGTCATTCATTTCTTCGTCAAAGAGGCCACGGCTGTAGGCCACTTCCACAGGCAAGCGGTGGCTTTCTTCTGGATCAATGATACCTCCAGTTGCAATCTGTGCCTCAAGAAGGCGAATTCCATGGTCTTTCAGGATTAGGCCTTTCTTCATAGCCTGGAAGAGTGAGATGATTTTGCCAGTATAGGGATCTCTGTAACCAGTGACAGCTCTTTCAGCAGACATGAGCTTGTCTTTAAACTCTGGGCCCACAATTCCCATCTTCACAGCTTCGCTGACTGTTAGTTTGAGATTCTTGATGGGGTCAATGACATATCCTGTTGCAGCTTGCGCCTCTAGCAATTCGAATGCAGTTCCTGGCCTGATCATGTTCTTTTTCATGGCTTGGTAGATGGAAAAACGATCTTTTGTAGCTTCAACATACACACCAGCTATACAGCTTGTGCCCTCAAGGTACTTCTTAAGTCTATCGCTGAGCTCCTCAACAGATACTAGACCCTCATTGAGGTCAGACACTGTTTGTGCATCAATAATTTGTGAACGGATGAGCTCTTCCAGTGTGATTTGTTTTCTGAGACCCTTGAAGATAGGTACTTTTTCTCCTAATGACAGCAGATAAAGCCCATTTTTATCAACCTTGCACCTCTTGAGCAGTTGGGTGTATGAAAGTTTTTCCTCTGTGATGGGATCAACATAGCCCTTGACTTCGTCAGACAGTCTCTCATATGTTTCTTTGTTTATATAGCCACGCTGTGTAGCAACATCTGCTGGCAAATGGAAGTTGAATTCTGGATCGATGATGCCACCAGTGGCTGTCTGAGCCTCAAGTAGCCTTAGAGCATAGTCCTCTGGCACAAGGTCTTTTTTCATAGCCTGAAAGAGAGAAATGATCCTGCCACTGTATGGATCCTTATATCCAGTGACTGCTCTTTCTGCAGACAGAAGTTTGTCATGAATTTCTGGGCCAACCACACCTTTGCGCACTGCTTCATCCACTGTCAGCATCTCATTCCTGTTGGGGTCAACGATGAACCCAGTGGCAGCTTGTGCCTCCAAGAGCCCAAGTGCAACTTCGGGAGTCAACAGACCTCTCTTCATTGCCTGATAAATACTGATTTTAGAACTGGAATCAGACATCACACCTGCAACACTACCAGTACCAAATAAGTACTGTTTAACACTCAGAATCTCCATGACCTCACGAATGGTCTTCTTCTCTTGCTTCAGAAGGTTGTAGGTCTCTAGGTCAATGATGCGTGCATTATAGAGTTCTTCAATTGTAACTCTGCGTCTGACAATGTTGCATGACTTGGCGTCTTGCCCTCTAATGATTTCTCTTTGCTCCATTATCTCAATGATGATTATAATCATTCGTTCTTTTGTTAGATTGCCTGCTCGATATTCATCCATCAGTTTGGTCCTCTCATCTTCAGGAAGCAGATTTGAGTTCATGAGATCCCAGAGGGACATTGAGCCTTGAGCAAGACCTTCAATTGGGAGGTCAATCTGAGTGTTAGACAGATCACTCTTGGTTTGTTCTTCTGTGTAAAGGTAAGTCTTTTCTACAACTGTTGGTGCTTGTGGTTTAGACAGTCGCAAGAGGCTCAAGCCTGTTTCAGGATCTGACATGCACTTATCCTTCAGCTCTTTATATGATACACTCTCATCTGTTTCTGGGTCAGAGAAGACCTTGTTAATATCTGACTTTTCAGCAATGCTGCTGGCCAGTTCCTTGCTAAAATATCCCCGCTGGAATGCCACATCAATGGGAAGGCGATGACTATTAACTGGATCAATAACTCCACCAGTGGAAATCTGTGCCTCCAAGAAAGGCATGGCATGTTCTTTGGATATTAGGTCTTTTTGCATAGCTTGGAACAAGGAA
The DNA here is from genome assembly GCA_032718565.1 of Distichodus sexfasciatus. Lineage (NCBI taxonomy): Eukaryota > Metazoa > Chordata > Actinopteri > Characiformes > Distichodontidae > Distichodus > Distichodus sexfasciatus. The sequence continues at coordinate 85,819 of JAVGVS010000008.1, read as the reverse complement.
ATTTTGTTTCCTGTGAATGGGTCTTTATAACCAGTAACAGCCTTTTCAGCAGTGAGAAGTTTCTCATGAAGTTCAGGTCCCACAAGACCAGCTTTGACAGCATCATCGACTGTGAGGCACTGATTTTTTACTGGATCCACAATGAAACCTGTTGCAGCTTGGGCTTCAAGCAGGGCAGTTCCAGTGTTGTTTCTCAAGAGTTTCTTTTTCATTGCTTGGTAAATGCTCACTTTTTCCTTTGTAGGCTCAAGGTATACGCCAGCAATGCTTTCAGAGCCTTGAAGATATTTGTTCACAGAGTTGTTTTTGCTGACCTCATTTGGGGTCTTCTTGCCTTGCTGAAGCAAATCAAATGTAGCTTTATCAATAATTTTGGAATCAAACAGAGACTTAGCCGGGACAGGAGCTCTAAGTCCTTTGAAGCTGGACTGTTCTTGTTTCTTGGCTTCTTTGTCATCCACAATTGTAATCACAATCTTTATGATCTTCTCAATTGTCACTTTTCCTGATCTATACTGCCTAATCAAGTCAAGCCTTTGTTCCTCAGTAAGATAATCAGAGTTGATTATTTCCCAAATGGTTACTTTTCTTCCCTTGAACGGCCCACTCTGTACCTCTAATGTTGCCTGAGTCATGGCTTCTTTGGTTTGCGCCTCAGTGTACTTCTGTGGTTCTCTGTCATTCATTGCTTGTTCAGAGAGTGACAGAAGCTGAAGACCAGTCTTTTTGTCAGTGATACACCTCTTTTGAAGCTGCAGATATGTGACATACTCCTGTGTGTTGGGATCATAGAAACCCTTGACGTCATCTGTTGGGTTACTCAAGATCTTATTTGTTTCATCATCAAAATATCCTCGTTTGCAAGCTATGTCATGAGGGACATGATGACTTTTCACAGGATCTATGATTCCTCCTGTTACCAATTGTGCATCAAGGAATCTGATAGCCTGGTCTTTGTTAATCAGTTCCTTCTTCATTGCCTCAAACAGAGACACAGTTTGGCCACTGTAGGGATCTCTGTAGCCTGTAATGGCTCTCTCTGCTGACAATAGTTTTTCATGTAGCTCAGGACCAACCACACCTGCTTTGACAGCTTCATCCACTGTAAACTTCTGGTTCTTAACAGGATCTATGATGTATCCAGTAGCAGCTTGAGCTTCTAAAAGATTTAGGGCAGGCCCTGGTCTCATCACATCCTTTTTCATTGCCTGGTAGAAAGACATTGTCTCTTTGGTTGAGTCGATGACTACTCCTGCAATGCAGTTTGAACCTTTCAGAGCTTTGCGGACAGGCTCCATCTCCGACACCTCTTTGACTGTTGTATTCCCTTTGTGTAACTTGTTATATAGATCTTTGTCAATTACTTTGGATTCAAGTAGCTCTGCTGCAGGAACAGGTGCTCTGAGTCCGTCAAATTCAAGTTCATTCTTTTTGACTTTTTCGTCCACGACATTGATTACAATCTTGATGATCTTTTCTATTGTAATCTTGCCCGTTTTGTACTGACGAATCAGATCTTTTCTCTGGTCTTCCGTGAAGTACTCAGAATTAATAATCTCCCAGATTGTCACAGTCTTGCCTTTAAATCTTCCAAATGGTACAGACACAGTGGTCTTACTGAAGATATCCTTGGTTTCTTCATCAGTAAATGTTTTGGCATTAAGAGCAGCCTTTTCTGTAATTGGCAGGAGAAGCAGTCCCGTTTCGGGATCAGTGATGGACCTTTCCAGTAACTGCAAGTATGTGAGATTTTCCTGGGTGTTTGGATCAAAGAATCCTTTCGTGTCATCTGAGGGGTCTTTGAGAATTTGGTTCATCTCTGCATCGAACTGACCCTGTTTGTATGCTGTCTCAGTTGGCACACGGTGGCTGTTGACAGGGTCGATGATTCCGCCGGTTGCAACTTGAGCCTCGAGCAGTCTAATGCCGTGTCCTTTTACAATAAGTCCTTTCTTCATTGCTTCAAAGAGCGAAATCTTTGCCCCTGTGTAGGGATCCTTATATCCTGTAACAGCTCTCTCTGCAGAGAGCATGCTGTTATGAAGTTCAGGTCCTATGAGACCCTCCTTCACTGCCTCATCAACGGTGAGCTTTTTGTTTTTAACAGGGTCAACGATATGTCCGCAGGCAGCCTGAGCCTCAAGGAGCACTAAACCGGTGCCGCCACTAATTTTCTTGTCTTTGATAGCTTGATAGATAGGCATTTTTTGGTTTGGATGAACTAACAAGCCACCAATGCAGTTGTTGCCTTTAAGAATTGTTTTAAGCTTGTCTGTCTGGCTCAGCACCTGCACTGTGGTCTTGCCTTTGGTTAATTTATCATAATCCTCTTTGCTCAAGAGGCCTATGTCTAACAAACGTCTTGCGGGAACCTTGCCACGAATACCATCAAAAGACAAGGCGGTGTCTCCATTTCTGCTGTCCACTTCAATGCTCTGGCCATTGACATCAGATGTCTGCATCTCAGTCTCCTGAGTACGGGATACCGGTTTCTGATTTGCTTCAAGCTGCTGAAGTTTTTCTCGTAGTTTCTTATTTTCCTCTGCAAGCAGTCTTTCTTGCTCAATCTTCTTCTTCTCAAGGTCTTGCATCTCTTTTTGTTTATTGAACATTTCATCTTCAGCCTCTTTCTGTTTCTTAAGTGCAGCATCCATTGTGGCTTGAAGTTTCTTTTTCTCCTCTTCCATCTGTTTTCTTTGACGCTCCTGTTCCTCTTTGAGAGCTCTGGATTTCTTGACTTCATCCTCAAACTGACTCTCTAGCCTCTTTTTCTCATCTTCAATTTGTTTTTCTTTCTTCAAGAGCATCTCCTTTTCGGAGATGAATGTCTGCTGCAGGATTGTTTTCTCCTGTTTGAGTTGTTCCTGTTGCGCATTTGCCATCTAGAAAGGAACAGAAATAAATACTGATGAATGAAAAAATACATTGACTCAGTTTTTTTTCACACAATTAGTGATACCTGTCAAAAATATCTAAGCAAGCATTAATTCTACAAATAATAAAAGTAAAAAATGTTAAAGTATAATCAAAGAAATTACATATTATAGAAAGTATGTCAGTGGCAAGAAAAAGAATTTTGATATATTAATTTAAGCAATGTTAGACATTGGAGAAGGAGTTAACCATGACAAGCTGCATAATTATGCAGTGTTTAACAAAATACCTCTTTTGCCTTTTTCTGCAAATCTTCGGCATCTTTTTTCAATCTAGCCTTTTCTCTTTCAAGGTCAGCAATTGCACTGCGTAGATCCTCTGCCTCTTTGGTACTACTTAATCTCTGTACTTCAAGCTTTTCAACAATGGTCATTTTCTCCTGTGTTGCAACCTCAGTTTCGTGAAGACGGGCACTGATCTCATCTGCCTGCTTCTTGAATCTCCTAGCTTCCTCCTCAGCTTTTGTATGTGCATCGCTGAGCTGAGACACTTGAAGCTTAAGCTTTTCAGCTTCGGCTATGATTTCCAGCTGCCTCTTGCGTTCAGCTTCAAGTGACTTTTGGAAGCCTTCAGTCTCCTCTTCAAGTCGCTGTTGCATCAACTGTTTGTCTTCAAGCAGCTTCTGAGCCTGCTCCTGTGCCAGGTCTTTTTGTTTCTGAAGCATTTCTGCCTCAGCTCTCAATCTGGATGCTTCCTGGATAGCTTGCATCTTTTCCTTCAGCATCTTTTCAGCAAGCGCTCTCTGTTGTGCAAGGTCAGACTCTGCCAACTGTCTGAGGCGGGCGGCCTCCTGAGCCTCCACACTGAGTCGGGCAGCTTCCTCTGCTAGCTTTTTCATGTTCTCAGCCTCCTCGGCTAGGAACTTCTGAGTGTTGTCTTTGTCCTTCCTAATCAGACGCTGATTCTCCTCTTCGATTTTAAGCTTGAGTTTGATGAGCTCCTCCATTTGAATCTTAACCTTGAATAACTCGTCCTCCACCTGGGCCTTCTGTTTAACAGCGTCACTGACCTCATCTTTAAGGCGGTGAAGCTCTTCATCCAGCAGCGATTTCTGCTTGTCAGTTTCATCTAGCTGCAGTTTCACCATAGCCAGCTCTTGCTCCACTTGGGACTTCTGCTTAAGTGTTTGCTCCGCAAGTGATTTGTGTTTTGCCATTTCGGAATCGGCCTGCTGTTTCTGCTTCAGTGCCGCAGCCTCGGCCTGAGCGCGCTTGGCTGCTTCTAATTCGGCCTCCTTTCTCAATCTTTCTGCATCCTCCTGGGCCTTTGCCTGACGAACTGCTTCGACTTCCGCTGCCTGGCGCTGGCGCTCTGCATCCTCTGCTTGTTGACGGAGCAGAGCCGCCTCTTTTTCTGCCTTTTCTTTGGCCATTTCAGCTTCTTGTGCCAACTTCTTAGCTTTTTCGTATTCTGTCTTGAGTTTGACCTGCATCAGGCTGTCTTCCTTTTGTTGCACAAGCACATTGTGGACTTGCTGCTCAGCAGCGTTGCATTTCTGAGCTGCCTCTTTTGCGACCAAAATGTGCCTCTCTGCCTCTTTGTCGGCATCCTCTTTCTGCTTTCTGGCCTCCTCTGCCTTCTTCTTGAGGCGCTCCACTTCTTCCTGAGCAGCCTGACGCTGACGAGCTGCTTCTTGCTCAGCTGCAGCAATCTTTTTGACCTTTTCCTCTGCTTCTCTTCTCCTGTTCTCTTCCTCCAGAGCAACCCTGCGGAGTCTTTCTGCTTCTTCTTCGGCCCGCAGTTTACTCTGCTGGGTTTCATCTGCGATATTCTTCAGCTTATTTAATTCCAGTTCTAAGTCAAGCTTGCCAGATGAGGCTTTCTCAAAATTGAGTTTAATGATACGGATCTCCTCTTCGACAATTCTCCTCTGTTTGAGAGTTTCGTCTACAATTGCCTTTTGTCTTTCCAATTCCACTTCAGAAGATTTCTTGAGTTGGCCCAGCTTCTCCTCTATGTCTTGCTTGTGCTGACTGGCCTGATCTTCAAGAGCCTTCCTCTGGTAAGCCTCATCTTCTGCTTTCCTTCGGAGACGCTCATTTTCTGCCTCTTTCTCTTTGAGTGCTATCTCCGCCTCTGTTTTTAGACGAGTGGCCTCATTGATTGCGAAAAGCTTCTCTTTCAGAATTCGTTCAGCTTCCGCTCTTTGTCTGGTAGCTTCTTCTTCAGCTACCTGCCTCTGCCGTTTTGCTTCCTCAGCAATTGCCCGGAGCTTGGCTGCCTCTTCTGCGAGATCTCTCATTTTAGCAGCTTCGGCTTCAAGAAGCTGCTTGCTCTTTTCTGTGCTAGATATGCTGTCTCGTTCTGCTTTGGATTTGAGCTGCAGAAGGATGTCCATTTCACTTCTTACTTTGGTGAGTTCGTCTTCAAGTTGCTTGCGTTGTTGCACTGCAGCACTGACCTCGTTCTTCAAGCGGTAAAGCTCGTCTTCGAGCAGGGACCTTTGCTGCTCTGCATGGTCAAAGTCGGCCCTCAAACGGATGAGCTCCTGCTCTGCAGAGAGTTTCTGCTGAGCAGTGCTTTCTGCCACTTTCCTCTGCCTCTCCAGTTCTTGCTCTGCCATTTCCTTTTGCTTCAGGGCAGACTCCTCAGCCTTGGAGCGTTTTTTGGCCTCCCGCTCGGCTTCTTCTTTCTGCTTCTCAGCATCTTCTTGGGCAAGACTCTTTTTGTGGGCTTCTTCCTCTGCCTGCAACCTCAGACGGAGGGCCTCATTGGCCTTCTGTCTCCATTTTTCTAGCTCCCTCTCGGCCTCATCCCTGGCCCTGTCTGCTGCCTCTTGTTGCTTTTTAAGGCGGTCTGCTTCTTCTTGAAGTTGAATAACAGCTCCATGCTTTTCTTTAAGGGTCTCTTCAAGTCTTGATGTTTTCTCACAAAAGGACAAATGCTTGCTCTTGAGCTCAGCATCTGCACTTTTCTGTGCCGCATCCTGGGCAAGCTTGATCTGTCGGTCTTTTTCCAGCTCTGCTTGCTTCATGCGTCTCTCTGCCTCCTCTGCTTGCATCTTAAGCTTCTCAAGGTCCTCCAGGGCTTTTTGTTTCTGCTTGGCAGCCTCCCTTTCTGCTTCAGACTTAAGCTTCAACTCATCTTCCGCCTTGCGTTTCTTTTGAGTCTCCTCATTGACTTGCCTGCGGAGCTTCTCTGCCTCCTCCTGAGCCACTTTGCGGAGTCTCTCAGCTTCAGCTGCCTTGTCACGAAGCTGCTGCAGTTCTGACTCTGCATTGGATTTCTGCTTCACTGTTGTTTCCAGTTGGAGCCTGATGATGCGAATCTCCTCTTCTATTTTGGATCGACTCTGAAGCGTCTCCTGCACCTGTTGAGCCTTTGATTTGATCTCCTGCTCGGACAGTTTTTTGAGCTCGAACAATTCCTGCTGAATGTTCTGCTTCTGCTTCTCAGCATCCACAGCAACAACCTCTCTCTTGCTAACTTCTTCTTCCATCACGCGCTTGAGCTCCTGCGCCTCTTTCTCTGCTTTGGCAATGGCCTTTGCATGTGCTTCAGCTAGCTGCTTCTGCTTTTCTAACTCGGCTTGCATTTCAGCCATTTTTTTCCTCTCTTCCTCTTTAAGTTTCTCAGCAGCTTTCTGTATTAGTGGAAGCAAATCGTAAAGAAAATTATGATTAAAGTAAAGCATGAGAAGGTGTTAAGTGGTAAGGTGATTATTTTAGCATCAAGAAAGACAGATGTATTCATGACACATGTTAAGGTAAGTTTTTGAAAATAATGCAAAGGAAAAATATGCAATCATTCGGGTTATGGTTATGTGACATAATTATTGTATGGAGACGACAGACATTTCTATACAACACCACAACAACTGATAACCATCATGCGGATGAGTTATTTGTGGTAGCTCCCTAGAAACCATTTACTCAGTTCAGCTACAGTTGAGAGGCAACTTGAAGAGCTTTGTAAGTAGAGTAAAACACTGTTTTTTATGAAGTAACTGTCTATTTATGTATGTCTGAGTCCAATAAATGTAAAGTAAAAGTGGTATGCAGAACAAAGACACAATCATGCCAGGGAGCATCACTGCAAAAGTCATTATTAAATTAGCCTAAAGCTTTATTTACCACTAAACAAAGCAAAGCAAAGCAGCAGCAAACAAAAAGTTGTGCAACAGACATAAAGATGTCTAATTCTCATGCTTCTTTCAGAGTAAATTATTTTGTCTATTTGCACTTCAACTGCAGTTTTTATTGACTAAGGTTGGTACTAACAGTGTGCAAAAAAATAGAATCGAAATCATGATTCTTTTTCTGTCGATTCAAAATTGATTCATGCATTCCAAAAATCAACATATTTTTCAACTAAGGTAATGGAACTAGTTCCCCCCAACATGAGGTCAGCTTGCCAATCCTATAGATGGCACAATGTCAAAATTTAACCAGGTAAGCCTTCTTGAGAATGAAGAATGCAGTCGGTATGCGTACAAATGCATTACATCATTACATTTAGTAAACTATGTTTGGTTTTTTTTGTTGATCTGCCACAGTCAAATGGGAAAAGTAACTAAAAACAGCAATCTGGAAACAAATTCGTCTATGTATAGAATTGTGAATCGTTTATGAAACATGAATCGATTTTGAATTGACTTGTGAGTCAATTAAATTGTCTGAACCTGGGTTTTAACTAAGGTTTACTAAGGTTTTTTTCTGTTAGCAAAAAAGCTTACATTTGCAAAGTATTTTGATTTTAACAGTGAGAATTAGACAATTCTGCTACATATTCACAGGTGGAAACTCAGGCTTTATAGAAGGAGATAAGGAGTTTGACAGGATGAAAAAGGTGTGAATTACTAGCGGAAGTGAATGTGTTTACCTCTTTAGAGCCCAAACAAGACAAGCAATCATCATGATAAAGCACTGGCAAGCAGTTAAGAAGAGCAAAGGAATAAAAACGGTTAGGGTTAAGAAAGAAATGGGAGAAAGTTATTCAGTGGAAGTTAAGACATTCCAAAAGTCAAGTTATGCACAAAGTAGGGCTTTGCCCGAGACTGGAAAAAGAGCTTTATAAAGGAATTAAAAAGGTAAATGGAAAAAATGCTTTTGAAGACATGAACATTGTAGTTTCAGGGTATGGTTTAGGAATAAGAGAAATGAAGTTAGGCCTGCAGCTAATCTTTCACTCTGAATATACTGTTGTTTTTTCATCAAATTAGTGATTTTTATAAGATGCTGGTGGTAAAATACCCGCCTACAGAACAAGAGGTTGTAGAATCAAATTCAGGTCTACCACACCTGAGGCCATGAGCAAGACCCTTAATTAGGAAATTTAACTGGCTCTAGTTAATAAATTATGCAAATGTAAATGTCTAAAGTACCAGTCAGCCTTAACCAGGTGTCATGTTTGGAAGTAGGGCTGTGCGATGTGACCAAAATCTCAGTTTTTTCCTGCACTTCTCTAAGTCATTGTTTCACAGAACAGCTTTATTAAAATGTTGCAATAGCCAAAGTGTCAAAGGGTCACCATGGAGATGGCTGTTGGACTGTTTTCAATCAGGAAAATTCCACTGCATTCTTATGCTTCAGTACGTCAAAGTCTCATTCCACCCACTGCTACCTTTTTGTCTGCTTCCATGTGGTGGTGTGTAAATTTGCAAACCATCATCCAAATGATGACAATAACATTACCACAAGCAGTGTGGTTCCCACAGCCCTATTTGGAGGCATTTCAGTTAATACTGAGAGTTAAAAAGTGCCTCATGACATGAAATACTGACGTCGCCGTGACCTATCTCAAATATTGAGACACTACCTTTTAATGCATCTGAGCTCTTATACCGTAAAAAGATCTGTGATTAGTGGGGTTTTTATTACTTTTACATTCCTAAAAGAACACCACAAATCCTTGTCCAGTCATCCATACATTAACTATGTGCATTTTTATGTAATTGTAATGGTGAGTTGTTCGCCAGACGGTTAGTGTTAGTGTGTTGGTTTGGTTTAGAACAGTTCCGTCCCATCGAAACGTCACGTACCTCCTCGTCCTCAAGGCGGCTCTGTGTGTCTGTGATGAACTTGATGTACTGGCTGGTCAACGTCATCAGCTCACTATAGCGAGTCCTCAAAGTAACATACTGTAGGCAGAGAGGATTATTTAATATTGGAAAGCTTATACATTTTTAGGTTGCTGTAGGACTGGGCGATATGACCTCAAATCAATGCCATGATTATTTAAACATTTTTTAATTTAATTGACGTCATAGATCACTAACAAAGTTAGTTCTGTAATTAACCTTCTTACTGATCTATGATCATGATTTTGCGTGAAGAAACTGATTGCTGTGTGCTAAAAATATTGAAAGGAATAAAAAGGTGAAAACGTTGGCAGGTAAACTATGAGCTCTTGAATTGATGCTGAGGTTGTGTCAGCAATGGAAAATTAATAGTGCAGTTCTCCTTAATGTAGACACCATCTTGTGGCAAAAACAGGAAATGAAACCTTAATGGTGGTGCCCCAAGTGGCCAAAATTTGAATTACAATTGTTTAACCTGAAAAATGGGGAAAAGGAGGGTTGCAGTTGGATTACTGAAAGAAATACAATACCTCAAGTTTCTTCAATGACCTGAAAATCTTATGTCATGACAAATGATAAAGGCTGTGGTAAGTTAAAGAAACAAAGTGGGAAGAAGAATCATCAACAATCACAATCTCTGACTAACCTCCTGTATGATGTTGTCAGAGGCAGAATCCATCTTGGTCTTCTTCAGCGGAGACGTCAGCGGTTCCACCTGAGCTTTGTAAGCCACCAACTGCAATTCATAATCCTGACAAAAAGGAAAAACTTTAGTAAAGAAAAATATATCATATCTGCATATCCCCAGAAAATGCTGTAAAAAGTTGATGGGTTTTTACCTTGATGGTGTCTATGTAAGCCTTGGCGTATTGCTGACATTCGTCAACTTTGTCTTTGTTTTTCTCAATTTCCTGCAGAAGTTTCTGTGTGTGAAGCAGAACAAGGCCATATTACTATTCAGCACAGATTTATTGATATTTTACTGTCAGTTTTAATAGCATTTCTTTCTGCTGTTAATTTCATCCCTTAGTCCCTTTATATTTATGCTTTTATTACTTTCTGCTGTCTTTTGATTTGTAATGATTTTTAATATAATCTATTTTTGAGCACTATGGCACTTTTTAAAGACGTCTTGCACAAATGACATAGTGACTGTTTACCTATATGTTATGTTGGCATAAGCATTTGCCTTGGGATTAATAACATTTGATCAATTTAGTGTTACTAAAAAAAACAAAAACTCCTCACGTAAAGATTTTTGGACAAATCTATGAAGAACACTGCCTCAAGCCGTCCAAGTTAAACCAACATTATTATTATTTTTAAAGAGCTGTACCTTCTCTTGCGCCAGCTGGTCTTTCAGCGTCTTGCTGTCAATAATGGGCACACTCTGGATCTTCTCCTGTCTCCCTTTGGCGTCCGCAATCCAGCGTATGAGCCAGTCGTAGCTGTCTCGGTAGTATCCCAGCTGCCGGCCCAGTTGCTCCAACTCGCGCTGGCGCAGGTCGATCTGGGTGAAGACGGCGTGCCAGCGCTCCTGCAGGTTGGATAGAAGTTGCTTGTAGTGCTCCAGCTCGGCGTCCCGCTCCCGGTGCACCTTGGCCATGCGCTGGCTCACTGCCGTAGCCTTGCCCAGTTCTCCTTCGAGAGCGTCAAACATGGGCTGGCGGGCCTCGGCCTCGCTGCGCATTTTCTACAGGAAATAAAAATACTAATTCAAGATTCTTGTCACATACTGTACGTAGTTATACACGTACAATATGTAGTGAAATGCAGCAAATAATAGCACTTGACAATACGCCTGCTCCTTTATTAATTCTGCAATCTACACCAGTATATGAGAACTCAAAGTGCAAACAAACGACAAATACTGTGGCAAACAGCGATTAGAGGGGTCCAAGCACAGAAAAGTAAAAGCCACTGAAAAAAATTACAAAAACTTTGGCAGCACAGCTCAAAAGTTGTATTAAATTATGTTCAGAAACAATGTACCAATGTTTAGTTGCAAAAACTGAGCCTATTGTGAGACGCTTGTGCCTGAACATTGTGACGAAGCTGAACCAAAGCACTCTAAAAAATTCAACAAAATTGTCCACAGCTTAGTATTTGATTGACTCTTATTTTAATTGTAGCATCACAAAAAATCTGCCTAACATGATGTTGCGTAGATTCATCTGACACCTCATTTACACCGATCATTCAAAAGCCCAAAGTTCGACTTAAGTGAAGAAAAAACTCAGTCCTTTTATTTATATTAATGTTCACTCATTTTATAACTTTAACGAAATATTTGATCTTACCTTCAGCTCGCTACGGTAGCTTTCCACTTCCTTGTTGTCAGTGGGGACCTTGTAAACCTCACGGAGGCGATCTTCATACTTCTTGAGAACGTCCTCAGCACCTTGTGTGTTCCTGATCACCACTTCGATTGTCTTAAGCCTAGGACAGAAAGTATGCACACTGAAACAACGCACTACAGGATTTAGAATTTGACTGCAGTACCAGTTTTGGCCACAATCTTACATATTCATTCATTCATTCATTTTCCGAACCGCTGTAATCCCAACTGGGATCGCAGGGGGACCGGAGCCCATCCCGACAACCTTCAGGCGCAAGGCGGGGACCCGCCCTGGGGCGCCAACACACCACAGGGCACACACACTCACACAGTCACACACACATTCACACTTTAAGGGCCAATTTAGAGACGCCAAGTAACCTACAACGCATGCCTTTGGACTGTGGGAGGAAACCAGAGCACCCGGAGGAAACCCACGCAAACACGGGGAGAGCATGCAAACTCCACACAGGAAGTCCCCAGGGTTTGAACCCAGGACCTTCTCACTGTGAGGCGGCAGCTCTAACCACTGCGCCACCGTGCCGCCCCAATCTTACATATAGCTTTTTTAAATGTCCTTGCTAAGAACAAATGTAAGAAAAAACTGAAGAGTAAAGACCCAGTCTAAAGTGCTGGAGCATAAATTCTATCCAAAGACAAAAAGGTAATTGGATATTGCAGTCAATATAATATCATTTTGTCAGGTCCCTTTAAAAAATCGTAGATTTACTTGTGGATAGCGAAAGGGAGAAAGAAATATGGCCAGGCAAGAGTGGCAAATCTAAACGGATCAATCAAACCCTTACTTCTCCAGGTAGACGGAAGACAGGTTGTATGTGTGGTCCATCTTCTGCAGGGTGATGTCCAGCTCAGAGCGCAGGACCGGTGTGCTGGTCTGCTCCGGAGAAGTTAGAACCTCTTCAGCCTTCTCCGCCACCTTATCCAGGTTCTTCTTAATTCCCTGCAGCTCGACGTGTACTTTCTGCAACAGGGACATACAAGTTTTAGCATTTTTATTTGTCTGGATACAGATCTGATGTATGAAAGTAAAGCAGAATTAAGAGATATTAAGTCTTACCTTTTGATCGTCTGCCTTTTGGAGGCAGTCCTTGAGTGGGTCTTTGTCCACAGGCTGGCGGATGCGGGCCACAGTACGGGACTCGCAGTCCTCAATTTGCAGACGCAGATCTTTGATCTGTGTGATGTAGGTTTTAGAAACCGACTCGTCCTGCTCGCCTGTAAGGAGGAAATTAGTTGGGAACATCATTACTGAAGAGCTACACCATATTTCCTTTGAGAGACGTAACATTTTCGGTGCTCAGCATCCAACATGCACACAGCTCATTTGTTAGAAAGCTTCTACAATCCATCAGTCAAAGCATGTACTGGGTGTGAGTGAACTAGGGCAGGAGGATTTGAGACAAAATTTAAATCGCAATTTTTTTTGGACCAAATGTCAATATATGTTGATATTTTTTCCTATGCAATTTTACTCAAAAATAAGTCACTTGTTCATATTTGCTTTTTAATTGGATGTAATTGTACAGAAACAACTTTATATGATAGGCTTAAAAACTATATGTAAGAGCTATGTGTAAGAAATGTATCATTTAAGTAATCATAAAATGAACCCAATATGTCACCAGAGATGAAGGGATCATGAAATTTGAAAGCTATAATTTTTAAGCTACAGTATATTTTATGAGGAAATAAAACGTGCCAAGAACAATAGTAAAAGTTTTATTTTTTAAATGTTGCATTAAGAAATACCATTCATATTGTGGCACTCGATGTATTGCCCAGCCCTAGAAGAAACCGACTCTTAATTCCTCAGACTGAAGGAAACAAAAGCCAAATAAGCCGTTTTGTTTGCAACTCAGTAAGGTTGTGCAGCACTAAAAATAATCATTTGCTACAAAAATTGGACCAAAAACCATGCTCTTCCTCTCTTGAGCTCTTAAGTTAGAAAAGCCTGGTAAGAAATAGCCAGCAGACTGAATAGACTATAGATATAATGAGCTCATTCTGCATTGGCTGACGAAAACTCATATTTTACTGCCTACAAAAGCAGTCAACGGCTATCTCCATATCGACTCACCCTTTGCTCTGACAACTTGCCCTGTAAGGGGAATTTTGAGTGAGTTAACACATGATACCGTCCTAATTTGGCAAATAATGAACCTTCAGGAAAAAAAGGACATGTAAAGGTGTAAACGTTGAACTCACCTTTCTCCAAAGTTCTGAGAAGGTTCTGGTAGTGCTCCGTGACCAGTTTGAAGTCTTTATCTATCTGCATGCGGTCGTCGGCATTGAAGTTCTGTGAGTTCTGGGTGTCTCGCAGGAAGTCCTGATAGTGAAGCTCAAGATTCCTCAACACCTGTCTATACTCGTCCGGCTTCATGGTCCTCAACTGCAAAACAATGGCATAAAATTGTGTGCAAAATAATATTCATTTACCATATGCTCTTTTTAAGGTGTTAGTTGTATAATTTTTGGTGTGACTTTCCCTATTAGAAGAGCTGTGACGTTTTTTCTCTCACTTCAAAAAGCACCAAATTTTCTCAAATCCGATTGTCTGAAAGCAATGTGCTACATAAATTTAATAAAGCGTTTAACTTGTTTTCTTGTTACTAAAAATATCTTAAGGTCTCTCTGTGAAGCCATGAAGTGATTTACCAAGAAACAGAGACCCATGGACTCCACTAAATAACATTATCTATGGACTCCCGTCATAGACTTAACAGTTTGGCTTTACATAGTCAGTGTGAGCAAACACACCATCGTGATGTTCCACGTCCTGATGAGCTGGATGTCCCTCATGAAGTACTGCCAGGACAGCAGGCTCTTCATGTCGAAGTGCAGCCTCTGCCACAGAGCACTCATGTTCTGGAGACCAGCATCCAGACTGGGGAGGCAAGAGAAAACACACTTACACCACTGGCTTACAAACTGATGTGAAATAGTTTGCACTGAGTGCATAAAATAAAAGAAATGTAAATGTTATAGTAAGTAGGGCATGGGGGATTGTGGGACATGAAGTTCTCTCCCAGAAAGGTCAAAAGCAGCTTATATTATAGTCCGAAATGAGTCCAAATTGCCTCAAAACCGCTTTTAAAAAGGTTTTGGGTCATTTTGAACCAATTTGGACTCATTTTGGCCTACTGCTTTTGGCATTTCTGGGAGAGAACTACATTTCCCACACGCCATTTGGAACCGCGTCACAATAAAGTGATGGACGTGCGTTCTAGAATAAAAGTTGAAAATCTCAATTAATGGCTGCATTGTGAGCAGAACGCTGGTTGTTGTGGTTAGATATCAGCTCGAACATGAGTTTAGTCTGTAATAAAGGGGGAGATTTGACTGAACTAGCATTTTCACGAGTAATAGCGCTCACAAACAGTGTGTTTACACTGCAAATTGTCATTTACACGTTTTTATTCATTTACTTCTATTTGTGTGCAGGGAATATATCACAGAGGGATCAGGTCTTGCCTTTATCGCGGAACTGAAAAGGTGCCTCACTAATAAGCATCCGTGTGAAACACCAGCGGAGCATGTTCTAGCAAGTGAAAAGAATTAAACGAAGCTTCGGTTCTAGAAAAAAATGCCTCGACCATTTTTGTAAACGAATTATTTGAGTTATTCGAATAATCATTTCAGCACTAGAAATAGAAAAGGCAAAGAACCTACTGGATGTTAGAGCTAAAATAACATTAATGTACCAAAACCGTACTGATACCGTGGCCCAAAAAACGCGGTACGTACCGAACCGTGGGCACACTGTACCGTTGCATTCCTAGTGTATATATATAGTAACACTCACTTGGATACACTCTCTACAGCCTCTTTGTTGACCGGAGGCACAAGGAAGCAGACTGAGGGTACGGTGGCTTCGGAGCCGGTGCGGTTCAACACCTTCCACTTCTGGGGCTGTGAGTTGTTGAGAAGTGTGCATTCTTCTCCCTTATGCACTGTGATCTACAACCAAAGGCACAACCTCATCAAACTGCACAGAACTATATACGAGACGGGATTTGGGCATGAACATGTCGAAAGTGTCCACTAACCTCCATCTGTTTAAAGTCACACACTGCCTGGACCGGCAGTTTGCCCTTGATGGGGGTGGCGGGGTTGCGAGGCTTGAGCTGGATGATGCTCTTGGCTCTTTTATTGAGTGCAGCTACATCAGTCTTGAACTCATTCAGCTGCTCCTTCTCATCCTGAAAAACGGGAGACGATGTAATAATCGCCAGAAAAATTCAGCTAAAACTAAATGTGTGGAATATACATTTTAAATTATATATATATATATTTTTTAAACAAAATAGTAACTAGGTATGTAACATGACAAAACACTAAATTGTTACCAAAAAAGTCTTCTCACAAAGACATTTATTTTCAGCTAGTGACAAAGTGAGGTATGGGGTTGCTGGGTGAGACGTGTGTAGCTACACACAAAGTGCACAATATTTAACCTGCTCACCAAGTGAGTTGCTTTACTGCCACCTCTGAACCAACCACTGAGGACTGTGTTGGTCAATAAAAATGACATACAAAAAGCTTTTATTCTTTCTATGCAGACCGGCACAAAATGTTCCACGGTCCAGTGGCTGGGGACCCCTGATGTAAGTGGTAGACAAATACCAGAGCGTCTTGCAGCAGGTCCTCCAGCCGGGTTGCTGTGGTGGAGCGATCGCATGTGTATTTCTTTTTCATGGTTTCTTGCATCTTCTTCATCTTTTCCTCCTGCTCTTTTACGTCAGCAAAGAACTGGAGGGATATAAGAGAAGTGGTTTATTTTTTTAACAAAGTAAAATCAGAAAATCTGGGGGAAAATGTGGAAAACTCGACGAGCTGGCATTAAGGAATGTGATTAATCTGCAAACGAACAACGATAATTTTTTAAAAATGCAATATGACCAAACTTCCACTGGTAGTGTTAATGCAGGTGTTTATCTGACTACATATCTCTTTATTTTAGTACCAGACATTTATTTGTTTCACCAGATAAAAAATACTGTTTTAAAGCTGTGATTAATTGCTTGGGGGACTTGAAAACATTCTTATTTCACTGCAGAAAACGTTTGGAAAGTGTGATTAACACTCTGGGATGTGACAAATTTGCCACTGAAACTGGGCTGGATAATGTAGGGAAGATTCGATGGCTGACCTGATAGTAGGCCGTGTTCTCTTTGAGGTGAGCCTCAATGCAGCAGCAAAGCTGAAGGATCCAACTCCACTGGGTCTGCAGAGCTGCAGTGAAAGCCTGAAACAAAACCAGAGCATGGAATAAACGTTAGAGGTCATAAAACCAAAAATAACAACACAACACAGTGTGTAAATCCAGGTACATTTCACAATATGATGTGAGACAATAAAAAGTGAAAACACCACAGCACAGCTCAGCACACAGTGCACCACAATGAAATGTGACCTCTCACTGTAGGAGCAGTGGGCAGCTAACAAGCGCCCAGGGAGCAGTGCTTGGGGACGGTACCTTGCTCATGAGTACCTCAGTGGTAACTTTACCGGACCTGGATTCAAACCTGCACCTTCTGATCACGCAAACACAACCTGCCGTTACGCCACCAGCTGCCCCTTGACTCTTGAATCTAGCAAAACTCACCTCAACAGTTTTCTTGCCTGGGTGACCCTCCTTAATGAGCCTGTCCCCAGTGACCTGGATGTCGTTGATCTTCTTCTCCCTCATCTCCAGCTCTCGCATCAGCCCCTAAACAACAAACAAATCAAGATGCAATCAGATCAGAATCAACAAAGCTCTCTTCCTCGGATGGTTTTGCAGTTTATTCCAGTACCACAAATCGATTTGTGTCATCAAGGTAAAAAACATGTTTATTAAACTCGTGATTAATTGGTTGGAAGTGGTTTTAAAATATTCTCATTTACAAAATGGGGTTTATTCACTCAGCTTCTACTGGCTCAATCTGCAACATACCGAGTAATTCTCCTTTTTGGCCGTCATGTTGGTGTTGCGGTCGCTCCAGTCAAAGCTGACCTCCTCTTCCTCTTTGTCGTTGAGCCACATGAGCTCTTTAGTGGCGGCGCTGACGAAAGCGTGGAGACTATCGAGGTGTCTCAAACGAGATTTGGACGAGTTCTGAAGCAGAGAAGAAACGTGTGGAGAAATGACTCAAAATTTTTGAGTCAATGTCAATTTACATCAATATTTTTTTCTATCCAATTTAACTCACACATTAATATTGTTATGTTTAATTATTCAAATCGAATAGCACCAAAAACATTTATATGACACAATAAACACATAAAAACATTAATGCATGAAAGCCAGTAATCTGACTGTTCTTAGGTAGTGTAGGAGTGTGTGCTTTGATTACTGGACTTGCAATAAAAATGTATAAAAATAAAAATGTTCTTAGGACATGTTTTGTAAACCAATAAAAAGCATTCAAGTCAAATTTTGTGCAAAAAATACAAGTCTGTTCAATGCTTCTGGCATTAAAGATGCTTAAGCAGGAGGCGGGCTTTAGTCAGAATGAGAACTGCGTTTAGAACACGCAGAACACATACACTACAAAATCTGCTCGGTGGATCCTCTTAAACTTATGTACCACAATAGTTACAATGTATTTAAAAAAAAAAATATTGCCTGAAGTTTTTGTTGTGAAATTTTAATTTGTTCTTTTGCACAAAAATGTATGCAATTAAATTAACTTAAGAGCACACTTCAGCAGTTCAGAACATTCTGTCCTTACCTAGGAACAAATCTTAAATAAGAAAGCATCATCGACTGTCAGAATGCTTGTGAAAACTTGGCTTGTGAAATAAAATTTCTTCTTAAGAACAGCTGAGACAAGCAGTAATTTTCAGGCCCGGTACACGCGTAGCCGGGTGTTTATAAAAACAGATATTTTATGCGCTTCACCTATTGTCTACACGTAAACGGGGGTTTCAGTCACTTGTTATTCTTGAAAACTCTGGCCAAAGTGAAGATTACAGACGACTCTGGCTTCAGTGACTATGCGTGGATGGGGAAAACTGAGTTTTAGGTTCGTAGCGTCATAAGCGTGCGACAGGAAATGCGTTTTGTTTGCGTTGAAGACTATAGACAGATACTGTCAGAGCAGCGATTCCCGTCTCCATTATTCAAGCTATTTGTGCTTGTTTGCAGCTGCTAACGTTTAAAAGTAACTCGGCTTCCATATCTGTCCATGTGAAGCACCATATATTCACCACTGTTTACAAAGCAACCGGATGTAATTTTTTTTTGAGGACTCTGATTGGCTGACCTGGTTCTATGCGTATTTATCCGCATTTGTGTGAAAACGGACTCATGTGTACGAAGTTATTTTCAAAAACGGAGGAGAAAAAAATAGATCAGGTTTTATAAAAACCCGGTTACGTGTGTACGGGGTCTCAGTATGAATAACAGCTGAATAACCTGAATTAAGACTTATGCTTACCAGGAGTTTAGCATATTGCAGGTCTAGTTTGCCCAGGTACTCTCTGTATGTGCCCTTGCTGACCGGGGAGAGCTGATTCTGCAACACCCAAAAAATATAATTACCACCCTCAAAAACACGACGCAGCACTCCATATTCATCTTGTTAATACTAAATATCATTATTCCAATCTAAGTTTACCTCGTCTGCTCGAGCACGCTCAATTTTCGCCTTAAAGTCCTCGACAGTCTGGTGCAGGCCTCTGTGGCTGCCCAGCTGAGACTCCACCGTGGGCAGGTCAGAGCCCCACTCTGCTGTTTCAATCCGTCGCTGGTTTTCCTCCACCCACGCCAGCAGGTTCTGGACGTAGCGCAGGGTGACTTCGTCCAGTTCGGGCCGGGCGCGGCCAAGTACAGTGGTTTGGGCAGGTTTCATTCTCAAGTTATAGTCGCTGCGCAGGTTCACCAGACGCTCATGTAGACGGTAAACCCTGCGGGGGGAAAAAATTTTAATGTTACATTTTGACACTCCTCTGAATCAAAAGAGTCTAAAGTAGGTCTGGATGATACAACCTCAAATCAAAAGCACGATTAATTCAACATTTTACTTTATGATTAATGAAGAACTATTTTATTTTTGTTGTGTATTTTTCCTTCATATTTCACTGACAAGGTTTGTGTTGTAAATTTAAAAGCTGGGATGTTTTTTCTAATTAATGACTGTATGGTTTTAAAGTAAGTTAAGGACAGTAATGATACTGAATGTAATAATTATTGTTTAAAAAGTATTAACTGAATTTTTAAAAATGTTTAAATAACTTATGGACAAAATTACATTGATGAAAGCGTCAGAATGTCGGGTTAAATTAATTTTTGGTTCATTATCCAGCTGAAGTCAAAAGTATACAAAGAACTTAAGTGTGTTTTTAAGGGGACAGTAATTAATAATGATAGTATTAAAATAATTTTTAAGTATTAACAGAATTTTAAAAATATTTGTAATAACTGTCATGGGCATGATTATGTCGATTAGAGTTTCAGTTGCCAAGCCCTAGTCAAAAGTTTACCAAGAAGTATTTCAAGAATCAAACTTTAAAATTCTTTGTCACATTCACTGTTATAAAAGGACACCATGTAGTGAAATGCAGATGCAAAAGAATACAGAAATATAGAAATTACTAATTGACAACCATTCTTATAAGAAGCTAAATCTAAAGAATAAAAAATAGAAAAATATATTACAAAATTAATATGTCCGTTTGTAAGACTGGCGTTGAAAATATTTGAAGCTTCCATTAAACAACACTACATGATGTCTGAAGAGACGGAGTTGCCTACACACCTGCGGTACATCGGTTCAGCCTGTAGGTGGCGTCCATCTTTGAGAATCTGGACGTCATTGAAGAGGAGCCGGATCATGCCATCGGCCTTGTCCAAGTCTCTCTCCAACTCTACCGTGTGCTGCGCTGTCTTCCCTGCATTTAGGAGTCGGATGTCCTAAAAACACGACAGTCAAATCAACCAAGATCTTTTTTAAGTCCAGACACAAAACCCTGGGTCTAATATGTAAGAAGTCTCTGTGGGGCCTCTTCTAGAGGTGTAACAATACATCGATCTACATCAGCACATCGATTCAATCAGCAACAAGCTGTAGCATCGAGCCAAAAATGAAAGCATCAATCAGAAATCAAACACGTGATGGCTTATGATATTGTCTCATATCGATCAATGGCTCCTGAGTTGAATTAAAATCATATTGTTGGAGACTCTGTGATATCAGCAGACATTGAATTGTTGTAAATTTAATCGATATGTGACCCTCCACGGCAAAACCAGTCGCTTGTCGCAAATTTTCAAAATTGAGTTATGTTTATGTTTATGAAAGGGCATAAATCAACCTTTGGAACGATACCTATATGGAATGAATCGGACGACATATGACTGAGATATCAACATTCAAAGGAGTCGGGTTTCTCCTGTCACGCCAAGTGAGAAACTGAGAAATCTGCCTTTGAAGTTGACTATCGCCGTAGCACTCACAGACGCTTGGTGCAGTCACGGCTACGTTTATATTTACGGTAGCCTACGCTGCATTCACAGCCACATGGATAGCCTACCTGCGTTAGGTTAACTGAACTCGGGAGACGGAGATGGATTCCGGAGAAATATCTTCACGCTAGTCAACCAGTGGATTTACCGTAAATATTGAAGTAGAGCGGTCAAAACAGAAACTTTTAACATTCTGCTGGAATTGAATTCCTCACCTCAAGAAAGTCACGTTTTTAGGATGGAAAGGGTAAGTTTTCCAGTGAAATTTATTCACAACAGTACAGTATAGACCTTCCACTGTTTCAAAACACTAAAAACAAAAAATCCAAAGGTTCAAGCAACATAAACGCTCGTTTTTCTCAGAAACCTCCGTTGCGACAAGCGACTGGTTTTGCCGTGGAGGGTCACATATATTATTGTATAGTGATGAAACTTGAGATTTACACCCCTAACGCGTTCCCAGGGTTGGTACACCTTTCCCAAAGTCAAATTACACATCGACGTAAATTGATGTATCGTTAGACCACCATTTCACGTAGCAATCGCAGGAAGAATGGAATGTGCAGAGAAGATGAGTCAGAAACTCATGTCGTCTAATAAGAGCTGAATGTAGGCTCCGCTTAGACATCCTGGCAGTCAGCAACTCGTGATGGAGCGCGCACAGTCTGGGCTCACTTACCGACTGTAGGAGTGACTCCAGCTGGTTGAGCTGCTCCTCACACACACCGGACTCCATCTGCACTTTCCTGACAATCTGCTGAAGTCGCTCTAACCTAAAAAAAAACGTAGACATCAATTTACCAACTCGCTCTTCGTTTGTTTGTAGGACCAGTCCACCATCGAGACGGTATCCAACCAACCAAGCATCTCCCTTACAAAAATTTTCGACTTCTGGCAAACGGTTGCCATTAACCCTTGGTAATGACTCCGCAAATAAGGTCATATTTTCACATGCTACAGTTTGTGGGACTTCTAGCAAACTTTGTGGAAGACATATGCACCTGGGAAATTTGTCATCAAAAGTTGACTACAGCTTTTCTTACAGGCAAACCGTTTGGGCAAATCCATTTCACACTGGTGGCAATTTGTCATTGTTGCCAGAACATTGTCGCAAGTTGGGCACTAGTGGCTGACAATGGCAAACTTGTGGCAACATATTCCGGCAAACGCTACTGTTTACCACAAATTAACCACAAGTTTGCCGCAAACATTTTGTTTTATAAGGGCTCAGTCGCAGAGCAAAAGACTGACAAAGTAAACTTTGTCATCTCTGCTATATACTGTACAGATATACAGAGAGACGAGACGACGTGGCTCCAGTTTTCACAGTGTAACAGGAAACAGGGAACAAAGAACAGATAGGGCATATAGAATAAACAATATATAAATAGAATACAAAATATACATTTTAAACTAGAAATGGAGTATTAAATATTAACTTTAAACTAGAATAAGAAATAGAAGTAGAAAGAGAGACAATTTGGACGCAGTATTACCTACAAAAGTAGAAACTGACGTTTACACTGTATGTGCATGAGGTTAGTAGAACAATCAAAGTATGCACTATAACCACATTATCAACATTCAGCATAAGACTGGATTATTCAAAATTTAATCGAAACTGACTTTTAGAACCTTAAAATTGTTAATATTTGAAAAAATCTGTTAATGTGTTAATGTAATGCCCCCTTAAAAACATACTACCACTCGTCTTGTCACATGGCGTTGACACGCTCAGTGTTCGACTACTAAGATGACCCCCATAATAGTTGAGCATATTTACAGTACACATCTGAATAAATGAATTTTTCATTAATCATAATCAAGACAAAATGTTCTATTAATCTAATCATTTTGATTTCATAATCATATCCATCTTCACTCAACACTCACAGCCTCCTGGGATGAATCAGGTACTCTAACCCATAAGGGTCCGTCACAAACGCCATGCCCGAGTATCCAAAAGTGTCAAATCCTTATCCAAAAACATGGAGAAAAACGAAAACATTCTCTTCTGGTGCAACTTCGACTTGTCATGAGACTCGGCCTGACCCAAGCTGCAGTTAGCACCGAGTGGATGACGCGTCTTGCTTGGTCAGCCATTCCACACACAGAATCGAAAGAGTTTTCCTGTCTTCTACACCATTCTCATTCTCTTAGAGGCAGCAGTTTGTGTCTTGTGACAGAGGTCCAGCCCTTCGCAGCACGCCCTCCACATGGCAGATATGGATCATCCGGTATTAATTTAACCTTCTCCTCATGCAGTTAAATCAGGTCGTTCCCAAACCATAACATTATTACGTAAGACAAATGATCTAAACCCAGTTTCAGAATTCAGCACCAACACTAGACATGAGGTAATATAATAATACGGCTGACAGACATTTGTGTTATATAACGGATTAATGGAGGATAAACATAGGACGGGATTCAGAACTGACTCTCTCTCCGCTCCACTCCTCTCAGCTCTCCACCCCCAATTCCATTCCACGTCTTTAAAGAGACCCCTGATCACCAGATGAAGCTCACCGGAATTCTAATATCTCTTCCGGGACAAATTGTCATGTTTTACACTAAAAGACCTTATGAAGTATTGACTGTGCTTTTGATCCGCATACCAAGAGTTTCTGTTGGTTGTGTTTTGATTTCTTGTCCTCATTTTCGTTTCATAATTTTGTCTGTCAGCTTTGGATTATTTTGCCTCGATGACCGCTTTTACTTGACTCAAACCCTGCTTCAGCAGTGATTTTGGACTATTTTTTAACATTTTAAATTTTAACTCAGCACCCCCTGAACAATAATTACAATTTGGTGAGGTAGCCACTTCTAGATTTGCCAAAATTGCTTTTTAGAGATGGAATAAATGAAGACAGGCCCAAACGGATCAACAAAATCCTTGCACAAGTTGGATCCTCACGCGACTGGTTGGTGCGTCCGTGACTGCCTGATTGTTTTAATTCAAATGGGCACTTGAACACACTGCAGACGGTACACAGCGCATCTCGGGGTCGTCGTTCTCAACAGCGAAATGTTCTCAACAGCGAAAGGTATGACTAATGGAGTTGGAATTAATAAAAGGAACATTAAAATACAGGAGCAAACAGTTGTGGTTCCTGTGGACAATTATAAAAACCAATCTCGAGTCCATTTTTGTGCACAACTGAGCAGTTACAGTAGGTTTATCATACCTAGCCCACTTAGTGAATCGCTTATGAATCGTGAATCAATTTTGAATCGAATCATAAGCACAAGAATCGGAATCTAATCGAATCGTGAGATTTTCTGTGTCCATCTGTATGAATATTAAACTAACATACTTTATAAAGCAGTCTTGGAATGCATGTTGCTTTGTCTCACAAAATATAAAGAGATAAATGGTGGCTCAAGACTTTTGCACAGTACTGTAAATAATTCACTAACTGTCCAGCTGTCATAGACAAGTGTTTTGGACGTCACCAAAAAACCCATGGGTTACAATGTAAATAAGTGTTTATCTGAAGGTCACAAGTTAAAAGACTTCTTTATTACTGTAGTGAATTCAGAGACAATAATTCTCTTGTGTTTAGGAGACGGTTCTACTAGTCCTGATGTAATTTCAGGTTTTAGAGAATAACTCATGTTGTCAGGCGCTGTCTGAAAACTCATGCACTTCCCATTGTCTCCAACAAACACAAACGCTTATACATAAGAGCGCGTCACTCCCAGATGAGTAAGAAGGCTTTCAGATATTAAAAAACTTGATAAATGATAACTGCACACCTGGCAACGCTGAACCACCACGACACAACCTCATCAAACACTCACCTTTCAAACTCGGTCCTAAGCAGCCTCTCCCTCTCCAAGATGGCCACATGAAGTCGTCCCCATTCTTTCTCCACGTCGATGGGGTGGTAACCGGGCGGCACCTTGATCTGACCAGCATGCACTGCACTCTGACCGGGGGAAATGATCGAGATTTTAACGCCAACCGTTATTAAACAAGTAATCCATATTTAATTCTGTAAAATAATATGCAAATTAAGTAGTATGTGCTTAGATACAGTATGTGATGCCAACCTCAAACGACTGGTAAATAAGTTTGGAATGGTTTTTGTCCGATTCTTTGGCTGGAAGCTCGGTCTCTTTAAACCTCAAAAACTGGCGCCACAGGATCTGTAATTCAGAAATAAAACATTTAATTTATTTTACACATTTTAAACTATATATATACTGTATATAGACTTGATGGAACCGTTATGTTCAGTCATTTTTCTCAACATTACATCAGACCCTCCAGGATTTCACAACGTTGCGATCCTAACTATTAACACAAATTCAGCCAATTCTGCAAATTCATTGCAACCTTGCAATTTTGACCAATTACTGCAACTTTCCCGCAATTTTTGACTAATTGTTCCATAATAATAATAAAGGGGGAAAATCACAACTTCTTTGACTTGTTCCCACGACAAAATGTCTAAAAACAACAAAACCTAGTAGCTCTCCACTGCTGTTTCAATATCTGCAAATACTAGATCTGACTTATATGAGCTCAGACTTTATAAAAGATACTGTTTTATTTAATAGACTGTCTGTATAAGTTCAAAGTATATATATTATATTTTATTTATATATTGCTTATTCTATGTGCCTTATTTGTTCTGTTAAAACTGGAGCCACGTCGTCTCGTCTCTCTGTTTACTTGTACAGTATATAGCAGAGATGACAAAGTTTACATTGACTTTCAACGCAATTTTTTAGCAAAGCTGCCACAAAATCAGGCAGGTTAAGCCGCAACAATCTCACATACCAATAAACACTCATACATTTCTGAGATTTGACTTAAGCTTTCTCCTCAGTTGGTACGGATGTTAGAGAGTCACTCTGAGCCCATTTAAGACCAGGTTTTTGGGCAGTTTATCTTTACGCAGCTCAGCTCTTTGTAACTACCGTGTTACTCATCCAACAGGGCGTGGCACTGAGCCTTTCACAGATTAGGTAGAATAAAAGCTTGCCTTGAGGTCATGACGGTTCTCTTACGATCGAGCTGCCGCACCCTCACATGAGAGGACCATGGGATTAATCTAACCTCAAACTATAACACGATCTGAGCAGCACGAACCTGCAGCGTTTGAAGTGCTGTTGAATGGCGTGACTCATCTGCTTCGCGGGTGAAAATCATAGCAGTGCTTTTACAGCTGCTCACAACCTCTAAAATTTTTGGTTTTTTTGTCACAACACAAACTAACCAGAAATACTGGACTAAATTTACCGTGCAAAAGAAAGACAATTCAGTCAACATCTCTATATTATAAAATAAAAATATCTGGATATAGTATCCGGATACTAACCAGTCCCTCCAGGATTTCGCTGCGTTTTTTTGAAATTGTTGTGGCTTAAAATGCCTAATTTTGCGGCAGCTTTTCTAAAAAATTGTGATGAAAGTTGCTGTGTTTTTAGGCGTTTTGTTGTAATAAAGTTGTGGAAAAATTTGAGATTATCTCTCCCTTTATAATGATTCTTTAACAATTCATTAAAACGAAGGGAACAAAACCATTATTATTTTATTAACCATTAATCATTTAGTTACTTTTGAGGGCAAATGTGAGACGTTTTTAATCACATGTTTCCTGCATCTTCTAAACGTATTCGGATTCGCTGACGTATGGCTCAGCATTTTGTGGGAAATGACAATGATTGGTCAAAAATTGAGGGAAATAACTTGTCAAAATTGCACAGTGGTAATGATTTTGCAGGGATTGGCTGAATTTGCTTTAATAGTTGCGATCGCAACATCACGAAATGCCTGGAGGGTCTGATTAGCTGATGTTGCTAGAAGTAATATAAAAGTAATTGTTAGCGTTAAGTTGCCATATTCCTTACCTCGATCTCCTCGTAGCTGGCAGGGAATTTCCTCTCCTCGAAGATGACCACATGGTGTCTGATCCACTGCAGCAGAATGGTGATCAGCTCGTAGTACTCCTGCCAGCGAAGTTCCAGCTCCTGCAGAACGCACACCATATGCAGCTCAATAAAAAAAGGCAAGAAAAGCCTCTTTGCCCCGCTCCCTAACTTCCTAACTCGCATTCCTCTCTCACTCAATTAGGTGTTAACACTGTTGGCCGTGTCTGGCCCGAAAATAAGAAAGGCAGGAAGACGGGGAGAGAAAGAGAGGCATTTGGGGGAATCTAACTATAGCTTATCAAATAAAATGGTTTAGTTTCATGTGTTTTGGCAAACGCTGAAACAAAAGAGTAAAGAGGTGGACAACTACAGAAACGTGGTTTGCGGAATTCCATCCGAGAAACAAGACTCTGTCAGAGATAAACTCACAGACGTCATGATTGTTAAAGGACTGCATGGGAACTGCAAAGGGCAATTCTTTTGTCATTATTAGATTTGACTCCAGACTGAGCACATTGTCTGGTCTAAATAAAAACTCACGTTGACTCGGGCGCCGTCATGTACGTCCAGCACTCGGGGCATGGCGTCGTAGAGAGAGGACACGTATGTGATGATGGACTTCTCGTCAGGGTGAGGAACGTCAACATCTGAGGGGAAAAAAATAAAAAATAAATCAGAAAATCAAGCATCCATCACTGATTACCGATGACTTTGTAGTAGAGCTTGGCGATATAACGACAAAATATGATCATGATTTTTAAATATATTGACTGATCTCGATATTTATATTCCTTGGCACAGAATTTCACAGTTCACTTATTCATATGGTGTAAATAACTATGCTCATTAAAGCTTAAAGGAACTGTATGTAAGAAATGTGTGGCAAGAAATCATAAAATGAACCTAATATGTCACCAGAAATCATGTTAATCTGAAATACTGATCTCACTGACAAAATTAGTACAGCCAGAATATTCACATTTTACATTTTAATTTGCAGAACACAAATCATGTTTACGCTTTGGTTTTGTGTTTTGGCCTATAGCGCCACCCACCACTATCTCCCAATCAAGTCAGCAGCATTTCAGCATCCAGGTTGCCAGTAACCACTGAGCTGCAGCTAAACCATCAAAAATGTCTTGACCAAAGCAGAAACAAAATGAGAATCAGCTCAGGAGATGAGTTTGAAAGATGGAGACGGCTGAAAGTGGAGAAGGAACGGAAGATTCAGAAGTGGCTAATTTTCTCCTGAACAGATAAGATTTAGCCGAGGTTTGCTAACGTGCATCACCACTAGACGTAGGGATGAATATTTCAAATATTTTCAATTCGTGTTGTATCATAGATTGTAGCCCATGCGCAAGTGGGTCATCCAACCGACTGAATTGTTTGAGGAACAGAAACGGTGACTTGTGATGGCGAACATCAGCATCGTGTTACAGTGTGGTAACATTAGCACACTAATTATGGCAATACCAAACGTAACAGACACTAGATTGGCCAAATATGAGGATCAGCTTTGAGTCTGGGGAGGAGGAGGAGGGGAAACAACACGCTACAGTATTATGAATTTGACTGCAGTAATTGTTTTGGCCACAATCTTACATATAGCTCCTTTAAATATTTTTATCATCAATCAGTGTCAAACTATATGCCAATGAACTCTCAGTAAACTTTTGAAAATATTAATAATAATAATAATCATAATAATAATTTTAGGTTTGCAACTAACAACTATATTGATAAATTAGTTGTTATGCATGAATGAGTAATTTTTCCATGTGAATTTGATTGAGTCAAAGTTGTTATTACAAAATCATTATTTATTTTCACCCGTGATCTCGTAACAGGTTAGGTTTATGAACAATACATCATTAACTTTCTGGATTAACATGCCCAATTTTACTTTGATTATGGACTGTCACAAGTTCAAATAGCAGTGCTGGACAATGATCGTATCAGTGTATGTCTCCTGACGAAATCACAAGAGAAATAACTTGTGATAATGAGAAGAAAAAATGTTGAGGCATGTCGTCTATCGTCTTCCATACGTAAGCATGTCATTGTAATTGAAAAATTATTTTCTCAAAGATGTATCGAGACCGCATTTTCACCCAGCAGGTTAAATAACCTATAACCTATAACCCTAGGTTATAAATAAATGAGAATGTAACCTGTTCTTGTCCAAGTGCATACAGACAATCATCATTTCTTTAATCACACGGACTCTACAATTCAAAGTTGTATAATCCACGGTTAACTCCACTCAAAATCGAATCCTGTTTCTCATCGAGACAACTTCACTCATTCACTCTTCATTTCATTGTTGGAAAAACGTGGACGCACGTGGAGTGAAATGCATCAGAAAAACAACACTTAGCTGACTAATCAACTCCCTTCTATTACAGCGTAGAAAAATGCAAATCTGAGTTAAACCCTGTAATTTGGAGCGAAGGAGAGCGAGAGAGAGAGAGGACGTGTTCTGACATACCCTCTGGGTCGAGCAGGCGCGTGACTCCCAGCTCCTTCTCGGCCACGGTGAAGGCCTGCTCCAGGTTCTGCAGGTTGGTCTGGCGGTAAACTTTTGTCATGTCGACGAGTCGAGGCCTGAAGGGGAACAAACATGTGCAGACCATTAAAGGCCAATGTACAGTATAAAGAAGAGCAGAACATCACGGTGTACATGGAAGCAGCTTGTGTATGAGAGCATGAGAAAATAAAGCATTACAGCATAATGTAAAGATGACAAAATAGTTTTTATTAACATCATCTGGCAGGTTAATACAGAAAATTATTAGAAAATCTTCTCCTGTACTCAGTATATCCATGCTTTAATGAAGGGAAAAATGTCTTAAAACTATTTAAAAACCTGCAATGTTACAAATATATACATTATTTATACACACACACATATATACACACTGTCCTACAGTATCTACTGTCTTATTTTCCTTGCAAAATATATTATTGGTGGCTATAATTAACTATATACTAGTGGTGGGCCGTTATTGGCGTTAACGTGCTGCGTTAACGTGAGACTCTTATCGGGGGATTAAAAAAATATCGCCGTTAATCTATTCACAAAGTTGGGTTGGGAGCCGGGTCTATACTACGCAAGCTATGATGACTTTCACCTTGATGTTTTAGCGCGGATGTATACCTAGCCGAATTGCACTGTAGGGGGTGAGAACGAGTCTTCGAACCTGTGTGTATGCATACTGTGAAATGTTTAACTGAATAAACAGTTAGTAAACACAAGTACATCTTATTGAACATCATTTATTTTCGTCACCAATTATCATAGTAGAACAGCTTTCTCAAGCAGTTTGTGATGCATTTTGGAAACAGGAGATGAGCCCCTGGTCTAATGCGCCACCTGGCTTGAGAAACCCGTTCTCAAAGACTTACTTTTAGTCGTTATTTGGGTAGCGCACATATTCTGAATGCCTTCGGCAGAATTCAAATGAGCCATTTTAATCTAGATTAATTCCAAGATTACAGGGAGATTAATCTAGATTAAAAAAATTAATCTATGCCCACCACTACTATATACACTAATGTATATACATATTTAATAATACAATATTTACTGATGTATGCACACATTAATTATACATCAGCATAACAGGTGATTTAGACTAGAACTAAGGGTGATTTAGAGTCCAGAAAATTAATTGCTGTGAACGAGGCGACCACCTGGCCTATAAATCCTGTCCATCACCTGTCTCCTGAGGCAGACAGTCGTGGCTGACACACCATTCATTAAACAAAGAACTAGTGCAGCACCAAGTGTTAAACATGGTACAAATTCGAAAATATGTCAACACCACACAATTACATGCATGAGAAACTACATTTCAATGAAAACTTTATTTTAAACCTTAGTAAAGACAGGTAAAAGGGATTAGCGTGATCAGACCGGTACAGCTCTTTGACGCGGACCGTGGAGCGCACGGCGTAGTGGTCTCCAGGGCTGGCCGGTAAGACGGAATCTGCGTCTCCGTTATCGATCCTGAGTGAAGGCTTGTGAGAAGAGAGGCCGTTCCCGTTCGCTAATAACCCAGCATCAACATCGGCCACGCTGGAGGACTCGCTGGAGTAAGCCCCGGGGCTGTGGGAGCCCCGACCCGAATCTAGCGAGCTCTCGGAGGGGATCTCCTCACACACCATCACCACCCGGTCCTCAAGATCACTCACTGAGCCGGTGGTGGTGCTGCTGGTGCTGGTCTTGCGCTTCTTAGAAAACCTGCTCTTCAGACTGTGCATCATTTTGGTTTAGAACTGATGTATTCAAGAAGAATAAGGTTCCGAGAACTTCTCTGCGTTGGCAGTTTAGAGCTGCTTTATTATTATAGATGTTGAAGTCAGTGCAGCGCCGGAAATGTCCACACTAAAAATTTCTAATCATGAGCGTCATCCAAAACACTCAGGTTCCATATCATGAAGAAATAAAGCCTCCTTGTGGTGCCTGGAAGTCACTACTGTTGTTGTGTTCAGGTTCTTCAACTTCTTCAGCAACATCAAGACTTATGCAGACCTCACATGTTCCCAGCTCTCATATTGGGTCATTCAGTAAGGCTTCTCCAAACATCTTTAACCAGAAGTCTACAAACTCAGCAGTCCATCAAATCAGTCCTTAACGTTGGCCCCAAAAATAAAATAATATATATTTTTTGTGTTGAAATCTCCTCTCCTGTTCCGCAAAGCTTCCCTGACAGCTGCACTGGGCATTCTGTCTGACAAAAACCTCTCTCCCTCTGGTGCATCGAAGCTTTGCAGGTATGCATTAATGCTTGACAAAAAGGTGCCCTGCAGCGATGCCTTTCATAACCACACCACGCCTTAATGTTTTTTAAAACCTTCTTTAACCCTCTCTGCCCTGCCCTCCATTAAGTGAGTCTTTCTGAATCGCTCTCACACAGCCTCTCCCTCTTTTATCCTCTACAGCACCAGATAAAGACACTTCATTTACAGTAAACCAAGTCAAATCCTATCAGTAACTACATTTGTCTCTTCCTTTACCAAAACAAGCTGACTTTTCTACATCTTTCCAGCAGAAATGTGTCCAAACTTGTTTTATTCGCTTCATAGCCACTGACACAAAAAAACCCGTCAAGGGATACTATGCAATACTATTACACATTCTCAGTCTAGGATTAAGTCCAGTCCTGGACTAACTCTGACTTTCAGTGGTAAATCTCCATTGGAACTGCAACTTAGTCCAGGACTAGACTTAATCCATGTTCAAGAAACCAGCCCTGTAAGTCAAAATGGGACTTCTGAAATTTTCGCTCAAAACTTTTGACCAGTGTTGACTGTTGCATTCAGAATTACTATTACTGATTATTATATTGCCTCTTAAACATGTAGCTACAATACAAAATATTGTAAGAAAAAAACACAGAATATGTTAAAAATTGTTGGGAGCGAAGCATCATTTATGACTACATTGCGATCCTTTCACAAGGTAATATATCTACACTTTTAAAGTATGGCTCTGTTGAGAATTTAATTCTGAATATAATAAGAGGAAGAAGCCTGAACAACATTGTTATTGCTAGGGATGGGTATTGGCAAGAACCTCATGATACGATACGTATTACGGTACATGGGTCACAATATGATTATATCACAATATATTGCGATATTCTACAGTTCACTAAAAAAAGCCTGTTTTTGTACGATCTAGGAGGTCTTAATTAAACACATCACATTAATAATTCAGCCAAAACAACATAACTCAGAACTGAATTTTAACTTTACCGTCTTTGCATTTTAACACACTGAAAACGTTAAGACAAAGTGCATAAGATTGAAAATAAGAAATGAAAGTGCCCAGTCAGTTATCCGAGGCTGCCTGTGGTGCATGATTCCCCCCCTTCGGAAAGATCGATTTTTGGAGCTAGACACCAATATAGTATATCGTAAAAGGAAATTTCGCCATATATTGATGCATCGATTTTTTTTTGCACAGCCCAAGTTATTGGGAACTTACAGAGAACCCTTTTTGACTGACAGAGTTTAATATCCTATATTATTTTCTGTCAAAGATCTTTTATTCAAGTAATCTGATTGAACAATTTTGTTTAGCTGACACTGCGACAGCATTCCAGTCTTTAGGACAGCACCAGGTATTTGACTTGCGCTGAGGGCATCACTCCGCTCTGGATCAAAGGCAAGTCTGATCAGGATCGAGGCTCAACACATGCCAAATATACCCGTCTTCTATAAGCTATACAGTACGAGGTAACCTTCCCTCATATCACCTGTCAGAACAAGTGCACACACAAATGTGTGGCAATGCCGAGTTTCATCACAATATAATATTATATTGTCGGCTGAGATCACAAAGAGAAAACAAAAACGCAGTGCTGAAATGTAAATGAAAAACAACCTTCTCTTTTAATAACAATGATGTTACAATATGTATGATGCA
This sequence comes from Distichodus sexfasciatus, assembly GCA_032718565.1. Taxonomy (NCBI): domain Eukaryota; kingdom Metazoa; phylum Chordata; class Actinopteri; order Characiformes; family Distichodontidae; genus Distichodus; species Distichodus sexfasciatus. The sequence continues at coordinate 52,740 of JAVGVS010000008.1, read as the reverse complement.
TAATGTTATCATTTTGGACTGATCGTAAGGACTTGCTGCTCATTAAATTGATATATTGATGTAGACTGATGTATCGTTACACCCCTAGGCACTGTATACTGAGACCAAAAGAGTAAATACCATGTGACATCACTCTTAAGATCTTATTGCACCACGAGGCCACAAGGTGAGTAATGATGGCGAGTACTTACTCGTGTCTGTGAATAACAGCGTTGAAGAGCTTGCCGTCCCTCCAGCTGGTGGTGAAGTTGTCGCAGCGCAGGCCCTGGTAGCCCTCCACCATGCGCTGAGACCACAGCAGCAGCTTCTCTTTGGCTGACATGTCGTCTGACTGCCCGTTCACCTGGATGTCTGAAATCTATCCAGTATTTAAATAAAAAAACGATTAAAAACCAAGCATTTTAGGTGGTTGCGGAAATGAGAATTATTAAAGAATACAAGCATGCCAAGTCACAAAAAAAAATCTTTGAATAAAAAGCAATTATTAATACATGCATGCACAGCAAAATATCACGTTCCACCAAATACCATTCACCTCCAGGCTCTGAACTTGAGAACTCTGATAAAACTCATATTACCACTGGTGGGGCAAAACTGGGCAAATTACGTCATACTGTTCTGACTGGGTAACAACCAAAGGAACAATAAACCCGGCCAAAATTGTAGAACACGAGGCATCACAATGGTCTTTATTCAGTGTGTATCCAAGCTTTACATCACGCAGACTGATCTGATCTGGCTCATGAGACCAAGTCTTATGACACTAATGTTGAGGAGTAGCTAGCTAAAATTAGGGATGCTGCCAGCTTACGTACTTTTTATTTACAGCACATCTGTAGTAAATGTACTTTTAAAATGCCGTAGCTTTTCCAGTAACTACTTTAAAAGCAAAAACTACTCTATCACCAAAGAAATCTTCGTGGTGAACAGTGTTTTCAACTACCAGGTGTCTCCGATTGGTGCTGAATTCTCAAAAGCGGCATCTGATAGGATACCGCAACTCGTTGGCTCTTGGCAGCTACAAGATGGAGTCGGAGGATGGAGTTCATCTTGACAACAAAGGAAACAAAGAATCTGTGGCCGTTAAACAGCCTTGACTTACTTAACTACTTTCCGTGTAGCTACGACATTAAAACGGTATCTTGGCTAAAGCTTATCTACTTTTAATCACAAATATATAAAATAAAAAAAATGTGTAAATGTATACCTTTTAAAAGTAGCTTCTCCAAGACTGTACAAGTCTACAGTGAAGGTCAGGCTACAGCATGGAAATGAAGCTCAAATGATTTAATTTCCTTTCAGTCTAAAGATAACAGAGGCTACAGACAAATTAGTTATGGTCAGGGAATCTCTCATGTTGCTCTTCAGTTGTCGCACACCAAACACTCCACCCTAACACGGTTGTTCCCTCAGCAGACACTACTCGACTCACAGTGGAAAGTCACAAAATATCTGGAACATGATGCGTTGTTCTTCCTGCACAATTAACCAAAATACGGGCCTGTTTATACGTATACAAATATTTAAAAAATTTTTTTAGACATTTATTTTTTTAATTGCATATGCAGATATTTTTATAAACATTTTTATGCATTTTTTTTTTTTATTACATATTTCTATAAATGTTTTTTTACACGTTTGGGCCTTTTGTTTACACGTATCCACAGAATCCAGCGTTTTGAAAAATCTGCATTTTGGAGGGTGTTGTAAAAAATATGTGTTTGAGGTGGCTAAAACTAAGGCCCAAACGTATAAAGAAATAAGCATTTATAAAAATATTCACATTTGTGAAACAGGCCCTAAAATCCAACTTATAACTGCTCATTAAGTTGATAACGCATTTAGGATAAAGACTAACTGATACCGTTTTCTGATCCGGAAAATCAAGCTGCTTTTAAACGGTAGATTCTCAAGCTACTTATGATTAAAAGCCAACCAACAGTTTCAGCATAGTTAGCTACACTACAGATAACCTACATCCTAGTTATTTCACAGCCCTGAGTTCTTGCTTCCATCTTCACCAAGGTGGACTCCATTCTCCATCTCACAGCTGTCAAGATCACACTGTGACGTAATGAGCTATCAGATGAACCTTCGGTCAATTCAACACCAATCAACAAATAAACAGGGCATGATACCACCTACTTTTATGTCCGATACGTAACCGATATTGTAGATTTGGATATCTACCGATACGATACAAATCCGATACATATCCGTCTCTGAGTCTTTTTTACACAGAAAATAATGCTTTTAAAAATGTCTAAATACATGACAGATTATTCTGTTCTGCTTAAGGAAATACTTGACTTAAATAGTGCTTTCCTAACTAAAACAAGGTAAAAATTACACACCCATATGTACTGTATATGATAAATTATTTATTATTAAAATAACATCTCATAAATTGTTCATTTAAACACAGTTGTGTAATTTAGTGACGGTCCCTAATCCTGCGGCGCTAAAACCATCAAGAACACAGAGATTCCGAGCGAGAGCTGGTGTTGTTAAGGAAATTAAACAGTATAATCGTGTGATCTGTTTTTGGGTTGTAACGTGTTGCTGCTTGTTCTGCACAATGTCATATCAATATATACAAATTAGAGAACATGCCAAACAATAAACCAGCTTAACCCCAGTATGCTCACTTCCCATGCATAATCAACTGTGTGTGTGCATTTACAGATCGGACCCATAGATCAGAGCAATGCCACCGATACCCGATCCAGCTATTTGAGTGGTTATCGGACCGATATCTGATCCACATATCGGATCGGTGAGATCTTTATCACCAAACACCTGATAGTTGAAAACCATCTTTTCAAAGAGTAGTGATGCTGCATGGCTTTTAGTAGAATAAGTAGTTGTGTTTAAAGCTACAGTATTTTACTGATGAGCACCGAAAAAAGTAGCTGCTTGTCCATTTTAGGCATTTAGCAGACTTTTTAATCCAGTGTGACTTTTATTTTCCTAATTACGGGAACTGGTCATCCTGCAGCAACTTGGGGTTAAGGGCCTTGCTCAGGGACCCGATGATGGTAGTGCTGGAGGTAGGATTTGAAGCCATGACCTCTTGGTCCAGAGGCGAGCATCTCAACCACTAGGCCACCATTAAGTTAGTAGTGTCAGTACTTGTAGTTAGCTACTGCCCAACACTGAATGAAAGAGTCCCCAGTAATTTGGAGAAAATCATTTGAACTCGCTGGAAATCATTTTATTTTCATTAGCCCATTTAATAGTTTAATCATAGTATAGAGACGGATGATTCCAACCCCACTTTCACCAAGAGGAGAAAGAAAGAAATTTGGGGGGAAAGCCCAGTTGAGTTCTTGATTAGATGCCACTGAATGTTTCAGGAATAAATCACCCAAAGAATATAGTAAATCCAGACTGATTGGCCCAGACACCAACGGAGGAGGAGGTAAATGGTATGGGAACTTAACACTGACAGAAGAGGAGACCTGGAAGTGCAGGATGATGGTCCAAATGAGCCCCAGCGTGAGTTTGGGGTTGCCATCGGCAATGTCATCGTTCCTAATGTTCACCAGCTTCACCTGGGATGTGGCAGATAATAACGATCACAGGATTACAGACATAAAAACGGTAATTATTTTAAAAAGGACATGCTGAGCTTCTCCTTACCTGCCGGTGTTTGAGAAAGTCCAGCGCTATCTGTACATTCTGAAGTTTGTGGAAACGCATGCGGCCTTTCTCTCGAGGCTTGATGGAGAGAGGAGAGGTTAGGGGAGAGCGGTAAAAAGAGAAAACAAAAAATGATGGTTTCACTGTATTGTAATGGCTTTAAAAAGTGGACCACAGTAGTTTCTTAAAGGTGAATAATGCTGATTTTCAGAAGATACAGAGATGTTGATCATGTATATAATGTTGATTTTCTTTCAGCGTTAAGAATACAAAGAACGTGACTTGGTCGTTTATGCAAGAAACATTGAAAAACCTTGGTTAAGAAAGCAATTGGTGGATTTTTTGATACCTAAACTTTTTTGAGACCAAAAACTAGGTCTCATACATCTACCACATTGCTTACACACCCAAAACATGAGCCCAAGGTTCAGATAGATGAAGAAAGGAAAGAAAGAGCATCAATAATTCATGCAATGGGCAAACTAATTACCCAGTTAGCAAGAGATGACATGAGCAGGCTCTGGCTCTACGTTCAAGTCATTCAATTAATGATGCTAACATTAATTATCAAGCGTTTAATGAGTTGGATCTGACGGCGGAGGCTCCTTAACTAACCAGTTAGAAACCACTAAAATAAATTAAATTGTTTTGTTTAAATAGCAATTAAAATATGATCCTCAGGGATGCTGAAACATTTTTGCACTAGGGCTGGGCGTTATGGCCTAAAAATAAAATCTCAGATTTCTTCAAAGCTACACCCAATTTACAAATCTGATTTCATTTGTTTACTCAACTTTTATTTCAACTTTTATTTTTTATTTTATTATTTTATTTTAATTAAAATATGTCCTCAAGTGCTTTTAGAACTGGATTTTTTCCCTGAGTGTTTTCACTAGTTCACAAAGCCTAAGTGTAAAGAATATAACTTCTACATGAGCATCAACAAAGTAAAAAATAAAATAAAAATTCTTCTTGGGATTTTTTTTTTTAAAACCATTTTTTCAAAAACAAAATTGTGTTTCCAAACTAAATCAAACATTAGGTGATTTAATAATTTTTAACGATCTTTTTGTAATGAGTTTCTGTGGTAATAATCTAGTCTAAAATAAATCAACACAAATGACACTCGCATTTTAAACATAGTTCTAAAGACAATCTACCAATTAAATGAAAAAATAATGATTTATCGCCCAGCTTTAATTTGCACCAATTTAATCTACAAATCAGACATTCTAGTGTCTTGGAACTCACACTCAAGCTATCTCTTTGATGAATCTATATGTTCAGGTGAAAAAAGAATAGAAATCCCAAATGACAAACCCACTCACCAACCGCAAGTTCCTCACAACGTCCCTCTCCCTGGACTAGCCCCAGCGAGAGCAGTGCAAAGAGAGAAGGCAAAGGCCACAGGACAGAGGGCAAAGGTCAGCATACATGGGGAGGAAAGGGGGAGAGAGAGAGGAAGAGGAGGAGGAGGAGAAGAAGAAGATGGAGAGGGAGGCAGAGAAGGAAGAGAAGGAGTCAAACAGGTGGCACACAGTTCCCAGAGAGAAGGAAAGAGTGATGTTAATGTGTTACAGCCGAGAAGGGAAGCAGTACTACAGCGTGGCATCAAGCTGGCAGAAAGAAAAGTCTGCATGGTACAACGGGATGCCAGTGTTTTGGGTGTGACTCCACAAGAGCTTCAACAGTTACAGCATTAGAAAATAACTTACAGTAGATTAAATGGGTAAATTAATGTAAAAAATGAATACTAAGATTGGTCTCCATATGACTGTTAAACGAAGTTGCTGTTTTAACAGCTTCATTGTAATGATCTAAAGAAGTTGTGGTTTTCTCTTAGTCTAGGTCAGTATTTTAGCTGCACCGTTTTCCTTGTATTTACGGTAATCTCATTTTAACCTCAGAAACATTTCTGGTATTTATGGCAGTCTCATTTTCTCCTGTGCAACTTTTCTTGTATTTACTGTAGTCAGATTATCTCCTGTGCAACTTTTCTAAAAATTTCCTCTACTCTTTTTTTAACATGCACATCTTACGGCAATCAACCTAGAACCTGAACAGCTTTTCTTGTCTTTACGGTCATCCATGTATGTACACAAGAAATGTACAGACCAATTGCGTGCTTCATAATATCTTGTTTATTTTTAAACAATAACAACAACTTTATTTCTATATGCAAACCTTTATTATTATTATTATTGTTATTATTAATAATTTTTCTTTTTTTTGTGCTCTTCAGTTCTAAGCAGAAATTAATAAATGTAGTTGAAACATGACTAAATTTGTAGCATCTTTATTATATTTGACTACAAACAGATACAGCTAAGGCTACTTCTAAACAACAAAACCAAAAGACATTACTAGGGAGCTTGTGATTGCTTTGACAGAATCTGCAGTTGATTTATTGCCTTTGGATAATGACATGGGATTTATACACCTACACTTTAGATGAGGTTGTTGCTATAAAAACATTTGCTGTTTGCAACATTTGTGTGCTTGCAACTAGACACTGGTACATCATTTCAGAACGGCATTTAAAATAATTTCTGAGTCTCATTTTGATGTGAAAACCTCACGCAAAACTCACACTTTTTTGTTTGTTTATGTATGTCACTTGTTGCTTTAGGGGCTCCGTACATTATGATGTTCCAGACCTTTGCTTGGGGAAGTTTTCTCTCACTGCACCTCTTTAAATTTGAACTGAATGATTTTAGTCAAGAGGAGCTTTGCTTAAGTACTTGCACTTGGAAATAAGGCTTGTGGTCAAGAGCTTCAGTCATGGAGGTTAGTTCTGGTTACCGAGGTTGGGCTGCAGAGCTTCAGTTTTCATTCACACACACACACATACAGTACACACACAGTGTGACTCACCAGCGTCTCCCCGGACAGCACCTCCAGGAGAGAGATCAGGTTATGTCCATCTCTCAGGTCTTCATACAGATCCGACACTTGACGCTGTGCCTGATGGGTGAGAGGGAGAAGAAGAGAACAGGGAGGATTTCAGTCGGTTTCATTCACCAACTTTGCCTAGAAATTTGGGTTTAAATCCCATTTATGTGTTTTTTTACATTCTGACATTCACCAACATCATCTTATTTGATATTTGTAAGAATAAAAAAAATACTTTATGAGCAAATTTTATAGCATCCGTGTTTGTGTATAACATTGGGTTGTTGGGTTTTCTTCAACTCTACAGTCGGATATTATTATATTAGTTTAATTGAAACTTTATGTATAGATATCTATCTATCTGTCTATATATATATAAACAGTATTTTATTTTGGTGTCTACTGCTTTATAATCACTGGACTCCCTTGTCCTTATAATCTTTATGCACAGCCTTTTTCATAAGTATATTATAAGAACAAATCGTCGAAAAATTCTGCGCTTTAACAATACGTGAATCAACATGTCTTTTGAACAAATTTAAGGTAAAACTTAAGAAGACATTGGTGAATGAGATCCATTACGCCTAAATCAACATTATTCCTTTCTTTAAAATAAACATGACTGAATATGGTATGATTTTAGTATACTCTAGACTTTAGACTCAAATGAGTAAAGTGAGCAAAAGAAACACACAGGGGAGGAATGTGTAGCTCAGGGCAGTACAGCAGCCTTTAGTACAGACACACCTGCCTAAATGCCAGCTGCCAGCGCTGACGTGATTTATTACAGTCAGAGGGCATGTTATGTAGTATAGAGACATTTATCTCACTCCATTTTTTCACTCCCTCACTCAGAGCTGCACAAAATTACATTCAGTCTTCAACAGTAAAACCAGGCATTACAATCAAACAAGCAGAAAAAAAACAGTGCAACACTGAAGTCACATGTCCAGGATAATTTAACTAGAGGTAAAAACACACTGCACAGTGTTGCATAACACCAAAATTGAGAGGAAAGAGAAGGACTTGTGGATTTCTTACGCAGACGCTTAGTTTTTAGTTTATTCCTTTCATTTTCCCTCTCAATTTTTTGCATTTAAAATTATAATCGAAAAATATTAACATTCTTCGTACTTTGACAGTAAGACATAGGAAGCCGAAAGTTAATGGGGACAGCCTCAGGGAATTCATGCAGGTCAGAGTTGTGGGGCAAAACGCAGGCCTGCTGGAGCCTGCGTGCAGATGTGTGTACCTACCTCGGCTCTCCAGTGCTGCGTTAAGGGGAGGAGAACGAGAACAGAGAGAGAGAGAGAGAGGGAGAGAGAGAGAGAAGGAGACAGGCATAATGATGGATGAGTAAATGAGGTAAAAATGAGATGGACAATAAAACAGAAGGGGAAAAAAACAGAATGAAGAAAGAAATGAAGTGAAAATCTGATAACCTTACCAATATAAGTGTGGAATGTTGATTACTCAGAATTTATTCCCAATAATATGTAGAAATTGTTAAGTGCTTTAAATGGTATTGCAGTAAGAAATAAAGATACACTCCTGCAAGTACCATTAGTTTACTGTGAGTCAAAGAAATCAACTCTGTTTGATGACATTGATGACCTGAAGCAGCATTTGACTGACGTGTGGGGAAAGTGAATCTGCCTCTGGGTAAAATGTGGGCGTTTTAAACATTCTTTGTTACTTGTAGTTGTATAAAACACAAGCTTGGTGATAAATTGATGCCTTACTATTCACTGTTGAAGTTCTCATGTGTGGTTAATATGAAAATGCTGTTTGTGATAATTGTCATTACATCAGATATTGTTGCTACATGTTTAAGGTGTGGTGGGAAATTTAATTATGGATGCGACAGTGCAAGAGTTTTAGTCAAAATCATGGTCAAAAGTCAACATTTACCAAAGTTATGGCCAGAGGTCCTTAATTTTGACTCACAGTGTACACTCAATCTTGGCATAAAAGGCTTTACTCAGTTCTTACATAATATAATTGATTGAGGGTGTATCAGCTGTAACATACATCTTCAATATTAGCATGGTTGCTAATCCAGCGATTCTCCAAGTGTGTTTCAAGATTCAAAATTTGGTCCAACTTAGCAAAGATCAAACATCAAACAGAAAGTACCTGTCCTTCAGCCAGCAGAGGTCACAGTTGCTACATGTGTTTTCACAAACCACCTTCCAAGCAACAATGAACCACAAGCGGCAGAGGATCAGCTTGGGAATCAGAATGTATTGCTAGATATTGCTTAGTCTTTCCCTCTTTTAACAGCGTTCTAAACCCAAAGATGCAGAAACAACATGCTAATGATGGTTTGATTTACAGGGGACATGAAAAAGACATGAACTCCACTTCAAGCCTGACATGCATTCAGTAGAAGAGTAGAAACACACCTCTAATAGTTTCTCAAAAACGTTTAGCACACTGGACAACAGAGCTCCCCCTGAAAACTAAACATGGCACCATACAACTTTTTATGTCTGATATGATGCCGATATTGTAAATTTGGATATTTGCCGATACAATACAAATCCGATACAGTCTGTCTGAGTCTTGTTTTAAACAGAAAATAATGCTTTAAAAACGTCTGAATACATGACTGAGCTTATTTTGTTCTACTTAAGGAAATACTTGACTTAAATATAGTTTTCCTGTTAAAACAATGTATTCCTTTAAAGACAGTGCTGTAATTTTGTGACGGTCCCTAATACTGTGGCGCTAAAACCATCAGGAACACAGAGATTGCGAGTGAGAACTGGAAATTAAACAGTATAATGGTATGATTTGCTTTTGTGGTTGTAATGTGTTGCGTTGCTCGTTCTGCTCAGTCATATCGATATGTAGAATTAGCGCAAATGTCAAACAATAAACCAGCTTTACCGCAGTGCCACTTCCCATGGAGAACCAACTGTGCGTATTCACATTTACAGATCGGCTCCATATCGTCCCAGTGCTATCGATTCCTGATCCTGCTATCTGAGTCGCTATCGGACCGATATCTCATTCGCGCATCGGATCAGTGCCATCTTTACTGAAAACCACTTTGCAGTTCGAACCCTGGTGGTAACCTTGCATGGTGGTGCACCTTCTCACGTTCAAGTTTGTGTTCAAAGTTCACGTGCATATTTTTGTGCATTGTTTTCTCGAATTTTCCACCTCAAAGCAGCTCAGAGACCCTTCAAACAACAACCCTCCTCTTTGCATTATCTCAACACATAACGAGAGCCGTCCATCAGCACAGGTTAATTGTATGTGGTTACAGTGATATTAAAGGCAAGCTTTGTGTGCTATTGTTCTCACACCACCGCTGCTGACAGGACTAATAACAGTGTAAATTGAGAACACCAAGCACACATGATTGATCATTGTCTCTTCTAGGTTAAATTCACATATTTAGTCAGGGGCTGGGGTAACATTCAGACCATGAAGCAGCCTGAAATCGCTTAGTAGCCGCTAAATCCACCACACGCTTAACCGCAAATACATGACTCATATTGACAGAGTCTTAACCGTTCCACTGACAAGCCACTACTTCTGGCACCTTTCCAAACTTTCCTTCCAACACCAATGCCTTCCACGCCTTCTACAAGAGAGAAGTATTTTTCTAAAGAGAAAAACCCTAACCTAACCCTCTTTACACCTTCTAATTGCTGCCTCCGCCCTGAACATTGGTCCACAAGACACACCATAACAAGAGCAGATTTATATCAGCCAAAGGTCAGAAAAGTGGAATTTTAACCCACTCACTCACTTTCACACACCTTTGTACCTAATTGCCAGTGTTGTAGTATCAAGAGCAGTTTTTAAAGGTCTCGTTCTTATCTCGGTATTGGTCCTATTCGTACTCAGTCTTGTCATAGACGATATTACTATTAACTCTTTGAGGGCCTGTTTACACGTATGTGGATATTTTCATAAACACGTATTCTTTATACGTTTGGGCCTTGAGTTTTAGCCACCTCAAACACCCTCCAAAGAGAAGATTTTTCAAAACACTGGATTCTGTGGATACGTGTAAACGAAAGGCCCAAACGTATTAAAAAGCCGAATGCTGTGTAAACACAATTAAAAAAAAACAAATGTATACAAAAATATACCTTAATAAAAGTTCATGTAAACCCTTTAACTTACAGAAACCATACACATACCTTCAGAATCACATTATATTCATTCCTCTGTATGTAGTAATTATGTGCACAAAAACTGAAGTAATTGCATAAAAAGGAATTAATTACATTATTTGTGAAGTAAACACACACATTAGCGCTCGCGACTCTAATATGGAACGTCATCATGCACAAAAATGTAGTTCTCCCCCAGAAAAGCCAAAAGCAGCTCAATTTATAGGCCAAAATGAGTCCAACCGGCTCTAGTATTTCTTCATTTTATAATGTTAGCGAGTAATCAATAGGGAAAAAAGAAATTTGAATTCTCGGTAATGTTTGGGTTCCAGCGGTCCCACTTTCGATAAAGGTCTCGGTCAGGACTTGGTCTCGGTTTAGGTGGTCTTGACTACAACTCTAGTAATTACTACATGCACTGTCGAGGAAACTACTTTAAATGGTAGCATTTCAAGCTACTAGCTACTTATGCTTAAAGTAATTAAGCTACAAATAAGCTACTGATTAAATATAGTAGTTAGCTACACTACACGCTACAGAGAAAAAGTAGTTCACTATATTCAAGCTATTTCACAGCCATAAATTCATGCCTCCCATCTTCAGCAAGGTGGAATTCATCCTCAGACGCCACCTCGGAGTTCAGCTTGGATGGAAGGAAGAATCTGTGGTTGTATTCATCAAAACAGATGACTCTAGGTTTGTGTATGTATTCAAACAAGTTGCATCGGTGCAAAGGCTGACCATAATCGATTATAACAGAAGTTTTCAATCCGCTCTTATTTTTCAAAACATATCCAGATGAAATGGGCATCTTTATGAATAATGAATTTAATGCAAACATCTAAAAAGTAATACAAAAAAATACTTCCTCCCACACTCAAAGTGCTTAGTCTGAGTGGTGGCTTCTGGGACAGAAGCAGTTGAAAACCCCTGAATTATATCATAGTGATATTGCTTGGTGATTTTCTGGCTACGGCATAAAAATTCTAGTTAAAAAGAACATGCCGGTAGCAATATGGCTGCCCGATCCAAGTGCAATGTGAAGTAATGTAGAAAAATGTATAGCATGCATCGTGATATCGTATCGTATCGAATTGTTGACCTAATAATCGTAATCAAATCGAATCGTGAGAGCAGTGAAGGTTCACACCTCCACTTTATCGCTGTTGAGATCATAATCAACATTTCTAGATTCGTTATTCGTCACAGACATGGTTATACAAGTTCAACATCTAGTGATTAAAACCGAATTTCAGAAAATCATGGCGGTCTTCCTGAATAAATCAACGTCTGATTAAAACTGTAGCTGAAACGGAGAGAGGAGACGGAGCGCGCTGTTGCAGGTCGACAGGAGGCAGACAGCCACCCGCAGCCAATCACACGCTACCGGAGAGCTTTTCAGACTCTTTGGGCCCAGCGCCCAGAACTCGGTCGGTTTCTCTAGCCGAGCAAAACGAATCCAGATGTCTCTGACTCAGCCTCACATCCACACGGCCAATAGCACTCGAAACAGTGCATACGCTTGTCTTCAATCAAGAGCAGAAGGGTTTGGCATTACGCTGGCCTTTCACAGAATGGTCTTTTGTGCTGCAACGGGTTTCTTTTTTCCGCTCTGAACAAATGAATGGCTCTTTTAGCTTTGAGGAGACCCAAAAGGTATAAATAGAAAGTCTTGGTAAACTCATGTTTTAACGTTAGGTTTTCAACAGCTTTCATCAGATGTCAGTTTTTATAGATACAATAAGCTTCGACAAGAGTTGTTTTTCTTCACTAATGAGCATGGTTAGAGTAATGGGTTTGTCTCCTCTACGTCCCCCCCTTGACTAGAGAATGATAAACTGTCCGGTTTACAGGTGATCATTAGAAAAACCACCGAGTGGGTGAGGCCAAGGAAAAGGGGCTAAGAACAACTTGTTGACCTGCGTGATTTTTCAGCCAGCAATTCTTTGGAAGTGAGTAAATTTCACACTTTTGTTGAAACTGCAGTGTTGAATTCAAGTGTCACGAAAAACACACATCGGGTCTTTTACATGACGGTTAATGCGATAAGGTCTGTACGATAAACCACCTTAAATATTTGGTTGTCACGGAAACGGCTTGTTCTTCTTAAGTCTGTGATGTCTGCTCATTGTGCGTGAAGTAGAATCACAGCTCAATGGTCTACAAACCAAAACAAATGCTTGTTTTAACCAAAACGCTCGTACAGTAAGACCTCATTCAGCACGACTAAACTTGCCTTCCAAAGTGCTGTGCCAAAGTGTCGACCAAAGACCTTTTACTTCCAGCTGACTACAATTTACTTAATTAATAGGCATGTATTTTTAAAATAAGGATCAGATTTGACCACAGCACTAAATCGTGGTCATCTGGAAACTCAAGCCATATGCTAAGTGGTGGTTTGTAAAAACTATATTTTAACTTTCCTACTTTGAGTCTTTGATTAAATTTGTGAATGACATTGAGACTCTAGTCTGCACATGACGGTCAGTGAAGGAATCCTGTTGGGTGGGTAAAGCAGCTAACTTCATTACTTAAGTGAAAGTACAGACACCACTACTCAAATGTTACTCCAATACAAGAGAAAGTCTTACAATCAAATTTTTTTCCTTAAGTTTAAAAAAAATACTGAAGTATTAAAGGTACATCATCTTTCACCACACTTTTGCATTATTGCCACAACACTTACAATACCTACTGCCTCTGACTAGCTTAAACTGTAGAACCTGTAGAATATGGATTTGATCAAATCTTACAGAGTGAAACTCGAACTGATGAAGAAAAACCAGTCCTTAGTTAACTTTTTAAAAAATAATTGTAAGACTACACACCCCCACAAAACAGCATGGTACGGTTCTGACACGGCTCTGTCAGTGTGTGCACATATATGCGTATGTTAATCTGGACGACAGTGCAATAGCTGTAAATGCAGCCTGCTCACAACATAACATTAACATTCCAACCAGCTCTACATCTCTAGCTTCATGACTTTCCAACAGCAACAATGTTTTAAGAAGGATGAAAAACGGCAGAACTGTCTGAACTTGGGTTTCTATAGTTACAGTTTACAGGCGTGATGTAACTACTGATTACTGATAGACTGTCACCTGCGAAACAACCAATCATGATTTAGAAAAGGGGGAATAACAGCCACTTTATCCACAGATTTGAAAGTAACAAGCAACAAGAACCTTGATAGAAATGCAGTGTGGTGAAAAGCACGGTATTTGTCTCATAAATGTAGTGAAAGTTTGTAAAAAAAAAATACTATTGAAGTGAAGTACAGATACTCAAAAACTCTACTTAAGTACAGAACTCAAGTAAATGTACTTTGTTACTGTCCACCTCTGATGCTGATAAGAGAAATAAACCAGAATAAATTTTAAAAAACCTTTATTACCTTTATTAGGTGCTTGTTCACCCATTTTGTAAAAGTCTTCTTCTGCACTCGGTCCCGTTCATCTGCAAAAAAACAGATTTTACATCATCAAGACAAGTGCGAACACCATCTGGGAGTGAAAGTGATTCATTGATTTAGTAACAAAAGAGATTTGTGGGTACAGATACCAATCCGTCATTATGAAAACATCCACAGAAAAATCTTAAAAAAGTAATGCTTGGAATAAAAAAAAATCAGATCCCCTTGATTCATCCTGACCAAAGACATGTCGGGCCAAGACAACGGATCAGACAGCTGCCTTTTGTATAGACACGCCTTATTCTTCATACCAAGCTATTAACACAACTGCCCAGGGGCACACAAATCTTGAAGGGGGTGTTCACTTGGCACATCAGTTGGACATTTTCACTTGGCATGTTGGTAAACGGTGCCAACGTGTATTGATGGTAAAGGCAGAAACAGTGTCTGAGCCTCAGGAAATACACGCTTGTACAGACAGAACACTAGTAAACATAGTACTACCATTGCTCACCCAAACACACCCCAGTACAACTATGAACCCCCTCAAACACACACGAAGGTTTTAAGACGCTAAGATTGAGCAATCGACTCACATGGGTGGTGGTGGTGGTGGTCTAGTGGTTAGAATACTCGCCTCTGGTAATAGATTCGAATCCTACCTCCAGCACTACCATCATTGGGCCCCTGGGCAAGACCCCAGGGAAACGGTTCCCAAAATTAGGAGATAAAAGTCACTCTGGGGTGCGTTTCCCAAAAGCATAATTGCTAACGTATTGCTAACTATGTAAGCAACACTATGTTAGATGCTAATGTAGTTAGCAACTATGCTTTTGGGAAATGCACCCCTGGATAAGAGCGTCTGCTAATTGCCGTAAATTTTAAAGGTGTGGAATCTTACATTGTACCTAGAATTAAAGACGATATTCACTTCCTCTTCCTGCTCTGGGATGAGTAAAGCGGCGTTTCATACAGCCACGTCAAGACAGCAAGATTTCCATCTACGCTCTCTGAATACTCATTTCAGCAAGTTCTTATCAAAAGTGAGTCACAAACATGCAGACTGCAGGTGTAATCAGGGACTGACATGTTGCTTGGGGATGTTCATGAACTTTGGTCCGAGTCAGATAAAATCAGAGAGCTATGAGGGAATCGGCATAAAAGGTAATCTAGTAATCGCTCTTTTCAGACACAGAAACACAGACATGATGTCATAATCACTGCAGCTCAAAGAGTGTGTCACTTAAATTCCTGACGTCTTCTTAGCGTCAATGGCCAACAGACAATAGTTGAACAGTTGGACAATTGCACAATCCACTTTAAAATTTCAGCCTAAAATTCCACCCATTCAGCAAGTGCGTATTACACACCCAGTTTTTACATCTGGCTGATTTTATCCATCGACTCATGACACGGTTCATCAGAGGACAAACTGATAATGCTGTACGGTGACAAAGGCATATTATGGCGGTGATACATGTTTGAAACCAGTAAAACACAAAGTCTAATTTTGATTAATTTTCAGCTACTATTAAACAGTTATCTAAGGCTGAAGTGTAGAGACGACTGCTGACTTGAGTCCAACCCTGACACACCCACAGGCTACACTTTCTCTGCAAACCCTGCCTGGGTGGAGTCTATGCGATATGTTATGGATCAGGGTTACCATGGTGAACGAACACTAGTGGGCGGAATTCTTTGACCGAAGAATCCCGTCAATAAAATCCTTACTCATCAATGGACGACTTCCCGTTTGGTGGTTCTCCATTCAGAGATTGATGTATTGATGTAGAACCAACCAATGATCAGAGATTCAACGCTACTCACTCATGCCATGTAAAGAGTGTGTACTTTGACCTCTGGAGTCTATCCGATTCCTCGCACAGGTGTAGAGTTACAGAGCCATTGGCTAAACCATCACTGCTGCAGTTTCGTTCACAAAGGACCCCACCCTGTGGGCAATATGAGGTCAGGAATGCGGCAACTTGATCCCGAACGAGTGCATCTACTTTCAGGCCGTTGGTACTGGCGTTCACCGACTCACAGTCCATCACAGATCAATTATATGCCGCCATGTTTGGTGCAAAAAGAATAAAAAAACACTAAATGGTAATATCTATTAACCTCCTGAAACAACGGCTTAGTCTTGCAGTCAAATAAAGTTAAGCATTACTTGTTTTTAAGAATCCACTAACAATGTAAAAGCCAACAGAGAAGGGAAAATGCAGGATATGGGATAAAAGAGGTGTGGCATTTATGACATTTCAGGGTTAAAGGGCTGGTGGAAGAGTTTTTTGGGCACGTCAGTAAGACCCCACCTTTAACAAATACGGCTGTAAAGATAAGCGGAATCCTGATGCAGCAGGAGAAGCCCAGCAGCTGGACGTATGCAAAACTCTACATGCGAGTTACAAGCGGTGAGATCCTGTTTGCTGCTGGTCACTGTTATTATTTTGGTCCTATAAAGTGACATTTTGTCGTATAATGACTAGGTTGCTTCTTGCAGGAAAAAGGTTCACCGTTAAAGATCTAGTTTTAGCCCTCAGCAATGCAACCCAAACTCCAAATTATGGTACAAGCGGAAAGCTCTTTTCTCCTTCCAAGAGAAAACTACAAACAGAGCCTCTTTTACCGCAGTCACATGAAGAGAGCGTGTAAATCATCAGTTAACATTTATTAAAGCTTGAAATCACCTCCTGGGGCTAAGTGGAAACCTGTAGGCCTAGAAATGTTAACTACAGGTAGAATTACTAATTAAACATATATTTAGCTTTTTATTTTAAGCAACCAGCTTCTAACTCTCTCGCTCTCTCTTCTAGCATTAGGTAGAACATGAAGCTTATTTTTTACTAGAGTACCTTTCCTGCCATCCGTGGCTTTCAGCATCCCCTGATAAAAGCCATCGTCCGAGGGCACTCTGCTTCTGCCAAAGCTGTCAGTCGAGAAGTTCCTCTGCTTCTGCTGAGAAGTCATCTTCTCCGGATGAAATTTTAATAACGTGGAACTGGTCTAAAACCTTCTTCTTTCCCGTTACAAGCTACAGGCCTCTTTACACACCTCTTTTGTTGGGAGGTGAAGTGTAGCTTGCAGCAACAACAAAAAAACAACTCTCTCCTCCAACTGCCTCAGTTCGGTTTTCTCTCACTTTAGCTCTCCTTTCTGTCACTGGGCATGAACCATGCCTGAAGGCAGCCGAGTATGTGCCTGTGCCAGTGCCAGTCCCAGCTGATCTGAATGAGTTTTGAGTAAGAGTTTGGAGGACATTGTGAGCTTGGCTCCGCCCAACTCTGCCGTGTCGCTGGAAAAACGGTGGGAGGGGCCGAGAGATCCAGCACACAAGGTGTGGTCACCCGCATGCCTCATGTACCACACACACACACACACACATTCTAACTATAAAAATGGAAAAATCTACTGCTTCTACTACTTTAATGCTTTTATTGAAAAATGAAAAATTTAAAACTGCTCATAGTATTGATGAAGTAATTACAGTTAATTATTCCTCTTGCATGTGAGGAGATCTTTAATGATTATGAGCATGAAACGTTCCAGGTAAGTAAGCAATCATGAGTTACTCATAGTGTGAGGCAGGAAGGGTGAGACGGGGGCGGGACATTTTAGCATACTGGTACGATTAGTCAACTACCCATCCCATCACACACACACACACACACACACACACACTGCAGCCTTCCATGGAAACCTTGGAAGTGTGTTTGTTGTGATAAATGGCTTACAGTACTCGGTTCTAAATAGATTTTCTGTTAAGCATCACTTCTCTCAGTTCTCAAAACTGTTGTGGGCTAAATATGAGCACCATCATTCTGCCCCCCGAATACACATTTTCCATGTCCGGAAGCAAGAAGGAAGTGACAAATCACTGAGAAAATACAGAAGTCCATAACCACACTTTGCATCACCTTGATATTTTTATACCAACTCAAATGTATGTTGCTTGCATTTAGAAACCTTTTTACATTCATCAGCTCAAACGCTAGTGTGTATAATCTCAGAGGCACTGCATTAAAATACCTGTTCAGACTTGATGCGCGGAGAGTGAATTTGGATCTGGCGTTGTGTAAGGGAGAGAGAGTGTGTGTGTGTGTGTGTGTTTGAACTAGACTCATTTTTTAGGGGACTAATTTCAAACTCTACTGCTGCAGACTGGAGGAAATAACATCTTATCGTGCTGAAAATGGCCTGTTTGTTATGTTCCTTGAACATATTTTGTATTAAACCTAACTAAAGAAAACTAAAAGGTCAGAAAAGCATCATTTCCCTGCTGAAGGTCAAGGTTAGGTTTAGGAGCAGCCGCAAGATTATTTAGCTACAGACATTACAGGCTGTTACTCAAGGCTAGTCTAGGACTAGGCTTAATCCTGGACTTTGAAAATTGCCCTATATCTATAAATGTCCCGAAAAGTATAGTGTGGTAAACGTGTGTGTGTGTTTATTCTGTGGTACTTGACGGTTCAACAGCAGTGGAGAGACACACCTAAAATAATGACTTTTGCAACTCCGCACATGTGTCCCTACAGGTGAAGGAATTAAGGAGTGGCTGAAGACAGACAAATAAAAGCGCCGTGAGCGATAGAGCCGCGCCGTCGTATTAGAGCTCGACGATTAACTGATCAAACACATACTTGCTCCCCTTAAGACGATACCCCAGTGTGAAAAGGGAGAAAAACACAACCAATTTGTATAACACCCCTTTAACCAGAGGGAAACATGATATTTGAAAAACAATCAATTTGACACCTAACGGAATACTGCATAAGTGTCTGAAATGTTATCACCAGCCTTCTGATGTCTCTCAGTGACACAACATGATCCACACTGCAGCTGCAGGCGAAGATCAGCACATAGGGCTGGGCGATATGACCTCAAATCAATATCAGGATAAAATAAACATTCTGACTTGATTATGATTAATGAATGATTATTATGACTTTTTGCATGTGTTTTGCCTCTGATAAGGTTTGTACTGTAAATATGCTCAAGTGTTAAAGCTGTGGTGTTTATTTTTAATGAAAAGGTGCATAGTTTGTGTTTTTTTCCATCCATCTTCTGATTTTTCATAAATATTTTTTACTTTACAAAATTAATGCTTCTGTTCACTTTTTTGCAGCGGAACTGCAACCCCTTTGGAATCTGAGGTTCCAACGTCTTTATAACATTTACAACATCACGCGCCAACATTCCCACGGTTTTGGAGTCTCATGCCCGTTTTATAGGGATTTGCAGGGCATTTACCTATGCTAATCAGGAACAACGATGCTTTTAATTTGCAAGAACAGGGGGATTCATCAGTAAAGTGAGTGATTATTTGTCATTGTGAACACACCACAGCACAGCACACAGTGCACCACATCTGCATTTAACCCATCGGTGAAGGAGCAGTGGGCAGCTGACATGGGCAGTGGCCAGGAGCAGTGCTTGGGGGATGATACCTTCCTTATAAGTACCTCAGAGGTACCTTTACCGCTCTGGGATTCGAACCGGTGACCTTCTAATCACGGGGCGAACTCCCTGACCATTACGCTACCAACCTGCCGCCAGGATGAGCGCAAACATGCGAACGGTTTGGCAGTTTACGAAAAATTGAAAATATTATTTAATGAGGCCCAATGTGTAAGAGTGCTCTTCATCAGATGTAGATTCTGTTCGTACCTAAGAGTAAATCTCAAGAAATCGTTGGTGAATATCATGGTAAAAACTGCATAAGTGCATTTTAAGAACAAATTTCTTTTTAAGAACGGTTGTGAACGAGACCCAATGATTTTATTTTGCAGACAGCACAAGTCTCACACTGTGTGACTTCAGACAGAAAAGCACCAACTCCAGGTTCTCCAGCCAAAGCTGGACTCGTTCACATGGAGACTGGAACATCTTACTCAGTGATTTTCTGCTCCGGCACGCAGACAAAACGTCCCATTACTCGCAGGAAAAGTGCTTATTATGCTGCTCACTCATCCGGGCTTCCCCGCAACCAGATGGCCTGTTTTAACACTGAGCGCTCTCATGAAGTCAGAGCCCAGTTGTATTCGATTGGCTACTTCAGTCGTACCGTGTCTCCCCTGCTTGATGTAAGCCGCTCACGTCATTTGCTAAGAAACTGGGGAAACCCCAACGTGTTATTTTGGGTCATTCAAAATCGGGGGTTACCGTAGATCCCCTATAAGGCAAGGACGCAGAGATGGAATGAGCGAAGATGCCTCACTGGTCAGATATGAAAGGGATTAATCAAACCCCTAACATTGCAAAACACACCACCGGTGGAGTCAATTTTCAGTTTCAGTTTGTGATCTCAGTAACAGCAGCGTGACTCCGTCCAGGAGATTTATGACTAATGACCCAAAATGCGATATGCCAGTGTAAATGATCTTTACATGTAAACTGAGCAATACACGGCAAGGATAAACAAAGATACATTGCATTAGGGTTTTGGATCATTTGGAAGACCGAATGCCGGACGGGTAAAGGTACCACTGGGGTACTCATGAGCAAGGTACCTCCCCCAAGCACTGCTCCCCGGCCACTGCCCATGCCAGCTGCCCACTGCTTCTTCACGGGTGGGTCAAATGCAGAGATCACATTTTGTTGTGGTGCGCTGTGTGCTGCGCTGTGCTGTGCTGTGTTCGTAATGACAAATAATCACTCACTTTCACTTCATTACTCCGACTCAACACTTAGTTTAAATGCCTTTTAGCACTGATTCATGTTTCTGACACCGTTTAATAAAGTCCTTTATAGAAAATGTGCAAAGAGCTCCCACTTATATTGTTAAAATGCCAAATAATATATATATATCCAGACACCGAGATATACTCTCTAGTGAAAGTGAGTGATTATTTTGTCATTGTGAACACACCACAGCACAGCACACAGTGCCCCACAGCGAATGTGAGTTCAGATCTAAATCCCATGGAGCACCGGTGGAGAGATCTCAAAACACAGTCGGGAGAAGGTACCCTTCAAATCTGAGAGACCTGGAGCAGTTTGCAAAAGAAGAGGCGTCCACAATTCCAGTAGAGACATGTTTTTCAGCGTTACAGGACGCGAATGACATCAGTTATGTTTGCGCTAACAGATATTAAGTTGAGGGCGCCAATAATTTTGTCCAGTCAGTTTTGCGTTTTGTGTAGAATGTCTTAGATTTGCTTTTTTCCCTCTGTTTTTGTGCTTTTCTAATGCCAAACAAAAAAGAAATAAACATGACAATAAGCATTTTTCTGATTGCACCAATTTTCTGGGATATTTTCTGCATTATCTCTAAAAGCAGGGGTGTCAATATTTTTGTGCTTGACTGTATATATGTGTGTATATATAATATATATATATATATATACACACACATATATATATATATAATTACACACACACACACGGCCATATTTATATATATACAGTCATCCCTCGCCACTAAGCCCTTTGACTTTCGCGGCTTTTCACTCTCTCGCGTTTTTTTTTCCAAATATATTCATAAATGTAATTAAATGTACAATAATAATAATATAATATTTGAAACATCTAAAATGTCTTATTTTCTCTTATTTTGTCTCATATGTTGGGTAATGCGAGTGTAATGGTGACTAAAGGGTGTTATTTCATGTCTAGAAGGCTCTAATAATGTTAAAACCCGTATTTAGAAGGTCCTAAACAGGTTTTCTATGCTCTATCTACGAAAACATTCGATTCATAAATAAAAAATCCTGCTTCGCGGAAATTCACTTATCGCGGTAGAGTCTGGAACTGATTAACCGCGATAAACGAGGGCTGACTGTATATATATATATATACTGTATATAAACAGTCAGCATT
Organism: Distichodus sexfasciatus; assembly: GCA_032718565.1. NCBI lineage: Eukaryota > Metazoa > Chordata > Actinopteri > Characiformes > Distichodontidae > Distichodus > Distichodus sexfasciatus. Next base: position 30,837 of record JAVGVS010000008.1, on the reverse strand, counting down.
AGGGGTTTACTTAAGAATTTTAGACTTCAACTACGCAGAAATTTAGATAAAAAATGGAAAATTAAAATCCAACAGGAGAAAGTCGGTGAAAGTTACACAATCAGGAACACTGTGTAAGGAGAGCCCTGCCTGTCCCAGGTGGAGCCGTCCCCGTCCCACTCTGCTCTTTTCCCTCTCCACCTCCTTCTCTCTCCGTTCCCTACGTGTGGGAGCGTGTGCCGAGCTGCCTGCCCCACCCTGACACTAAGGAATGTTAATAAAATACGAAATAAGCAGCTCACCTCAGCACGAATCCAAACCGCATCACACAGTCCCACAGGCATACACACACACACACACACTCACACACACACACATACACACACCCTGCCCTCGGAGGGGGGGGAACAACACACTCCAGCCTTCATTTCTATAGTGTTTTCCCCGAACAGAAAATCTTAGCTACAAGGAACTTACAAAAAAAGCACAACTCTGCCCAAATGCAATGAAAGCGAATAAGGTCTTTTGGCACAAACCACTCACACGGTGAGCCAACGTCCTGTAAACTAACTTTTCTAGATCTTGGTGGAAGGTCATCAGACATCTTCATTTCTTAGCGAGCGCCATGAGATGATTAATGATCTTTTAATATCTAATGTGATCCAAATCTACAGATCGGGTGTCGTGGCATCAACACAGTATCTGAGGATGATTCAACTTCTGCTACGATTAGACAGCGCTGGCAGCAACGACGAGGCTCTAAAATAACACATTACTCCGACTACTTAGAGTCAGCATGGAAAGTCCCACCTCTGTCAGTCAACACTTCTCCTTTCAGATCGTTCTGCAAAGACGTCTGAGGAAACAAAAGAGGAAAATGCTTTGTCTCTTAATGTTCTGTCTCCCTCTAATGGGGACGAGTGAGAAATGCTTTGAGAGAACAGACAGATCATTCAGGCACAAGAAGAGCAAGAGGGCAGTGTGGAGCAGCTCAGAGAGAATTAAGTAGTTTTAAAGTGAGTTTACTTCGGTGACCCTGTTGTGACGAAGTCTGTTACAATTAAGAGAAATGTTATCATGAAAATAAGACAGTGACTGTGAGAAGAGCTCCGGTGAGAAACGACACAAATTTGAACAGCACTTTTTGGAAAATAGCTTCTTGAGCCTTTTTGAAATCTGTTCTTTGTTTTACTGCAGAATTCAAGAAACACCAATAAGCTAATGTTTTGATCAAACAGCCACACATCCATGAGGCAGTTTGTGGTGTAACAGTTTGCCACGTGATCAGAAGGTCGCCGGTTCGAATCCCGGACCAGTAACGTTACCACTGAGGCACTCATGAGCAAGGTAGTGTCCCCAAGCCCTACTCATGTTAGCTGCCCACTGCTCCTTCATAGATGGGTCAAATGCAGTGCCCTTATGGAGCACTGTGTGCTGTAATGGGGTGTGTTCACTATGACAAATCACATGTTTACGTAAGACTGCTCTTCACCGTTTGTATATTGTGTCTTTACCTAAGATTCAAGAGATTCAAGATTCTCTATTTGTCACATACATAGTTACACAAATACAACATGTAGTGAAATGGATCCTGAACGATCCAAAAATTTAAAAAACTGAAAATAAAAGTTAAAAACTCTTACAATAAATGAAAGAGTTAGAGAAAGAGAGAGATCATATCCACATCCAATGTAGAAAGAAGTTCCAGGACCAAAATTGTAGTTGAATTCCGCATGTAACTGTGCCTCTTTCTCTACTTCTAGTTTAAAGTTTAAAGGTTTTTATATTGTATAGTCTACGTTGTAGTATGAAGCTTATTCTGTGACTCACTTGTATTTATATCTTTTTATTAATTTGTGTGCCTTATTTGTTCATACTGCAGAAATTGGAGCCACGTCGTCTCATCTCTCTATGTACGTGTAAAAAGTAGAGATGACGATAAAGTTTACTTTGACTTTGAAATACATAAAAATATAGAAAACAGAAAATAGAGGAAATCTTATAAGCTTATGAAATGGCAGTGAAATGGCGTTTTGCCACTATATGCTGCCCAATGCTGGAACCAACTGCCCAGTAATATCAGATCTGCCCCAACTGTGTTTTAAAGTTTTAAACGGATGCTAAAAACTGCACTTTTCTCTGTTGCTTTTCCCACACTTGAGTGCTGCGCTGCTGCAATATTTTAAAATCTCAATATTTTACTGTGCCTGATTTTTAAAATATTTTTACCTTTTATTTCTATTTTATCTTTATTTTTATTTATTTTCTCATTACTTTTTCTTTTTATCTTTAATTTTAACAAATTTTATCTTGTTTCTGTAAAGCACATTGAATGACCCATGTGTATGATAATGTGCTCTATAAATAAACTTGCCTTGCCTTGCCTTATGCTACAGACAGTGACTTTACTTCAGCATTTTACACTAGAATCTATGATTTAAAGTGCAGTGAGCATTGCTGCAGAATGAATCTCTTTAAGGCAGGCGTGTGGCAAATAAGCATACAGTGTAAGTGTCAGGTTGGTATCAATATGGAGTTAACATGAGTTATGTTATATTAAGGAACTAGTGGTGTCATGTCCTGGTTTAGAACAAATCACTAATAAGAAACCACTGGTGAATATCAGAATGTTCGTGAAAAGTGTAAAATTGCACTTCGTCTTAAGAAGTAACATGAATAATGCACAATGTTATGCAATGACTGTGCACTTTTCAATGTTTTATCTCTTTTAGAGAGAGTAAAGCGATTATCATTTTTGGTACTCTAACGAAACCCCGAAGTTCAAGTCAAAAGTTCAAAGTTCAAGTCTCTTTTATCCATGTAACAGAGAGATGGCTCCAGCTTCTACAGTGCAAAGAACAAATAAGGCAAAAACATACACATAGACTATAAAATGTAAAAACTCTAAACTAGAAGTAGAAAATGGGACGGCGCCATATAGTTACATGCGGAATTCAAACAGAAATTATGGTCCTGGAATTATCTTTTTGGATTGAATGTGCATGTGATCTGTGGTTAATGAATATGAGAATATTAAACAGGCGGTCTATTAAAAAGAAATAACAGTATCTTTATAGTGTGTAAGTTAACTATGAGAGGAGTTCAATAATACACAGATATTAAAACAGCAGTAAAATGGAGAAAACTACTCCAGTGATATGTAATATAATGTTCAGTACAAGTTCAGTGCAAACATCATAACAACATTGCAATGTTTTTTCTCCACTCGACAGTTTTCAAAAAATTATTATTAATATTATGAATATATTCATATGAATATATTGATATTTATGTTGCAATGTGTAGCCTAATTCCGATCCAAGACTGGCAAATAAAACGTCACAATTTTACGAATGATAAAACACTGCAAGATTCCAACACCAGATGGCGAAACCACACAAAAAGCCTGGCATTAGCTGCAATAGTCATTCCCACTCCTTCAGCCCATGCAAGAAGGATCTGCATTTGAACTTTATTCCAAAAAAAAATATATATATACAGTATATATAGCCATTTAAGATGTAAAGCAAAAAAGTACATACAATTTAACAAAAACTCCACTAAAAGAGACCATTTAAAAACAGAAAGACAACTTAAAATAACTAATAGTGAGTAAAAACGCACAAAACGGCTCATCTTGGTCGTGTAGTTCTGTGTGACAATTCTCTGTAAGGACACTGAAAAGTCCCATGAGACCTTAAATGGAATTTCACAGCTGGAACAAATCAATATGAGTTCCCAGCAGCAGATTTCAGTGTCTGTCCTGTTGCATAACTTCAGGCATGACCGTGAAAAGAATCAGTCAGAAATATGATCAAACTACGACTGATAACAGCACCGTACAGCATCATAGAGTCACACTTCCAAATAAGTCATAATCCATCCTTTATATCTTGTGAGCCTTTGCCCCACTTCAATAAAGCTTACAACTGCTCTTCTGAGTGTGTGTGTGTGTGTGTTATCTCCCCTTGTCAACGCCTCCCGGGCGAAAGCCCTCCCAAATGTCCATATTTAGAGAAGCGCAACTTACCCATGCAACACATTTTGCTGTATAAGAATTCAATTCGCTTTCCATAGCTCATCTGGTGCAAATAGCTTTCCCGTTCGCAAAACATTGCTGGACGTGTTATAGAGCACTTGGATAAACTCTGCCTTATCCGTGGCCATCACTTTTGGTTTTAAGTGTCTCTTCTTTGCGTGTCCTCGTCACACTGACACACCCACGCTCTTTCACTAAGCAGCAGGGCGAATAAATACCCGCACAATCTGCTTTACTGGATCTTATCTCCTCAAAACGTCTCGATAAAATGTGATTCTGACTTTTTTAAACAGAACCTGTACAAAATACTAACACTTAAAATGCTACACGGGCTCATGTCATGCATCAAAAAAAGCGATGTAGCAAAAGGTAAAGCAGGTGTGTTGTTCGTAATAACACTTAAAAGCATTCCTTGAACAAGTGTCGTCACTGTGAATGTGAAGCAGTAATTGCTACAGCCGTCAATCCTGTCACGAAAATGCCATGTGAAGTCAAGTGTGCAAAACAATGCTGTAAAACTGAATAACATATCCTCAGAGCATGGTGAAAAACATCTCTTTTTAATACCTTTTAAATCTATGTTAATCTAAGGTGTTAATGTAGTTTACAGATGGTAACAGTATTAATCGACAGGATTAAAGAAGATTTTAATAACTGCAGTAAAGACCGAGCTTTTATATTTCTGGGTGGGTCACAGCTCACAAAGCAGCAAAGCAAGACTATTATCAGAGTTTGACTAGTCGCTCTTCTCAGTCTGAACACGTATAATTACATTACATTCCCAGACTCGGTTGGTGCCGTTCTAGTCAAGTTCAGATTAGGAGTATAAATTACCATATTTGGAAAATCAGCAACTCATATATGTCTAAACCAGGAGTCGTCAACCTTTATGAGAGAGACACTGAGCACGGACCCCGACCTCAACCCACCTCATTTAGGCCTGATATTCATGCCTTACTATTATATTACCAAGGGCCTGTGTTCACCATACATGTTTTTTGTGCTGAGAGCGGTCAAAACCACACTTCCAGAGCGCTTTGGGTATTATGCGGTTTGGATAATGAATGAATGAATGATTTCCAGGGTCCAAGCAAGATAAAAGGGTCAGCACTGGCCATCAGTAGTGTCTGTGTATGTCTGTAGAACAATAAAGTGAAATGATTTAAGGTGAAACTACACTAATCATATCAAGACATAAGGAGTTAGAACGTAGAAAGTGGAAAATAAAGTGAAAGGTGATAAAGAAACTAACTTTTAACAGTGTTCATATATTCCCCAGAGGTCAAAATGTGGTTTCCTGGCTATAGCGCCAATTATCGTCCCATCACTATGATTTTATGGTGAGTTTCACAGCATTCTTACTTACCCTGAAAATTTCAGGTTTCTGTGACTTATGGTTCAATCTGCACAATCCGTTTTGTTGGTGAAAAAACCCACAAACAAACAAATAATGATAATACTGAAACATGCTTTGGCCCCTCATTAAGATCCTTAAATAGTTCCCTCCTGTGTCGCGATCTCTTTAGTTTTTTCTGTTTCGATCACTAAATATTCACACAGAACCGTCAGAAATGCATCATACCATCTTATACGACTTGTGGAAATGAGACACACTCTTCGGAGCACAAAAACGGTTACGCAAATCTATGCATAAAAATGACTTTTATCTGTGAAAGCAAATTAGTTTTTCCCTCAAGATGAGATAAGACTACAGCACATTTAACACTAATTGAAAGAAAAGTTTGGACGAATTCTTTGTCATCTCAGCATCTTCTAGTTTATTTAAGAGCATCTAAACCACTTAAACGGGGCTCCAGGGGCAAGTCTTAACTTGATCCAAACCAGTGTAGGGGCCAACAGTTAGAGGAGTTTCCAAGAAAAAGATAATACACACACAACAGGGCTCACCACTAACGACACCAGCCCATTCCTGTGATGGTCTATATACATTTTCCTCATTACTACGCCACTGAAAATGAGGACGCAGTATTTAATGAGCGTTAAGAAGTCGTTAGCCACTTATTTGCATTTGTGACTGATGTGTGAGAGATCAGTTTGTGGTTGGTTTTCTAATGGGGATTCTAGTTCTACTGGATGGTCCAGTTCGGTTGAGTTTATAAAACGCTAAATCTTTGTTTTACTACACTGTGAGTTGACCTCAGTACCTTTGCTAATAACAATTTGCCAAATGTTCATCGTTTTCCAAACTTGCATTCAGAACTAAAACTGCAACATGTGATTGTAGAGATGTGAACCTTCACTGGTCTCACAATTCGATTCGATTACAATTATAAGGTCAATGATTCGAATTCGATGCGATATCTCGATGCATTTCCTACATTACTTCACATCGCACACAGATCGAGCAGCCAGTTGCTACCAAGATGTTCTTTCAACTTGAATTTTATGCCGTAGCCAGAAAATCACCAAGCCAATGTCATGATATAATTCATGTGTTTTCGACAGCTAAAGTTATGGGCAAAGGTATAGTGGTGTCTTTTGTTTTAACTCACAGTGCATATCCTAAATGAATAATCCGGTTTTCCAAAAAAATTATGCTCTAGGCGTTCTAATCGTTTGCCAGCTATTTTAGTTTACGATGGTAATGAACAATGGCCCAGAACAGGGTGGAGCAGTGGCCTATTCACCCATTCCATATCCGCTGATCCTGTTAATACACAATGTACCAGCTGCCAGGGCTGGGCAATATGACCTCAAATCAACATCACGATTAATCGAACATTTCACGGCAATTAAAATATTTTTTTTTGCATATATTTGTCCTCATAATTCACTGACCGGGTTTGTATTGTAAATCTGCTCGACTACTAAAGTGAACAAATCTTTGTCATTGTATAATAATTAAAAGAACCACACACAGATGTAGTGGCAGACGGGACGGGGCAGAGTCACGTGACAACACAGAGTAGAATGTTTTCATGAACACATACTGAGGAAAGAATTAAATTACAAATTAACTTAAAATACATCGATTAGAGGTTCTCAGTTCCAGCTTTCATTAATTTTCGATTAATTGGCCAGCGCTGAGGGAAAGCACATCTATTAATTTTAATTGCCCAGACCTACCAGCTGCTCTCATTTTTGAGCTTCACAACCTTATTCATGATGTCTGGCTAAAAAGAGGCAAATGCAGCAGTATATTTTCAGCGAGGAGAGTGGTGCCAGTGAGACATGCCAGGTGCCAACAGATAGCACAAGTCAATGCCATGCAATGCCTTTGAGCATGGTTCCTCTTTCACATGCATTAAGAACGAAACTGCAGTCTGCTTTAGTGCGGTGAATCTTCACTGTGGAAACTCCTGATCTGTAATATCAGCTCCGGTTTGGAAAGCCTGCGGCTCAAACTCAGCAGAGATCAGACTTTGTGTTTCATGAAAATTAAGGTCATCTGATTTCTTCCAATTCCGTTGTGATAACAGAGAGAGTCTAGGAACATCTGTGGACTTTCTGTACAGGCTTAATTTACGTAAATATGTCCAATCGGATTTGGTCGTCGAGTTCTTCGCAGTCCTCAGACAAAACTAGATCAAAAGTTATCATTATCCAACCTTGAGAGTCAATGGCACTACCAGGACATGTTAAATTTTGTATTATTTACTGGCCATTTATAGGACTGTGGAGGGACAAGCATTTCACACAAGGCATTCGGAGGAACTTAAAAGGAACGTACCTGATAATTCTGTAAAAAAAACATTAAATAACTATGTTTAAAAGAAAAACAATTCTGGCATGTTTTAGTGAACTTCCTCACAATGCTGCTCACACAAGGGAACTGAGCTTAGCAAGGTGTTGGAGCTCAGCAGCAGAATGCCAACACGAACGGTGGGAAAAAAGTTCCTCTACACGGACAAATGCAACACGAGACACAGAGCAGCATGTCCCGTGCAAGTAGGGCACATCAAAGAGGTCAAGTACAGCAAAGGTCAATCACATGTGTACCTCAACAGCTGAGGTGCACAAAATACATCTGGGAAACAATGCTCCCAGCTCCCAGCACCTCTGCTTTTACATCATAAGACAGATTTGTTTACACAGGCTCTTATGGTCTCTTAATGTGGTGTTCTTTCTTTCTTTCTTTCTTTCTTTCTTTCTTTCTATCTATCTATCTATCTATCTATCTATCTATCTATCCATCTATCTATCTATCTATCTATCTATCTATCTATCTATCTATCTATCTATCTATCTATCAGACAGACAGATAGAGAGAGGTGGGAAATAAATCAGCATGCAAGGGGGTGTGGCTGCTAAAACCAAACATCCATTTGTGCACAGACCTCAAACACACACAGACACACAATCTTGTACAACTGTTTTTGTGGGGACATAGACTCCCCTGATGTCTAGATGTATATAATTCTACACCTAATCCTAACCCTAACCTTAACCTCAGTAACCAAAAGCACATCTTTTACCTCTTTTAGTTTCTCAAATAACACAGAGTCATTTTTCCTCATGGGGACCTCTCAAATGTCCCCACAAAGCCATAAAAAAGAAACAGAAGTGATTTTAGGGGACAAAAAGGCGCAAAAAGGTCCCCATAACACATAAAAACATGACACACACACTTTTTGGTCTTGCTATTTGTGTAAGGTCTTTCCACTGACTCCTATAATCACTAGATCATAAAAATATCATTACCTAATCCCAACTCTAGTCCTAATATCTCTAACCAAAAGCAAAATCTGCATTTTCCTACAAGAGCATGTTTTCCTTATGATGACTGCTCTTTCCAGATGATAACTTTCCCACAAATCTATAATGACGCAAGGAATAACAGTTTTTCCTATCTTTTATAGTACGGTCGGGTCCTCACATCTTTACTTTAGGACAGCTTTAGGTCCTAAATGTAACCCCAAACTCACACACACACACACAAGAAAAAGTATTTTGTCTAAGGATCGCTGGGCCAATTAATATTTGCCATTTTGCTGATTATCGGTATCTGTTTAATTTTGACCATCACCGATATTAAGTAATTACAAGGTGTGCCACTGCCGTCTCTTCTCTCTGTGCCGTTTGCTCTCGACACGCTGCTTCATTTAATTCCACATCAGTCTGTGATTGGCTCTACTGTATGTCACACGAGTAGTAACCAATCAACGCTGAAGTCTTGATGTCACTCACACCACACTCACACACGAGCGCAGCGTGAAGCTCCGAGAAGGAGAAGATGAGAGAGTTGCAGCTGAGCTTGGTGTTTGTAGAATTCAAAGTTTTGTCAGTTTTTCTCCCTTTTTTTGCATATTGGTTCCAAATATCGTTTATTGCCTCGTTAACTAGCAAAAATCGGTACCGATATCGGCCCTGAACAACCAATATCGGTGGACCTCTAATTTTAACCCAGGATTGTCATGGTTAATCTCCCTCCCACAGAGCTCAATCATACTGAGAGATTCCAAAACTTTTACATGAACAGAGGCATGGCAGCGAGGCAAAGAGAGCATGGCACTGCCACAGCGTGAATAAGACAAATAAGCTTCGGCAAACAACAGCACGTTTGATCAGTAGGAGAGTTTCCCTTCTCTCAAAAGTAGAACTCTTACCTTGCCTCCTGCGCTGCCGCAAATGCCAGACGGCTACGACGCTAACAACGTGCCCCAAAACCACCAGGGCGGGGAACGCGGACCCCGGTGGGTCTGCCGGCATTGGGGAGATAAACCAGATAAACGCGGGACGAGTTGGGCAGCGACAGGTGGGAGAGCATGAGGCGAGAGGGGAGGAGGGGGCAGCATGGGTGTGTTGCCCAGAGGGGTGGGTCTACTTAAATAAACAAGCCTGGGAGAGAAATGTCTTCCAGCAAAAAGTTGGAGGGAAAGAACTTACAGACTCGCCTCGTCATAAGCTTTTATACGTCTCAAGAGACGTTTTGCTGCTCCCTCCTTCTTGACATTTACACACCCCTGTAAGTCTTAAGCCTCCATCTCTGTTCTTTATCTCCAAACATGTGTTTGGAACTTTAGGTCAACCACACCTCCTCAAGACTTCAGCCGATAAGCCGACTAAAAATCTAAAAGGCAGACGATGACACAACATCACAATAGAGCACACAAGTAAAGCAACAACGTAAAGAAACAACTAGAAGATTATAATAAACTTCACAGAAAAGAATTGGCCTCATTCACCACTATTTTCTTAAATTTGTTCTCAGACATTTAAATGTATATTATAAAACTGAAGAACTGAAGATTAAACATGGCACAATACCACTTTTCGATGTCCGGTACGATATTGATATCGTAAATTTGGATATCTACCGATGCGATAACAGTCCACTGTTTCTGAAATATTGATTTAAATATTGTTTTCCTGCTAAAACAAGGTAATTTTGTGACGGTCCCTAATCCTGCAGCGCAAAAACCATCAGGAACACAGAGACTGCGAGCGAGAGCTAGCGTTGTTAAGGAAATTAAACAGTATAATCACATGATTTGCTTTTGGGCTTGTAGTGTGTTGTGCTGCTTGTTCTGCTCATTGTCATACCAACATGTAGGAATCAGCGCAAATGTCCGATACCCGATTCAGTTATTTGAGTCGTTATCGGACCGATATCCGATCCACGTATCAGATGGGTGCCATCATTATTGAAGATAACCCAAAAACTTAATGCAGCCAATAAAATGTACGTACGAATGCTTGTAGATTACGTTCTTATAAAGAAAGACCTTGTTGAATGTTAGAATCTTTGTAAGAACTGTGAAGAGTTTTAAGAACGTTCTGTTTTATTCTTTACGGTTCCTCACCAGACCCAGTGAATCGGACCCAGAGCTAGTTTCTTAAACATGGATTAAATCTAGTCTCGGACTAAATTGCAGTAACAATGAAGATTCACCACTAAAACTCAAAGCTAGTCTAAGCTTAAGCTTAATTATTATCCAGGAAACTGATCCCCAGTGTTTGGCTGAAGGACATTCCAGACAAAGAGACACAGTATCGTTGTGCATTCTCTTTTATTAAGCATCTGCTTAAAAGAATTCAGTTTATTACCATATCTTCACTTAGAGAGACGGTCCGGGGTGTTACACAACCAACACTGATAGATGTCAACAACCACAGTCTTCACTACCATTATACAGCAGCTTAACCACCTACAGACTCACTCTCTGTGATAGCAGAACAGATAAAACCGACTCTTTCAACTTTTTCATCTAGCTCAGTAACGATCAGTCAGCTATCACCTCTAGATAGAAGGCTGTAGGGGGAAGTATCGCATCGTCCAATAAAGACGAAGCGGAGTGGTTGAAAAAGCTCACACATTAAAAAAAAATCACATGTAATTCAAGTCAGGCATAGTGTGAAGCGGTTTAAATATGGAATAGAATTTCAGGCTGGAAGGTCACGTCTGTATTCCCCTGTTTTCCCCTCCTCCCTCAACCACAACACGGAAAATGCCAACGCCACACACGCGCACACACACACACATTAAAACACAGACAAGCAGACAAAATCGGACGCGAACCTACCAGGTATGACCTTCATCGAGTAGTCTGTGTTGAGGAAGAGGTGGAGAAGGAGGAGCAGGTAAGAAGCAGGACCGGGGGAATGAGGGACATGGGAGAGAGTCCAGTTTGTTTCGTTTGTGCTGCGATGTTTCTAAACCTCCCCCCCTTTCTTCATTTTGATGGCCTGCGCCTGCTGCTCGGATATGTCAGCTTGCTCTCCGGTAAATTCGCAATAAGGCCGGGAGGGGCGGCTTTGGGGCCCTGGGGTGGGGTGGGGTTGGTTTGGGTTGGGGGGTAAGTGGAGGAGGGGGCAAGGGGGCTGGGCTGGGGTCCAGACAGCCAGTGAGAAGGGGCACTGGAGCCCGGCGAGGATATAAATATCGAGTAAATGCTCATGCTCACGCAGTTAGAAAGTGACGAAACTGTCGTGGCGCTCAACAGAGGAGCTGGGAGAGATCGGGACGTTCCTGGATGATGATAGAGTTATTCTGTGCTACTTTGTCACAGATCCTTAAATCCCTGGAACAATCAGATCCATAAAGCTGCTCTGGCGTCAGAATATTGGGAGTAAAATATCAATCACATGACTTTTTTTGGTTATTGTTTTTTTGAGCTGGTGTTCCCTTTTTTAGAATTTCATAGTAAGTGAATATGTGTATGTTTGAAACCATTAACCAGGACGCTGAACGTTTTGACTATTCTTATTTTGACTAACAATTAACACACAGACTGATTTTAATTTGCACAGTCTCAGAAATGAATCAGGATCTATTTCACTATGTCCACATGTACGAATTAGTGCGAATGTCTAATACCCGATCCACATGTAAACAAATAAAGACAAAAACATGTAGACAAGTAACGAATCTTAAATTAAAACTAGAGATGCATTTCCACATGTTCTGTAGCCGTGACATAAAACCTGCCCGAGGAGAAGTATTTTGATTAAAACGCATTGCAGTTAATGGGGAAAGAACGAGGGATGATAAAAGCAAGAAAGAGACGAGTGCGGGTGGAAACGGATTCAGAGGCGTGTTCAGTGAGGTGGCCTGAGGTGACACAAGAACTGTGTTGACTGTCGCACGACAACAAGTGAAGGAAAGTTTTCAAGTCCCAAATCCCATGTATTCTTAATGGGAGACAACCAATAGGTTCCTATGGGAAAAATAAACGACAAAAGGATAAAAAAGACGAGTGCGGGTCATGACGGTTACCGTTACGCAAAGAGATCCATGGACTCTTGAATCATGTGGGATTTGCTGACTTTGTGAAGAACGGCAGGCGCACAGTAAAGCTTTGAAATTTGACCTCCATGTTAGTCTATGGGAAAAAAATGTGGATGAAAAAATGGATAGAACTCGCAAACGAGTGTATATATCAAAAACATGTATAAAAGCATCTGACACCGCTATAGGCTACACGTTTTTAGAGTTGAAACGAAGTTTCTAGCACAAAAACTGTAGGAGTAGCGGTCAGAAAAACTGGAATTAAAAACAGATAACAATATTGTGATTTCTCACCGCAGTCACGTAACGTCTAAAATCCAACCGTATCAGTGCATGTTGAGCCTTAATGAGGAACGCAGTGCTAAAATGCCAGGGATGCTTAGAGTCTCCTATCTCTTTCACATATGCTGCAATGGTGCCTTGGAGACCTCCCACGGTGCACAACACACCCTAAATATAGCAGCTTTTATAGCCACTTTAAAACCAACATATGGCTTTCTACATAACGGTGTTGAAACATTGAGTGTTTTAATTGCCATTTCCCCCATTGGTGTTTACACGACTCCATACTGTATTTAATGGGAACTCAGGTCACAACTCCTTTGAAGATTCATGAAATAACAATCTGGGTTACGTTCATTCCTTTAGAGTCACCTAATAAAATATAAATAGGTTTGAGTGATGTCATTCCTGTTAAGTCGGTGTGAAATAAACTAATCAACATTCATCGTCAGTTGGCATGACATCAATCTTGAATCTTGAATAAATCAATGGTGAAGAAAATTCTGGTCGTTCAACATTTATGAGAGGATTCTTGTATGTCATCAGATGCTTGTCTGAGGTTATCTAAATTAAGTGTTGGCAAATTAAGGTGTTACATAAGGGCCTGTGTCCACCAAACACGTTTTTTGCACTGGCAGTGCCTATTTTTGGACAAAACTCCAACGAACTTCAGCGTTAAGAGGTGCATTTTCTCAACACGATGGTAGTTGCTAACGTACATTATGGGTGCATTTCCCTAAAGCATAGTTGCTACTACGTTAGCAACTAACATAGCATAGTTAACCAACTACTTGACAAAGAACAATGGTTACAGACGTTCTTAATTCTCCACACTGTTATTTGCTACTCTGTTATGGGAAAGAGTATGTTTACAACTTCTGAAAGAATCTGTCCCCAAAACTTTCTGTACTGTAGCTTTGACTAATTACAGTGATAGTCTACACCAGAGTAACACACACTAGCCTGTACTTACTGCCCTGCACTATTATGCACTGCAATTAAAACAGTTTCCAGTGGCTATTTTCTTCCATCTCCTTTTGAATTCTTCCTCACAAAGAGAGAGAACCGAGAGAGTGAGAGAGAACCACAGCAAAAAAGGAAACCATTATTACACAATGACTAAGAAATCAAATATACCACAAACTCTGGTCTTATTCTGCAAGTTCCTCTTCATACTTTCCCTTTTTGTCTCACCAGTTTTGCATTACTGAGACTCTATACTGGCCAACTATACTGTAAAATATGATTCCGATCAGTCCTGTTGGAAAACTTTCTTCATTTACTTCAACTTAAAAACAGAATTTAATCAATTTCACCTCATGTTTTGAGTTGACTTTTTAAGTCACATCATAAAAAAGAAAATTTGAACGTGCCAGATTAACTTAGAAATAAAAATTGTAACCAAGACTATGTTTAAGAGTGAATGTGTTAATACGCCACACATTAAATTTTCAATTGCTGCCTTTTCAGGTAAAATCAAGCTGGATATATTGATTAATTCAGCTTGTTGTTTTAAATCTAGTTTAAGCTTTGTATTGCCGTAGTCACAACTTACTTCAGGTAAATCCTGCATCTTCAAACTTTCAGTTCCGTGAGCTGACTGAAAACTCATCGTTGAAATTCATAAATTATTTTGATAAGGTAAATTAACTAAATTTACGTATGCTTATGACTTATTGCTTAAATCCTCTTTACACTGTAATTACATACCTGTTAGTTTATGTGCTCCTGCTATTTTAATACAAACCAAAGACCAAATACACGTCTAAAGTCAACAGGTTCTGGCAATAGCACAGAAAGGACAGCTATCAGGGTGGCAAAGGACAAATTTACTATCCGTTTTTAAGAGCCCACTGCTGTGAAGTCTCAACAGAGGCTATTGATAGCTGACAGAAGCCAACTTGTGAAAGGTCAGGCTCATATTTGCCTCTCTGATTTCAGCACGGATGACTCACCCTCTACACCACAATCATGAGGCATCAAAGGAAAGAGTGACAATCCGCCTGATTCAGACCAGTCAGGAAGGACCATAAACATTCAGGAATTTTTTGGTGTGGGCTGACAGTGAGCTCAGAGAAGACATATCTGAGAAACGAGGACTGACTCTGTATTAATTTGTGGGCAGTCGAGTTAGTTTGGGGTTGCCTTCGTTCTCCTTGTTTTACTCTGTATGAAAAGTGGATAATGCCATTACAAGAGACGGTAGAATCAAAGAAAAGAAATGCGCCACCATTATGGCAGACAACTTACTGTATGTTCTAATGATACAGATGAGGTGAAACAGAAAAAGATAAACTAATCTGACCACAGACAGACACAAACACAACTCATCACGGCAGTGATGCTGCAGCAGGGGGCAGCAGACAGTAACCAAGCTCCCATCTACTTTTCAGCGCATCCGGGAAAGCCACGTGTCTTTGATTGAATGATGAAAACAATATGTGACTCACTTGAGCTGCACATTCTACCCTGGTACGACTGGAATACTCATTTAGTAAAAGGGTGGTTTAGACAAACTTCAAAAAAGCTAAGCTGCTTTATATTAGCAGCCCGACTTTAGGTGTGCCAGTACGGAAACACACCCATATGACAATGACAACTATAAACACTTCCTGTTGTCTTACAAACACTGCACCACCCATGATCCATGCGGGTAAGCAACTTGCACAATACAATGCACAACCTATTAAAAATGTGGCTAAAAAGAAGAAAAGACGTGTGCACGCCTGGCACCACCCAGCCAACAAGGGTGCAAGCAGTGCCAAGCACATTCCTACAGCTATTGCGCAACCTTCCGAACAGAATGAAGGGAGGCACAGAGATACTGTTTTGTGTTATTAACTTTATCTGTGGTGTGCTACATTGCATAACACAAAAACAGACGTGCGATACTATCATGCAGGGCACGAAGAGACCTCTGACGGAAACCAGACAGCTCTGATGGCCGACCACAGGACAGAGCGAGCCACACAGGCTTCCTGCAGTGGGACACTAGATTCCTGAGAGCCTGACAACCTTCTCCTGAACTGATAATGTCAGCTCAAGAAAGAAAGAAAGAAAGAAAGAAAGAATGAGGAAAGGAAATGGGGGAGGGGCTGGCCCTAAACACCTTTCTTCTGAATGAGTGAAGGCTTGGTTATCTCCAGCACAAGAACAGGGAGCACCGGGAGACAAGTTAAGCCTGCAAAAATCATAACCAGCAAATAATCGAATTAGTATTCGTTTTCTATCTATTATGAAATCTAACTGTTAATCTCAGACATGTCATGACAACCATATTTTAACTGATGGGATGGGTGTGGATGTGGTGTGGATCAATGCCAGAGAAGAATTTCATGAAATACTATTTCAGATCCGCTGGATAGAAACCAGAGAAACAGGATGATTGCAAAACTTTAAATCCTACAAATACTTACCAAGAAAGACCATGAAGAAGTGATTTATTAAATGGCATCTATGAATATGATGTTCAGACTGATATTAAACTCTACTACACTGCTTCAAACTTCCTTCAGACTTGATTCAAACATTTCATGTTTTTGTAACATGTTGCTTATCATTTTACAACCGATATAAAACTCCACAAGACAACATATGGTGCCATATCTTAATGAAAGCATGGACACACCGCTCTTAGCAACATGTCACCCTGACCCTCCCACTCTGCAAACACAGCCAAAACCCCTGGCTGGCAGCAACAACAGTGACTTCAATTAAAACAGATAGAAACTGAGTCAAAGTTTCTAACATACCTTCAATGAAGTTTGGAAAGGTTTTGGGCTCTGGCTCATCCAGGGAATGGTCCCATGTGACCTGCTCAACTGCTTCTCCCTGCAGAAGGGCACGTTCTTTAGCCAGCTCCTCTAGGACATCATAGTCCAAATCATCTCCTGCTGTTATCTCTGACACGGGGGTTGCCACAGGTTGGCTTCCGTCTGCCCCCGGACTTGAAATCTGCTGCACCTCAATAACCTCCTCGACCACAACGATCTTCTTCCGCATGGCGGCTTCGTCCTCAGGCAGTGCACAAACGTCACGGATGACCTCCTTAGCAGAAAGAGGGCCAGTGGAGACAGATTGTTGAGCGGCAAACCCCGTCTGCTTCTCTTCTCTGCGCTGAAGTTCAGCAGCGGCGGAGTGTTGAGCAACACTGGGAGGCTCCCCTTGCACAGGGAGGGGGCCGGCCTGGGCTGAGGCGGCCGCTGAGGTTGGGCTTGCGGGTGCTTCCCTCAGTCCCTGCGAGGAGGATGTTTTTCCTTTCGAAACCTCCCATTTGATTTTTGCAGCCGAGGGCTGATTAGGCTCCACCTCCCCTTTGTGAGCAGGGGCCTCTGTCTGCACAGCTGCTGGCTGAATGCTTTTCTTACCGAACATTCTTTCAGGAGACTCCTTTGGAGGGTCACAAATTTCAAGCATCTCAGGGCCCTGAGAGGGAATTTCAGTCGCTGTCATTGTCAACTCTGTCACTTTAATCTCTGCTGGTGGTGTTGGCGGGGCTTGTTCTACTTCGATAATAGCAGCCTTCCCCCCCTTATTTTTCTTAGATTTGCCACTTTCTTTTTTCTTTGCAGTTTTACTCTCTGATTTTTCACTTGGTTGTTCTGTTGGTTGGACTGATGTCATCTCACTTTTGGATGCCTTCGTCGTAGTTTCCATTGCAACTGCTGCTTGTTCCATAGCTTTTATTTCCTCATGAATCATAATTTCTCCTGCTTCTGCAACAGCAGCAGTTAGAGCTGGGATTTCAGGAGCTGGGCTGGGGTCATACTTAATCATTTTATCCTCCGTCTGGGTTATAGTGGCAGACGTTACCTCAGCTGGAACTTCGGCCACCTCAGTAGCATTTTGTGAGACTAGTACATTTTTGCTTTCTACTTGTACGTCTTTCTTATCTATAGAGGTCTTCTTTGCCTTTTTACTCTTCTGAGCTTCACTTTTTGCCACATCCCTGCGTGGTGCTGGTACGGCTGCTGATGTTGTTGCAATTTTATTGGCCGTTTCCTCCAAATGTGGTTCAGAAGTTTGAGCAACATCATCCACCTGAGGTTTTTCTTTTCCAATTTCTTTTATTTTTTCCTTTTCTTTCACACTACCATCATTAATCAGTGTGGCATCCTCCTTTGTTTTGGAAACAGATGTCAATGCAGAGGCTGATGATTCTGTTATCTGATTTTCCTTGTGTATTTCACTGCTAAATGCATTTTTCTGATCTGCCTCAGATACATCTATTTTTGGCTTCAGCTCCACTGCATCAGCAGTTGGTAATGTGAAGCTTTTTTCCACAATTTTGGGTCTTTCATCCGGGATGGGAGCTTCTTTAACATCCTTGGTAACTTTTGGTGCTTTTTCCACTTTCGTTTTGGAGGAAGGAGGTTGAGAGGCATCCTTGGCTGGTTTACTACTACTACTGTGATCCTGACAGGCTTTATCAGATGTGTCTTCTTTCAGTTTCTCTTTTCCTGCTTTACCAGAGCACACTGAGTCTGATGTTGCCACAGTGCCAGCTGTTGTGGTAATAACAGGGGCTTGGGCTGGCAGGTCCACACTGGTTGAGCTTTTAAACAAAGCTGTTTCATTGCTTTCTTTGTGTTTCTCTGGCATAATAATCTTCTGTGTTGAAGACGTTGAAATCTTTTCTACCATACTGGGTTTTCTGTCTTTGACTGGAGGCTCCTGGATGTTCTCGATCTCTGTGGATTTCAGCATTTTTTCAGCTTGCTTTACAGAGGTAGCAGGTAGAGATGTACTCTCAGTTGTTACACTTGTAATGATCTCTTGGGCAACTTCAACAGATACCTCTTTTTTCTTTTTGCCTTTACCCCCTCTACTGGGAGGTGCTGAAGCCTTTGCATCCACTTTGCTTTCTGTTATAGTGCTAACAGGAGACTGGACTTGCAGGTCCACACTGGCCACAGTCTTTGGCTCAGTTTTAATCTTTGGTATCTCAACACTGCAGCTGTCATATGTCACTTTCTTCTGTACTTGAGACATTGACATTTTTTCTTCCTCTTTGGGTGTTTCAACCTTCACTGGAATATCCTGAGTGATCGTTGTTACTTTGTCTACTGAGGCTCTTTCAACTTGTTTTTCGAACGTTGTATGCAGAGATGTGCTCTTGGTTGCTACTTCAACAGATACCTCTTTTGTCTTTTTGCCCTTACCCTCTTTACTGGGAGGTGCTGAGGCCTTCACATCCACTTTGCCTGTTGTGATGGTGCTAACAGGAGACTGGACTGGCAGGTCTACACTGGCCACAGCCTTTGGCTCGTTTTTAATCAATGGCAATTCAGTACTGCTTCTGCAGTCCTCAGATATCACCTTCTTCTGTGCTGCAGACATTGAGATTTTTTCTTCCTCTTTGGGTGTTTCAACCTTCACTGAAATCTCCTGAGTGATCTTGGTCTCTTCATCTATTGCAACACTTTCAACTTGTTTTTCAAAAGTTGTATGCAGAGATGTACTCTTGGTTGCTACACTTGTAGTGGCCTCCTTAGCAATTTCAACAGGTACCTCTTTCTTCTTTTTACCTTTACCACTTTTACTGGCAGGTGCCTTTGCATCTGTTGTACCCACAGCCTTTGGCTCATTTTTAATCAATGGCAAATCAGTACTGCTCATGCAGTCCTCAGATATCACCTTCTTGTGTGCTGCAGACATTGAGATTTTTTCTTCCTCTTTGGGTGTTTTCACCCTAACTGGAATCTCCTGAGTGATCTTGGTCTCTTTGTCTATTACAACTCTTTCAACTTGTTTTTCAAAAGTAGAAGGATAAAACATACTCTCAGTTGTTACATTTGTAATGGCCTCCGGAGCAACTTCAACAGATGCATCTTTCTTCTTTTTACCTTTACCACTTTTACTGGCAGGTGCCTTTGCATCTGTGGTACCTGCTGTTATGGTGCTAACAGCAGACTGGACTACACTAGCCACAGTCTTTGGTTCGTTTTTAATCTTTGGTATCTCAATACTGTGGCTGTCATATGTCACCTTCTTCTCTACTTGAGGCTTTGAGATTTTTTCTTCCACTTGGGGTGTTTCAACCTTCACTGGAATCTCCTCAATGATCTTGGTCTCTTTGTCTATTGTGGCACTTTCAACATGTTTTTCAAAAGTTGTATGCAGAGGCATACTCTCAGTTGTTCCAATGGTAATGATTTCCTGAGAGACTTCAACCGATGGAGGTGCTGAGGCCTTCACATCCACTTTGCCTTCTGTTATGGTGCTAACAGCAGAATGGACTGGCATGTCAACTCTAGCCACAGTCTTTGGATCGTTTTTAATCTTTGGTATCTCAATACTGTGCCTGTCATGTGTCACCTTCCTCTGTACTTGAGACAGTAAGATTTTTTCTTCCTCTTTGGGTGTTTCAAACTTCACTGGAATCTCCTGAGTGATCTTGGTCTCTTTGTCTACTGAGGCTCTTTCAACTTGTTTTTCAAGGGTAGTACTCAAAGAGGCATCTTTGGCTGGTGTGCTGATGATGGCATCCTGCAAAACTTTAACAGGCAGCTCTTCTTTCATTTTCACTTTGCCAGTTTTACTGGGGAACGCAGAGGCCACCACTGCCACTGCGCCTGCTGCTACAGCCGCAACAGCAGCTGTTTGGGCTGGCAGGTTTGCGCTGACCACAGACAAAGATGCTTCACTGCTCCCTTTATAATCCTCAGACATCAATAGTTTCTGCTTTGCATATTTGGTACTAGTGATTTCAGTAGGTGCTTGATGGGGGGTTGCATTCACAGTGGCCTTCCTCTCAACTCTTCGGTCCACTTCTTTGACATAATCTTGCCGAGTGCCGCGAGGCATAGGCTGAACTTGGTCCCTGGATTCCCATGAAGCAATGGGTTTGAATTGATCACTAGCAGCCACTGGACGACCTCTAAACCTCGGCGTCTTCTCAATCATCGTTCCTTCCTCTTCGACACCGATCCCCTTGTGCCGATATCCTTGCCTTTCCAGCAGAGCCTCCTGGCTCTCCACTCCTCTCCGGCCTGGTTTGGGGACATAAGAAGTTGGGCCTTCAACAGTCTGAACTCGTGACGCTCTCTGGACAATGGGCAAGGTAGCAGCTGGACGATGCACGCGTTGCAGCGAAGAGGGCACAATCTCAGGTGGCAGATGTAAGTAATCACGCAGGTAAACAATGCCTTCGTTTGTGAGGTACCAGTAGAAATGCCTCCAGGCAAAGGTCTCCCTCACAAAGCCTTTGGATTTTAGGGAGCCCATTGCTCTGATCACATGAAGGTTGGCCACCCCGGGCAATTCGGGGTGCATGGTCTGAGGTCGCTTATCCTTTTTGGCCACCATCACGCCATCGCGGAAAAGCCGTTCGTAAATGGCCCTCAGGTTGTCAAGGGGCATCAACATGCCGGCAACCATTGTGTTTCCTTAGTGTGTCTCCTCGCTTCTGACTAAACAGGAACACGAAGGAAACTCAGCCAAAGTAGAAAAAAATTAAGTGAATGACCTCACTCCTCACTGTGAATTGTCCAGTGACAGAGCCGGCTGCCACGTGCTCGCAATTCAGTTTAAAAAATATGTTTAAACAAATCCTCGGCTCCTTTCTCTTCTCTTGTTCAACTCTCTGTTAGTCCACAGAGAGCAAGTCTCTTCTTTCTTGTTTCAAAAAGGGTAAAAAATCTTCCAAAAGCAAAGTCAAAAGAAAAATCTGTTCCACTCCTTTGCGCAGGCTTGCTTGGAAGTGAATAGAGACAGGACTGGCAAAGCGGCAGTGACAGAGAGAGAGGGGGTGTGCGCAAAAGAGAGAGAGAGTACAGAGCTTTGCCGAGCCCCTCCCACCTCTCTTGGTAGGAAAGGAAGAAATGGCAGGAGGCAAAGTCTCTCACAGAAGCTATTAACAGCCGTGCTGCATTTGAATAAACTAACAAATTCAAAGGTGTGATTTTGAAGTAAAAATACAAGTTAAAACCTATGTAAAAAGGGTTCAAATAAAGCTACACACATACCTCAGTCTTGCCTGAACACATGCTGAGCAAAGACCTGAGAAAAGATGCCCACTCACTCATGTACTCGAGAGCAGTACACACACACCCCCTGGTGTGTCAGATTGGCTTACACCAGTACAGAGTGGCTCGGCCAATAAGGAATTAGGCTAAGGAAAGGGAGGCACCCTTTAAGCATACCAGGGAAAGACACACCAGTCATTCACACCCACTGAGAGAAAACCTGGTTTACACACTTCATATCGTGTGACTTGAGAAGGCTCTTGCCCTAGAGACACTCTTTACGTTTGACTTGTGCAAAAACCCCTTTGCGTCATCGAATAATGCTTTAGAGCAATTCTACAGCAGAGCCCATGTTGGAGCGAGACTGGCAGGTGCCCTTTGATCAGAGATTATGGAAATAAGACTGGTGACATACGAGATATGAGATGAATAACAGGCAAATAACTGGCCGAATGTGTGTAGCAGGACATATGTGTAAACCTTCTTAAAACCACTTTCACTGCTGATATTTTAGGCCCAGAAAGGAGCTAAAAATAAAGACTGGTTTTAATGGATGATTTATAAACCAGGAATAAGAGAACTCTCTTTGGTCAGTCATAACTGCAGTATAGTTTGAATTTCGAAAGCAAAATTATATTGCACAACAAAGTACTGCACTGAGAAAGTACGGCAAACACATTCAGACTTTTTAAAGTACTCTTAAAACTGTATTAAAATGATGCAACAAGCTGAAAGAGCCACTAGAGCATTTTGCTCTTATCCACGTCTGAATATAGCCAACTCAAATTGCTCATGAGACATATCACTATATAAAGAGCTGCACACTGGAGCTAACCTTTCTCAGCAACCAGGAACAAGATATCCGATTTCACACACCCTTGATCATTACTACTCTTCACATCTGTCTCTCCATTTATCTGTCGCTCTGAATGGCGTGTGCGTGAGCAGGGGCCACTGAATGCCATTCAATGTGTAAAAAAATCCTTAAAAAGATAAAAAAGAGAATAAAGAATAAAAATTAAAAATAATTTTTAAAATGTGTCTTTAACAGACCTATTTTAATTACACACCGTCACTGCTCCACAAGTCACAAGGATAATTATAGTATTTACCGGCCTATCTACATAACTGTGGTTAAAACACGAGTGCAGAGGCATATTAAAACATAACCAGTAATAAAGCTGAAGTACATTGTAAATTTTGATTGCAGTGTGTTAAACCTGTCCGGTCGTAATTAACACAATCACTTCTTCATCACTATAAGCACTTTTAGAAAAGGTTTTAAAACCAAACCGTCCACACCAAAGCTGAGTGACACAGCACAACACACCTCCCCAAGGCACGTTACAAACTCTACATCAGACACGTCCCGACTAATCTCACCGCAAGCCATTTCACAAGAGCGTTGTTAACTTACTGTGGGGCCAAAACCCATTCAGCACATTCTACTGAAGAGACGCATTCCACTTGCACAATCGCAAGGTGATTTGTAGCGCCTAACATTTTTCACCTCCAGGCATTTGTCCAATAGGGCGAGTCGAGGTATGTGTTTGATGAAACGTAGATAAGACCCTTAAATTACTCTTTACAAGGAAAGGGATGGTTTTACACAAGGAATGTTTCATTAATGACATTTGAACTTATCGAAACTGATGGCACATCTACTGCACTACCTGCAGCGTAGGGCTGGACGATAGGACTTCAAATCAATATCACAGTCACGTTTGTGTCCACCGATATCCGCGCTGTTTTTAATACAAATCCTATGAGCTTCAGCGTTCAGAGCTGTAAGTGCCTTCACCTGAAAACAAAAAACGCAAATGAAGATGTTTTTGTTGCCGCAGCGCTCAGAGCGCTTCAAGTTGGAGTCCGTTTAATTTCTAAAACAGCGCTGCGCTCGTCAATGTCACTTCTCTCTTGCCAGCCAATCAAAATCGAGGACGTGGTGGGACATATAAATCAGTGCTACTCTCCCAGCTGTTTACTTACACTGTTTTTCTCATGCACCCAATCTCTACATCTCGAAGACATGTGAGTATCTAGTTCAAACGCCGCCGCTAACGGTAAGATGTGATTTCTCTCCCTCTTGTCGGCTAAACTAGCGATCTCAAAGAAACAAGTTGAAATAGGAACGAATGTGGAAGCGCCCAATGCTACTTTTCGTAACTTAGCAACAACAAGAGCCGAGAGAAAGCGCTCTGGAAGTGAGCTCTCAGCGGAAAAAACATTTGATGGATACAGGCCCTGAACTGAACATTTTACCTTGGAAATGATACTTAAGAGACTTTTCCAGTTGAGGATTAAGACTAACTTTGAGTTTGAATGGTAAATCTCCATTGGTACTACAACCTAGTCCAAGACTAGGCTTAATCCATGAGCAAGAAACCAGCCTTATTTCTATAGTATAATAATACCAATAACAGTTTTAATCAGGGAACGCAGCACTGCAACAGACGAGCTGTGTTTATTCTTTAGAAAGTAAAAGTCAAAGTAACTGTAGAGACATGCTCTGCTGGAGAAAGGGTAAAAGTCGTAATCTCGAAACAGGTGCCATGGTAACGAGGTAATTAATGCGATTCACTTCATTTATTATAATGTCACGGCTGAAAGCTGAAACTCAACATATGCATATATATCTAATCGACTCACATCCGCTTCTGACCTAAAAGAGAAGGCAAATAAAGTAATTATTCTTCAGATTTATTTCCTTTTAACTTTTAACTTGTTAATTTCTAAATGTCTAAATTGCAATTTTAGGAAGTATTTCACTTCATGTTGTACTTGTCTATGTATGTGACAAATCCATAATCTTGCATCTAAATCCGGAGTAAAGAGTCTTAACTGAGTCTATTTTAACTTAAAAGGTAATCTAGTCTCGTCTCTGTGCTTCACTAGTGCAGTAAGTATTAAAGGAAGGAGTGAGTGCCCAGAATAGACATATCACGCTCGGCTCTGAAACACGGTGGCTCTCTGCCCACTGTACGGGCTCTGCTGGGACATTATGCCATGCGCCTCTTACCCAGGCAGCTGGCAAAGGTCACCATTATACTGCGGACAGACACTTCTGAAATACCGTCGTGACAAGTAAAGAACACCAGGTGGAATCTAAAAGGGGGAAATCCCGATAAATTAGATTTTATGTCTAGGTTTTTTCCACTTGTAATTCAGTTTGAGCGTCTACATTCTGAGCTGGTGTTGCTGGTGTTCATCTTCAAAGCAGAAGAGTCCGAACCTGGCACTGCTGGTGCACAGGGTGAATAAAACAGATCGAGCTGATTACTGGTTTAAAGAGAGCAAAATGAGCGCGGTTGCGTTCTGTCAGGAGACTTTGGGAATCGATTTGCTCTTAACTGTTCTGCGATCACAAAGAATTTCGATAAAGCTTTTAAAAATGTAGCTGTTTAAAAGCTTTTTGGAGCGTTGGGGAAAACATACCTGCTTTCTGAGGTCAAGTACACAATAGATCATCAGAGATTTGCACATGTCAGCACAATTTGCAAGAGTCATCTCATATGCAAATCACAATGCTCATTCCCACACTGTACAGTTCCCCTCACTCCTAAATGGGGTTGGGAATCGAAAACCGCTTCCAATTGATCGATTCCATCGAAACTGTACACCTCCAACGTGATGATTTCTTCTCAATGATTCTCTCATTTCCCAGCACGAGCATAAATGATATTTTTTTGAGATGAATAGCATTTATTTAAGGTGATATTTAAAGTGATATTATTAGCACGCACAACTCTCACAGGGAAGTCCAACATTCATTAAAACATCCCAGTTCAGTTCAATCTTCCCATTTAATACAGACAAAACATATTTTTAGCTGATAAATAACAAAAACAACCAGCGTTCTACCCACAGTACAGCCATTTACTCGATATTCATTTATTCCTGGCTCTCATATGGAACACCCTCATGACAGAAATGTACTTCTCTCCCAGATATGACTCAAAAATGAGTTATAGGCCAAAATGAGTTCAAATGCTTAACAATTGCCAAAACTTCATTATTTCTTGACTTTCAATTAATCAGAAAATATTTCTTTCCGTTCTATAATGTTAGAGAATAAAAAATAAATATAGATAAATGCATTATTTGTTAGTAAAAATAATTTTATCCTATAACCAGATGGATTCCAAATGGATAAAGAAGTGTCTATTATTTTATTCAGGCTAAATTTGTTCCTACACTAACTGAGCAAAGTTATTGCTCAGTATGTTCAAGTTGAATGTGTTGATGTTCACAGACTTGTGCAGACATCATTTAGGAAAAAATAAAATGGTTGCTTTTGGAGCGGAAGACTGTGTGGAACTACTTTTTTTTGCACTCAAAAAACTACTCAGAAATCAATAAAGGCATTGATAAGGAATTAGATTAATAGACAGAATCGACAATGGATATTGGCAAAATTTGATCAATTCCCACCCCAACTCCCAAAGCCACCATATGCAGAGCAAAGTCAATAAACTAAAACAATGGCTAGAAATAAAAATAAATTCAGCTACAAATCGTTGGACGTTTTTAAGCTGCAGACACACTGATTTCACACCAAGTTATTTAGGTATTATAAACCGTTTCCTCAAAATAAGGTTTTCATGTGTCAACAAAAATAGAAAGTAGAAGAGCTGACAACGTGGATCACTTTTGTTCTTTAAAAGGTGCTCCACCTGTGGAGCAAAATAGTTATTTTTAACCGTAGTGTTTAAATCGAGGACAAGGCTTCAGCTGTCTTCAGTGTAAAACTGCTGACACTGGAGTGTCCTCTCGTTTTCACCGGCAGCTGAGCCATCCCCGGTCATTAACACCTGTTCACACCCTGTAAGTAATCGAATCAGTCCGTTTTAGAGGGGTATGTGTGTGTGTGCGTTAAATACATTATAAATGCACAAACAGCACACACTAAAGGGTGCGTTGTTTGTGTCTTCACAAATTATGTAAAATACATATGAACACATTTGCCCATTCACACACCATCTCCGTTCTCCGTACCACAGTCTCCCTGGGGTACCTTGGTCCTGCTCAAGGGCCCCACGGTGGTTTTTATGTTCTCCTGGGATTCAAACCAAATCTAAATACACACACATCTCGAGAAAGTGTGACTTAATTACTTAAAATAAAATAAAAATTTACAAACGTTATAAAACGTATGAAAACATAATGGATAAGAATATATGTAGGAGCCACACAGCAACTATATGTGTTGAAATGATCAAAAATGAAATAGCAACATACTTTCAAGTAATATCCAACATTATACAGATCAATCAGATACAACCTTCATGTAGAATGGAAAGTTCTAGATATAAAATTACTGAAATCATTAGTATATCCTATTTAATTTTACTCAAAACTTAAAGACGGTAATTGCAACAAAAAAATATATTTTGTAACAGTATGTGTGGTGTATTCAACACATTCACTGTAAAATATGGTCGTAGTTACATTCAATATGTTCATTTTTTTCCATTTCTGTTAATATACTGTGTGTGTGTGTATATATATATATATATGTATGTGTGTATACAGTATATATAATAAGCATATAAGCACATATAATAAGCATATATAAATAGACTATAAAAATTAAACTCAGAAAACAGATAAGATCTGCAGCAGCTGAATATGAACAATTTAAGACAGACAATCTATTAATAATAATCGAATAATAACAGTATCTTTATCAGACCCTCCAGGATTTTGCAGTGTTGCGATCAGCAACTATTAACGCAAATTCAGCCAATCCCCGCAAATTCATTACAACCTTGCAATTTCGATTTATTACCGCAACTCTTGAGCCATACGTCAGCAAACTCACTTCCTTGTTACGCTTGGAAGACGCAGGAAATGTGTGTGATCAAAACGCCTCACATTAAATGATTAACGGTTAATAAAAATGGGAGTGGTTTTGTCAGTCAGTCATTATTTGAACCGTTAAATCCCTATCGGGGTTAGCTTTAATTATAAAAGAGGAAACTGCAACTTCTCTTCCAAAACTTTGACTTGATGCCGCAACTTTATTGCAACAAAATGCCTAAAAACACTGCGACTTTCAACACAATTTTATAGACCGGCCGCCACAAAACCAGGCATTTTAGGCCACAACAATCTCAAAAAAGACCTGCGAAATCCTGGAGGGACTGCTATATAAAGTCTAAGCTAACTGAGGAGTTCAATAATATGTGGAAATAGTGTAACAGCAGAAAACTGTAGAAAACGACAATAAGTAAAGTATTGTTTTAAGTTAAAGTAAATAAAAGATGTTAACATGACTTATTGATCAAATCATTTCATACAGTGTACCCATGAGCCTCTAATAACAGGTTTACAGTCATGTGTTATCACGGTGCCATTTCATTTCCTGCAGTATTTATAGCCTGATGAAGACAGCAGCTCAGTGCACACGTTTCACCCTCTCCAGAGCCTCAACATGCTGAGTTAACCTCTGTACGACCCGCTCTGACATCTGCTGGAGGCCTCCGGACGTTTTATTGCCCTAATGGTGTGCGGTGGTGGGGAAGATGCTTTTAAACAGCAGCTTTTCAAGATACAAGCCACTCATGATTAAACGTATCTAAACTACAGCCAATTTAGTGTTTTAATATTGTAGCTAACGACACTACAAGAAACAGAGAAAAACTACCTTGAATCTATTTCATGTGGTAAAACATAATACTCATACTCTTAAGGCAAATTTATTCACAAAATGTTCAAAAATATATGAAAATCTATATTTTTAACGACGTAATGTCAAATTACTATGAGGTTTCAACTACGTATTGGAAGTAGAGAGTGTTTTGACTTTCAACTTGCGTAAGTTATAATTAAATATGTAGGTTCTGTCCGCTTTGCCTTTCGGAGTAATCCATTTTGATCAATATGGCCACTCATACGTGCTTCCATCTTCGTCAAAGTGCACATCCTGCGACTCCATCTCACAGCTACCAAGAGCGTGCTGTGATGCAATGAGTGTGAACCACGTGAGCCTATCAGAAGCCACATCTCCCTTTTAAACACCAATCAGAAACCCCTGCTAGTTGAAAATATCTGGCATTGTTGAGAGAGAAAATAATATAAATAATGTTTTCTGAAGATGTAGCATTTTGTTTTGCTCCATCACTGTTTGTAACAAAAACTCATTTAAAAAGTAGCTTTGTTACTGATAAGCCAATGAGAAAAAGCTGTTATGTTAGTTGCGTCGCTAATTTTAGTCAGCCGCTTCTGGAGTGGGTTTTGTAGAAGGTTATGTACAATCACCCGGCTAACTTTACTGAAATCACACTCACTAAGTTCCTACAACTAACTCCCTCAACTTTTGTGGCTGTGAAATCAACAGGTGTTAAGTTACATCAAGAGACACAACCTTGAAATATATCTCGCTCCAGGCTGATCACACACACATACACACAATTAACACAACCAGTTTCAGGATTCAGGCTTTGAAATGCAAGAGGCTCAGGAATTAACCGGTAGAGCGGCTCTGGAAACTCAGGATGTAACGTCACCAGTGATGAAGCGGTGCAGGTTCATAAAACAGGCAAAACTGTAGTGCGGAAAGTATAAATTAACGCACTTTAAAGCAAGAGCGTTGGGTTTGAGACTCAGTTCCAAACTGATAGAGCAGCAAACCTCAAGCACGTGTGTGAGTCACTAACATGTTCAAAGCAGTGTTTATTTCATTAGCATTAGCATGACCATGTCCAGAACTTCAGCGCCCGTAGCACACATGGAAAAGTAGTAAAATGACGTAATGAAAATCACAAGTCTTCACTGTGTTCTCTGGAAGAGTCACAGGTCACATTCACTTCTCCTTTTCCAGAGTGGAAAGAAATATGATGTGAGAGATTATCCTCCGCTGAACATCTTCTGACTAACACACTCGCTCACTCATACACTCTGTAGCTCCCGAACTTCCCCTCTCCGGCCCTTGCCCCTTCTCTCTAACGCTGCCTCAAGGGACTGCAGTTTTCAGAGGCAGCTCACTACACTGGGCTGGACGATATGATCAAACATCAGTATCATGATCAATTGAACATTTTACCCCAACTACGATTAATGAGAAATTATATTTGGTAAACAGGCCCCATTGTTAAAGCTGAAATTATTTGTAAATTAATCTACTTAAAAAAGGTTAGACTTATGGCAAACAGTTGCCGTTAAGTTTTGGAAATTTGCAGCAAGGTCATATTTTCACATGCAAGTTGGGTTTGTGGCAAACTTGCGGTGGACTTCTAGCAAACTTTGTTGTGGGGGAATTCATCTGGCAAATATGTCACCTAAAGTTCATTACTGGCAAACTGTTTGGGCAAATCACTGGCGAATACATTTGTCACTAGAGGCAATGTGTCATTGTTCCCAGAACATTGCCCAAGTTTGCGACTAGTGTTTGACAAAAGCAAACTGCGCTGTTTAAGACAAATTAACCACAAGTTAACCGCAAACCTACCACAAACATTTAGATTTTTTAAGGGTCTTATCTTTGTGATTAAAAAAAAGACAAACTGGGGAAAGGTTTAACAGATTTTAAAAGAAAAAAATTAATGTAAATAACCAACATGGGCAAAAGTGAAAGTGAGTGATAATTTGTCATTGTGAACACAGCATAGCACAGCACACAGTGCAACAAAACAAAATGTGACCTCTGCGTTTGACCCATCTGTGAAGGAGAAGTGGCAGTATTTGGCAGAGCAGTACTTGGGGACTTGCTCATGAGTACCTCAGTGGCACCTTTACCAGGTCCGGGATTCGAACTGGCGAACTTCCGATCATGGGGTAAACGCACTAACCGTTACACTACCAATATTACATCAAATAATGAATAATTTAATGTTGGTTTTGATTTTAAAAAATAATAAAATAAAAAATAAATAAATAAATAT